>OX438689.1:4342204-5563250 GCA_949316375.1 Mythimna vitellina | reverse complement strand
GTGAATTAATTGCTCAAACGTAAAACAAGCTTCATTAAAAGAATCGGAATTCAACCCTCGTTCGCTAAAACGTCAAGAGTCGTTATAATTAAAAAGTAAAAATGACCAATTAACTTAGGCGATATAGGTACGTACCTATACTGGAAGTCATATTTTTAGATAGTCGTGATCTTATCGTGCCGATCGGCTTCCGATCTGTCCGGCACTGCGACCACGTGCGACGGATCACGACTGGTGACTCACGACGCGCGCTTTGTCGTCAGTTTTTGTCGCCAGTGTTTGTCGCAATAGTTATTTATTGGTGTCGTGATCGGTCCGCCGTGGTCACGCTCGCATTTGAGGGTTAACTTGCAATGGATTGTTTTGATGTTACTATTCAATAAACTGTTTGATTTATTTCTGCTTTGTGGGTCTTCATGGTCGTAATCGTGAATTGGTCGTTTGGATCACGGACAATAGAATATAAAGACAGATAGACTGACATACAATTCATATGTAGCATCTCACAATATCGCTCTAATGTTCTGCACACGAACTTGCCTATCTTTTTATAAGTCAAAACAGAGGGATAAAGATTATTAGCAAACAGACATTCACACCCCAAACGGGGGAGTATTTATTACCGTATTTTTAGAGCCCACTTTAAGTATGCACTTTAACCTGCCTTCATTTTTATATGAAATGGGAATAAAAGAAAAATAGAGTGCATGCTTTGGTTATTCCGCATTTTTCGTAAAATTGGCTCAATGAGATTAGGTTGAAAAAAAAATCGCAGTAAGCACGAAAAGCAGCGTCGGAAGGCCTTGCAAAAGGTGGTCCGATGACCTGGCGAGGATCGCGAGACGATGGATGCGAAGCGCACAGAACGGGTCGTTGTGGCGATACTTAGGGGAAGCCTTTGTCTAACAATGGCTGGAATGATGTCGATGATGAAGCACGAAAAGTAGTGCTTTTTGTATATTAAATCATCGATCAGTTATTGAAGGTTCAGACTCTTAAGACTGCAAGATTGCTCGACAGTGTTACCATGACCCAGGAACACAAAGAGCAACTGAAGAAACGCAAGTGGGTTTTAGTCAGTGAAAGGCCGATACTCCCTCTTGTTTTTTTGATGATTTTCTACCTCAAAAAAAAAAGAAAAGCCGTGCTCGCTTGGCAACTGTGTTTGAGTAATATTTTCATATGAAAACATTTTTAAACTTATATAAGCATACACAAGAATAACAATTCTGTACTTTCGAAATGACGTAATTAAAAATAAAACCCAGCTCTACACAAAAGGACACTCAAAATGAAAACGTTTATCCCAAAAATAAATTCGAATTTCAAAATAAAACCGTCAGAATGTATCCATATATTTCGATAACCTACTACGTGTGCACAATACGCCGGGGAAGTAGTGATGCGCCTAAAACTTAAAATGTTTTTATAATAATACGGATTTTCTAAAGAATTTTCTCTCAGCACCCTCGATATCGAAAAAATACGAGTTCATCGAGCACAATGAAATAATAAACAGTACGCACCCCCTCCACATCTGTTTGTGGCATATAAGTTATTTTTACACGAACGTTCGTATGGAAACCGTCGGTAGCAAGTGCCTCCTAGGCTTTTTGTTGTTGGCGTAAAATGTTTTTTCTTTATGCCCGTGTGTTTGTTAAGATTAAACGTGCGGTAGAATTTATGAGCATTTTCGATGGAATTTAAGAAAAATACAATAATTTATTGATCTTTACGCAAACATCAATAATCATTTGCCAGCTTTATTTGGTGGGAAATTATCTATTTATTATTTTATAATAAAATTGTATGAAGCACTTTCTAATACATTTTATATATAAAATTACGTCTAGATTTTTATTGACATGACATACGTTTTTTGGGACATAAACAGCCGTATCTTTTTTTTTCGTTAACTCAGAAGTTTGATTTTTTCACAGCTTCAAGGGACCGCAGACTTGAGTATTTGGTTTTAATTCCAACTCGATACCTCCACGCATTCCCGGGATAAAAGGTCTTGACCGACAAAAAGACGGACAGCAAAGTGATCCTATAAGGGTTCCGATATTTCCTTTTAAGGTACGGAAACCTAAAAAAACTAGTTTTAAAATACATAGCTGAAATCGCTTCAACAACCGATTCTGAACAATATAGTACTTTCAAGATGCGAGTTTTGTAAATATAATAGATAAATAACATCGTACACAAACATAATAAAAACAAACTCATCAAATAAGTAAACATATATTTTTGTTAATCGATGTCAAAATAATTCTTTTGACATACCAACGAAATATTTATTGAAAGAAAGGAAACTGTCCACTTAGATATTTATGTGATGCGTGTTTTAACTAAAACATAGAAATGTAAAAATTGATTGTAATCACGTTGACATACAAATGATAGCTTGTATAAAACACATTGATTCCCACTAACGAGGAACAAAACTGTTCGATTTTGTATTCCCTCTAATTGGATACGAAATGTTGATTTATTTTATGTACAAATTATTTAAATTATTTATTCACTATTTTATTCTGGTAACAACTTAACGTTCTTTTTTTATTAATATATGCGATATTCAAATTCAAATTCAAATAAACGTCCATATGTGTCAGTACAACTTAGCCTAATGTTAGTATTAAATTATAATAATAAACAACCAATGAACCATTGTACTAACAGTTCAATGGTTCATTAGTTTTTTTGGATAAGTATGTCTGGACACTTATCCACCTTTGTAAGAGGGGAGAGTCCCACCTGTCTGAAAACACATTCAGGATGCTATTGGAGGAGGAACGCAGGCGCGCCAACATGGAAGTGCATCGCTTCCGCATGACCGCGGCGAACATGTCAACATGCGTCCGCGAACATCCGTGACGCGCTACATCGCCACAGCAACCCCAAAAGCACCCTGAATACGTTATTGTACTGTACGCGCAGGTCGCTGTATGCCGCTGGGTATACTTGGTCCACAGGCTGCACGTGTAAAACGACTGGCAGAAAGTCTTAAAAAGCTAATATGTATACTGGCATACTTTTATCAATATTTGCTAGTCACATACTAAAGTGGTAATATAACAGAAGCTTTACATCGTCAAAGATTGCAAATAAATAACATAATACATTCTGTATGTTGGTTTGTGTTGTTGTTGTTGGTGTTTTGTTAAATAACAACAAACCACAGTCGGCTTGCAGTAAATGCGGCTAAATACCCATATTTTACAAGGAGCGACTTTTTTTTCGGTAGGAAAATCATCCAATGACATCTCTCGCTCTTGGGAGGAGCAGGAGGGTGTGTCAGACTTTTACTGACTGAAAACCCACTCCTGTTCCTTCGTTGCCTTTCATACCAGGGCCGAGTCTTCCTTTCAGAAGCAGTCCCTTTGCCCCAGTAGGCAAACAGTGGGTCGAAGACCCAGCAGGGCCCCTACGGTTTGCTGATATCTTCTTGAGGTACGCGCTGTCGACGACTTGGGCTCAATTCAGACGGTTACCGGACGATCGGACGACGAGCTACCCATTGACACAGAGCGACTGCCTATCAGACAACCACAACGATAGTCAGACTTTCTGGCGTCTGACTGATCTGTGAATAACAACTGGAACCAGCGGCTTTACGCGCTTTCTGAGGCACGGATAGACAGTAACGTCCTAGATGAACTTAGAAAAGTACATATGAAGTGAAAAATGTACATTGGTAAATCGCTTTTAGCGATAAGACCGCCCATTGTGACACCCTATTAATGTTAATTTCCTAATGTAAATTGTATTTTTGGTGTACAATAAAGAATATCTATCTATCTATCTATTGTACTTGCCCAGCTGCGAAGTCGCAACCTTGTACATAAGAGACGGATGCCTAAACCACTGGGACATCACAATCTTGTATAAATTATGCAATATCCAAGCCACTAAATCAATGTCTTACTTTATCATATTCCTAAAACACAAAAAAAAATACTTTTCATTTGAGTTTTTGTATTTTACTAATAATTTTGTTTCGTTTCTATATCAAGTTAGCTCAAACTTTTAACAACGAATCCAATGTACCACGAGAACAAAGGTACAGTCGCGCACAATCTAATTACTACATTATTTATTCAACCGTGAAATAATTAAAGCAATTACTGCTCATGGCGAACTTAAATCGTAATAATAGACGTGTAATGAACGAATTTAAATTTAAAACACAATCAAAGTTAAACGCGACGCATCGTTTTGCCGTAGGTACGTCAATTTATTAGAAATGCTGTAAATTTCGCGAAGTAAAAGTGTATTCAATGAATAAAAGACATAAAAACGAGCTCATACAGCAATAAATTACCTAGAAATGCAACTCTAAAAGCGTTTTGAATTAATATCGTGTATTGTCGATTGTAGATAGGTACTCATACGTATATGAACGTGGCTGGGGGGTGCTAAATGGTACAAAATGTTGGTCGCTCAGACAGAGGCCGAGCAATTAACACGTGCACACCATAAACCGGTTGCTATGACAACGCGCGCTTTCGGCACACAACGTTAAACAAACTAATTGGCTAGCGCTTTTGTCAGCGGTTGTACCATAGTTGTGTGAATATAAAATGATGAATGAATAATAGTAGCCATATTGATGAATGAATATTTTATAGGAGGTCGGTACTTAAATGTCTGTTTTTATTAAATAGGTTTGTGCGGTGGTTGGGTATCGGATCGGAAATCCCTTTCATGTTTCAGCCCTTCGATTCAGTGAATGATAAATGTTTTTTTTTTAATGTTTTTGACCTGTTTGTGTAGGAGGTAACGTATTTGTGAATAAAATAACTCTTTCTTAAAAACTTATAGACTTTTAGCTTCTACCAGTGGCTTCACTCGCTTCAAAGTAGTTTTCTCCATCATCATCATCATTTTAGCCGAAAGACGTCCACGATTGGACATAAGCCTCCCCAAGTGTCACCACAATGAACGGTCCTGTGCGTCTCTCATCCATTATAGTCTTGCAACCTTTGCCAGGTTATCGGTCCACCTTGTAGGTGACCTTCCAACGTTGCGTCTTCCGGTACGCGGTCGCCACTCCAGAACCTTTCGGCCCCAACGGCCATCTGTTCTGCGAGCAATATGCCCTGCCACTTAGGTTTGGTGATTCTTCGTGCTATGTATTATTTTAATAATAATAATATACCACAACTTTTACATAACGCCATTTAGTCCCAAAGTAAGCAGAGCTTGTGGTATGAGTACAAGACAACTGATAAACATACTTATATATTTCTAAATACATACATATTATAGATAAATTACACCCAGACACATAACAAATGATCGTGCTCATTACACTAACATTTGTCCTGGGTGGGAATCGAACCCACGACCTCCGGCGTAGCAGTCAGAGCTGCTGACTACTAGACCAACAGTCAAGATTTCTCCGTACATCCCCGTTTCATCACCTCAAGAGGTGAATTTTGGAAAATCCTCTCTTAATGCTAGCCGATGTCATAAAAAAAAACCTTGTGCAAAATTTCACGCTCTAGTCCCAGTCCCAGTCCTAATCCCTGTAGTTTGTGTAGTGCGTTTGTGTAGTCAGTCAGTTTCTCCTTTTTACATATAGAGAACTAGCTGTACCCTATGGGCTATGAAACCATAGCCCATAGGGTACAGCTAGTTCTCTTCTTCTCCGCGTCTTTGATTTCTGCTCCGCTCTTTTTGACCGTAGCGTGATGTTCTATAATAATCTTCTTCGATAAATGGACTATGCAAAACTAAAAAAATTTTTCAATTCGAACCTGTAGTTCCTGTGGTTACCGCGTTTAAACAAACAAATATTATATAAGTCATAGATTTCTAGCTTTGCACATATATATTATCCTTTTACTGTTCAAACTATCGCCACTAAACATTTCCGTCTATTTGTTCCAGGAATGCTGAGGTCCACATTCGACCGACCAGACCACGAACGTAAGTAAAACTAAACAACCCATATTGTAGGCCCCATTACGGCAACAATTCACAGCATGAAAGATTCGAACACAAAACAAAAAAAAAAAAATGGTGAAAAAATTCGCACACAAAAGGGCGCCGACTGACGTAGGTAATAGCTATCAATTTTTTTTCCATTCGTGGACGACGTATTGAGGAGATCAGTCACTTTTACACGCTAGCCCACCTGTCATAACCATTTGTTCCATTGAACTGTTCCCGAACGAATATGACGAGGATTAAGTTGCGAAAGAATTGAAATAATACGATACAGACGGCACTTTCTCCTTTTGTGGAAAAGTCGTTTCGAATTGATTTCTGATTTGTGTTTAAGTTTGTGAAATAAACTAGGTCGTGGTAGCTTTTTGTAACTGTGTTAGAGTATTTTTTTCTTTTTTTTTTTAGGAGGGATATCATCCAATGGCTTCTCTCGCCTTAAGATGGAGCGCAAGGATGTATCAAACTTTAACTGACTAAACCCATACTTGTGTTCCTCAGTTTATTTATTTATTTATTTAATACTTTATGCACAAATGGACAGTGGCGGACTTAATGCCTTAGGCATTTTCTACCAGTCAACCTTGGTTGTGTTCCTCAGTTGCCTTTTTCATTTTAAGACCACGGATTTTTTTTCTAGAAGTTCTCCGTGACTCTAGTGGGGATTTAGGGCCGGTTTTCTACCTGGCTACCTTGAGTAGAAACACCGAAACAAACTCAGAGTTCAGTCTCTTTCAAATACCATACAGCAAACATGTCATGAACAAAGATCAAATCATATGAGAAGCATGCAGATTAGTATCTGAGATGCTCTTTTGAGGAAAAAACCTCACAGGTTTGAGTGGACCTGTCCAGTCACTGCAAGCATTGGTCAGTATTCGTGTAATTCAACTCAGGATAACTTTTCACATAACCATGGATTAATACACAATACATTAATAAAGTTTGTTTAACAAAAGATATAATCTTCGTTGACTCCCCATAAACTAAAGGTTGCGTTTACCTTCAACAACACACGTCAGTCCCGATAAGATTACAACTCATCCGTCAACGTCATAATTTTAGATCGACAAACATATTTTTGAATCGAATGGTGGCGCTGCTTGTCACGAAAGCTATCAATGAACCGTTAATCTAGTACGTTTTTCGTTAGTTCTGTATTACGCCACCTGCATTAATAAGTTTGTCGGGTTATAATCGAGAACCGATGGTAGGGGAGGGAGATAAATAATCGCATGGTTCACTACCAAACATAGAGTCGCTATTCGTTGCATAAATCATCGAATTTACACGTTTCCTACTATTTGGGGAGAAATATTGTTTTGTTGATAATATAAAATAACTAGTGAACAGTGAAGAGCTTTATTGTGTGATAGTACAGTTTCCTATGTAGTGGGCGAAATAAGCAAAGCATTTTTTAGTTTAACACAATACTTCAAAAACATCTGGGTTTTTGTTGTGATCACCAACCATACGAACAAAGCGTCTTGGGAACGCATTTATTGTGCGTACAGCTAAGGAGTGGAAGTCGTAGATGGTGAGACGCACTATTAAGAGCAAGATCCTATTCACTCTAGCATCTCCATTATACGCACCTACATTATACGACACCTAATTATAATCGGCTGTGACTGAAACCCAGTGTTTCTTCAGTTACCCTTTGCGGGTTACGGTAACTTTTTCCAAGAATCCTCAGCCATCGTCCAAAATACTGCAGTGAATTTTTTTTTTTTTTGTATTTAAAACTCTATGTCTAGCCACCAGCAACTAATTTATTCATCCTACAACTAGTCAGGCTTCTTTAGCAAAAACTTCTACTTTTCCACACAACTTTGCCGTAACGGCTACTTTTTACATACTTTTCCCTGTATGCATTACAAGTCTTATTACCAGCAGTTAAAGTTCATTTTTGTATGTTTCACATGCGTTCGGGAGTTTGAGTGCCAGTAATTATGTCAGAATGATTGATATTTTCAAGGATAGTGAGTTGAAAGTTTGTGTAGCTGTTTTTATTTTGCTTATAATTCATGCATGTCTTATACTGTGTTCGGTAATTGCCTTATTAAGCTTTGACCACGTCTGCCCTCTAGCCAAGTTACAACCGTTTCGTTTCGATTCTCTTTTCGTCGATCGCCTCGAGTGGGCCACGCCTTCGATTCCTTAATTCTGACGTCATCTCAACGCTCAGTCACGTAGTCAGAACAAAGGAATAGGAGGCGTGGCGGATTCGAGGCGATCAATGAAAAGAGAATTGAGACGAAAAGGTTGTAACTTGGCTAGGCGGGCTGATGCTAAAGAATAGTAACTACAATCAATGTTGGCGATTGGCGCGGTGGTTGAGCGAATGGCTGTTGCGCTACGTGTCGCAGTTTCGATTTCCGCACGGAACCAATATTTGTATGGCACGCAGATAGTTGGTCCGGGTCACGGTGTCTTGTGTATGTAAGTTTACATGTTTGCTCTCACAATATTAGATTAATTCATAGTGTAAAAAAAACGTTTAAAAAAATAACAGGCATTTCTATGCCTTTTTTGTGCGGGCTATCATCAAATATCTCCTACCGTTCCGCAGAATTTTTTATTAGAAATCCCGGGAAAATCCATATTAATATAATATAATCAACATTTAGATGCAAGTACATAAATAACTCTACCTAATTCCGACCTCTGCTAATAAATCACTAACAAACATTCCCCTCTTTTAAAATTGGTTTCGGTTATATATTTTTTTTAATTGATATAAGCCAGTGCTTGACTGCGATCCCACCTGATGGTAAGCGGAGATGCAATCATATAAATAAATGATTTTTCCAATACTCGTCAGCATGTATTGACATATTACAGGAACCTTAACCTACTCAATAAGTAGACTTTAACCTTCAGAAATCACTAACAATGAGCACCCATAATAACCATTTTAAGTTACATACATAATATATTATATTTATTCTGATATATAATTATATTTCCGTGATAGGTCAGTGTCGGTTTACCAACGTTCTTCATTATTTTGATATAATCGCTTTCATAATTATTGTGAAGAGATTCTTTTGACTTGAACGGACCATCATCAGATGCCCTTTCTAAAGGTACCTACATGATACGCAATTATATTGTACTTTAATTAACAAGCTTTGGTTTCGAAATAGAACGAAGGTAGGTGTGATCAACCGTAGGGCCCCAGCAGGGTCGAAGCCTACTGAGGTCATAGGTTGTACGAAAAAGAATCCTGGGGCCCTGGAACGAAGGCAAAGAGGGAACATATGAGTGGGTTTTAGTCAGTAAAAGTCTGACACGCCCTCTCGCTCCGCCTCAGAGAGAGAGAAATCATTGGGAGAGGAGGGGGGGAAATAAAAAAGGTAGGTGTGATCACGCTAAAAATTATAAAAGCCAAAGTTTGTATCTATACATGTTTATGTATGTGTGTGTGGTGTTATGTGAATATTTGATACTTCTTAACGCTCAAACGGCGATCTGTAATGGGAGCGCGTTTTGGATTGCGCCCCATTCCCTCTCCTAGAGGAGTGGCCTGAGTCCCAGGAGAGGGAACATTAGGCATAAGGCTGATTATGCTTTTCTTTTGAGAAAAAGAGACCTTTTGAGAAAAGTGGGAATTGTCAAATAACTCCTCCCTCTTCAGACTTTTACTGAATAAAACCCACCTGTGCTCCTTCAGTTGCCCTTTGCGTTCAAGTTTCGATAACTCTTTCGAATAAACCCGCACCTTACAATCAAGCCTCAAGCGCTTTACAACACAACAATCCAGCCGCTGAAAGCGAATCTCGTTTCATTAAAATACATCCTCAGTAGGTGAATTTATCAAACACCTGCACAAGTTCTGATGCGAACTTCACACGCTAGACACGGAACTTCGGGTGGAAAATCACTAACTTGCTATCTAACTGGTAAACAATCGCTTTGAACGTAATTTGCCCGGTTATAGAGTAATGAGCGTGCATTTACAAGGATTCTTGTCGAGTTCTACCCTGTGTGTATGCTGTTTTCCATTTAGTGACACTGTGTCTTTCCGTGTCTCGATTAAACTGGGTTAGCATGTTTGCGTTGTTCTCCTTGACAAGTGCATGCAACCGTTTATTTAAGAATTGTTTTGTGGAATTCTTCGATCGATTTTTTAAAGTAAGACGTAAGTTCGTAGATTATAATTTCCCTTTACACAATTCATTATTTCCAGTATTTGAGATTCATATTTCAGCTCGTTTCTTTGCTGAATTGTTAAGCGATTGGCTGCAGCGCTGCTTTTTGGATTCGATTCCTGCGTGAAACCAATATTTCGACAGCCGCAACGAACAAGGTTGTAACATTAATTCAGTCATTATTTTAAAATGAACCTAAAAGTGATAGTTCCATGTTTGAATTTTGTTTAGACTGTAATCCGAGATACTGCCTTATTCGATGCGGGTGTCGATTTGTATGGCGTACATTTGTCTCTAGTCTGGATCTCTTATGTATGTCAGTTTACATGATTATGAACGCGCCCAAGATACATGAATAATATCTAAGATGGGGACAAAATTGTTACAAAAAAAAATGCAGTTAGACATAGGCCTCCCCCAAGCGACTCCACAACTACCGATCCTGTACATCTCGCATCCATCAGATTCCCGCAACCATCGGCATAAAACCTGTATATTTCAATTGAAGAACACAAAAAATATTCTAATCACAATCATGATATTTGTCCCCGTCTTTTACGAACACCGAATTAATCAACGAAATTCGGAAACGCATACAATTTAGTTCAGTAGCAAACAAGTCCTTTATTCCTGGAGTCACGAGCAACGTCCAAAGGCAATGTGTCGGGTTAAAATGTGCAACGAACAGCCATGTTGTGTGCGCAGCGTTGCGAGGGTAAGGATGCGTTTCCACTGAATCGGAGCTGAGCGGAGAAGAGCAGTGAAAAATGGCAAGTGTTTCTATTGATGTGGATCGGGGCAGAGTGGAGCCATATTTATTTATATTCTTCCATAATGTTGGCGGTTTTTTTTTAGATGAGAAATCATCCACTTTCGCGCGAGCGTGAGGGCATGTCAGACTTTTACTGACTAAAACCCACTCTTATGTTCCATCTTTGCCTTGCGTTCCGAGACCCCAGGGTCCCCTTTCAGACGACCTATGGCCCCAGTAGGCTTCGGCCCTGCTGATCCCCTACAGTTTTGCTGACATCCCTTTGAGGCGCCATAACAAATATGCTTAGAGTTTTGCATCATTGTAGGCCCTGTCCGGGCACAGCAACACACTTGTAAGTATACAAATTAAATTTACATTAAATTCAGTAGAGAGCTAACCGCTGCTTCGTGCTCTCCGCTCGGCACCCGACTCCGTTCTGTCTGGCTCGAGGCCGCGTGCTCATTTGTTTTGTTTGAAAATCCACTCAACTCCACTCTTCTCCACTTACACAGTTTTTACTATAGCGGAATGGTGATTTCCCATAGCTTATTCACTTCTCACTACACGTATAGTATGCTGTTATTACTGTCTACATTATTATGCAAGTACATACCTTGTTGTCCCTGCGACGATGTTTTACCTAGTAATTAAATTATTCAAGAAGACTATCCACGAGTACACTGCCGACAAACTGCGCTGCAGTTTGACAGAAGAACGTAAAACTATTTATGTAGATTTTCTATAATAAAAAAATTCAAGCACTGTGATTGGCCAATTCACGGTCCGCTCCTCTCCACTCCGCCCAGCTCCGCCACAATGGAAACACACCCTTATACCAAGTTGTTTACTTAATCGTGTTGCAGTGATATCTAGGTGACTGTGACACTCCAGTTTGCATGAAAATTTACTGCGAAAATAGGTTCCCTAAGGGTATGGGATGTTGTGTCATTCTGAGTAGTGCTTGTTGTATCTCTGGCTTTTTTACAAGTTTGATTAACCCTACAATGTTTTTATGTATGTTTGTTAGGGTCGAATCTTACAAATGAATTTTAAAACAGTTACCCCAAACCGATTGAGCTGAAATTTTGCAGACATGTTCAGTTTAGATGACAATGCAAGCTTGGCTAAGTGAAGTCGTTCTAAATCTATTGTATTTAGAACGATGTCTATAATATGAATAGTTTTCAAATGATGACGCAATATTATTTGATTAATAAGAAAATAAAAATAAAACGACCAATCAATCAAATCTTACGATCCATCCTAAGTTATCTGGTAGATATCGCTGTCAGCGATAAGACCACCATTGTACCCATGGATTTAAGTTTATGTATAAATTATGTTACTTTTTTGGTGTAAAGTAAAATTTATTCTATTTTAAAAAGCAATTTTTTCAACACTTTTTTTTGTAATTTAACATTTTCATAGCATGTGTAGGTCGAAACCTACCCAGGTTGAATGAGAATGGACTTACCCATGTACATTCTTACTCGTCCTAATATATAGAGGTACCTATCTTAAACTCATTCATTCAACCAAGCAGTATAAAAACGCTTCCTCGTAAAGTTATTTAAACACCATAATACCACCGCCTTGAAGTACAACAAACCGACAAAAACTATGAAAAAGGACAGTTTTATTTCTAAAGCAATTATTCTCACAAGACACCCGTAGCTACGATTTATACAGAAATTAAATACCCTTTTCATTTGTAGGGGTAAACAGGAAATTTGTACGTGTTCCCTGGATATTACAGACATTATCCTGTAGAACATTGGTAATTAGAACGATTCCACCTGATCCTTGCGGAAACCTTTTCATATACGTCTATGCTTTAATAAAAGCAGATGTATATATGTACGTATGCATGTATGTTCTGAGAAGTCTTATGGGTAGGGTTACGGGATGGAATGGCTTCCATCTTTTGTAAGGATGATTATGAAAATATTTCCTCCAAAAAACGAAATCACAAACATCGTAAATGGACCCCGGAAGAATTTTGCCAATTTTATTTTCATTAACCAATATATTTTGCCACAAATACCAAGAATTTCATAAACTCCGGAGATTAATGTAAAGCGCTGTCCTGTCTAATATCTTATTAAAACAGCCTTTAAACGAACCTTCTTGCAACTTTTCCTAAATTTGCTTGAAATATTCACATCTTTGAAAATAATGATGGCTTTGACTGAAAGATTAACAAGCCCGTGATCCATCTAAACAACATTCTGTATAGATGAATCTTAATAATTTTTTTCTTTGTAAAATTTCTCATTTCCCCTATATAAGTAAATCATTTCCCGGCGTTGCCCGCTGCGGATGCTTGCCAGTCGATTTTACGACACTTTTTTATGTCCCAGTTTTACTCGTCAAAGGTTCCGAGATGATTAGATTGGATTCACCTGTTATCTGAACATCTTTCGACTCAGATATAAACGTCGGGTATTAAGAAAAACGCTGGGCGTTAACGAAAGCACCCAAAAGTTTTATTACGATTTTTAATTGAATTAGTGACGCTTGCTGATTTGAACACTTAGGCTAGGCGGCTTTACGTTTGAACGCTAATCTAGTTAACTTTTTTTACGTAAACCGTCTTTGTTCTTTCTTGAAAAACATCACTGAAACTTTCCCTAACTTTATTAATAGCTGCCGTATAAGTAGCCATCTTAAAAGTTCTAAATAAAATACAATTTTCCTATTGACCTACTGAGGCCAGAGCAATTTAGTGGCGCCCGTGACTGAAAAGTTGAAAGGGATTCGTTTGTCTTGATACGGTCATGTAAAGAGAAGGGACGAAACGCATGTTACTAAAAGAGTTATGAGTATACATGTGGATGGATGAAGAGGGAGAGGGAGGCCGAAAAAAAGATGAATAGATTGTGTGAGGAGTGATATGATAGAAAAGGGTGTCAGTGATAACGTGTCGGTTAAAAGTACAGAATGGAAGAAAAAAACGTGTTGCGAGACATCAAGTAAGATGGACAAGGTAGATGAGATGCTGAAGGAGGAATCATGCGAATGATGAAAGTGTTAAAATAGCAGAATAATTTTCAATATCAAAAACTATGTGAGATATGGAATGCAAAATTTAGGAATACTTACAAAAAAAAACACGTTAAAATGGGTATACTATAATATTTTTTATGGAAACTGACAACGTAATAAATTCTACACTATAGCAATTACAGCAATAATAAAAAAAACTGTTTAAATTCAAAGTTTTTTTTTTTTAAAGATGAAGATGACTATTTCATAGCCTAATAAAACTTGCCACTTCTTCCAATCCTCAATATATAAATTACATTTCAAACAGTCTCTCAACACTAAACAAAATTGTTCTCAACATTCGCTCACGACGAATAGAGTCTACTTGTATATGTACTCGTGTATATACCCGGTACGGTGCCGGTATATACCGGAGACGCCGGGCGATGTTTATCTAAGATTAATGGTATCAATATTATAAGCAAATACGCACCATTGTTCAGTTTACGTTGCTCTACTAATATTAGAAGCACTTTAGGCATTACCTACTTGGATTTCAATAACAGTATTGGTGTCAGTTTTGTGGTGATGATGCATATCATCTATTCAGAGTATTTTCTTTAGGTAATAAGGGAATTAATATAATAATAATAATATTCCAAAACTATCACACTACGACGTCTTGTCCGAAGCTAAGCAGAGCTTGTGTTATGAGTACTAGACAACTGATAAACATACTTACATATTTCTAATAATTATGATTATTATTTAATATATTTATATTATTGTTATATTTCTGCACCACCCTAAGTTCGACTAGTAGAAAATGCCTAAGGCATTAAGTCCCCCTTTGTACAGTGTTTCTTACTAGTGCATAAAGTTTCAATAAATAAATAAATAATAATATTCCACAACTTTCATACGTCATCTAGTCCCAAACTAAGCAGAGCTTGTGTTATGAGTTCTAGACAACTGATAAACATGCTTATATATTTCTAAATACATACATATTATAGATAAATTACACCCAGACACAGAACAAACGATCGTGCTCATCAAACAAACATTTGTCCTGGGTGGGTATCGAACCCATCTGTCAGGACTACTAACCACTAGACCAACAGGCCAGTCAATTAATTAATTACTTTTCTCAGTGAATGAGTCACATATGTACTTTCTTTGAGTTTTCTCCATACGAAACAACTAACTGGAACCATCCACTAGCTTCTGACGTGTTTTAAGTCCCCATGTCCTATGTGAAATAAATATTGATGGACAGAATTGAACCTAACTGAAAAATCTGACTAGCCTATTGGTCTAGTAGTTAGTGGCCCTAACAACTGTGCCGGAAGTCGTGGGTTTGATTCTCACCCAAGACAAATGTTTGTGAGATGAGCACGACCATTTGTTTTGTACGAGTATCTGGGTATAATTTACTACAGTATGTAGGTATTTAGAAATATTTAAGTATGTATATCAATTGTCTAGTACTCATAGCACAAGCTCTGCTTCAGGTTGGTTGGGTTAGGTAGGGTGTGAAAATTTCTTGAATAAAAAAAATTGATAAACGACGCACGGGATGACAGGATGGTTCGCAGATGAGATATTACGTTGAAAATTATAATAATGGTAAATCATTTAGCGTCTACTCAAATCTCCCATCATTAAACACCACCCCATCAGATATTGTTATTATTAGATCACATAACAAACACCTTAAATTTAACAATAACAATACAAAAACTCATTGAGAATCCGCTCTAAAAATACTTTTACAAATGAAAAAGAGCACTCAAACACAAACGACTACCTGAATCACTTCCCTTTAACTAAGGACACTGTCGTTAAGTACTGAAGAGACGCGATTTCACGGAAAAACTCCGTTATCTTTGTAACGATCGGACGTTATATCACGAAGGCGGCTCAGGAGTGAATTTGCATTATTTTTTATCGTTTTAAACTGTGATACTTGACGTTACGGTATTCCCTTTTGTTGAACGTGACAATGCTCTACTGAGTCTTCGTTTCATAGTGACGCTGTTTTGAAACCATTTTTTTTATGTGCGGATGAAAAATTACTTTGTTATTGTCACCGGGCGGGAGGCGCGTTTTTGTTATTAAATTTTAGCTAAATCAGCGTTCGGTTTGAAAGGCGGTGAAAAGGTGTGAGTTTGTAAATAAAACATATACAACATTAGTTTTAGTGTATGCGAAACCCGAAACACGTGTCTAGTATTTTTATGTATAATAAATATAAATAATATAATAATAATAATATAATAATATTCCAAAACGCCGTCTAGACCCAAGCTAAGCAGAGCTTGTGTTATGGGTACTAGACAACTGATAAACATACTTATATATTTTTATATACATACATATTATAGATAAATTACACTCAGGCACATAACAAATGATCGTGCTAATCACATAAACATTTGTCCCGGGTGGGAATCGAACCCACGACCTCCGGCATAGCAGTTAGGGCCACTAACTACTAGACCAACAGGCCAGTCAAACAATATGTAAAGAAAAATATGTAAAGAATCTATGTACAATATTTCATAACTGTATCATGAAAAATCACAAAGTTATATGCTTGTTATGTTACCTGATTGTCCGCACAAATACACGGTCACCGGAAATATCGCTGTCTACATTAGAGCTTTCGATTTAAATTTAAAAAGAAAAAAAGTCAACCTAAAAATCGTTAAAAGTCTTGCAATTAAGATAAAACTCCGTTCAGCTATCTCACCTACTTAAATTTTAAGATTATTATTATACCTTTCGTATGCAAATCGCGATCGACCATCATTTGTTTGACGAGCTCCATCTCGTTCGGTCGTCCTTCTAGGTCCCGACCCTATAAATGAGTTCTTGAATTTTAACCAATTAACATCCTTATAAGGTTCCCACGGTTGGGACTCAGGCCTCCTCTATAAAGAGAGGGAATGGCCGTAATCCAACACGCGGCCCCAGTGCGGATTGGTTGATTTCACATGTCTTCGAATTTTCGGTTCTAGGACATACCGGTTTCCTCACGATGTTTTCCTTTACCGTTGTGAGAGCAGTGGTGATGAAATAAATTACACAAAATAATGCGCCTGGCTGAGTTTGAACCCGCGACCGACAACTCGTAAATCGAGACCGTTACCAATGGGCCACCAATAGGCATATTTTACCCTGCAGACCCATCTTTGTTAGGCTTCACCTAAAATAATTGGTACCAAGAAAGTTCCACAACACGCAGCATCACACATTAAACCAATAACACTCCTGTCCCACTAAAACAATATTTGATTTTCGACGTAATTAAATCGCAAAATTCATTAATGCTTCTATTTCTAAATCAAGCTGGAATTTAATTAGTAGCGATACGCCAAACACCAAACAGATTTCAGGACTAGGAAACTACAAAGAACAATATTCATTTAGTATTGACCTGAATTGGTGGAACTGAATTCAATAATGGACAAAGGTAAATAAATAATTCTATTACGAACTAGATGAATTTATCTAGTTTTTTATAGGATTATGCACACATCGAGACTATACACAGAGAGTTTTATATAGGACTATCCATCTGGTGAGAATAGCAGGAATGCAATGGATGCGAGACGCACACGACCGTTCGTTGTGGTGACACTTGGCTGAGGTCTACATCCAGCAGTGGACGTCTTTCAACTGAAATCATGATGCAAAGAGCACGTGGTAACCGTTACAACTGCCCCCTCCCCTCGCCTCTTGAAAAATTGAATAGATAGGTTCCCTGTTCATAGACCCCTTAAAACTTGAGACTATGAACAATACGCTATTGTTGCGAACAATTCGAACCCCCTTAAATTATAAACAGTATTGTGCTGTATCACTATTGGCTGAGATCGTTCCAGACGGCGAGTAATCAGTTCGATTCCCAGTGGATAGCATACATCGACGGCTTCATTTGAACATTAAAGTAACAAAGTTTAGGGTAGCTGGTACAGACTAATACATTGGTTGAGATTTAAAAGATCGACTTTAGGTCATTCACATATAATGGTGTGTCCACAAGGTACAGACTTTGTGCAAACTTTTTTCGTACTGACATCAGTACACAATGAAAAGCCTGAGGGAAAAGTTCACGCAAATATTAAGTATTAAAGTATGAATTTCTGATTTGTACTGAAAAATTGAGATCAGTCAAGTCACCCATTTTTCATATCTTTTTATTTTATTGATTTGACACAAATAAGTCAATATTGTTGGTAAGGTAACGTTAAACCATGTCGCTACTTCCTGGGACGTTTACGACTCATGCCTTATCTTGAAGAAGAAAGCAATTGCCTCACAATAGGACAGTAACAGTAGAGGTCTCTTGGACTCTGTTACCATGCTAGCTGGTTACTATTTTCTTTTTATACGTTTTCGTTAAAAAAAAAATGTGTAAAGAAAGAATTAAGTTCAAATGTCTAGGACAACATCGGTTAGAATAAAAATAATCTCAAACGACACAAAACATTTTGCCTTGTATTATTTTCAAAGAACAATAAAGGTGACAATACACATTTAGACTCGTTCACGCGTTTCTTGAAAGGTTATGGAACCATGCTGCGTTTCGCGACTTCACTGTTACTATACTGCCACCATATTAAGGCAGACACGACTGAAACAAAACGGAATCGTCGCTAAGGGTCGAGTCATACCTGAATGGCAGCGACGCGGCGAGCACTTTCAGTGTAAAATAATTTTAAACTTTATCTATATACTTAAAAGACCAGTATCGCTTGAAAAGGTCTCGAGGTCGCCCGCAGTGCCGCGAGCGGCCGTGCGCCACACGCGTCTTGTCGGTAGTTCTAGCCTAACCAGCCGCTGCCGACCGCTGTCGGCCGCTGCCATTCCGGTGTGACTCGGTCCTTATCATCGGGTGAGATAGTGGTCAAGCGCGAGTCTGTCAACAATAAAAAAAACGCGATTGTCCTCCATAATTGTAATAACAAGATGATATATAAGACGATGTCAAAAATAATTAAAAATACTTTTTAAAACAATCATTTGCAAACTGTCCGCCATATTTGATTTATTGTAACGTAACGTGTAAGTTTGTTTTCGTTTTCTTATCAAGAAACCCACAGGAGGTACATAAAAAAATCCGCGTCCGCCAGCTTCAGCAGTCAGCCATATTGGATTTTGAATGTATTGTCATGTAACTGAAATATATCTGCAAAATTTTAGTTTTTAGTTTCTTTATTGCCAGCAGGGGTTGAAGAAAACTTAACTAAGTTAATAAAAGAAACTGGTGTCTGGTGTGCTAGTTGTAGCATACCTATTCTTTAAAATCAAAATTCACTAGCATTGTCCTAAAAAACATAATATTTGTCAAAGAAACTTAAAATCAATTCGCATCAATGTCTTATCAAGTTGGGAATTTCGACATTCTTAGACCTTTCACAGGCTTTTTTCTAGAGTTTCGATATGTCATTCTGCATAGTGTGAAATTGACACTAAATGCTCTATCATTATCCTTCACTATTGTGGGTGCTAGATAACAATGTGTACAGTATCGGCCCTTCCCTTACTACTGTAATATTAAAGCCCACATGCGGTATCCCATGTACCGTCAAACCCCTTTGATAATACCATCCATTGTGTTAATAATTAGTTATCAGTAAACCGCGATAAACGGTTCACCTATGGCCGGCTTAAAATCATTTAAAAATTCTTTTTATATATCAGGTAATGTACTAGACAAGCTATCAGTTATGTGGACTTGTCCTCGTCAAAGTGGATCTATTTGAGTTACGTGGATGGGTGGAGAGGGAGAGGGAGGCCAAAGAAAAGATGGATGGATTGTGTGAACTGTGATATGAAAGAAAAGGAAGTTAGTGATAGTATGACGGTTGACAGGATAGAATGGAAGAAAAAAACGTATTGCGCCGGCCCAAATAAGATGGGACAAGGGCAGGAAGATGATGATGGCTATATGTATCCTTCATATTGTAACAATCATCAAGTGCATTGCAAAAACAGAAACTATTTCGTGTATTTAGTTTTTTTCATTTGATAGGGTCTTAGATTAAATCAAAACAGTGGAAGATAGGTGACTCGCCTCTAGCTCGTGGACCGCTGAAATTAAGCCACTGTGGCTTAATGTCACTCAGTCGCAATCGGCGAGAAACCTAAACGGGCGTGTTATGCAAAAAAAAAATTTTTGGTTTAAGTGGGATAAAGTTTATCATAATGCCTTCGTGTGCTTTTATGCGTTGTACAAATCATACAAAAACAAATCACATGGAATCACATCTCACTCGTAAGTACCTAAATGAAAACTTAAAAAAATCTTATTTCACATAATGTTTTGGTCACCATTTTGCGAAGCGAGATAGATAGAGCTGTGTCTTATGTTTATTTTGTTTTTATTTATTTTTTAAATCGGTCCGAGATATGTCTCAGTCCTTGTCTATCAGTGACTATAGGTTTACGACTGTGATCACACTGATCATAGATTTGTGAGTTGTGGTGCATGTAGTTGTGCACAGAGTCCAGGTTTTCTGATTGCGATGTTAGCACGTAACGTATCTTTCCATATAATATATCAATGGATAGGGTAGTTGGTTTGGAATTTTATAATTTTATTTTACTACGGGTATTCCAAGCCTGAAATAATGAATGTATTATTTATTATTATACCTTTGCCTTTCGGCTAAAATGATGATGATGATCTTTATGCTAGCTTTTATCAGCATCTTCGCACGCGAGAAAGTTGGTTTCTCCTCAAAAATTAGAACCCCGTCATCCCTTTAAGGGCTGAATTTTGGAAAATCCTTTCTTAGTGCTCGCCTTCGTCATAAATGGAACCTGGCACAAAATTTCACGCTCCAAATCCCAGTAGTTTTGGCTGTGCGTTGATATATCAGCCTTTTTCTCCTTTTTATGTATTAAAATAAAATTCATATAAAGTTTGTAATAGATGTTTAATATTCAATATTGCATTTCCTACAATTTGTCTCTGCGTCACCCAAAGGTTGACTGGTAGAAAATGCTTTAGGCAAAAGTACGCCTGAGTACTTTTGTGTTCATAAAGAATTTAATAAATAAAAACATTAATCCATATATAGAATGTGAAACTATGGCGTACGAAAATATAAATTACATTGGCATACAAATATTTCGTTATCATTTTAAAACTATTGTTTTTTGTCGGTTCCAACTCGCAAATTCTACCCCTAGGATTATTTTTGGATAGAACTGTGTTCCACTGACACCCTCTTTTTATCCCTAATACATCTACCATGTGGTTTATTCTGTAATAGACTGACATACCCCTGAGGATGATATGCGAGAATAAAAGAAGATCGCTCGCTTGGGGTAGGTTCAAAACGAACTCGTACGAAGTTGATGACGTCTAAATCAAACGACCGCCTATACCTTACACCGCGGTCGGCTAACCCCCTGCTCGCCGCATTCGCGCCATTTTTCCATCCAAGATATTATTATGATCGCCCAAGGAGTCGTTTTCCGTACGCCCACTTATAATTTGCGAG
This sequence comes from Mythimna vitellina, assembly GCA_949316375.1. Classification (NCBI taxonomy): domain Eukaryota; kingdom Metazoa; phylum Arthropoda; class Insecta; order Lepidoptera; family Noctuidae; genus Mythimna; species Mythimna vitellina. The sequence continues at coordinate 5,541,882 of OX438689.1, read as the reverse complement.
TATCTGTTATCCTCCAAGGGACGACCATGCCGATCTGCTGATATCCGGCTCCATGTTTAATGTTTGACCGTTTTTTCGCTTATTGATATTTTTTTAGGATTCGGCATAAGAAGATATGGTTGTGTAAATATACGTTTTATGAAGTGTGTACTTTTTCGGAATTTAATATCTAAGTTGATAAACAAAATTTTTTTTACTTACGTTATTATTAATACATTTACATTTGTGCTTATTACGAAGTGTTCTTCCTTATCTTAAGAAAAAAAACCTTCATTTCAATAAAATTCTCGTAGCTTTATTTACTATTTAAATAAAAAAGAAACAAAACAGAGCTCGTCGGCCACTCCGACCGTTGCAAAACACCAAAAAGTCTTTTCATGCAAAACAAAAAAAAAGAATTTCTCACGAGTTCCCAATCGCGAAACTCATCTGAATTTCATTCCGCTGATCAATCCGTCCACCCGTTATTCTTGGGGAGTCACATCGAAACAATTTGTAAAACTCTCTAGCAAAATCCTAAAGCAAATAGAAAAGTATTTTGAAATATTTGGCGAAGTAAAAAAATACTCGGAAACTTTATTGTGTCGGAATGAGAAATTTCAGTTATCTTGCGACTGCGAACGCCCGGGGCAACGCGATAACTTCGTTTTGAACTTGTATAAAATAATATTATCATTCAGTTGGTATCGTTGTAAATAGGTATCTTCAGTTGCTATCTGGTTGGTACCTCCGCGTAATTAGACTGGGAGGCAGTAGAACTCGCGTTTCTACTCGTTTATGGTCGAAGTTTGATTTCCAATTATATTTTAAACGGAGAATTGCTATTGTTTTATATTTTATTTCAATTTAAAATGGTTTTTGGTGTGAATTTTTAGAAATAATATTGTCCGTCATAATCTATCTATTTATATAAAAGCGAAATACCACTGATTAATCACGAAATCTCAAAAACTATAACACTTACAAACTTAAAATTTGTCAGGTAAGTTTCTTATAGGGTGTAGACATCCGCTAAGAACGGATTTTACGAAACTCCATCCCTAAGGGGTAAAACGAATTTTCACGCGGACGAAGAAGCTAGTAGACGGTAATTTCAGAAAAATTTAATTGGAGACTAAAGTTGTTTTTTTACGTCATGTTCCAGGTTTGGTTCCAAAAATTGGCATTATATATAAATATACAATTCTTAGATATTACAAAATCAATTTCTACACCTGTTCAAAATAAACTCTAAAACAACTGAAGGAATTTTCATGCGATTTTCACCAATAGACAGAGTGATTTATAAGACAGGTTTTAATGTATAATACATGCATTTTTAAGCATAAAAAAGCCGAGAATTTCAAAGATTTATTATAAAATTTCGCCTTATAATTAAATCAAACAAAGTCGTTTCATGATAATATTCAATTAAAAGTCTTTTTAATTTCAAAACGACTTCAAAAACATCGTCTGACAAAAATCTTACATTGTTTGACGTATACAGTAAGCTTCACCAGTTACTGTTTATTTTTATTGCCTCCCATTTCGATGCTATCTCTTTTCAACTGGTTTAAAACTATATACCTGTCTCATTTTCCGCCGAAAACCCTCACTAAACGTAAAATGCTTAAAGTTTTTACTGTTTAGAAAAAGAAGGCAAGTGCGAATCGTTTTGTTGTTTCGAATTTTATTTGTAACAAGGTTTGTATGAGAATTTTGTTAGCAGGAATTCTATAACGTGAAGAAGTCTATTATTTTTGTTATTTTTTTTTTTATTGTCTCATTAAATTTTTTACAAACGTAGATGAAGCCCTGAACCCCACACTAAGATTCTCTGTGTTGTGGAGCCCAGTCTCCTTCAATCCATATTCAGAAGGTACAATTACAAAGACAGTAATAAGAATAGATATAAAAGAATCCTTTTTTCATATATGTCATAACTAAGTTAATATATAAATAATGACTGGCCTGATATTCTAGTGGTTAATAGCCCTAACTGCTAAGCCAGAGTTTGTGGGTTTGATTCCCACCCAAGTCAAATGTTTGTATGATGAGCACAATCATTTGTTCTGTGTCTGGGTGTAATACATTTGTAATATGTATGTACTTGTTTGCATCATCATATCAGCCGATAGATGCCCACTGTTAGATGTAAGCCTCCCCGAGTGTCACCATAACGATCGGCCCTGTGCATCTTGCATCCACTGGATTTCCGCGACCCTCACCAGATCATCGGTCTACCCTGTGGGAGGCCTTTCAACGCTACGTGTTCGCCACTCTAGAACCTTTCGTCCCCATCGGCCATCTGTTATATAACATGACCTACTAGTATAAAATTTAAAAAAAAATATATAATAAAGGGAAGAACTATGTAAACATGCAAATATTTACAAATGGCGGATCTCTAAAAGCAACGTCAATTTTTTTAAGGAAATTAAAAAACTCGAGTTTCGCAACGTAACTTCCTTTATTACGGGGTGTACGGTGAATTGTTTTAATTAATTAAGTAATGTGGACCAAGTTTGTTTTGTAGGCTATTCGAGGGTATTCTTAGTAGCTGCTATGAGTATTTGGCTAGTAGTCATGTAGGTTTAAAAGACCACTCGGCAAGCATTTTAGTGAGAAAACGCATTTTTCTTTTATTTATTTAAACTTTATGTACATCAATGGTGCCTCAAACGACAGTAATATAACCTCGTCGGTTATACGGCCTTGCTGCAGTGAGCGGAAACTAAGCGCGGGGCGGCGAGCGGTAAGATCAAAAGTATAAAAATGTTTGTAGCACGCCACGAAATGCCGCCAGCCGGCCGAGTGCTCATACGCTTTTTAAAGAATTATCCAAACGCTTAGTTAACACTTCGCGTGACCCAAGGGCTTTTACTTCTGTCAGAGATTGAACATTGCCATACAACGTGGCAATGCCGCCAGACTTTTGGGCACACTTCCAGTTAACAGCGACGCGGAGGATTTATATGACGCAATATTTTAGTTGGTAGTTATTGCCTATAGTATACATATAGTTTAAATTAGTGTGTTTTTATTTTTCTTGTTTTAGTACTTGATAACAAATAAATTAAATACTAATGGCACATAGCCAGAGTTACTGCAACAAGGCATTATCTACCAGTCAATCGTTGGGTTAAAAAAATCACACTGTGGTAGGCGTGCACAAAAATCACACTACCACACAGACACCTAGACTCGAAACATCTGTCTGTAGGCCATATTTTGATTTTCTCTTTTGAAAATGGAACGCTGTCGTCTTTCTTCTAGAATGGTCACCGTTAATAACTGCAACACAGTTACTAACTAAGATTATTATTATTATTATATTCTAGCGCAAAGATTTGCAGATAAAAGATGAAAATTGCACCACATCATACTCTTAGATTATTGTTTAAAATAAAATAGCTAAAAAGCAGGACAGAAAAAAAAATATTATTATAAAAATCCGTGATCCGTGAGGGAAAATAACCCGAGATACGCAGCGTAGCAGTCGATCACTCAACCACTGCGCCAAGCGTGCCGTTGAATTTCAAAAAGTAAAATCCTTAATATTCAAAACTAGCCTTTGCCCACGGCTTCGCCCGCATACATAAAACAGCCTATGTCACACAGGAATAAAGCAGTTTTCAAAAAAATTTCGCAATCGGACCAGTACTTTAAGAGATTATCTCCTAAGATCAAAAAAAAAAACAAAAGAACAAACTATCTCTTTATAATATTAGTGTAGATGATGCTATAATATTCCCTACCTACTCACTATCTCAGTACACGCGCCTCCCACACTCTTGACACTTTGACGTTTCCATCTGACAAAGTATGAAGATTAAGTTATAAGTTAGCACTTACTTCCGCTAGAGGCACTTACATTTTGACTTCAAACAATCCATCGTAAATTCCCCGATCAATAGTTTCCATAGTTCCTTTAATAACGATCAGAATGGTAGTAAACGAAGCTACTTGAGTATTACGTTGCTTTGTTACCCGGTTCAAAGATTGAGCCATTTCGTCGACGAACAATATAATATGGCCGATACTAGTGGTTTAATTTGAAACTTAAGTAATTGACGTCTCCTAGGATAGTTTACGAGGAATTTCTTGTTCATTACGAAGTTAGCTTGAATTAAATTACATGTTTTGTTAAAAATGGGCGGTTTGGAAGTTATTGAATGTATCAAGAAATGTGGTTAACCTATGGAGTCTGTTAGCAATAAAATAAAGTCATTCTAACTCATTTAGCTTCAACCTTCGGGTATTTAAATCAAAAGTGAATTTGTTACTTTTAGGCAAGCGTGCTTCATCGTCGAATACCCGCATGCACATAAATAGAAAAAATTGAAAATAAGAAATTTCTTGTCCTTATTAAATATATTATTAGCCAATAATATGTGCAATAGCCCAATATGACAATGGCCGCCAAAATGAACAATCACAATGGACGTAATAATGGTAAGATCATTGATCTGAGAACCGTACATATTACGTAAACTCGCTATTCTTTTCTAAAAATCAAGAAATGTAGATTTTATTTATAAATAAACCTTTTTTTTAAAACCAGTTCCTCATTTAACCACATTGAACATTGTTGGGGTAATTGAAATACAAAAACCAACATGAAAGCTAATACACAAAAATGTCTAATTATTTTTATGTTTTTCTTAAATAAATACGCAGGAAAATCTCTTTTTTACATATTCCGGCCGTAGGAAACGAAATTAATTTTGTTTGTAGAATTAACTCGACGTAAAGGTACGCATTACACATGTCTTTCAAGTATGAAAAGAATTTTGTGATGAGTACGATTGTATTATACATATTTCAGGTCACTTATTTCTACCTATAATGAGTTTTTATTTCTACCTATAATGTTATTTTTATTTCTACCTATAATGTTATTTTTATTTCTACCTATTATGGTTTTTTGTTTCTACCTATTATGGTTTTTTATTTCTACCTATTATGTTTTTTTTATTTCTACCTATTACGGTTTTTTATTTCTACCTATTATGGTTTTTTATTTCTACCTAAAATTATATTATTATTTCTACTTATAATGGTATTTTTTTACATTTTTAGCTGCTGCCAACGACTTCATCCGCGTGATAGTAAAAAAATATCACATTGAAACGTACGCCAAAACCACAAAACCGTAGGGGCCTAGCAGGGCCGAAGCTGTCTGGATGAAGCCAACTCTGAGTTGGCTTCCGAATCCTGGAACGCTAGGCAAAGAAGATTTTTTAAAACTTTTAGTCAATAAAAGTCTGACACATCCTCTGGCTCCACCCTAGAGTCGGGAAGTCATTGGGTGATTTCCCAAAAAACCGTATACCAAGTTACATCGACATCTTTTCGCCCGATCCAACACGAAGGAGTAACAATCATACAAACCACACAAACTTTCGGCTTTATAATACTAACTGTATGTACATTTTCATCCCATATCCGTTCTTCAAAGCGACAACTAGGTAGAAAAATATAGTCGATAACACCATTTTCAATCCTTGTTCATGTTCACATAAAAATGTCTGCCTACCCGTCCATTAACTGCGTCATATAATCCTTAATCCACTCATTACAAAGGCTGGCTAGACAATCGTCCGTACTTCGAAATGGATTCCTTTTTCCCGAAGCCGGACGGCCGATGACTGCAAAGTTTCCTGCTAATTAACTGACTTTGGGCAACCCTGGGCATTACTGGGCAACCCTGCGCGCTTCGGGCAATCTCTGTATCCCTAGATTATGCCTATTTGTTGCTACTCTTATCGCGTGCCTTATTAACTTCGATCCGAAGGGTTGACATTTGGATGCTGCAATTTTTATGAATAGGTCAATATGCTCTGTGTCGTCATTATTTTCATGCCGTTTCGACGTTATTAGATTTTTCAGAGGAAGTCGGAAGCTACGGAAAGTCACATGCAATCTGTTTATACAAGGTGCCAAATAAATTAAGATTAAAGTACATTGACTTTTTCCTAATATTTCTGAGTTTTGCATCCCTAGAAAATGTAGAGGATCGCTAAAGATGTCAACTCAAGACGGCTTTATGTATTTAAATATTTCTATTTTTTAAATTAAGAACATCAATAAATGTAAGAGGGTCAGTGACTGCTATTCTCAATTTATCTGGCACCTACCTTAGAATCATTCACTTGTACATTTCATGAAGGAACTTTATTATACAATCTTTGCAAGAAAAACGTTTGAACTGTGCTATACGACACTCAGTATTCCAAAAACAACTGCAATCAGTATAACAATCGCTTGAAATTTGCCTGATCACAGGAAAACAAGACAGCACTCAGACAAGAACAATAGAAAAACTCTCGAACAAGTCGCTTATTAAAAACGAAAAAATGTTTGAGAACGTTTTAATAGAATGCCATTTAAAATAAGCTAGTCGTCGCCATCAAATTACGCCTTGTTTCCAGAGTGATGGTTTGTAACAAAACAAACTGTACATTATAATTGCTCCAATTTGCCGCAGGCACAGCGACGTGGCAGATTGCTAATGACGTCACACAGTCTCACCTCCGGCTTGTCCATGGGAAGGACGATTTACACGTGACGAGGGACGAAAGACAGAAAATGATTTTATTTTTACCAGGTAGACCATGTAAATTAAAAGTAAACAAAACTTATGAAAAAGTACTTATTATTATGATCAAATTATTATTGCTTATCGCAGCATATGATGGCGCCCTTTTAAGGTAGAACTCATTGCGCACACGTGGGCCACGTACGCCAATCTGAGCGCATCGGTCTCCATACATTTTATATGAAAACTAAACTTGCACATCTACATTTGATCCCTATGCTCAGCATTGAATAATGTCAGACTGCAGATGATGAAGTTAATGATAAAAAGGAGGAAGGGAAGTTTTTCCCTGCAATAAAATAGTACCTTCAAAAGGTATTTTATGAGATTTATTTCGCATAATTGTTTTTAAGTCCATTATAATTTCCCTACTCCTCTTAATTAATACCTTGAGAGTTACGTTTGTATTTTAAAGGTCAAACATAATAACTTTTCCCATTGAACAAAATTCACTCGGTGTTCTGTAGACCCATTAATTTATCGAGTTACGAATTGAAAACGTACGGCTTTATACGTGTACGTTTTTAATTTGGTTAGATGCAACATTGCACTTTGTTTTTTAATAAAATCACAACTAACAAATACGAAACTTTGTTTGTTCCGTCCAAAACGTAATTTTGTTAATTAATTCCATATATTCCAATGTCCGGTTGACAAAATAAATAAAACTCTTCTACTTCAACGAGTGTTTTTAACTTTGATGGTTAGCAGTGATGCAATCGTTGATGGTGAAGGCTGAAGCATACTGGTTTATTAAGAGCATTTTCTTTTTTTAAATTATAATAACTAACAAAATAAATACAGAACTGGGAATATCAGCGACAATACATTGATATTCGGAAGTCAGGAAAATTACTGACTTTTCGGTCTAAACCATGGTATATAAACCTTCTTCTAATAGTTAGGCTATGGCTAACAGCAATTTTTATGAATCGAAATCCGAATCCAGCCAGCTAGACTGAAAGCAGCTGTAAATAAACTAATACCAATAATAAAAAAAAAACATGCTATTTATTTCTGGTTTTTTGCTCTTGTGGAGCTTACCAAAATAGCAAGTAACTTAAAGAATTTTCTCATTCAGATTTGTACTTTTAGAGATGACATTCTTGATGATAAACATAAAAAAAAACAATTGTAGGTATATGTTTATATGTTAGGATTGCACACATTTAAGTTTTAATAGTTGCATAGCATCGTAGAAAAACTCATTCGCCGCGGGTCGATCGTTTATCAGTTTCGGGCATTTAACTTAATACACAAATTGAACTTAAAATCAGCTTATCATTTTAAATGTACTAGCATAATCAGCCTTTCAATGTTCCCACTGTTGGGACTCAGGCCTCCTCTCTAGGAGAGGGAATGGGCCGCAATCCACCACGCGGGCCCAGTGCGGGTTGGTGAATGTCACACGTCTTTTTTTTTTTGGTTCTAATATATGCCGGTTTCCTCACGATGTTTTCCTTCACTGCTTTGAAAGCAATGGTAATGAAATAAATTACACAAAATAATGCGCCTGGCTGGGTGTGAACCCGCGACTTACGACTCGTAAGTCGGAGCCGTTACCACTCGGCCACCACTGCTCATACATACATGCGGTCGGTTTACTTTTATTTTAAATAAAAATGGTGGCTGACACAATAGTTGCGGCCAAACGGGTAAACAAGGCAATGGTCACAATGCAACCTATGGTCAACACTATAGTCACTAGCAATCCAGTACTACCTCATGATAGTACTGTACAATTGTAGACGCTGGCTGATGACGTAGCAGAGAGGGAAGTTTAAACAATAAGACCTTTTCGAAGGAGAAAACACACTGAAGCCACGTTTTTATTTGTATCGTTTAGTTTGACAGTTGACACTTGACAGTAGTGCTAGTGTTGTCATTCAAAAATAATGTTTTTAATATTTAAATGTTGGAGTTCCATCATTTTAGAATCTCTTGATCTCATGATAGAATCGTATCGCTGACGTCTCGAAATCGTATCGTCCAGTGTAAAGCTGCATATACCTTGGCCACAATTAACGCGCGCTTCAAGTTTTCTTCCGAGAGGGAAATAATTACGATTGAGTTGAGTTTCGCTATCCGACGCCGGCCAAGCTACCAAGCTGCCATAATTGGTGCTTAAACATAGAATTCAATTTTCGATAACATTCCGAACCACCCTATAGGAATCGATTTCAATCGGAAAATTTCCACTAGTTAAAATTCAAACTTGCTTTCTGTTTTGATTTTCGTGGATACAGTCTTTTGATGTTGGTGCAAAATTGCTCTTAGAAATTAAATTCTAAGGAAAAAATGTTATTAAAATGAGTAACAAATAAGGAAAATGTTTTTCGAGGTACAAATTTGAGGATTAAAGAGTTTTTTTTTGCGTATCCTTATATGTCTAAGAATAGCTGAATATGCGTTTGTTATTAGGATGTTCGTCCTTTAAAATCTCAGCTCAGTGTTGTTGTAAACCAAAGGCGCTCTGCTGTAAAGAAATATAGATGACTACGATTGTCCTCACTAAAAATAAACAGCTTGACTTCTACATGTGATTTATTTTTTCTGAAAAAATTAACGTACCATCACACAAACATTTGTGAGTAGAAATTAAACCCAGCTTAGCAGTCAGGGCCATTGACCACTAGACCAAGAGGCCTGTCAAAATCAAATTAGTATACAATAGGTTTACATATGTCCAAAAATCTCAGCTCAGTATCACTGGTACAAGCATAAAGCAAGGTTGCTCTGCTGCAAAGCAACATGGACTATTACAATTCAACTCACGACTTTCGGCAACAGATCTCAAAGAGCGCAATACTAAATTTCCCACGCGCCATTGCCTGCCCGCGTTCGAGAATACGTTTTTTAAATTTACTTAATATATATCCGCGGTGGCGCCATCTGTGTGCAGTTACTTGCCGCTGTTCATTTTTTTTTATTGTCTTTCCCTCGCGACGATATTTCGCGCGAACGTCGCATACAGTGCGAACGGGTTTTATTTATTCTTTAATTTTTTTTCCGCTTGGCGTTTTGTTGTTGCTTTGTTTATTTTTTTTTTTTTAAACTGCGTTTTCGTGTCGGAAAATTTGTTTCTCTTGACTGTATTGGGTGGAAAAGTACTTTTGTGTATGTGATAATGAGAGATTAAAATATCTTTTGAATATACGGCACGCTTGGCGGAGTGGTTAAGCGATTGTCGCGGGTTCGATTCCCGCAAGGAACAAATATTTGTATGGTCTACAAATGTTCTGGGCCTGGATGTCTTTTTTATGTGAATTTACATGTTTGCGAACGCACCCACGATACAAGAGTTATTTCTACTGGGGGGCAATGATTAAAAAAAATTGTTCACAACACACAGTCATTAATTATAGCACAAAAAAAAAATAACAATAATTCATTTCACAGTCAGCCTGGTTAAGCACATAAAAATTTATATTATGCCAACAAAAGGTTTAAGTAAACCAGTATCATAAGTACTCCTAAACCTTAAAGGAAATACATAAACACGGAGCAGAGTAAATACAAAAAAAAAAACAGAAATAAAATATATACAGCTTTGGTAGGCACTAAAAATGATCACAAAGTGGTAACCAAATTGTGTTTAGAAAAACATTGTTACCGGTAGCCGACCTACAAAGATGCTACGGCACTACGGGCTACGGTGCTACGGAGCTACGGCGTAGCACCGCACAAAAAAGATGCGCTTGTAAAAGTTAATTGACTGGAATAAACCGTAGTAGTAAAAAAAACAAGTAATTTACGGCTTGTTTTTATCGAATTCGTGTAGAACATTGTTGTTTTCTTTTAGATCAGTGGCAGTCGAGGTGCGAGGCGAAGGCTAACATTGCAACGTCGATTTGCTTTTCGTATGCATCGCAATGTTTATTTAATGGTTTTAATAGTGTTGGGAATGGTTAAATTAAATCCGTTTATTATGCTGCCTTCGAGGTCCCATTCAGCAGAGTATAAATTACTTTAATTATTTTGCTTGCATGTTATAAAAATTGCACTAAACCTGCCAGAATAAAAGAAAGGTAGAGGTCGCTCACCATTGACCTGGTGGACTTTCAGTAAGTCCATTTGCCAAAGCCGACAACCCAGGATAGAATATCCTGGTGCCGATTTGTGAAGTGATCTGAGCCCAAATAATGGGAACAGGAGAGGACAAAGAAGATTTTGCTAGTATGTTCTGTCCCAATCCTGGACAAGGACTTTCGCAAGACCGCCCTTTTTTGCTTTCATTTTCATTTATTTTAGGTAATCTGTGAGCTGGTAAATAAATTCCTGTCTCTTTAACATATTGTATTTATTGTGCGATTGACACATCTCTCATCCAACTCTCCTGTCGCAGGTCTGCTGGAAGAAATTTCATTTGAAATAAGCAGTACCTTTGTGCTCTTCTATCTGTATTTGTTCTTTTAATTTTTAAGCGCTTGTGTGTAAATAAATAAATAGATAAGGCGGTTATCAGGTGACTGCCCGTAACCGTTGACATTATACAAGAATACATACGAGTCTAGACCTCACATTATTAAACAAAAATTGTCGCCTAACCAAACTTTAGTTTGAAATCTTCTCAACAAGCATTGCTCTAAATCCCGCTACGAAAGCAGCCGTCAAATAAACAGGAAATAATTTAACATCAACGCTTGCAAGTTCACTCTGAATTTAGACGTGACGGCGTCAGCTCGAAAATAATAGGGCAACTCGCAAACTGCATAGAGTGCATAGATAACCGAATTGTGAAGACGAGTCATGTCTTAAAACCCTCATGTTTATGCATGCGGTGCTCGCGATTAGTGCTGTGCCGTTTACACAAAACTATTCGCGTTCTAAGGCTGTTTTAGAATGTTAGGTTTCTACATTCTGTCGGTGAAGTTTAAGTTCGGTTGGTATTAAGGTATTCGTTAAATCAATAGTGAAAATTTAAAAAAAAAACAACATCGATATTATTACAGATAATAAATACACCCATATTTTTTAATTAGTACAAAAAATAATGGGGCTCTTTACGTCCCCGTTAGTGATCAAATTTATGTAGTAATAAAAATTTACCACGAAAATTGGTCATAATTGGTAAATTCATAATTGAATCAATCATTCATAACAATTGCTACTAGAAAATACTACGCGTAGTGTTTATCCAATTTTATCGCCATTCTTTCATTTATAATCAATAGCCTGTACAATATTTCCATAAATTGAGTGACTCTTTGGATATAAACAAACGCTAATAACTTTGCTGTTTATGAACATTATTTTTTGAGACTTTATATAAATAATAACAAAACCTTTTCCAATAAGCCCTTTTAGTATTCGTACTAATTAAAAATTAGTGGTGAATATTACAATACAAATACAGTACAGTTACACTTCTATTTATCATCTAAATGTTAACAATAAGAGTTACATCGACCTTTCAACACTTTCATGTCATTACACTAACAGTTTGCACACAACCTTTGGTTTAAAATTCCGCTACATTTCTACTTATCATAATTTAACAAAAATACAATGAGGATAACATAAAAACCTACAATTCGAAATCAAAGTTATTGCAACGATATATAATACTTGTCTGCTTTTTTTTTTTCAATATAATTGCTGTCCGAGTTCCTCATCAAAGAGTTGTGACATCTTGCAATGTAAACGGATCTTGCTATTTTTAGAAACTCTAGAAATACCTGGTTAGGGCCAAGCCAATAGCACCTGCCCTATGCCTTCTTAAGAGGGTCCTTTTCCACTTGCCTATCGTCAACATCTAGCATAATTTAAAAGCTTGTTACTTCTTTTAACGCAATCCATAGCGATGTTTGACGAAAAAGCAACGAGAAAAAAGAGAGATGGCCTTGAAAACTCTGTTAGCATTCGACAATTCCGTGATTTACTCGAATATTTTATAAAACTTGTTTCAAGAAACAACGTGATACGTGTATACGTGATTTTTTTAAAAGCTTAAAAGTTTTTGAAAAATATTGTCATCATTCAGTACCTTGATTAAATTTACAAAGCTTCTATTGTTATACATTTTTACTTTTTTATTTTTGAATAAATTATGAAGTGTCAAAGTTCATGCAAAATAGCAGATTTTCAGAGGCCTTTACTGGATTAGTTTTACACAAATTTAATAATAGAAGCCTAGATAATATCCACAAGATACTGTGTTTTCAAAATATCTAATGAAAAATATGTAATATTACGCATTTTATATTAGCATAGTCGCGTAAAAGCGGTGGTTTAAAAAACAGTGAAAATGTTTGTCGAGTTGGATTAAATAATAAAAATACTTTTCTTTTGAGGTGAAAAGTCTTCAAACTCGGAAACAGAATACAGTTTTTCTTCAAATTAACCGGTTTATAATTTTTACCATTGTTAAACTTTCTACCATAGTAAGCAAACAACGGTAAAGTTTCTATGCAGGCTTACTACTGAAAGAAATCGTATAGTACATCAGAAGCAGCTGTTAGTTCCCGCGCAGGTCTCTATCAAGATATCAATCCTAGAAAATTGGTTTAAACTAGTTCAAGGGAGATTGTAGATGGATAGCTAGTTACTTTGTTTACCATTATAATTTTTAGTTCATTTAATAAAACTGAATGTTTTATACTTTTTGTATAAGTACGATGCATTCGAGAATAAGTCATACCAAAGTAAAAATATTTACCGATTTCGAGGCATGCAGAACAGAGTTTAAAGTCCCGCAAACCTCCGTTGGAAAGGGAGGATACTCCGACCAGACCGGTGTTATGTCTGATCCGGGCAACTACCCAATAGATGACTTCAGGCCGTTGTATATGTTCAAATCGCGTGGAAAACTCTAATTGCGTGTTGCAGGATTTCATAGTTTAGTTTCTACGTGGCTCCATAGACAAGCAATTTAATACTGGAGCAGACTACCTATATTGGACATACGCACCTCACTTATTTAATTTAAAACAAATACATTCTAAAGTCTATGTCTCCGTTTTGTTTGACTTACACTATGCAAGCTTGATCACAGCAAATCGCAAACAAAATAGATGACTCTTTCTACTTTCCAGAACACAGAAATCGATACAAGGAAACACGTGTATCTGTGTGTATCATTAATTACAGAATGGTGGTAGTACATTTTTCCAGCAATATCAAACAAATGAGAATAAATAAAACACGACATCTGTTCTCCATACATTTTTAATTACTAGTTTATAATACCAATGTTTTGAATTCCGTTTCAGGTAGATTCTAGGAGTTTGAAACAGACAAAAGTAAGCTAAAATTAGACGTTTCTTAACCTTTTTGTAGTGCTTAGCATTTGCACTCGCTTTGAGTAATTATCATTCGCACTTATCACCACCCTGAGCGATATTTACTGTCTCCCAAGTATTTAGATCCCACTATATCTATTCCTCCAAGTACTATTGTATAAGAACCAGGTTTCTAGTAAAGACAACATAGTAATAGATGTTTATTCTAGGACAGTTCAACCCAGCTGTCGGGCTATTTTGAACTGCCGAGAATAACCTCCCTGTTGCTAAATTCATCGCTAGATTCGACTCTCGAATCCGTTGTTTATCTAAAAATTACACTACAGACGAGGCAAGATTGACATCGAGGCTAAGTGGAAAGCACACATGGCTTATTTATATTCCTCCTCATTTTAAATCTGTTTAATCTCTAATCTAGTCTCTAAAAATGAGATGTAGGTAGTCCTATACTCAGTGCACATGTAGAAAACGTTTGATACAAACAAGCATGTTGGTTTCACCCAATAAAACGCACGAATATGAAAACTCCCAATTGATTCCCAACAATGGGAATTAAATACATTGTAATGTGGACGAGATGTTATAACGACAAGTTGGCAAGGGACCGTTTCCGCAGAGTTCCGCAGGATCGGCCCGTCGGCTGCGTTCCCCGTCCATCTGCAGGCCAGACACGTAGCGACTGGGAAACTCGCCAGCCCTGCGCCGATTGCGAAAACAATTTCGGATCGAATGGGAAACGCGTTTGAACTGGACTTTTGGAGCGGAAGTATTAGATTTGGTTTAATTGATGGGATATTTTTAGTGTTATCTAACTAGATTTGATTACTATGCATTTATGCAGCTCGCAGCGGAAAATTAAAGCAGTGGCTTCGGAAGCTCCGAATCAAATTGTAATGGAACTATTTCTATGCTATTTCATGTAATTAGCATCGCATTTGGATGTGAAGTTTTATAAGATAACATGAAGAGGTATTAGAAAACGTAAGGCTTTTCCCGAAGGCATGTTTCGACCTCAAAAGATTTGAAAAGTGAGCTTTGATAAAATTTGTTACAAAAATGTTGAAGCTCGACAATTTATGGACGTCGAGGACAGGTCGCTGGGGACTACATACTGCCAAACTGTACCTAGAGTACAAGTTTAAAAATCCGTGTCAATGTACATCTTAACCCGTCGGCGGGCGCTTGCCAAAATCTGCCGGTCACGTGCGCTTACGTAACCCGGCGGTGGCGGCGCGGGCGTAATTTTAAGAAGTATATTGGTTTAGTTTTTAACGCCAGTGCGGATGCCAACGCGACTGAAATTAACCCTGCCTGTTTTATTGCCTGCCGTACTACTCCATCCGCCAACACCGGTCCCACAGACCGATCCTTACTCGAAATTTTAACTCCATAACTTCCATAGGTTTTATTTTCAAAGCGAGTGAGTTTGTTCCAGTTGTAAGAAACGGGTCAAATGGGAATCATTCGAGAAATATTAAATGTAACTATTATTGAACTTCTATATTAAGTTTGCAGCTCTATTTTACTGCTCGCCTGTTGTAAAATGTAATTTGTGACCCGCTCTCTTGATGTTTCAAAACTCGAATTTTATTCGGCATTTTGTGAATTCTTATATTATTATGTTGTGAACATTTAGACCGTACTAAACTTGGTACATTTATGATGTAAATTGGTTTTACTTTGCTCGAAAAATTCTTCCTTTTTCTTTATCCCTTTTGGATTAAATAAACTCAGTAAACCTGCGAACTATTCACGAACTGTTTCCACGATAGGAATAATCCTAATACACCTGTTCTACGCAACTGCTTTACAAATCAAACGGCCTAGATCTACTTGAAAGGCGGTAATCTCTCAATATCGGGGCCATCCCTTTGCAAATTTACCTACTGGAGTCTAGAAACAAAGCTCGGCTGATTCGATTTAGTTGCGAACGAACGGGATCTTCTTTGATGTGTCGAATGAAAGGCAGCGATCCGACTGTAATACACTTAGCCGGGCCATTTCAGGCGGTTCTCCCCGTCGACGAGGAGAGAGGGGAGGCCCGATGCACTCGTAGCCGGTTCAATAAGATTTTCATTAAGCGTTGAAAAGTTTTTAATGAGCACGGATTTTGTACTTCAACCCTTGAATTCTCGAGTACCTATTTTGTGTAAATATTTGGTTGGATAGCGCTTTTTTTGTGAGGCTCTCGATTTTGAATTAGACTCTCGTATTTCTTGGTATTTTAAGTTGTTTAACAATCCATGATAGCACAAATATGCTGCAATTATTCATGTAACAGAAACAATATCACAGTAACTATCACCCTCAAGTAATAATAAATTATATAGTTAACGGTAAAATAATACTACTACAGTATATAATTATTGCTTTACCGCTAGGCATCGCGCAAACGCTCGACAAAACGTTACGTTTCATGATGGCGTGTCCGCATTTTCCCGCAAATCGACAGCTTAATCGACTCGATCGTGTGAGGGGTTTCCTTTTTTTGAAATATACATTTTTACAGAATATGGATTCAAGTTTTGATTTAATACTTTCATCAGCAACGACTGAGCAGTGGTGGCCGAGTGGTAACGGCCCCGACTTACGAGTTTTAGGTCGCGGGTTTAAACCCAGTCAGGCGCATTACTTTGTGTAATTTATTTTATCACCACTGCTCTCAAAACGGTGAAGGAAAACATCGTGAGGAAACCGGCATGTCCTAGAACCAAAAATTCGAAGACATGTGACATCCACCAATCCGCACTGGGCCCGCGTGGTGGATTACGGCCCATTCCCTCTCCTAGAGAGGTGGCCTGAGTCCCAGCAGTGGGAACATTATAAGGCCGCTATGCTATCAGCAACGACTAATGTTTACGTTTAAGCTCAAATTCAATAGAGTTATCGTCAAATTCAATTGGGGAAGACGACCTAAATTAAGTGTAAATTCAAAATTGCTTCGAACGTCCCTGAAGATACAAACCTATTAACCTCCAGGTCAGCCTATCGGCACAGCCCACCCACAATCAAACCTTCCTATCGACCTATTCAGAAAACAAATCGATTTGCGGAAATTACTTATAAGTAGGCGAGCAAATAGGGCTGAATCTGATAAGTGGTCGACGGTAGCTTTCTACGGTTCACGCCATTTGATGGATGCCTTCATCGCGGCGAGGCTACAGGCTACAGGCCATTACACACACACACACACACAGAGTAGCCTACCTAAGTTAGTGTTGGTTGATTACTAATTTAAATTAGTATTGAATTTTATGTAAGTCTAGGTATTTATTAATAGGATGCTTAGGTACTTGAATGAGATTTTTTAAGGTTACGTAAATAATTCCTGTCAGCATAGAACTTTTATGTGGCTATAACAAAGTGGATTGGAAAATTAATCATGTAAATTCCAATTACTTCCGTGTACATAGTGCGTGTTACATACCAGTAAATAAACAACTAAATCCACAACCCATAAAATTTTAATAACAATTTTACAGCAAACAGAAACGTTTAACTGCCAAATTGAAAATTAAAATATCAATCAAAATTAATTTCTAACGTTAACAGAAACCCCATTGGCGGAGCGCAAAAGCAAAACGTTGTAAATGATTACATCGACCAACATAAAATTCAAAGAAATCAGATACTTCGTTTTACCGCTGGCTCGATTAGCGGCAATGGCCGACTACCCTCCCCACTCCACCCCCTCTGTTTCCCCTCCCG
Source organism: Mythimna vitellina (assembly GCA_949316375.1). NCBI lineage: Eukaryota > Metazoa > Arthropoda > Insecta > Lepidoptera > Noctuidae > Mythimna > Mythimna vitellina. The sequence continues at coordinate 5,524,353 of OX438689.1, read as the reverse complement.
AACGGAAATACTGGCCTTCTCCATAGGCGCGCTATTTCCTTCAAAAGCTGCTATCAGACATACCACGGATAATGCACTCGCTATCCAATACACTTTGTACATTTATTAGGAACTGAAATTTTTATATCGCGAGGGAAAGTTCTATTGGTTTAATGATAGGTTTAGTTAATAGTTCCAGCGATGGCTTTACACGGTAGTAATTTTTTTAAGTGATATTTATGGTTGGTGTCATTAAATCTGTCGTTGAAATGTCCAGGTGTTGTTTATGGGTTGTAGTTCTTGATAGTTTTATTTACTTGTATGTTTAGCTATGAGCCAGTGGATTTTGAACTGAAAAGATGGCGTTTTCATAATTCAGTAAATTACTGCACATTTGAATTTCTTTGAATTTGATTCAGATTTTTGTTGTAAAAATTTTCGTCAAAGTATGGTTTTGTGTAGTTATTTTGTTATTAATCGAAGAATTACCTTTCACGACACCACCTAGCCTTTTTCCCAACTAGCTTGGGGTTATCTTCCAGTTCAATAGGGTGCGACTGAATACCTCATTTTACATGGAGAGACCTCTACAAACCAGTTTCTAGGCAACATGATATTCCTTGGATAGACTGACGGTCAGACTTTCTGGCCCTTTCTGGCACCTTTAATAACTGTAAAAAATCTACGAATGAGAACTTGAACCAACGGCTTTACGTTCTTTCTGCGGCGCAGGGTGTCAATAATATCCTAGATGAAAAAAGTACATATGAAATGGAAAATTCACATTTGTACTTGCCCGGTTTCGAACCTACAACCTCATGCATGAAAGGTGGGACCCTTAACCACTGGGCCATCATGACATCTTCTCGACAAGGCTCTTTAAATACCTTTAATACAGAACATAAACTTTCAACATCAACCCAATTAGAATTCAGAAATGACCTCTTAGATCGGAATGAAATCAATTAATTTACTCAAAAATAATTTCATAACTTTACAAACATTTCAGATATAAGTTAGTGAAACAATTTTCTAGATTTCAGAGCTGAAATTCTTTGAGCTATTAAATTCTGAAACTCGTTTATATTTTGTTTATACGGAACAGTTGTTTTGCGCCTTCCTTGAACTTTATAACGTCGACTCGTATTCCAGAGTTCGTTTACACAAACGCGAAGAAAATTCTCAACTTGAACTCAAATATCCTGAAGTTTTGAGCTCCAAACGTCGCCTAATGATAGGCATATCGCTTTAGATAAGTATTATGTAGGTGTACAAACACAGCCTCATAAACTTGTCACACGTTGTAAAGTTTTGTACATACACCATCCACTTTCGCCTTCAGTAAGATATTCGAATGAATAGCTGTTCATACCTCCTGAGGCCTAGAAGCACAGTCTGTGGGGTTGTTCAGAAGAGTTGCCGTGTCCTTGGAACGCAAAAGGCAACTGAAAAACACAGGTGAGGTTTTCCGGCCACAATAGGCGCGGGCTTGCGGACGGGGGCCGAGGGTCTGATTTTGAAATTAATACTCGGCCCCGGTACGAAAGGCAACGAAGGAACAAAAGTGGGTTTTTACACTTATTCTCTGTCCAAGGTAAAAGCCAGCCCTTGGACCATGCGAAGTGTCAACAAAGCGCGTTTTGATTTTGACTGGCCTGTTGGTTTAGATTTTAGTAACCCGGTTCGATTTCCACCCAGGACAAATGTTTGTGTGTTGAGGACAATCATTTGTTCTGTGTCTGGATGTAATTTATCTATAATATGTATGTATTTAGAAATATTATTACAACTGATAAACATACTTATGTATGTTTATCTTCTTGATAGCTGCTTAGCTTGAGACTAGACGGCATTGTGTCATAGTTGTATGAATATTATTATTATTACTTGTATGGCCTACAGATAGTTGTTCTTGCTGTGAGTGTCTTGTGTATATGAGTTTACATAGTAGTGAAAACACCCACAAAACAGGACTAAATTCCTACTGTAGGGAAAGGTTTACTTAAAAAAAATAATTACAAATCAGTTCACCCTCTTTAAATACTTACTTGCATGTGGTTCTTAGAATATAATGTGTAGTTACCATCGACCTTCACAACAAAGACCCACTGTGAGTAGAGCTAGCGCTTAGAATTGTAACGGAAAGCACAAATGGCCATAAAAATAGCGAATGGTGCTAACAACTGCCTCACAAAAGGTAACCCTGACCTGGTGGCGATAAGTTCCGCTCCTTAATTGTTCTTTTAAAACCACTATAACGTAGTAATCGTGGCGTTAGATGGCTCTTTCATTGTTTCACTCTTTAATTGCAATGAACGATTGATAAATTAAAGAGAGGTTCGCTGACGTTTTGATAAGAGGATTATTAGGGGGAAGGAGTATTTAAAGAATAGCGCCAATGTGTGCAACTTACCACATGGTCGTTTAATATTTGGGCTGCGGGATCATTCGAAAGAATGACCATGATCCAGGAACGCAAAGAGCCGAGCCCAAGTCATCTTTCGCGCGTAGTGTTCTACGTGCACCTCAAATAGATGTCAGCAAACTACAGGGGCATAGCAGAACCGATGTTCGCTAAGGCCACGGGGCTTTTCTGAAAAATAAACTCGTGGTCTTAGAACGCAAATGGCAACTGAAGGATACAGGTGTGGTTTTAGTCTCTGAAACGCTCCCCCGTTCTACCCTAGAGCGCAGAAATCATAGGATGATTTCCCACCTCAAAAAAAAGTCAATGAAAGTCTGATATGCCGCATGCCGTTTCGATCCACCCACCCAAAGCTTAATGATATGCCAATTTAAAAATGGTTATTTAAATATACTTTGTATTTGCACATATCATCACCACTCACCCCATCACACACTCACTTACACATGCCTATACCAGATATATGATCACGAACTGACATAGGCACGAGTTATACGACCACCATTGAAACCACCAATGAAATGTCAATGTATTCCCAAGATTAACTAGCTCAAAATAAATTACTCGAACACAAACTCCATAAACAAAGTTTATACTGTATTCGTAATACTTGTGTTTTGACAATCAAGACGACGAAAACACCGATACTGAAATTTAATTCCATCTTGATTGCGGTGTCTCTATTTATATCAGAAGGCGGTAGCGTCGCTGCAATTAAGGAGCTCAGCCTTCGTTCCCAAAGTCCCGCAAGTCGTCGGGAGCCGACAATAATTGAGAATATGCAACTGAAATGATCGCGATTTAAGCGCTTAGGGGCGGCGCACACCGAGGGCGATGCAGCGGCACAAACGCGCGGGCGATTCTCGAAACTATATTAGATGTGGGACCGACCGCTCGGCCGCGCAATCGTTCGCGCGTTCCACCCCACCTTGCTAAGTGCACGAACCGCCTTAACAATTATTGTCCTCCCATTGTTGCCGTGAAAGATTTAAGCAATTTGAGCGGTCGCTTAGTTTCTCACTTCTGTGAAGTTTCAAGTGAAAATTAATTGGTGTGCGAATCTAGAACTTTGGATAAATGTAGATGTTTCGTTGTGAAAAGTTTTTAAATCGCACTTGTGTTTCATTGTTGCTTTTGAGTAACTTTCAGTTGTACCTTGACTTTTGCATTGCTCATAAGTGCTGAGGTGTATGGTTGAGCGGACGCCAATTTTATACATGAGTTGCTTATTTTGTCACGAAACTTTTATTCATAACGTAATCAGCAACTCTCCAGCTTCGCAAGGATGTTACAAATCTTTAATATCTCTGATTTTCTCTACTACAATATGCATGTATGTATTATATCTACACCTAAACCTTTCTGATGAATCACTCTGTCTATTGCTAGGCCGCATGAAAAATCATTCTGTATTATTTCAGTTTATCACGAATAGACAAAGAGACGCAGTGAGGGACATCACGCTAATATTATAAAAACGAAAGTTTATGAGTGTGTGTGTCTGTAAATTTTTCAAGCTCGTACGGCTGGACGGATATTGATCAAACTTAGCACACGAATAAACCATGTCCAGGAATAGCACATAGGATACTTTTTATCTCAGTATGTTCCTTTGGAGGTATGCAAAACAGAGAGTAAAGTCCCGCAAATCTTCGTTGAAAAGGGAAGATCCTCCGACCAGACGGGTGTTATGTCTGGTGGGCAGTTACCCGATAGATGATTTCGGGCTTGTTCTATATGTTCAAATCGCGCGGAGGACTTTAATTGTGCGATGCAGGATTAGTTCTTATGTGACGTCATAGAAGTCGCTACATTCCTTTAGGACAACTTTCTTTCACGCGGGCAAAGCCGCTGGCAGTAGCTAGTTGTTTTATATTATTAAGGACACAAACAATAAAATAAGTATAATAGAATCATCAGTAAGTCTGTTTATTTGCGAGTGCCTTGCCGTCCGTTGTCGAGTGCAGCCGGGCGTGCAAAGTGACCGCTTAAGCCTTAGTTGAGACCTAGTCGCCGCTACGAGCTACGTAAGCAAACGTACACTTTGACAAATGTTCAGTAAACATTTGAACTAAACTTTAAAGTAATCTGTCTAGTACACTGTACCATGGCATGACTGGGTTAGAAACGTATCAAGAACTAAAAGAAATACGACACGGACTACTAAGCCTTCTGCAATGTATCAACAGCGTATCAGACGCGAGCATACCGGTCATCATACGCAATCATAACCCCCGCCCCCCTAGCCAAGTTACGAACGTTTTGTTTCGATTCTCGTGCGTCGAACGCCTCGAGTAGGTCACGCCTCCGATTCCTTTGTTCTGACGTCATCTTAACGCGCAGTCACGTGATCAGAACATAGAAATCGGAGGCGTAGCCTACTTGATGTGTTTACTGTTTTAGCATGCATGCATATATATTTTGTAGGTGTCGGTGATCCATGCATAACACCTCGGCGTGTGCTCCATGCCTAGAACGAGTCTCATACTTTTCTAAACAATTTTTTTTTTTTGCCTGCCACGTTCCTAGCATGGTCACTGAAAAAATAAGTCTTTCTTGAAAACATGTCCAGAGTAAAAATGACTTAATTTAACAGCAAACCTAAAGAAGTTAAGTATAGGTATTCAATAAATTTTATTAATAACGTCAATAAAATGCAATTCATTTCTTATTTATTAATTCTCTCGTGGTTCTATTCTTCTATTGAGCTTTAAAGCACAAAAGCAGCATTTTCAGTTCCTCTAAATATGATTATTTTGTATCAATATTGTATTTTGCAATTGGCATTAAACATTTTCTCTTTAGACTTCTGAGATCGTGAGTCGTACCAGAATACTAAATAATTAATAGTAAATCTTGCGGACTCCCTGGTATTAAAGGAGAAGCCAGACCTCCGCGTCTTATTATTCAAGGAAGGCATTGTTAGATAGCATTCGGTTTAAAAACAAAGTCTGGAGAATTTTTAGCGATTAAACGTGAAGATGTTATTTTTTAGTCGTTCTTTTATATAAAAAAGAATTATTATAAATAAATGTTGTACTTATTTATGTTGGTTTTATCTCCATAAATATAACTAACGTAATCGGGCCTATATCCCAGGATAAGGCAAAAATAACTCAAGATGGAATATATCCGGGCCTTGGTACAGGCCATGGTCCGGAGCGAGGAGGAATGGCAAGCGGTCGCCTCCTTCTGCAAAGCAGTAATGCTAGCAAAGGAGGCGGCCGATCGCGTGAGGTAACGGTTCTCACGCCACAGTCGCCGCCGGGATTCTGATCCCGATTTCCGGCCACCGCGGGCTTGCGGACGGCGAGCAATGGGTAGCCCGCCGTCCGACCGTCCCGTAACCGTCCGGACCGAGCCCAAGTCGTCGACGGCGTTTTTAGTCAGTAAAAGTCTGACACTATCTCCCGGTTCGCCCAAGAGCGAGATTTGTCATTAGATGATTTTCACACCTAAAAAAAAAAAGATGGTATATATCATAATCTATATATATAAAAGCGAAATACCACTCACTGATTAATCACGAAATCTCAGTAACTATAACTTCTACAAACTTAAAATTTGGCAGGTAGGTTACAGGGTGAAGACATCCGCTGAAAACGGATTTTACGAAACTCCACCCCTAAGGGGGTAAAACAGGGGGTTGGAAGTTTGTATGAAGAAACCTACTTTTACGCGGTCGAAGCCGCTAGCAGAAGCTAGTAGATTATATTTAGCAAGTTAATTTCAGCATAGCAGGTTTAACGACATAGCCCGAAGAATCGCCAAACTTAACTGGCAGTTGGCAAGACACATTTCTAGCAGAACAGACGGTCGATGGGGACGAAAAGTTCTAAAGAGACCTCGTACCGGAAGACGCAGCGTTGGAAAGCCACAAGGTTGACCAATAAACTGGTGAGGGTCGGAAGAATTCGATGGATGAGAGTCACACAGGACCGATCGTAATGGCGACACTTGGGGAGGCCTATGTCCAACAATGAACGTCTGTCGGCTGAAATGATGGTAATGACGATCAAGAAGAAAAGGGGAGGCATATAATACGACTAAAAATAACGTGGCCGCATAAACAGTAGCTTCAACTTTACTACTAAATTATCCTACCTAAATTGTCTGGTTTATATAATTCCAACAAACAGGTAAACCGATTTAAATTAATTTGAAATCTAAACTAATTAATTACAAGAACAATAAACATCAGATTTGATATATAAGTATTTATTAGTAGTTCAAATAGTATCAAATTGATGCCAACGCATGAAATTAAGCGGAAAACAGTCCACAACTTGCGTTTTATAATTTCAACCACAGAATTAAACGGACTTTATTTGAGATTGCATTTAATGTAGGTTTTTTTAAGGTGAAAAATTATCTAATGGGTCTTCTCGCTCTGGGGTGGTGCGAGAGGGCATGTCAGATTTTTACTGACTAAAACCACACCTATGTTTCTTCAGTTGCCTCTAAGACCATGAGTATCATACTTTTCCCATAACCCTAATCTCCTAAGATTTGCTGACATCTCGTTGAGACGCGCGTGGAACACTAAGCGCCGTAGACGACTCGGGCTCGGTCCTTATAAAACGAGCGGACGGCGAGCTACATATTGCTCTTCACCCCGTGCCCACGGTGGCCGGAGATCGCTCTTCGATTCCCGGCGCCTGGGTCACGATGACTCATTCGCACCATTCGGCAGCTTAAAGTCCCTAAAATGAGCGTAAATTCTAGTGGATCACATTTCACCCCGACCTTCTCTATCGGCGACATTACAAAAGGCCTTTGCGTTAATGTCGCACTTAACACTCCTAACACACATCCGACATACAAAATTATGGAGAATATGTTGCAAAATTATTGAAAAGATTCTTCAGGCCACAAAGCAGTTTTAAAAATTTATCTCCTAACATTCTTGTAACATAGTTATTACTTGAATTTACGAGCTAACTTAGGAGGTCTAGTATCCACAAGAATGAACCTAAATTCAAATATAACTTACAGGTATATTTCAATTTCTCTGCCACGACTTTGGGTTTTACCGCGGCCTTCGAACGCAAACGGGCAACTGAAGGAACACAGGTGGGTTTTAGTCAGTAAAAGTCTGACACTCCCTCTCGTTCCACCTAGGACGGGAGGAGTCATTTGATAATTTAATAATAAAAAAATGTTTTATTGTCAGGTATTCACTGATCTCTATGTTAAAAAAACAAAAGCATGCTCAAAGCCATGCTACTATTTCATAGTGTTCGTTTTTGTGATATTTTATCTACTGATATGAATGAAATAAGCAGTTCAAATAAAATAAATTGGGATGACCCTAGCTACATAATCGAAAAACGATACATTTTCTATAAGATTTATTAGCGTTCAAAACGCGTAGCGTCTGTTATGTTGTAATGACGTAGGCTTGCTGGACACATTTTGGTTCGTCACGCATACGTGACTCTGTCGAATGACGTAACGGTCAAATGGTTAAACAACTTCGTTTTAGTCAATTCGAAATAAGATTACCTAGACATTTAAACAAATCTGTTTTACTGTCCTTTTAACTGATTTTGACTTCTATTCCGTAGGCATAAGGATGGCATCAAAAGCAAACAGTGGTTCCAGTGCCATCCATGCCAGTAACGCAAAAAAAGTCAAAATCGGTTAAAGGGACAGTATTTTTTTAATATTGATATAAACCAGTGCTTGACTGCGATCCCACCTGATGGTAAGCAGAGATGCAATCATTGACGGTGAAGCACACTAGTTCATTCAGAGCCTATTTACTCTAGCCTTGAAGACACCTAAATTATAGTTGGACGGGAAGACTGCAGCAGGCAAATTGTTCCAGTCCTTCGATGTACGCGGTATAAACGACGAAGCGAAACGCTTAGTCCGGACCGCTTAGTTTTTTAAATGTCTAATCTAGACGTGAATGGTGTATGGTAGGTTATCACAATAACAAATACGTATATAAACTATCTGATATGATATCCAACCGAAAAAAAAAGGTATACATATTTCATTTCGGTTTTCATATTCATTGCCTTGCAAAAGTGAACCGACGACGCACTAAAACACTAAAATCTATTATCTTAATACCATTATCTCATTCGAGCGAGCGTTTTTCACGAGTAAGCAGAACTGAAATTGGTAGTCGGCCATTATTTTCATCCGCTTTAACAGGTGAATTACTTATGAGCGGCTTTTTGCGCCCGTATTTCGGGGGAGAGCGGCCGCGCTTTACGCGTCCTGGGGGCGCGAAGCCCCGCGTTTGAGTTAGCGATAATCGCGATTTTCGACGCCGCCAGAACAACGTTTGGCGTTAATGATTTTTTATCACGAGCTGCAGTTGTTGGGCTCGTGCTTTTTAATTTGAGACTCTTTATTGGGATTTGTTTTCATCGGTCTTTTTTTCGTGTTAGCGATTTTCAAGGTGTGTTGAAACCGCTATTAGTTTAATGAAAATTTCAATGCGATGTTAGGTTTGAAAATTGTATAGTGTAGCTACTTTGGTAGAAAGGTAACATAAATGTTTTGGGAACACATTCATTGTGCGTACAGCTAAGGAGTGGAATTCCCTGCCGGAGTCTGTATTTCGTGATAGTTACAACCTGGAGATATTTAAGTCAATAGTAAATAGATTACTTCTAGGCAAAAGTGCTCCATTTTCGACTACATCATCGCTTTCAATCAAATGGGATAGTGGTCAAGCGCGAGCCTAACAACAATAAAAAAAATACATTAACCAATAAAATTCCTGCGATAGTTCATAACTAAACAGAGTAACAATATATTTGACAATACCTGCGTTAAAGGTATTTTAAACACATTCTTTATCAAGTTACTAACACAGTAAACTGTAACTAAATCCCCTCTAAGTGAAACTAACGTGAAAAAAATAAACAACACCTTAACTTAACTTTACCTAACGCTAACTTACAGGACGGTAGTTAACATATTAAACTGCAATTTCATATACAATACTACCATGTATAAAAAAAAACAGCTGCGTTCGTAAAAATGTAACCGGAACGCTCTCAAAAAATAATAAAAATATCGTTTTTACGCTGACATTTTTTAAGCTTCTTAATCCTCTTTTATTTTAAGGTAATTAGAAATTACCTTAAAATAAATATTATTCAAGAGCATTGAATTGGATAATATAATAATATTCATACTTTATTTTAATTTTCGTAACAGAGTTAATGCAATACGTCTTCGTACTTTATTGTACTGATCGGTTGTCGATAAAACATAAAAAAAACCGAAGATATATAAGTCCGATCTGCTGATCAGCTAATTATATTACGCAATTTCAGTTTTAGTCCCATATTCTTCTTTTCGAGTCCACGGTAAACTTCTTTTCGGCCCAATGGTGGGGAGGACTCAATAAGCGCCGACACTGCAGTAAATGTACACTGCAGTATGATTGTACACGGCACTCATTGAGTCCTCCAAAGTACAACTTTTAGTCCCATAATAAAAATTATTCATAGTGATGAGTATAGATAGATAGGTAGATATTCTTTATTGTACACCAAAAATACAATTTACTTTAGGAAATTAACTTTAATAGGGTGTCACAATGGGCGATGTTAGCGATTTTTTACAGACAACCTTTGGATGGATTATCATCATCATTATTATTATTATTTGGTTGATTTTGATTGGAGTATCGCCAATGATTTTACTTATTAATGTGTTGTCGTCTCAACATTGTATATACAAACGATAAAAGCCAGCCAACACCTATTACTGAAGTCGGTGTCCTTCTAAACAAGGAGCACAATCATACAGACGCACGATCCTGTATTGTTAGAATTTAACGAGAATACCGATAAGCGAAGTTCCGAGTATGCTGTCAAAGGGCGCCGCGTTTTATCAGCCATAGTTAGCGAGCAATTGATATCGCACTCTGAAATAGCTACTGAAACTGTATGCAAAGTAAAGCGGTAGACAGAATGTGGTTATTGATTTTTGAGTATTTATGTTGTTATTGGAGTTTCTTGCCGGTTCTTCTCCATAGGAAACGATCATATGGAACCGTGCACTAACTTCTGACGTCCCATAATGTCCCGTCTGAAAGTGCCCATGTAGGCATATGTAAAATAAAAAGATTTAGAATTATTTTTTGGCAGAAACTAAGAGAGTCTACTAAAATACAATATTATGTAAAACAAACAACATCCTCTGGTGAGGTGGAAAAAGGTGGTCCTTTTTGCCACTAAACCAGATAAAATCTTTAAGCTCGAGAGAACACAACGAAGTGACATAGCCCGAAGAATCAACAAACTTAAGTAGCACTGGGTGAGACACATTTATCGCAGAAAAGATGGCCGATGGGGCTGATATTCTAGGGTTGCGACCGCATATCGGAAGACCTCCTACAAAATGGATCGATGACCTGGATGCGAGATGCTCAGAACCGGTCTTTGGATTGATACCTGGGGGAGGTATATGTTCAACAGTGAACGTCTGTCAGCTGAAATTGTAATGATGAAGCGTATTCGCATTATTTGTTATTTTAAAATTGTGCACTGGATCCTACCTTCTATCGTGATCTCTCTCTCTCACTCAAGGGTTTGTTGGAAGGAATCTTAATTTTGAATCAAGCTCGCCTATATAAGTGAACTCTGTTATCCGCATAAATTTTAACTTTTTCCGGTGTACAATTAATGACAAAGCATGCTTTGTCATCGACCACATCTTCGCTTGCCATCAGCTGTGATAGGGGTCAATCGTGGGCTTGTCAATAATTATAAAAATAAAAGATACCTCCGAAATAATCTATCTTTCATACAAATGTCCTATAGCTCTGAAATCACCCCATTGCTTTCTACATTATTTTCATTTCATACCTTAACAGCTACATTAAACATAACCAACTAACGTTACCGTTTCGTAAACACAACCATTTTTGACAGTAGCATAAATAGAAAAACAAAATCACAACTACCAGGACTTTTGCCCACTATAGGAGATTGCAGCACAATTTTTACCCCCGCGTGACAATTAGGAGGCGTCATGTGAAGCAAGCCTTGGAGCGGCAACGTTCGCGGTCTGTAGCAAAATTAGTAAAGTTTATGCCATCATTATTGGCGTCGCTGTAACAAAGGGCCCGTACCTCCTTTGCCGAGCTTTGTCAACGTATAATTGCGCAGCACTCACTGCGAACAGAATATTGCTAATAGACGGATAAAGTTACCGTTATTTCAAGGCGTACTTTAATCGGTTTTTCTTTGTGTCTTCCATTTTGGAAGGTTTTTTTTTCCGCTGTGGGAATCCTATTTGTTCCTTCACATGTCGTATTACTATCGTCCCGATGATACCCTCTTTGAGAATAAAATATTTGCAATCTAAAACATACCTTCACGGAAAGGTTAAATGAAATACACGTTCGTGTAATTTAATCTCTGCGTAAAGGTCTAACTACAAAAGGACTCCCATAAAAACTAATGTTATCAATAGTGAACTATCCCGTGCTATTTAATATCCCAACCCATTCGAGCCAATAGGGGTTAAACTGACCGGTCGAATTAACCCTGACACACCCGGAACTTCGTCAACTCGACTTAACCCGTTGGAAGGTCGACTTTCAAACGACTGCAGTTGGTAAACTTCGGCGAACATCGTCAAAATTCGTAGCGACTACAATTTTCGTAACCGCAAATTACGCTTCTTTGAGCGAACCGAAGTGGGGGCGGAAACAGCCGAAGTCGCTTCGTTAGAGGTCGGGATTGGACCATTGTAGTTGAAGCTTAATCGCTACAGGACAATGGACAGTGATGTAACGTAATTGTCGCTAAATAGTCACTGTTAAAGCGCAAAGCGTTGACAGAGCGCAATTTTAATTGTTCCGAACGACAACGCAGCGGCTGCGTATCGCGAGCTTTTTTAAAGTGACCGCATTAAACTGTTTTATGCGTTGATTATTGTCGTTCAAATGAGGCGTTTTCCAACGAATGTCGAATTAAATTTTGTTGACGACCGCCTTTTATACTGTCGTAATTTTCGCGCAATGAATTTTATACTCGCGCTAATTTACAGCTGGATTTATTTTCGAGTTTGGAACGCTCGAAAGTGTATTTTTTCTAGAAACTTGGCTTATATATTATTTAAATTCTAATAACGAGCTTCACAGGCAAAACGGGCGGCGCGTGCAAAGCCCGCTAATTGAAACTATAAATATAAACCCCCAACATTTTCCTCCGCTTCTATTTTCATTTCAGTTTTTTTTCTCCATACCTACTGAATGGACGGTCTATGTAAGGCAGCATTTGTAAAGTTTGAACTCGTAGCTGTTTGCCGTAACAAGAGTTTCTTTATTTCCCACAGTTTCACTGTAGTTTTCCTCACTTGGAACATCATCAGCAATTCTGAACAAAACGCACGAAATGAAGACACATATGTTCCATTTAAAGTATACCTATCAATAGAGAATTGCGTCTCAATATATCGGAGCGTTATAATGCGCGCATCCGAATAAACTACCGGGTACTTTCCGTAGCAACACAGCAATGTACTTAAAACAACCTAAAAAGTTACTCAAAAGTTATGTTCCGCTAGAGTTCTCGTAGTATCGTCCCCGTATCCGTTTTGTTCCCCTATTCGCTCTCGCGCCCCTCCTCACGCCTGCGGGGCACGGGGGGAGGGTTCGCGATAACCGCTTTTTATACGCATAATGCTCGGGATCTCGTGCTAAGCTGATAGAATTGTGGTGGAATCAGCAGGCCTTTTGAAGTTCTATTAAATTGTAACACTCGCGAGTTCGCGCCAACGCGCCCGTGAAATTGTGGCTTTATTGAAATGGCACGAAATTATTTATCTTTTTTATATGCGCCGCATGTGTGAGACGGAATTTCTAATTTAGAATTATAGTGGCGGTGTCTGCGAACGTTTTACAATATTAATTTATTCCTGTTCAAACGCTGAAGTTTGTAATTTATATGACGGCAATTCGGGTTCGGTTCGAAGAATGCTTATGCAAACACGCCTGCTCCGCCAAGCGTCATATGGAGTATTTTAAAACTTTATCAAGGAATGTTTTATGCGAAGATATTTAATAAAGTCTACGACTGGCTACGAATAAAGTTGGTATACATTGCATAGGAAATATGTTTTCTAAGAAATAGTATTAAAACTAAAAGTAGGTTAAGCTACTTGTAAAAAGCTTTCTAGAATATTTTTAATGAAAATAATTCATAAAAAATATTAGGCGTAGACAAGTAATTTTAATTTGAAGAGTTTGTTTATTTCAACCCGCTAACCTTAGGAACTTTTGCTTCGAATTAAAAAAATCTTTTAATTTTGGATAGCTCACTTATTAAGGAAGACCATATAAAATCACGCTACGACCCACGGGAGCGAAGCAGTAACCAAAGACGCAGGTAAAACCAGAGGAAACTGCTAGTTTATCTGATATTTAAGCATTTACATATAATATATAAAAATCTCGTGTCACAGTGTTTGTTATCGAACTCCTTCGAAACGGCTTGACAGATTTTTATGTTTTTTTTTTGTATTGTTGGTAGACCTGGTCGTTGGCTATTTTTATACCCCTAGGTAATGAGTCTATTATCATGCGGGCGAAGCCGCTGGCAGGAGATAGTATTTTTGTGTTCAGTCTCTTTTATGTTAATTATCTTTTTAAACTTTTTATATATATGTATATTATTTATTATATACTTTGATTTGGCTTACTTTTTACGTAAATTCAAGTCTGTCTTACATAAGGCATTATCACAAGAGTTAAAAGAGAATTTAGTCCTTTTCACGTAATTACGTTATTAAATGATATCCTCAGCTGATAAAATTACTATATCGAAAAACCAGCTATCTTCAATCTCCGGAGGGAAGTCATCAATGACACCACATAGAAACTAAAATTTAATAAATATTCAACAACCCGAAATCAACTATCGGGCAGTAGCCTGGACCAGCCATAACACCTGTCTGGTCGGAGGGTCTTCCCTTTTCAATGGAAGACTGCTCTGTATACCTTTAAAATTTCACATTCACGAGTATAACCAAAACAGCGGTGAAAACACAAAAATAAATATTTTCGTAGCCGCGTAGCAGTCGAATGTGAAAACCTGCGTAGCACGTGCTACGAAACTCGTAGGCTTGTGGACAAACATTTTAACGAAAATGATCACACGACTTTTCATGTTTACTTCCTACTGTTCATAATTTACATAATAAGCCTGTTGCTAGTTCTATATTTAACTGTGAATTAATTTAAACTTGACATTGAACTTTGCTTTACAAGTCAGTTATGACAGCCTTAGGCTACTCGTAAACACACACACACATTTTCTCGTGTTTCTCTTTCACACACACACTATCACAGTTCACGTTATCACCTGTGAATTGTGTTATGATAATGAGCGCGTATCTGGCAACACAGTTGTTTGTAAACAATTTCATTGAACGCGCACTGAAGATATGAGTGAGTGTACGTACTCAGATACTAATTTAGATATGAGTGTGTGTACGTACTGAGAGACTAATGTGTGTCAAATTGTTTCATTTTGCATTAATACTTGAACTACAAGGAATAACTGTGAGGAATTACTGGTTCTTTTGGAGTTACAAAGAAGAATTTTTTGAACTGCTTATTAGCATTTTTAGTTAATTTTGTTTTTAGTGTATTCTAGGGAAGCATTATTCATCATCATCATTTCCACCGAAAAAAGTCTAATTTTCGACATAGGCCTCCCCTAATTGTCGCCACGACGAACGGTCCTGTGCGTCTCGCTTCCATCAGATTCCCGCAACTCTCACCAGGTCATCGGTCCACCTAGTGGGAAACCTTCCAAAGCTGCATCTGCCAGTGCCAGAACCTTTCGGCCTCATCGATCATTTATTCTGCAAGCAATGGCAGGGTCCACTGCCACTGTTTGGCGATTTCAAACATGGCGCATACCTTATAAAAAAATAATAACAACGACTAATGTGTGGTAATAAGTGGTAGAATATGCGTCACATCCGCGCAAAACGGCTAGCGCTCAGCAAAATGCTGGAGCTCATGTAAGACAGAGCCTCAGCGGTGATTTTCATGTTCAGGTTCATGAGATACAACCTGGTGACAGACGGACGTACAGCGGAGTCTTAGTAATAGGGTTCCGTTTTATCTTTTGGGTACAGAACCTTAAAAATCGCGAATAACAGCTAAGCTAACATCCGATTCTAACTAGGAAGTGGAATCAAGGCTGTTCTACAGTAGATATCAGCTTAAGACAACTACAGGAACCGGCCCAGTTATCACCTGAGCTGTATTATGCTAATGTGCGCTTATCAGCAACACCGTCAGTTGTTTGTGTACAATCTCGTTGAACACACACGCGGTGTGATAGACGAAGAGCCACAAATAACCCTTAACAGGCTTGTATTGATTGCCTAATTAATATCATCGATAGAAGCTAGAATTATGTCGCATCTCTATCGAATATTGATGGGTATGAGATAATAACAATGTAATTTTCATCGATCAACAATGTACAATTTCGATTGAGTATGACTTTCATTTTTTTTTATATATCATATTTTTTTTTAATAAACAGCCTGTATATTGAGAGGTCTGGCTCTTGTGATACAGGATATCTTAGTACAAGAGCCAGAGCACCACTTAGTGTCGCCGCACATGAGCCACATGCCACAGCCCCAAATCCCGACACGAAAAGCTACCACCGGCCACAAGCCACTCGTGGTCAGTGGCTGCACTTTTTTTAACCCATATGTCCAGTATCATAATGAACTCTGACGAAAAAGGTTTAAATGCGCGAATCATCATCATCATTTGGCAGAAAAAACATAAAAAAACTTAAATAGATGAATTTGTAATTTGTGGGAGATCTGGAGTCTAAATTAAGCCTAAGCCTGTATCCTAGAACTCCAGGCCCCCCATCCTCAAAATGGCGTATGTCGGCGTCTTGTATCGGCGTTTAGTGGCCAGTGCGGGCCACAAGAAGCGAGCAGCGGCGATTTGTAGCGTGCGGCGGCCGCCGGAGTCATCCATATAAAATATATGAGAACTGTAGGAAATATGCCGGTGGCCCGCATGTAGCGACCCTAATGTTTGGACCTATAATGTGTTAAACAAATTATTAAAGTTATAAATTTCTCGAGAGAGACAGAGAGAGAGAGAGAATATTACAAAAATAAAGCTTAAACGATAATTGGAAATCATTCGGTACGAATGCAATCACACCTATCACATCACGCTAATATTATAAAGATTAAAGTTTGTGAGTGTATGTGTGTTTGTTTCTCACTTCTTCACACTCAAACTGCTGAACGGATTTCGATGAAAATAGGTGTGTACCAAGTTTCATCGAGATCCGTTCAGCCGCTTAGATCGGGTAGACCATGTCCTGAAATATCAGATAGGATATTTTTTATAGCGAGAGTTTGTTCCTTTGCAATAATTTTCCACTATCACGCAGGCGCAGCCCGTTTCTCGATACAAACAATAAAATAAGTATAATAGAATCATTACTAAATCTGTTTTTAGAGTGTGTTTCCTTGCGATAATTATATCCCGGGAGTATGTTCCCTTGCGATAATTTTATCCCGGGAGTATGTTCCCTTGCGATAGTTTTATCCCGGGAGTATGTTCCCTTGCGATAATTTTATCCCGGCAGTATGTTCCCTTGCGATAGTTTTATCCCGGGAGTATATTCCCTTGCGATAGTTTTATCCCGGGAGTATGTTCCCTTGCGATAATTTTATCGCGGGAGTATATTCCTTTGCGACAATTTTATCCCTGAATTGTGATCCCTTGCAATAATTCTCTACTATCACGCGAGCGCAGCCGCTGACAGCAGCTAGTGATTGCATAAGTTACTCTGTTACTATAAAAAAATGTCAAGAATTCCGAGATTAGATTTACCTTACAGGAGCTAATGACTTCCATTTTCCTGTGTATCACACAAAAGACTCAAGAAAAGAGTTTCTGAGAACTGAAGGAATCCCTTTTTCTTAGAAACTGGTAATATAACGTGTTGTATTATGTACGCATGTATAACATTGTAATAAGTATTACACATCGTTTCGTACAGGTGGAACTACACCCTTCGACACGTATTCGTAATTGCATGTAATTACACGAACAACTTTTTTTCGAAGTTACTTAACCTAACCAGAACTATGTACCTACTAATCTCCTAGTTGTTGCCGGTGGCTTCGCCCGCGTGATAGAAGAAAATCGTCCCTAGGGAACATACTCCCGGGGATAATAAGTACCCTATGTGCTATTCCAGGACTCTTCTTCATCTTCTTCTTTTCGATTTGATGTTTAACTTGTCACACTGTTTGGGCCCAAAAGGTGGCTACATTAATAGCAGCATCGGTAGCACTCATCAAATCCTCCAGAGTGCAGGTGTATGAGCACTTGGGGCATTCTAATGTGTGGCTCATGTTTTGAACAGGACCACCGCCTCACATTGAGTATCCGACGGGTCTATAAAACCCCATTTAGCCAAGTCCAAAAGAAGATGAAGATTCCAGAACTTAGTCTATCTATGTGCCAATTTTTATCGAAATCCGTTCGAGTGTGGAGAAGTAACATACACACACACAAACAAACGGCTTTATAATATTAATGTAATATATTATGACAACAAGCTTTTGCCCGCGTCTTCGCCTGCGTACATAAAATATAGCCTATGTCACTCAGGAATAAAGCAGCTTTATAACGGTTAAAAAATTTTAGCAATCGGACCAGTACTTCCAGAGATTACCTCCTACAAACAAAAAAACAAAAAACAAACTTTACCTCTCTTTGAGTGTAGATAACAGTAACTTAAATACTTACTTGTAAGTACAACAGTGGCTTGTGTAACTCACCTGAAAAGTAGATACCAACCTGCTTGTTCTGTCCAAGACTCATTCTCAGTCAACGAATACAACTTGGCTTTTTTCTTTTACCCATTTTACGATGTAAACAGTTGCGAGCTTCAATATCCGGAAGCTTATTACATACACAATTCCATTGCGTTCCTATAGCGGAATAAACTACGCCATCAAATGACACAAAAGGAAACTTAATATTCTTTTATATTGTCGTAATAGAAACCGATATAATAAATCTACAACAAGTGGCGAATCCCACTATAACTGCAGCAGTAACAGAGAGCAGTTAGCACCGCGGTACCGTCCGTACATGTTAGTGGTCGTCCACTATAATTTATCTGCCGGAGTAAATAGGATTAGCAGCGGGAGCACTGCATACTGGGTCATTTTTTGCGCCGCGCGGACAATGCTCCTCGCGACGGGAGGCCCGACGATACCCACTGAGACCATGAGAACACAACACCTGCACCATCACGCAAATATATTCTCATCAACTGACAGCTCCAAATTTACAAAAAAACTCCAAAATATAGGACCCCGACGTGACAGGTGCCCGTAAAAGCTTAGAGATTGTGTTACGGTAAAGTAATCCGCGACCACCTCCACCAGTTTATCCAAGCTCTCGAACAAATAAAAATACTTATCACGTAAAACCACCCTCCTGGCTGTCGGGCCCGCCTCGTAAAACCAACTCCTGGCTAAGGTAATAAAATGTCGCGACCAATCAACGCTCGCCCGTACAAGGATTCTCAGCGATTGGATTTGTCTCTCACGATTCCCGGATAACCGGACAAATCTCACGTTTAAGGCGACCGCCGAAGCGACGCCGCGTTGCGATTTTTAAATTAGAGCCAACGCACACACCACAAAAACACTGTATATGCATAAGTGATAGAGAAGGCGCATACAAACGCTACGTGATAACATTATTCGTGTGAAAAATGTATCGAACGGTACAAGTGGCGAATCTCGAGAGGGCCACATCCGAATAAATAAAGCCGGGGTGCGGCGCGAACTTGCAAAAAATCCCCATTTACTGCGGTGCCGGTGCGAATATAAAATATTGATCTCAACGGAAATTTATGAAAACATAAAAATGCGGAGGTGCGAAGGCGCGCCCTGATGGAATACCCGTGTAGATACTTACCGCTGTCTTCTTGATTCGTTTCCGTCTACATTCCTGAAGGATTAATCTTGAGCGAGGGTTATATTACGCGTACGTAATTTTCACGCGTAAAAATTACGCCGCGTAATTTTCGAATCTTATTTTTAGAGCCCTGTTTAGACGGCGCTCATGTCAAGAAACTCAATTTGGGACACTTATATTATACACGTTGTAGGAGTTCATAATGGCGTTTCGGTCAGAGAAAATTTTGCAAATGAAATTCCGCCAGCGAGGGATCTTGTCCGCTGGGTATACCCTCTCCACACCCGGTTATTGCCCATTTTTTATATAGAAAAGTTCGTTTTAATCCACACGGTGGCGGTCGTAACTCACGCCTTTATTTAGTCACTAAATAAAGACAAACAAGCTCCGTCTTATTTCTCGTTTCTTTCCTCGTAAATGAGGTAATTCCTAATTGTTTTATTCTCTAAAAATAACGCGGTGCGATTGCATTTGGCTGGCGTTCCTTCGCCATTTGCAAATGAGCGATTTCACACTTCACACTTGAAATGGTAATAGGTTTACCGTGTGATTACTAACCTGGATTAGCGCATGTAGCGGAGCAGCCAGCCTAAATTTAGTGCGAAATCTGAGGAGATTACCGACATTGCTGCACTCAAGTACCTACGATCTTGTTCCAAATAAGCTCAGATAGAACTAAACGAATTACACATCTGTTACGTCTGTAAATTGTGGTCTCCATTAATCAGACGAAGTTACTTACTGAACGTTTGTTACGACGGTTTTAGTTCAGGACCGGGAAATAAAGCTACCAAAAATGTTGTAATAGTTTTATAATTAAGTAGTTCTACATTGTTAATTGTACGTTTTTTCCTGGATAGCAACACTAAATCTGCGTCCATTGCAACTGCGCCCGCTTGTCAACTTGACGTGATGGATGACGTCATTAATGCCTCCACGTGATCGAAACAAAATGGCCTCCATTAGGGCTGCAACAATGCAAATAAGAGAGAAATTACTCGCCGACCCTTGAAAGTGTCGCCCCACCGATATCTTTAACACATGTGCTTAACCGGAATCCGAAAATAAATAGATTGTGGAGTCAGTCCCAAAAAAATGGTACAAGGGTCATCAATCCTTTACGCGTCTGCATCAAATATGTATACATAAGCGCAAACAGCGACGCCGAACGAATCGCAACATGACACATTCTCAATATAACCCTCATAAAAAGGTCCGATAAAATATGGAGAGTAACGGATAGTGGGGAAAAACTATTACTGGGGTCTTAGAAGGAATGGATTCGGGGTCATCGCATTGTGTCATCTTCCATATCGAGGGGCCATCGTTCGTCAATGTAACATTCGGACCCGTTAGGCCCGCAAGATGGATGGGCCCGGAAAGGCCCGTGGGCCTCCGCACTGTTTGAGTTACGCCGGCAACGTTTACATTTGTAAATGGGTTTTAAACTGGAGCTCGCTTGGCCGTCCGGTGCTCGGTATATGTTTTCTACGTCCACGCATCGCTGTGTGCTTTTAGACAAATGTTTCGCACTGTAATTTACATACATACGCAATTAGATTAATGCCACAATGCGATACTAATTAATTAATTGTATCCTGTGCAAATATTTGTACTAAACCATAATAGCCGAGTTTATTATTAATATTGTTTGCTTATGCGTTTAATTAAATTAATTACTCAGTACAAACCCTTCGTTCTAACTCTGACCAAAAACATAATCATTGTGTGTGAGTGTATGATGTGTAATAATTGCCAGTATAAATCAAAGTGACATGTATTTAATCGCGGTTCCCCGCGAACCCTGCCGGAAGAGGCTGGAGGGTACTGCCTCGTCTTTGTCGAGAAAAAATGTTAAGAAAAGCGACCCTTGCTAATGCACACAGTACTATATCTATTTGGGTACAAAGGGCTGAGTATGCTTGACCTCTGTACATATAGAATGGGTCGCCCGACGTTTGTATGTTTCCGCGTATCGCGCGAGTAGCGCTTATGTGGAATTAGGTTATTTTATGCTTTTGAAAGCATGAAGCCTAAAGTAATCCGCTTTGTAAAAGTTGCTCCAAAGACTCGTTTTGTCTCTTTTATATTAGAAAAGTTGAAAAGGATTATTCAGTTCCAGTCTACGGACTTTAAAGAAGGAGTAATTACTAATTATCGCGACTATTATCGGTTTAATTTTCTATTGCGATTAGGTTCTTTACAGGTTTGAACAATCCTAGCTTCTCATGTCTTCAAACAAACTAACGAAAGTGAATTAAACTCTTTATAGAAATTTTGGAGAGTTCGCGCAGTAGTAATTAAATAAGCACGATACATAAAGACCCGCATAAAAGCGAGTCCACAGCGTGACAGCGTGCCCACCTGTCAACGTCACGTCAAATCCCACCGCGGCCGCCATTTTATATCGAAATGCAAATAACCTCACAAATCGAGGGTGTAACGCGATCCGTCCCGAGGCACCCCGGAACAGCTGATTTATTTCATACGCGATATGATTTTGCCGCAATTGAGAGCCCTCTGCTTGCCGCGCGGTATCACGAGGTGTTAGCTATACACCATTTTTTTTTGAAGTGAAGGGTTCATAACCAATTACGCAAAGAAAACGCGTTTTTTGTACGCACTGTTATAATGACACTTGTCTGCGGTTGGGTGGGTGGATAGGCCACTCAGTCGGTGTCGAATGCCACTCAAGATTGAAGAAGATGGCGGGCGTTGCACCGCGCGTTGACAAATGCGCATCAGGCGGCTCTGCTGTCATTTGTTTATTTTTTCATCAAAAGAGTCCAAATAATTAGCGGACGGTGACGGGGGATTAAATTACGAATCGGAACACTGAGACTCCTTTTTTTACGATAAAAACTCCTTTCTCGAAAACGACTTTTATGGATGGCAATTTTAACATTAAATTGGTGCAGCCCTGTATAATAATGTTGTTAGCGTACAATGGAACGGCGATAAAACTGAAAGGTTTCGAATTTTAGTGTTCATATTAAAAGTCCGCATTATTCGGCGCATGAAATTCGACAGTGCATCACTAACTATAACACAAATGAGGACATACGAGTAGATACCGATACGTTGATACGGTACCAAGGGGATTATTGGAGGATAGTTATCTGGGTAAGAAACGTCCATCACTGGGGTAATTTGGATATATGCGAATCCCCTCTGGCCTGGTGTAATCGGGTAAGCTCAATGACCCGCGAGGGTGTGCGCGGGCGGGCGGGGGGTAGGTGCGATCATCAATCTCTATCAGGGTATCGCCGTCGGCGAAGCTCGCGCTTCCGCTACTGAAAAAAGTGACGACGAAAAATATGACCGCTTCCATACTGGACATGTGAGCGTGTGACAGTGTGACGCGCCTGAATATATTCCTATAACATATGCGTGGCTCCCCTCTAAACAAGGGGATGAGGATTAAGTTTTGACAAATATCTTACGGAATTTTTTGAAACCTTCATTCATATGGACGACACGGTTGGCGCAGTGATTGCTGCGCTGCATATCGCAAGTTCCATTTCTTTACGGAACAAATATACACCCCTAATTTTTAATTAGTACAAATACTTTAATGGTTTATTAGAAAAGGTCTTGTTATTATCATAATAAAATCTTAATAAATAATATTAATAAACAGCAAAGTTATTAGCGTTTGTTTATATCCCAAAATGTCACTCAATTTATGGAAATATTGTACAGGCTATTTATTGATTATGAATGAATAAATGACGATCAAAATGGAAAAATACTGCGCGTAGTACTTTCTAGTAGCAATTGTTATGAATTATTGATTCATTTATGAATTTACTAATTCTGCTAAATTGTCATGGACAATTTCGGGATTTCGTTTTTAGGGTTCCTTACCTCATAAGGAAAAAGCGGAACCCTTATAGGATCACTTTGTTGTCCGTCGTCTGTCTGTCTGTCTGTCTGTCCGTCCGGCCATTTAGGTCGCAAAAAATGCATATTTCGACACTTTCAAGGGAATCATTTTGAAATTTGGCATGAAGCAAGGTCTCATAACACAAGTATAGGGAAAAATCTGAAAACTGTAAATTTGTAGTTACATCACAAAAAAACCTTTTCTTGCGATTCGGAAAAATCTTTGTAACTCGGTTCGGGAATTGAACTGTTTTCATAGGTAAGTTTGTACAGTACCCTTAGTGCGCGAGTCCTTTTTTTACTAAAATATAATGGTGTATGTATGGCCTACAGATAGTTCTGGTGTCTTGTCTTCTCTTCTGTGTTTCTAGTGAGGTTAAAAAAATGTATTAGCAGGCTAAAAGTTTCACTCAATTAAATTTCAACAAATAAACAGTCGAAATAAATATATCCACGTTTATGATGTTAAATCGCTGTACATGTACAACCCCGTAACGGCGCCGCGGTTGTTATCTTCCACCATTGATTACGCGCATCAAATTACACAATCGTACACAAGCAATTACACAAAACATTAATTCACAACACCCAATCTCGTTTGTGAATCGTTCATTAGCGGAAAGGGGGATTGGTAGAAATGGAAACTTTTGACAAAAGTTAAGACGTAAACGGCAAATGAATCTGCATTATTCCAACACCCCACGACGGCGGAGACGTCTCGACGCCCGCTCCTCAGATAAGACAATTAAATAACTATCTCGGCCCATTTATCTGTCGGAGTTTCGTTTTGTTTGTTTCTATTAAGCGTAATTAATGCCTCCGCGGACGGGTAAAGGTTAATGAAGTCGAGCCACCGCCGGTTATCGGACATCTGACGGGCTCAACTAGAATCAAATGTCCGCGTCCAGCTATGGGGCCTATTGTGCACGACTAATAAACATTCCTGCTGGACCGGCGCGCCGGGGAATCGCCGTCACAAAGACTCGCCTCATCTCAGTACACTCGTCTGTAACGAGCTAAGTCAACAATGCACGTGTATCTACCACAAGCAGAGCACTCATTCCGTTCCGCCGATGCTTCGCACCTCATGTAATATCGTCAGGAATTTCCCAATTTCAACACCCTTCTAAACGGACTCGATGACACCTATGAATCTTAGTCGCGCTCAGGATCTCACACCCGAAACCCATCGACGGGTATCCGTCACGGAGGTAACTGCATTCTTCGGCAGACAGCTAATTTGGCCCCCCACTTACGTGTAAGTAGAGCATCTATCACGACGTCTCGGCATTTCTTCCAATTTACCGAGTACTCGTCTATCGAAAGATTCAATGAATGATAACGAGCCTAATAAATACGGAGTCGGCTCCCCAAATGGCTGTAATTAATTTAATGGATTTAGACAAAGAAATATGTACAATGAGATAGTGAGATTAATGATGGCGCTGCATATTGTTTTAAGCATTAGTTAGTTTCTGTAGAGTTGTGAAGATATTCAGTCGGTGCGCCGTGTGCCGTCAGTGGCGTGGGTGCCGTGTTACCGGAGCCGGCCGGCTGCGCTCGGACGCTTTATTTTTTCTCCATTTACTTGTAAACACTAATGAAGGCTCCCGAGCGAGCCTTCTAACGAGCTCTAACGTTGCACTTTCTGTTTATTATCAAGTCTCTAATCTAACATCCGAAGGTACTCCAACTACAGACCTCAGGTACAAATTAACAGACCCAATTACTGCACTGAACCAAAAAAAAATATCACTAGGCCATCTCTATCAAAACAAACGATTCTATAGTAACCTTGTGCAAGTAAGATATTCCGTAAATAATCTTCCGTCCTTTCCTTGTCAAGGACTAGGCCACAGCACGTCGAATCCTAATGGGATTAATGTAAATTTATGTTCTGAAAGTAACTTACTTTGTTCTGCGGATGTTTGCTAGACAATACATTAACATAACTGCCCATAAAAAGCCTTAGTATAGCCCCATACACTACGCGCCTACGAGCAGGGTTCCGTCTACTGGCTGTTATATCACAAAATCAGCGCAACATAAATTAGTGGACAGGTCGCGTGACGGACCGACTTAGCAACATCGTCTCCTTATCGTCGTCCGGAAACCACCCGGCTAACCTCTCTACGTACAACCCAGCAACTGAAAAAAACAACCCTAAAATCAACTCCAAAGAAGCCAAATTCCCTTAATGCAACCAACTATATTCTACAACGAATCAACCAATCTCAACTCTATTTAAGCAGCAGTACGGTCCAAATTATATTCACGACAATAGGAATAGTCAACAACAAATAAGGCAACATTGCCAGTATGTCAACATAAATAAAGCTGAGTGTCCTTTAACGAAGCAGACGTTGACGTCGGGACACTAATAAAGACCGTACGAGACAATGTCGACTCTAAAGCTTTTGTGTTAAAATTGAGATTAGTTACGTTAGCAGAAGGGGTAGTAAATGAAGGTTCGCATTTAGCGGTCGTGGTGGTAGTGATATGGGTGGACTTCCTTTGTCTGGTAATCTTATCAGCGTAGCAGCCGGCCGCCGCGTCTTGACATGATACATTGCGCGCGCTATATATTTACATTTGTCGCCGCTCGCAGCCCGTACCAGCACGCACATCCTAACGGGCCATCACGATTTAATCGAACACTACACGTGTCGAATGTGCTTAAAGCGCTATTTGTACAACTGTTTTACAAATTCAAACCAATGCGGGAAGTTAATCAATCAATTTTAATAGAATGAATCCGTCTATGTACTGTAGAGATAAGCTTATGTATACAGCATTGGGCTCCGGCCAACCGTGAGCCATCGATTAAAATGTACGCGTAACGTCATTACGCAAGCCCATTCCACTTGTAGCGGGAGATAGCGGCGGCCTTCCTTTCCCGAACTGCCGAATTTCGTTAATGCCTCCGAATTTTTCGATAATGCTTGCTAAACCTTCCGATATCGAAACGTAAAGGAAATTATAAGAAAACCCAATTCTTCAAAGCCGTTATAATAAAAATACGCTTTGAAAGCGAACCTATTGAATATCGAAGATTTTTATTTTATAGATCGTATAATGGACGAGATCTGCCGGAAGACAGTTCCGGGCATCGGAATGTAAGATCCACAAAAGCCCTCGTGCCCGATCCCTTTGCAATCGCAAAACTTTGAATACACCTCTTTCGACTATCGAAAAGTTCCCGATAATGGATTTGTTCGAGCACTCGATTGTTCAACGATGAATGGGTACTAATTAAAACGAAGTCACGACGACGCCGGACCAAGTTCCCGATTGTTTCCCAACTATAAATCGCAGCACCGCGCGCCGCTCTCTCATATAAATATTGCACGGGTCCAACTTCGGTGCTAAATTTAAAATCGAAATTGGGGAATCGACGCCATCGAGAACGTATGGTTTAAGTGTTTTTACCCCACAACTATTCAAAACTATCGATATTCGAATCTACATACCTTTCTCCGATATTAATCTACGTAAATAAGGATTCTCTTGTATGTTCTCAATTCGAGTTAGGATCAAGATTAAGGGGTAAATTCTAAATTGCTTCGGGAATGTTCGTGTAACGAGTTTAAGATTGTGAGCACGTGTTGCCGCCGCGTCTCTTGCCTTCAGAGATTGCCCAAATGTATCTCGTTTCTATCGGTGTGCGTCTACACGTGAATGTGCTTTACGTCTCATACATCAACGTCGCAGTTTATGAAACTACCTGGAGAGATATACTAGACAGTTTGTGCCTTGCCAACATCTGCGCCAAAATTACTTTCTTATGTCATAAAGTAACAAGATTCTTCCATCAATAATCCTGAACAAACAGTAAAAAGCTGAATGTTAATCTTAGCAGGAATAATGGACAGGGAATTAACCTCTCCAGCGAAGCTTA
The DNA here is from genome assembly GCA_949316375.1 of Mythimna vitellina. Lineage (NCBI taxonomy): Eukaryota > Metazoa > Arthropoda > Insecta > Lepidoptera > Noctuidae > Mythimna > Mythimna vitellina. The sequence continues at coordinate 5,497,185 of OX438689.1, read as the reverse complement.
CTGGCGGGTAAACCGCAGTTACTCTATTACAAGTCGGTCTGTTTCTTTTCCGTTTCCAATAAGAAATCACGTTTGTTCGGGCCGAGCTCGGCCGCAAATGAGCCGAAACACACCCCCTTTATCTTCCAATAAGTAAGCGAGCTTTGGATTTCTTCGGAAGAAAATACGGATCCTAAACGGAAAATAGGAGATCGGATGCCAGATGGCTCGAAAAATATAAAAATAAACGAACCGGAATATGGATAGTGGCCTCTATCTGATTGTTATTCAGTTTTATGCATAGTGTAGTCTCAATAAATAATATGGGATAGTAAAAGCGAGCGCCGAAAAGTCTGGGTTGGTTGTAAAAAATACCGATTTCCTTGCGTAAACAAACTTAAAAAGGACCAATCAGAAGCCGGTATGTGGGAGGCAATTTTGGCAAAAGTAAAAAGAGAGAAAAAAGTGAGTTTGTTCCGGGTACGCAGCGACAAATCCCATGACGGCATTCAAAATCGCGTTCCCTTTTTAAAGTTGAGACGATTCGCGTAACGAGTGTCGAATTCTCCGAGCGTGGGCCCCTCAGCAGACGAAGTGCCCCGGAGGTGCGTCGGTAATTACCAACCATTACAGACAAAGGACACGACTCGTCCGATTACCATAATTCCCAGGCCCCGAGACGGGATATAAATGGGCCACATTTTGTAGTAGCACGACGACTGACGTGTGTATTAATGACTATGCTTGTCCTCCTAAATTAGGTAAGGGATTTGGTGATTTAGTTTTTTTCATTGGCTGCGGCGGCGGGCTAGGATGGATCGACCGTTCGGTACGCTCGACTTGACGCATTTGTCCTTATACATCGGCCCTCATAACAAATTACTGCGTTTAGAATGTACTTAGTATCAGTTGTAAAGCAGGCCATGAAACGTTGTCGACATCCCCTGATCATGTTACATAGGAGTCGATGGATAGTGGTGTCAGAATCTCAGTATGCACTATTCGCTTACGGACTTTGAAGAATGTATCAGTGTTAAAGCTTGTAATGGAATAATGCAACTTAAGACACGATAAGAGGTACACCAGTACTGGTACAGGGTTGATAATACTAATATTGAACTAAACTATTTAAGATCTTATATATAAAATAAATCTTAACCAACATTCACAGCACATTAAAGCACTACGTATAGCTATTACTAACTAAGTTGGTACTCGTATATAGTGCTGCGGATTATAGTGCGCTTTAAGAAAGTTCAATGAAACTCATTAATCTCTAATTGCTAAGAAAAGAATGGTATCAAAGGGCGAGACCACAAAAGGCGGCTGACGATATTGTCGAGAAGTTCACCATTTTCATTTCGGTAGTGATCGAGAGGGTGGGGGACATCGATCGCGAAAAAAACAACACAAAAACCCTTTTAAAATTAATTGAGTTTTCTTGCGGCTACATCGGGTGGTACAATAAATTAATTAACGCTCGAAGGAATCCTTAAAATTCGTAGAGGATCAAAAGTTGGATGTTATGGCGGGCCGATAAGAGGCGTCGAGGGCGCGCGGCCACAGATAATACTTCGATTTTCCATTAGCTTATATTAGCGATGGGAGAGTCCGCCGCGCCCGCGGTTAGCCCAATAGCTCCCGATCTAATATATTTTCCTTATAAAGAACAGCCGAAACACGCGATCTTTGATCCATTTGCATGAGCCTATCCACGGTTATTTGTTTACGAGCCATTACGGTGAGCAATATTCGCCCCTAATTGAATTTCAACTTGTAAATTTTCGTGGATGGAATTAATTAAATTTTTCCTTGTGCTAATGCCCCCGCCACGACCGCTGGAGCATGCTGATTAATTTTGTAAAAGCCTTTAACTTTACAAATAACGGCATTTGATAACAGATTATTGGTAATAATGAAGGCCAAGTTCTACTTCGTTAATTCTCCTGGATTACAAAACGGAATTTAGGTTTTATGCGAAGAGATAATATTGTATGATCGTCCTCGGGTTCAAGCGACGCTGAGTTCGTCATTTTTTCTTTGTCTTATCAAACTACCGTCCTATTCGTTATTTTTCTTTTTATTGACGAGGCAATACTCCCACAAGCGTCCAAGATAAAGGCTGGGCTTTATTTATCGTAACTTTTAAAAGGGTTGTTTTATTTTAACAGCAATAAACCTGCAAGTGCTTGAATTTTTTCATTTGTTTGTTCCGATTTTCGTTATTGTTGGAGCCTTATTTTTGTATTCCAAAGTTTTCAACGACTTTCAGAGTAAGCCTTGTTTGATTGCATTGACTTTGTTAAAGTTCAGCAAAAGTTATGTACAAGGATAATAAGGTTTATATTAAAGAGTAAGCTTTTCGAAATGATGTTAATTAAACTAGCAAAAGATATGCCTGTGGCGAGAAAATCTTTATACTTTACTTTACGAAAGGGACAAAACTCATGATATAACTGTTAAAGTAAAAGTTGGAAAACTTGTGTGACGTCAATCACATCCACCACCTCGCTTCCACCACTTCTCCCAAATGTTGTAGGTGGAAACGAAACCATAGAACGAACTAATATTTTATTGAATAATTTTATCGACTTAGTTCAAAGCTCGATAGATGGCGTTGGCGTCGAATTAGATCACGCTATGGTTTCGTTACCGGCATTAGGTTAGGCTATTTTTTTTAAATCTTTATTTCGGGAGCTTTTTTGCTAGAACTAATATGGCACTCTGCTGTATATAAAACATAATGAAATAATAATAAGTGTCAGTTTAACAATATACTTAATAAAAAATGACATGGTTATTTGATTTTTGTAATCCTTTAAAGTGTAGTTTTAATTTACTCTATATATTTTTTTTAAATCGTTTTTGTTTTGTTTGTCCTGTATTTTTTTGTTTATGTGGTGTACAATAAAGAATATAATAATAATAAGCTCTCTTGCCCAAAATCTCACCTGATGGAAAGCGACGATGGAGCACGCTTGCCTAGAAGTTAGGTTACTTCACTCTTGACTTAATGATCATACACATCATCACATACCGACTATAGTGCTATATTGTTGACCCCTGATTCGTCATAGACGGATCTTGGGTAGTATACACATGTAGTACAGCTTTATATCATACAAGTAACTAACCCTCGTTTCTTCTTCCCCAGGGTGTCTCTTGGAAGGGTCGCGTCTCCCGCCCGATGTGCCGCCCCGCAACCCGACCATGTCTCGCCTGAACGGTCGCATCACCGGCAACCCTGCTGACCTAGGCGACTTCGAACCTTCCTGCCTCGTGCGTACACCCTCAGGCAACTTCTACGTGCCTTCAGGTGAATGTTAGAACCTTTTTTGACTTTTTTATTAGATTAAGTACATTTACCCACCACATACACATCAAATAAAATAAATCTACCCATCGTAGTTTTTTTTATTTTCTTTGAGCCTTATCTAGTAGGTCAACCTATGAAATTGTAAGCCGCCTTCGCTGCTTCTTGTGGTGGCCTTAATAAAGTAAAGCCCCCAGCTAAAGCAATTAGACTTATAAAATATGCCCATTGTGTTTCTGAAAGCATAGAAAATCTTCAATCAGTAAATCTGGACTGAGGTCTACTAGGCCAGATGTTTGCTAAGGCTACTGGGTTTTACGAAAGAGATACCGCGTTCCTGGAACACAAACGGCAAATAAAGGGACACGGGTGGATTTAAGTCAGTAAAATTTAAAAAAATCTTGACACTGCCTTTCGCTCCGTCTTGAACGAGAGGAGTTATTTTATGATTTCGACGATATAGAACAATATCATTTTGAAGCTGGTAAGCTTTTTCTTTGTGTAAAATTTCTATAAATTTGTCCACATAGTTGTACAATTTTTTCTGTAATAATAATATTAGCAAGTACCTAAATTAGTGATCGAAGTATAAAGTTAATCTAAACTTGTCAAGTTATATTAATACAGCCTGTTAGCCTAGATCTTATTTATAAAGTTCCATACCATAAAATAAGCGTGGGTGACTTTATATTTCAATATCTCAGTAACTACACAAACACATTAATTAATTGTGCAGTTTTAAATAGCACGTACTAACCTAAATGTCATTTCAGGGGACATTCAAAAGAATCCGTCTATGGACTACAAGTCGAACTCTTCGTGTAGTAGTCCAGGCAAGCCAGAGAAAAGCACGTTAGAAAGAATGGAGCGGTCAGACAGGCCGCATCCGACCTTCGGTACCCCAGTTCCAGTCCTCCCGGTCCGGAACAACCTTCGGTCCTCGAACTTTCCTTCGGCCGGTTCGCGGTTTCACTTCCGAAAAGGCCTTTCATCGAGGTGCTCGTGGAAGTGTACCGCCATTGTATTTATAATACTCTTCGTTGTATTGTTAGCCATCGCGTCTTATATGACAGGTGAGTCTTCGAGTCTACTATCACTGATGATGATAGTTTTCTTTATTGAATGTTTTTAAAAAAAAAACTTTAAATACTTGATTTTTACGTTGCTGTATATCGGTAATCAAATTGTGTCTTAAAATGAATTTCCCTTCACGACAGCTGCGGAAATATATTTTCCATCAAAGAGGCCGATTTCTTGAACCTTTATTAATGAGATTATAAAGTGTCTGTAACTTCTGAACAACAATATTATCGTAACGTAACATTCTCATTTCAATGTTGTTTAATTACGTTAAGTATAATGCTTAGATCTTATTGTTATGTTTTGTTCACAGCGTCATATTTTGTTAACTGGACGTATCAAAACCCCAAATCATGTACAGTAGTCGTCGGTGAACCAACAGAAGTGTTTCCAGCGTCAAAAGCGACATCACTGGAGTTCGCCAACAAAACTATGGCGAGGCCGCATCAAAGCTTGCCAACCATAGGCACAGGTAAAGAGGAACATCACTCCCGTCATCGTAGAAGCGTAGATGTAGTAGATGGGCATGCTTCTTCTTTACCACAATCTGTTTCTTCCGAGGATTCTTCCACTGCTGTAAATATGCATGATATAACCAAGCCTTCTGTGAACACTGTTAGCTTAGTGCATGGTGTGGCAGAAAACATCACAACTCAGCGGGACGCAGAGAAGAACGAGGGTGCTAACAATGCTTTTGTGTCTCGCAATATTGATGATGTAATGGTTAACACTGGTGATCTAACAACAAATAATCGCGGAACATCTACGACAACAAGTAACAATCCTCCGATAGCAATAGCAACTGTTGCGACAAGTAGCGATCCTCCAATAGTACTGGAAGCTGTTGCGACAGGTAATGACCCTCCGACAGCATTGGACACTGTTGCGGCAAGTATTGATCCGCCAATAGCATTGGCGACTGTTGCATCTACTACTACTGAACAACCCAACATGATAGCAATGGAATCAAGTACTGTTGCTGCCACCACTGCTGAAATAACTACTAAAGTAACTAATTATGTCAGCTCTACAACTACTACAGCACCTAACATTATTAAAGAAACTCATGTAGAATATCCAGTCGAAATCAATGAGCAAGTTAACACTCCAGAAAAAACTGAAAAGAATAAAATTGCTTATGAACCTGAAAATATGCAAGGTGATTCATACCCCTTAATTCGTTCGTACGGTTTAGAAAAGCTTCAGTTCTTCAAAATCCAAAACCAGTTGGAACAAATTAGAGAAGTTCTTCACATATATTCCAATGATTCATCTGACATGGATAAAAATCTGGAAAAGTTTCACTATGATAGTGAAAATAGTGGGTCAAAAGCCACAAGCACTACAAGCACGCCTAAAATCATAACGACTGAGCCTGTAATAGTTACTGAAACTCCTAAAACAGCTAAACCAACAACTGAAATGTCTTCAACAACTAGCTCTAGAGAAACCACGGTAACAAATGAACATGTAACAACAAACGCCATAATTAACACTACAAATAAATTTACCACACACATTGAGCATGTTGTGACTACAACACCATCGCTGAATGTTACTAATGATACACTTACTACAAGTAGTACCACTGAGGCAGCCCCTGACGAAGTTCCCACGGTGAATACAGTTGACACCAAATTTCCTGATGTGACTAATCCTAAACATGTTTTGATTAACCTGACGATTTCTGCGGATAATGCAGAGAGCTCATCATTTAAACAGCTTTATTCTTTAACATTGACTGTTCCAACAGCTGGAGATATGAATGAGATACCAACTGTTAAAATTACTCCAATGGACTCAGAACCAACCCAAGCTTCCCATTTTAACAAACCTGTTACTTTAGAAGGTTCCACGAAAGTCACCAATTCTACAAAAGACGATAGCGAAACTGGGGGGAGCTGTGAATGTTCATGCCCAGCTTGCACCAGCAATGTTACTGATGATTTTTATGATGACTTAACTGAAAACGAAGCAACGACAGCATCTTCTAAGTCCGATTCATCGACTATAACCGATCAAATATCAAGGACTGATCAGTTCGATCTAATAGAATCGACGACTAAGGATTTAAATGAATCGTCAGCTACGACAGAATCAGAAACAGTTACATCTACAGATTCTACAACTGAAATATCGACAACGACAGAAAATATTTCCACTACAAACAGTGTTGAGACCTCGACAGATCTTACAACTGAAGAGGAAATGTTCACTACAACTGAATCACCAAAATGTGTTTGTCCAAAAATTCAGCCTCCACCCATTCTCATATTGGAAGGTGAGGTTGACCTTCAATAAAAGTCAGAGATAACTTACTAACGGTCACCAAATCCATCATCACTTAGGGATTCTGTGTACAAATGTGTCTAACATACTAATATGCATGCTCATCACTGGTCGCAAGGATATTAAATACATATATAGCATCATACTTTTCGGTTGCATGTGCTTTAATAACATAAAAATGGGTAGTAGTAGTAATTAGCAGTATAAGTTCCATAACATTACAGTGCCTCGACGAAATTCATCACATTATCGCATGTCGAAATATTATGTAAAATCTTAATATAAAACTAACATTTTAATATCTTCTAGGTGCGCGAACGTTCCCAGCGCAAACATTTCCACCAGATGGAACGACGTTCAAACAAATTACTTTAGGTGAAAAATTATCAAAAGAAATCCCTCCATATAGCTACTGGAATATGCAGTTTTATCAAACTCAAGCCAGTTACGTGAAGTTCGACTACATGATACCCCGAGGGGCTTCCATAGGCGTATACGCGAGAAGAAATGCTTTACCGACACATACGCAATATCATATCTTGGAAGTTCTCAGCGGTTTCAAGGCGAGAACGACGAGAACTTCACATGTAAGCATTAATCATTATTATAACAAGCATAAAATAATTTATATCTAAATAACACAAAGCAAACACTTTAAACTAGGCCTTTAACTTACAGCCTTCGATCAAGAAAGAAGTAACCCACTATATGGAGCAGGGCCACTGGTTTTTATCCCTATACAACGACGACGGCGACCCACAGGAGATCACGTTTATTGCAATGATCGCTGACGAAATGACGCACAACTGTCCTAATGGATGCTCAGGGAAAGGAGAATGTCTAATGGGTCATTGTCAATGCCAAGCTGGTTTTGGTGGTGACGATTGCAGTAAAAGTAAACAAGCATTTTATATTATGTTTTTACAATGTTAGGTGTAGGACCTATTTGAGCATATAACTTATTTTTTTTAAATGTTTAGGTGTATGTCCAGTCTTATGCAGTCAACGAGGTGAATACATCAACGGCGAATGTCAATGTAACCCTGGGTGGAAAGGCAAAGAATGTTCCCTACGACATGACGAATGTGAAGTCCCAGATTGCAACGGCCATGGACACTGTGTCAACGGAAAATGTTCTTGTGTCAGAGGGTATAAAGGCAAGTTTTGCGCCGACATCGACTGCCCTCATCCAACTTGCTCCGGACATGGTTTCTGCATCGAAGGCTCTTGTATCTGCAAGAAAGGCTGGAAAGGGATTGATTGTGCGACAATGGATAAGGATGCGTTACAATGTCTTCCCGACTGCTCTGGACATGGAACGTTCGATGTCGATACCCAAACCTGTACTTGTCATGCGCGGTGGTCCGGCGATGACTGTTCTAAAGGTAATTTTTTTGTTTCAAAATTGGATATATCTGTGCAACCGAATTGAACGTAATAACTTTTTTTTATTAATTTTACAGAGATTTGCGATCTTGATTGCGGTCTTCACGGAAGATGCGTTGGCGAGTCCTGTGTTTGCGATCCCGGCTGGACTGGCGAGTTCTGTACTTCAAAGCTGTGTGATGCCCGATGTAGTGACCATGGACAATGTAAAAACGGCACTTGTCTCTGTGTGTCTGGTTGGAACGGTCGGCATTGCACACTGGAAGGTTGTCCACGAGGGTGCGCCGGTCACGGGCAATGTAAAGTTGCCAATGACGGTCAATGGTCCTGCAAATGTTTCGATGGATGGGATGGACCAGATTGTACGACGCTCAAAGAACAAATCTGCGACGATTCTAAGGATAACGACAAAGGTAAATACTGCTCCAATTTAACTCGAGGAAATCTGCTCTGCTCCAAAAGATACACAATGTATAAAAGATAAAATCATAACAAATCCATTCGTTTATTCTGTTTAGACGGCCTCGTCGATTGTGAAGATCCAGAGTGCTGTCTAAGCCCTATCTGCAAAGGAAGTCAGCTCTGCGTATCTTCACCGAAACCTACAGATATTCTCCTTAGGAAACAGCCACCTGCCATCACAGCGTCTTTCTTCGAACGGATGAAGTTCATCATAGACGAAGGTAGTCTCCAAAACTACGCTAAGCAGGAGAACTTCAACGAAAGGTGAGTACTTGGATGTTCGGTGTTATCTGTTAGGGTTAAGCATTAACTAATAAACTAGCTAATATTTAGTTTGTCGGCTAATCCTAAGCCGACAAGCGCCGTATAAATATTTGTTATATAAGATACGCAATGTTGTGCCCCAGTCAATCCCATTGTTTTATTTACATTATAAGAGTGTACCACAATGCTTTCTTTCTTTTCTTACACTTATATGGAACAGAATATATTTATTTGTACTAATATTGGAGAACAAAAGTCTTAAAAGATCATCACATGCATGTGATACACGTATACTAACGTCGCTGCTACTAACGTTTCCGAGCTTCCTTATTTCTAAATTAATATTATTATACACAATAATAATACTTACTCATTCTGTCATTTCTCTCGGTTTTTTCTAACGCTGCGCAGTATGTTTTGGAACCACTTCAATTCGAGGTAAGACTTGTGAAAAAAAAGTAGGATAGTGTTTTGTTTAACTTAGAGTTTAACTACGCGTTCTATATATATCCTACATTATATACATATGTATTTAATTGGCGACATATACTATACTTATTCTATGTATCTGTGTCATGCATGCTGTGCTACTATAGTGTATAGTTACCTACTTTTGTGTCCTGTGAATTTGTGTTCGCTTTTTATTTTAAATGTTTGTAATAATATTCTGTCCTCGAGTTTTTGGCGGGATTTTTTCGAGTGAAATTCAGTGGCTGTTTTAATTATTCGCAAATTTAATCCTAGAGGATATTGTGATGTAAAATTGGTGTAGTTTTGCATCTCAAGTGTTTACACTACTGGACAATATGTGGAATCATTAAAACAGGCAAGATCTCGGTAAACTAGAACTGAGAATTTAATAGTAGTATTGAAAGCATCAGTGAAGTTTGCCGAGAAAGCTGGTTCGATACATTTCCTGCCAAATACTGCAAAAACATTACAATGTGTTACATCCGCATTATAATGGAAAAAGGTGATTGTATTTTGAATGTCTTCTAGACACTGGCTTAATGCACATACCGTGCAAAGTCAAAAGAAATAAAAAACTGTCTCCGTCACATTTGTTAAAAACCCCCAATACATTTTATAAAATATTCATAATTTCACATTGTAAAAATATTGAATAGTCATAGTCCCTTAGAATCAATTACAAATATAATCTTTGTATTTTAATCTAAATTCTTTTCAAATATCCATTTACTTCTAGACCCCTAGTTAAAACACCATTTGTATGATAGTCAACGTAGATCACACACGTAATGAATATATAAGTCACTAGCCCCATGTAATTTTATATTAGTTTTTAACTCATAGAAACTATAACATCCCTATAAAAAGAACAACCAATCACCAACATTTGTCAATATTACCAATCACCAGTTGTGTACTGGATCTTTTCACAAACAAAGCCAATCACCAACATTGGCCCATACCACCAACCTTAAACTAATCAAATTATCGCCTAATTTTCTAGTCGTTCAGCGGTAGTCAGAGGTCGAGTGGTCACATTACTCGGAACTGGCCTGGTCGGTGTCAGAGTATCTACTGACACGCCTCTCGAAGGATTCACCTTGACCAGAGAAGATGGATGGTTTGATCTGCTGGTGAATGGAGGAGGAGCCGTTACTCTTAACTTTGGAAGAGCACCATTTAAAAGAGCTACGAAGGTCGTCTATGTGCCTTGGAATGAGGTAATTGAACATCCATACCTTAATATTATAAATATGGAAGTAAGTCCGTCTATCTGCTAGGCTTACACGGTTAAACTCCTGAACCGATTCTGATGAAATTTAGTACGGAGTACGCTTGGTCCACAATAAAGGAGTTCACAGTAACTGATATTCACGCGGACGAAATCAAATGTTTAGTGACTGTGAAGAATCTAGTGTTTTAATAAGGACCTGTACCACCATGGTAACCCCGTAGGTCACCATCTTGTGTTACGAATTGCAAAATTATGAAGCTACATTTCAGATTAGTCGCAAACGCCTTCTGTTAAAACAAAGGCACATCACAGCAAAGTTAAACTTGAAAACAACAAGTTTGTAATTTTCAAAACGCCTCGAGACGTTTGCTTATTCGAAGTCGAATTCATAAACTTGTTTATATTTCATGTTTCGTAAAAACCTTAGCTCGATCCCAGACATGCTTGATTTAGTCTTTAAATATTCAAGCAACTTTCAACCGAACTTCACACAAGGCGATTAGGTATATTTTTTCCTAGGGTAAAACATGCAAACCAACGATTAACCGTAAGGACGTTAAAAATGTTATGACTCTATTATTTTTCTTAAAACACGCTTATGCCTTGCAGTGTTTTAAATCCAATAATTTACTCAACATACCTCTGCTTAGACTTTCATTAATGAATGCATTATTTATAGGACCTATAAATTTAAACCCAAGGTTATAAAAATATGGCGATTGCAGACTTGATTAAACTTAGTAACTGTTTTTTTTTCTAACTGTATCAATACTTAATATTATAATAGAACGGGCTAATCGCAGGAGTCAGAACGAGAATACGGTTCGAACAGAAAAATGATTTTCGGTTTTGGATAGCCCATTTATCGAGAAAGGCTATAAGCTATATGACATCACGCTACGATCAATAGGAGCGGAGTATTAAAACCAAAGACGCGGGTGAAACCGCGAGGAACAGCTATTTATATTCCGGAGTAGTGGTACCACGCAAATGAACGAACATACATACACATGCACACAAACACACACACACACATGCATACATACACAAAATACACACAAACAACAAAGCACAATATTTACAAAACTTGTACAGAATATGTCTGAGAGAGATTAATGAAGATACAATATTGTAATAAAACCCATTATTACCACCTTAGGCACCAGTCTTCCACAGTATGAACCCAATTTTTGTCATTGTCTTAGTTTTGTAATTGCTGTGATACTGTGGTGAGAAAATAAACGAATTATTAGTTTACTTTATAAACTCCATTCAAACCCACAATCATGGATAGAAGAGTATCAATGTCACAAAAATGTCAGATTTCCTCCAAAATATTCCATAGTAACCATCTAATGCTTACCAATTCCAGGTTGTGATAATCGACACGGTTCTAATGACGACGATGGATGAGAAAATCAACATGGGTCCACCACAGGCTTGTCTTGCTCATGATTACGATACGATGAAACCTGTAGTACTGGCAACGTGGAAACACGGCTTCCAAGGAGCTTGTCCCGATAAGAGTGCTATTTTGGCTGAATCACAGGTATGACTGAGAAAAATCGCCTTAATATATATATACTTTTTTCGCATATTGCCAATCGGTAATCATCTTTGGAAAATACATTATTGATACATTGTTCTTTACTTGATGATATATTTTTATTCTCACTCTGCAACGTTGTTGACATTCTATGCCATTATCCTATTCGGTTAATTTAATTAAATGTTCTTTAAAGGTCATCCAAGAAAGTCTCGAAATACCTGGAACTGGTCTACATCTGGTATATCACAGCTCCAGAGCGGCTGGCTATCTCTCCACCATCCAACTACAACTCACTCCTGAGAAAATCCCATCCACGTTAGCGCTCATCCATCTGAGAATAACAATTGAAGGAATACTCTTCAAGAAGACTTTCGAAGCCGATCCAGTCATCAAATTCACGTATCCTTGGAACCGCCTCAATGTATACAAACAGAGAGTATACGGAGTAACAACAGCTTTAGTGAAAGTTGGGTATCAGTACACGGATTGTAAAGACGTCATCTGGAATGTGCAAACAACGAAACTCAGTGGACAGGACATGAGTATATCTGACGTTGGTGGCTGGAATTTGGATATTCATCATAGATACAACTTCCATGAAGGTAAATTAACTTAGTATTTCATCTTATGTGGGCTGAATCTAAGGATTACGAACCTACAACCTACACGGGCCTATGTTCTAAAGCCCTTTACCACGGGCACGGGGGTTTAAAGCGTCTCGTTTCGGGATTTAGTATATCTAACCGTTTTGCAGCCCTAAGTACAAAGCCATGTAATCCGTTAAGTGGTTCAGATATTTGACCTCTTCAGTGACATCAATCGATCTTGCTGGATGAACACACAATACACAATGTTCTAGAATAATGTGATCATAACATTATCTTAGTATATATGTGCCATAATTCTGGCACAAATTTTGGTTAAATTCTAAAATAAAATCCAATTAATTATTTTTGTAATTAATTTTCAGGTATTCTCCAAAAGGGAGACGGAACTAACGTATACTTGAAACACAAGCCTCGCGTGATCATCACAACAATGGGTGACGGCCGTCAACGTGAACTGGAATGTGGGGATGAATGCACGGGCGTGGCGTCCAGACAACGACTCTTAGCTCCGGTAGCCTTAGCCGCAGCTCCTGATGGTTCTATCTTTGTAGGAGACTTCAATCTTGTTCGAAAGATCAGTCCTGACGGGACTGTGCGGACAGTGGTCAAGTTGAAGTAAGTATTTCAATATTCTAATGTTCCTTTAACCAAAGATGGGCTTCAGTTTAAAATCTAACGTTTTACTTGTTTCTTTTTCAGTGCCACTCGAGTCTCCTACCGGTACCACATGGCGCTGTCACCTCTAGACGGCAACTTGTACATCTCAGACCCAGAATCACATCAAATCATACGAGTCCGCAACACGGAAGACTTCACTGACCCCGAACATAACTGGGAGACAGTTGTCGGTTCTGGAGAAAGATGTCTACCTGGTGATGAAGCACATTGTGGCGATGGGGCGTTAGCACGGGATGCTAAACTGGCCTACCCTAAAGGAGTTGCAGTTTCTATCGACAATATCGTCTATTTCGCTGATGGAACGAATATCAGAATGGTGGACAGAGACGGTATCATCACTACTATCATCGGTAACCACATGCATAGAGCTCATTGGAAGCCTATTCCATGTGAAGGCACACTTAGCGTTGAAGAAGTCCATCTACGTTGGCCCACAGAGCTTGCTATCAACCCACTAGACAACAGTTTGCATATCATAGATGATCATATGATACTACAAATGGCTCCAGATGGTAGAGTAAAAGTGATTGCTGGAAGACCTCTCCACTGCCCGTCACCCATGACTGGTATCGATGTTGAATTGGCAACGTACGCCACGTTAGTAATGCCGCAGAGTATCGCTTTTGGATCTGCTGGTGATTTGTATGTAGCTGAAAGTGACTCTCAGAGAATCAACAGAGTTCGATTGATCACCACTGATGGCAAGATTTCTTTGTACGCTGGCGCCGAATCGAAATGCAACTGCTTAGAAAGAGGCTGCGACTGTTTCGAAGCTGACCACTTCTTGGCCTCTAATTCGAAGTTCAATACTATCTCGGCTGTCATTGTTAGCCCCGACGGAATCGTTCACATCGCTGATCAAGCTAACTACAGGATTAGATCAGTCATGGCAAGCATACCGGACGCAAGTGGAGCAAGGGAATACGAGATCTATTCACCTGACACGCAAGAAATTTACATCTTCAACAGATTCGGCCAACACATCACAAGTAAGAATATCTTAACTGGAGAGAACAACTATGTCTTTACTTACACCGTCAACACCAGCAATGGCAAACTCAGCACTGTTACTGACGCAGCCGGCAACAAAGTGTTCTTACTTAGAGACTACTCTACCTCAGTTAACTCAATTGAAAACACGAAGGGACAAAAATGCAGACTGAAGATGTCCAGGATGAAGATGCTGCAAGAACTAAGGACTCCAGACAACTTTAATGTAACGTTTGATTACTATGGTCCAAGTGGGTTACTCAAATCCAAGTACGACAGTACAGGAAGAAGTTACGTCTACAAGTACGATGAATTCGGACGTCTGACATCTGCCGTGACGCCCACTGGCAGAATCATCAATCTAAACTTCGATCTAAGCATCAAGGGTGCTACTGTTCGCATTACTGAAAACAATAAGAAACCTGTTTCAATTTTAATCAAGGGATCTTCAGTGAATACTCGTACTGGTGAAGCGGAACAGAAAACTATTATTTCTTCTGACAGTAGCATTTCTTCCAGCATGCCTTGGGGTCATGTAATATCTACGGACACAGTTCCATATACAGTTTTGGCTGAAGTTGATCCAATATTGGGAGAAAGCTTCCCTATTCCAGCAAAACAGAGAACCGAAGTAGGTGGTGACCTGGCTAACAGATTCGAATGGCGATACTTCTTGCGAAAACTTCTGAACAAAGCGAGAAGTGGCAAATCCATTGCACAAGTTGGACGTAAACTGAGGGTAAACGGTGAAAACTTACTTACCCTGGAATATGACAGAGACTCGTCAACGATTGCTGTGTTCATGGATGATAAAGTGGAACTCTTGAATGTTACCTATGACAGAACCGCAAGACCAGTTAGATTTGGACCCAGCAATGGAATATTTGCCGAAGTAGTACTTGATTACGACAGGTTCAACAGATTGACGAAATGGAGTTGGGGTGATCTAAATGAAACATATGGATTTGACCGAGCAGGCAGACTTAACGAAATTCGTTACGGCGATGGTTCATCCTTAGCTTACTCCTTTAGGGATATGTTCACATCACTGCCACTGAAAGTAACAACACCTAGAGGTAGCGATTATCTGTTGGACTACGATGACTCTGGTGCACTGCAAAATTTGACTACTCCACGAGGTCATATTCATACGTTTGCTCTAATGACATCGCTAGGCTACTTTAAATACCAATATTTCTCCCCAATGAACCGACATCCTTACGAAATCTTATACAACGATGATGGCAACATTCTTTCTAAAATATTCCCGCATCAATCTGGCAAAATTGTGTACGTGTATGATAACAGCGGAAAGCTAGAAATGGTATTAGCAGGCGCTTCTGCTATCCGCTACGTCTATCACGAAAATACACATCTTGTTAAGAATGTTGAAATAACCGACTCTGACTACGAACTGAGGCAAGATTACAAATATCACGCCGGAATTCTCAAAGATGAGAAGATGAAATTCAGTCCCAAGAGTAATCTGAACAACGCTCATTTCAAATATCAGTACGATGGCAATGCTCGGCTTTCCACAATTGATGTTAATATCAATAGCAAGGAAATGCCACAATTGAGAATGAAGTATAATCAAAACCTAGGTATTCTTGAAGCACTCAGCGATTTGAGAATTTACAGAAACACGTTTAACAGATCAGTGATGCAGGATACAAGTAAACAATACTTCACGATAACTGATTACGATGACCGAGGCAGAGTCAAGACTATCCTGATAAACATCAAAGCCTTCGACGTGTTCCGGCTTGAATTAGAGTATGACTCAAGAAACAGGATAAAATCGAAAAAGATAATGATCGGCGACACTTCATCGAATGAACGAATTAGTTATAATTACGACGGACACTTGATGGAAGTAGTTGGATCTGAGGATGATTGGAAGTACGTATTTGATGAGAATGGTAACGTGATCGGAGTCATTGAACACGGAGAGAAACGATATCTAGGCTATGATATTGGTGACCGAGTTGTCCAATATAGCGACATTGAATACAGCAGCTACGACGGCCGTGGTTTCGTTATCAGACGTGGTGAACAGAAATACAGATACAACTCCCGTGGTCAATTCGTCCACGCCTCTGAACGAGACAAGTTCCAAATGTGGTATTACTACGACGACAGGAGCAGATTAGTAGCATGGAAAGACGACAAGAGCAATGTCACTCAATTCTTCTACGCCAACCCACAAACTCCGAACCTAGTAACGCACGTTCACTTCACAAAATCTGGAAAAACAGTACGTTATCTATACGACCAAAGAGATTTCTTAACATGCATTGAAACAGAAGACCAACGATTCTATGTTGCCACCGATCAAAATGGATCCCCACTCGTAGTATTCGATGTAAATGGTGAGATTGTGAAAGAAATCAAGCGCAGTCCTTTTGGAAAGATCGTGAAAGATACAAACCCCGAATTCTATGTGCCCGTAGACTTCCAAGGAGGCATTTATGACTATTATACTAATCTAATTTACTTAGATGGTCGGTTGTACGATCCCGTAGTTGGTCAATGGATGACTCCGAGCTGGGAACATCTGGCGAGTAAACTTCATCTCCCCACAGACATCTTTATTTACCGGTTTAAGAACAACGATCCAATAAACAGATATCAAAACACTCCTTACATGACGGATTTGAGCGCATGGCTGCAGTTGTATGGATACGACCTAAATAAGATGATGGGATCGAGATACATTACTGATATGATCTTCCAACCGAAAGTGGAACTGACTGCGCCTAGATTGACTCCTGATTTCGAAGTACTATCTGGACTACAATGTATTATTGAAAAGGTATTTTTCTATTTTTCAGAACTCACAAATACATAAATACTTACTAGGCCTTTAATAAATTTTACGAAACTTAACCATATCCCTTTGTTTTCCAGATAAGCCACAAACTAGCAGATATGAACTTTGTCCCAACACCGCTACTGAAGATGGAACCGATCACAAGGAATCTCCTACCAAGAGTGTCTTACAAACGGGGAGTGTTTGGAGAAGGAGTTTTAATATCAAGGGTTGATGGAAAAGCGTTAATAAGCGTCGTCGACGGAGCGAACAACGTTGTTGAAGATGTGATCACAACAGTCTTCAATAACTCATACTTCTTAGATGTCCACTTCAATATCCACGACCAGGATGTATTCTACTTTGTGAAGGACAATACACTGAAGATCAGGGATGACTTGGAAGAACTCAGAAGGCTCTCAGGCAAATTCAACGTGTCGCAAGACGAAACCAACGATCAAGGATTAGAGGTGTGTATTATATATTTCGTTTATATTTTCGAGGCAACAAAAAACACTTGAATATTTAGTAAAAAATGTAGTCCACTTTATCTCAATCAAATAATTTTCGATTTCAGGTACGAGTTCACGCAGTTGGAAAGGGCTCTGCGCAAGCGGTCATCGTGCTTCGTTATGGTGTAGATCCCAACCAAGAGCGTATCAAACTATTGAAACATGCTCACAAACGAGCAGCTGCCAGGGCCTGGGAACGAGAGAAGGCTCTTGTAGCGGCTGGCTGGGAGGGTAGGGGGACATGGACAGAAGAAGAGAAAGAAGAACTTATCTCACACGGAATCGTGGACGGTTGGGTAGCCAGAGACGTCCATTCTGTATCTAAGTACCCCCAACTAGCCGATGACCCCGCGAACATCGTCTTTGTACGCGATAGCAGAAGAAAACGGAGAAAGAGTGGGAGAGCGCGACACCGCTCATAATTTTAACGTGCCATAAATCAACGCCATTTTGATTTCCAGATTTGAAACTGCCCATTTTATGTCAAAGTGAAGTTTCAAATTTGGAACGCCGGTATTTAGTTCTTAACTATTTTTTTATTGGACTGAAGTGTATAAACGTGGATAGGAAAGACAAAAGAGGCTCCTGTGATCGGTGTGTTACTGATGATTACGAATAATAGGAGTTAATGCTAGGACTGAGTGGAAAATAAAAGTTTTGTAATTTAAGCTTACGGTTAGGTTAAGATTGACTGGAAACCGAAAGAAATTCTATGTCGAGAGTGTAAATTATTTTTTTTAATTTCGTACTTAGGCGTTACAAAGCTCATACTTTATTTTTACATACTTTATGCCCTTTCATCGTTTGACTGAACTGAATCTCGTAACAACTCACTACAGGGTACCGAGTCATAAATAAATAAACTTAAATAATAAAAAAAATATAATAATACGACTAACTGAGCATAATACTTATAAAATTCATGGAACCAAAATACTCAATACGCAATCACAATTTTAACTTTTTATATTATTTCAATGAAATATTTTTTAACATTATTTTATTTCAAATATATACTATACGTAAATCACTTAGGATGTTATAATTTATCACAAGATCCATGTATTCCTATTAAGTTTTAGCCAAATATTTTGTTCTATCCTTACATATTTTAGGTATTTGTAAATAAAAATACGTATATTTTATTCTTGTAGTTGTTCCTTTTATAGACCTAAGGTCTTTTTACTTCGCAATACTAACACTATTTAGCAATAATTTTGTATTTTATATCCTCTAATATATCTGACTCTTCAAATTAAATGACGTCTATATTTTTTGCTTGTTAGGGAACTTGCCACGTATCGCTGACTGGCTTGAAACATAAAATTTGTAGAGATCAGATCTCAATACTTTGGCGTGAACTTGAAAGTGACTATTCCTTTCGATCTTGTTATTCAAAGTGCAAAGTGTGATAATATCATGTGCGATTTTTGTAATATAAGTAGGTGTGGTTCAGATGATTAACTTTCAAGTGCCGTCAAAATGTGGAAACTATGGTGAAAACAGAACAAGTCTTGACATGACCGACTTAGAAAGACTGAATTGGCTTTCACTCGAAACGTCAAAGAAATGGAATGTTTTATTTTCACTCTTTCCATAACTTCATTATTGAAAAAAAAAACAAAAATCTTACCGCCCCAAAAAAAGAAAATTATTTCTATTAGACGTCGTGTGTTTTCAGTAAAGTAGTGAAACAATTTTACCCGTTCGGAGCGACAGAGTTCTCAGTAGAAAACAATAATCCCCAAAAGTAGCATGACATCATAAAAAGAATTAAATAGACTAAATAAAAAATAAACTAATTAAAAAAAACAGTCAACGTAATACGTACATTCTGCATGTGTTGTGCAATAATCGAACAGTAGATCTTATCGTAACCGTTTAGGAACAAACTTCTTGCTGGCTTATCAAAACGTTTACTAGAGACTGATTTAATGTTTCCACTCCCCTGAAGTAACTGCTGAGCGACAAAACGCGCCTGAACCATAATACGCAGCGTGAGAAGTCTTACGCAGTTACAAACGTTAATACTATTGTGATTCGTAGGATGTTTCCTTAACGATAAGTCAGCGAGAAGCACAAATTGTAATTAAAAGTAGATATTTATAGTATATGTCCATAAATGTGTCTCATTTAAAATGTGGTGTCTATTCTGTGTTAGAGATACTTTAATGATAGGTGACTGAGTGGCCGGTGATAGGATGAGAATATTTTTTACAAAAAAAAGTATAGATTTGGTGAAAAAAATTCAAAATTCGAATCTATCGGGACGGGCGCTGAAGGCCCGCGCGTTGGTGATATTTTGGAAAATGTGACTAAAAGAAGCAATACTGTAATGTAATACGTCTTACTCTTTATTTAGAACTTTAAGGTGTATTTTTATTTGAAATTAATTAATAATATAATAATATATCTATTGTGAATGTAGTTATTGATTTCATGGTGATATTTAGAGCGGTATGTTATCTTTTTTATGATGTATAAAGAATTCTAATTTGTAAATAGGTACTTAATTGAGTATGTAATCTGTAAAAATATTGTACATATCTTTACGCTTGAATTATTTATAATGTAACCCGATAAGGATCTTAGGATTACGATGAATTGTAATATATCAAATTGAAAGGGATTTTTCGAGAGGTATATATCGTTTGAATATATTCTGAACATTGGAATGAATTGTTTGAATTATATTCAAGCGATTTTTCGACTGTTGCATATAAACGGTTTTCAAACTTTTGGCGGGAAAATCGATGGGAGAACCAGCTCCATAGATAACGTGCGGCCATTGACATCCATAGACTTCAGCTTCTAGATTACTTTAGAGAGCTTACAGTGTACGATCTTCACACGAAGCATTTACATGTAGAACTGATTTCCTCGTAATGCATTTAATTTGTATGTAGATATGGTGCATAGACCCCATTAAAATACTCTGAATGTGTATAGATAGTCCACAGTCATACTCTGTTAGTCGGGAAGGTGCGTGCTGATCAGACGCAAGCATGTACGATAATAATAGAAAGTATTCTAATGGAATATGTAATAAAAAAGTATTAAAATATATGATAGTTTCATTTTATCCTCCTCCACTTAACCAATATAGTAAAAAGGTAAAATTGTAAATATGTTTATGAAGAATATCTAATTAATCCTAGGGTTGCGAGATTGTTCCCTAGAACGCAAAGGACAACTGAAGGAGCACATATACAGGACCACGCACACAAGGGCTTTAGTCAAGTTTGATACTCCCTTTCGCCCACATAGCGAAAAAAATTATTACATGATTAAGACCCTCTAAAAAAAAATAGTTATTCATTTTTGAATGTCCTGATCCGAGTACGAAAATTCTGTCCCTGACAGAAAACTTGCCAGCGTGCTATGGGTGATTTTATTTATTTATGTACACACAAACACTTAAACATGAAAAGAACAAAAGCAGATAGAAGACAATAATTTATAATGACAGATCATGTTCGAAACGCTACAGTGCGCTCCAAGACGCAAATCGTTGATGTGGCTCAAAAGGCTGCCAAACTTAAATGGGACTAGAGAGCCCTGGTCTACCGCATGACTGACGAGCTGTGGACCCTTAAAACACAGGATTGATGCTCTTACACAGCGACACGGGGCCTTGGTAGATCACGAAGGACACGGCAGGGGAGTGAGGCATTTGCTTAGCTGTGGGACAATACAAGCTAGTCTAAACATCTTCTGTTTGTATATACATCTTCTGTGTGTAAGGCCTTTCAACGCTGCGTTGTCCGTTACGCGGTCGCCAATCCAGAACCTTTTGGCCTCATCGACCATCTGCTCTACGAGCAATATGCCCTGCACATTGCCGCTTAAGTTTCGCGATTCTTCGGGCTATGTCGGTAGCTTTGGCAGATACTACTGCTGATATCTTCATTCCTGATTCCATCACGCAGCATAGCCTTTTCCATTGCTCTTGAAGCCTTCTGATGAGGCCCACTGTGAGCGACCACGTTGCAGAGCCATTATGTCATCACTGGCAACATGCACTACTCATAGATAGATTTTTATCTTAAACACACTGTGATGAATGTCCAACATTCACGAGAAAATACTGCGTAGCTTTCCAGACCGCTGCCCGGCCAAGTCGGGTTAGACCATCAACCTCTTTCTCGAAGTTAGATCTACTTTATTTACTTAACCGTCTATCCTAGGTGAACGTTATCGTCCACAACTTCAAGTGTAGTCTCCG
The DNA here is from genome assembly GCA_949316375.1 of Mythimna vitellina. Lineage (NCBI taxonomy): Eukaryota > Metazoa > Arthropoda > Insecta > Lepidoptera > Noctuidae > Mythimna > Mythimna vitellina. Next base: position 5,475,333 of record OX438689.1, on the reverse strand, counting down.
ATCTTGATTGAAATGGATCATGATACATGCATGGTTATTTACTATGACTGGCTTTGTCCATGTTCATCATAAGCCCCACTCTTTCGGAAGTCAAGCATTGTACTGACGTCTTCGAGCATTGTACTGAGCTCCTTCCTAGTTTCAGTCATGACTACTGTATTGTCGGTAAAACAAAGGTGAATGATGTACTCGCATAGACTAATGTCAATGCGAGTACATCACTCACCTTTAATTGATCGAACCTTAAAGACATCCTTGATTATGACCGTGAACCGTTTCAAGGTCTGATCCTGAAGTAGGACTGACATGGTGGTGTTTTCGTACAAAATATTTAACGCTCCGATGTGCAGATAGTCAATGGTGAAAGACCTTTCTTTTTTCGTAGTCCACAAACACTTAGCAGAGAGGCAGGTTATACTCGTCGATCTTCTGTATAACCTGCCGCAAGGTATGTAATGTGGTCTACGGCGCTGATGCCTTTTCGGAATCTGACTTATTCAGGAAACTGGCAGTCGCCAAACCTATATTCAAGACGGCTCTTGATGACTCTGGAAAACAACTTGTAGAAATATGGCTCAGAAGTGAGATGGGCATGTAATTCATAAGGCAGGGCATTGTCGCCCTTCTTAAAAAAGAGTACCACTATACCTCTGCTGCAGGCCAGTGGCACTTTGGCCAGTAGTGAAAAAAAAACTGAATTAAAAAAATCATGTTTTACAAATAATCAATTATTTTAGATAAACTAGCAAAAATAAAGAGCTATGATAAAATAAAACATATTTATTTAGTTAAAACTTGAATAAAATAATGCACGCTATATTACTCATGCGTAAAATCACACTTTAGTTTTGAATTTGATAGAACGAAAATATTTTTCACTCAATATGAAATTGAAATGAAAAGAAAATATGCCCATCAATAGCCACGAGAGTGAAGGCCAGTGCCGTAACTAGGACAGCACCAACGGTTCCCAAGCATAGGGCGCAGTCACTGGAGAGGCGCAATTTTTTATATCTAGTCCTTTTTCTTTGCACTGTTCTTTTTCTAGGGTCACAGTTATAGAAGCTCACACCGGACGTATTAAAGGTTGTTACAGCACTGGTGAAGCCGAAAGAAAAACCCAAAATATTTGCTTTATAAAAATAATTTATTTTCAATATAGATACAAATAAAAGTAAAGTGCTTATATACAACTAGTGATATGTTTCACAATGGAATAGACTCGTAGAAACAAACAAATCAACAATAGGTTTATACAAAAAATATGTCGGCACAACATATAATATATTTAGTAACAGACATAACTACTTGACTACACAATAGCCTATGTTGTACAAAAATGCGAAATGATGGCTGTAACAACGTTAAAAGCGTTATCTAATACATATTGCCTCATTTGGCAAATATCACCCGATTCTTCAACAGTAAGATAGTTTCGACGACATTTAAGCTCTCTCTACTTTAATTTTGAATACAAACTCGTTAAAAAATAAAAGGCCCTTTTTGACATTTGAAAAAACCCTAGAATGTAACTTGGAACGAATAACTTGGAACGAAACTGAAAGAAATAATAAAATAATAATTAGGCGTCCGGTATAGTTAGTAGCTGTTTTAGCTATTTTAGTACAGATACCGGCACGAATCTTGAGCGCTCGGCGAAAAAGTGGAGATCGCTTTGCGCATCGTACACATCGGCGAGCCAATCACTGTACAAGGATTGCACTCCCCGCCCCCGCGTCTCGCTTCATACCACTAAAGAGATCCGATATTTCACTTCTGCGCAAGTAGAAGTCAGCGCTCAAGATCCATGCCGATATCTGTAGTAGCTACACTACACCGGACAAGCCGCTAGTAAATCAAAATACAAATGTCAAAACGGGCCTTATATTTTTTGGCAACTTTACTAAGATTTTAAGCCGCTTGCAAACTAAACCCTGATTTTTTAATTAAGAATTTGAAGTTGAGTATTTAACACTATGTAAACCTGACACATTGTCATGCTTTCTTTCCTAATCACACTAATATTATAAAAGTGAAAGTTTTTGAGTGTGTGTGCGCATGTGTACATTTGTTACTTCTTCACGCTCGAACGGCTAAACGGATTTGGACAAAATTTGGCACACGAGTAGACCATGTCCTGGAATATTACATAGAATACTTTTAATCCCTTGAGTATGTTCCCTTGGGACAATTTTCTACTTTTACGCAGGCGAACCTGCTGACAACAGCTAGTGTGTATCATAAAACGAAGTCCCCAAACGCGTCTGTTTATCTGCTCGCGATAAACTAAAAATTTTCACCAATCGACACGAGTGATTCATGGGGAAGTTTTTGTTGCATACATGTATGTTTTAGCAGATTAAAGCCGAGAATTCCAAAGATTTCTAGCACCCGTGTGAAGCTGGGACGAGTCAATAGTTTTCTCAATAAAGTTTTTTTTTTTTTGCACGGCTTGTGCGTTTACCCAGTGTCCAGATTAGAAAGTATTTAGTTTTTACATTGACTTTGCTTGATTTCTATTACAATGTGGATGTAATGTTTTTGCAGTATTTGGCAGCAAATGTATCGAGTCTTGACTATCTCATGTGTCTACACAATTAGAATGATTACAATTGTAAAGACACTTGGGATACCAAACTACACCAATTTTACATCAAAATTTCCACTAATTCTAAATTCAAAAAAAAACCGCCAATAACTAGACATATTCAACTCCAAATTCTTAATTCAAAACCCGGCCCTAGTATTTATCGTTAACTACGTCTCATAGTATTGACCAATCAATGGCATTATACAAGGCCCACCCTTGCCTCTAATAAAGCATACATTTAGAAAAATACAATATTTATAACACTAAAACATTTGGAAGTTATCAAATTATATGTGATGTCAAAATTTTATTACACATTGTATAACTTTCATCACTTTATTAACATCGATTCTAATTAAACACCTATATATAGGGTGACTGGTAATTAGTGACCGATACTTAAATACGTGATTTTACTCATGATTACAAACAACATTCCCAAAGAATTTTTTTTTATACTAATTAATTTAATCACAACAAAAAAACAGCAGCAACGGTCTTTGCATATTATTTTACCAAAACATGTAGGTACATTGCTTACGTCATCGATAACGGGCGCCGCGCCGCTAACAGCTGATCGGGTGAAGGCACGCGCGCGAAGTTAAAAGTTTCAAACAGCTGTTTTGCTATTGTGATAAAACTAATTAGTTTAAAAAAAAGTTACTTCAGGAAAGTTGTTTGTAAACATGAATACAATCACGAGTTAAAGTATCGGTCACTAATTACCAGTCACCCTATATAAAGAAGATCAAATTGAATTAGCCAATGAAACTCTGCCGATATGATGTGGTATCTAATCTAATAACGATAAAACAAAACACAAATACCAGAGTGCATAAAGAGATTTTGTTTTACTTTAAATGCCCTGAAAAACGCTTAAGCGTCATACTGTACACACGGGTGTACGAAATTGATCGGCCAAAAATTTTGGTCTCTATATCTTATACAAAAACGTTATCATTTTGGGGGTTTTAGAAAAAAAAAACTGGGCAAGTGCGAGTCGAACTCGCGCACTGAGGGTGCGGTACAGATTTACCTATGTAAATAGTTCAATTCCCGAATGGAGTCTCGAAGATTATTCCGAATCACAAAATAGTTTTTTTGTGACGTAACTACAAAAAAAATACAGTTTTCAGATTTATTCCTATAACTGTGTTATAAGACCTTGTTTTATGCCAAATTTCAGGATAATGGGTCAACGGGAAGTTCCCTATGAATTTTGATTTTCTTGAGAGTGTCGAAATATACGTTTTAAGGACATAAACGGCCGTATCTTTTTTTTTCGTTAACTTAGAAGTTTGGTTTTTTCACAGCCTCAAGGGACCGCAGATTCACGCGTTCTCGAGATATAGGGTCTTCACAGACAGACAGACAGACAGACGGACGGACAACAAAGTGATCCTATAAGGGTTCCATTTTTCCTTTTGAGGTACGGAACCCAAAAAATGAGCTAATAATAATACGCATAAACGCGCAAAGGAATATGACGTTCGGCGCTCCGATTGGCTCGCTCCAAGCTCTGAACCAATCAGAGAGCTAAGGTCATAAACGTTTCGATCCCGTTACGGCCCCGAACGGAGATATTTTTTCACTTGCAAAAATTTTATAATAAACTCGAATTTTTAACCCAAATATAGTTTTACTAGAAGTTTTTTTTTTTTTCAATACAAAAGCAAATATTTTTATTTGTTAAACATAGGTGGATTAGGTACAGATGTTCTAATTATTAAGGGGCGCTTAATGTCTAGCCGTCATCGGCGTACATATATATTATGCATACATGCTAATTATAACAAATTTTCAAGTTATGAGTTCGATACTCAGTACATCTGCGGAGTTGGACTAGCTAATTTAATTTGAATAACATAATAATAGAATATATTAATTTTATAAAAATAAAATACTTGACTATGACTAATTTCGACTATAAAATGTCTTTACTACGAACACAGATTTACTAACATTAGAATATATTATGCTGCGAAAAATGCGTGCCTCGTTATTATAATATAATTCATGGATTACTGTAGGATACATATTGCAGTGAATATTGGATGGCCTTAACAAATCACACGATTAAAAACAAAAATAAAAGTGACGTGTTGTCAAACTAACAAGTTTGACGGTAACTTTGACAGCTCGGTCTAACTTACCGCGAATCTTGTAAGTTGTCAAAGATTTTTTTTGACGCAAAGCCAAAATCAAACTGAATTTTTTTTTGTGTTTTTCCATTATTTGAACATCGCAGTAACTACTTACAAAATAATAATATTAAGTATAATATTAACTCTAAGCATAAAAAGTAATGGCATTTACGCGAGAATTCGCAGTTTATTTAAAACTTTAGATTTAAATGCATTTATGTCAAAATAATAACGTTTTTATTTAATAATGTTTTCAATTACATATCATCGATTAAAAAATCAGTCGAATTCAAGCATAAAAAATATTAACAATAGTAAGTTAAACTCTCATCAATAAAGCACATTATAAAACTTTTGAAACTATACACACCATTTAGAATACTTATTAAAATAAGATAATAATTTATATTACTATACAGAATTAAAGACTTTTTACTTGAAAATCATTCAATGAATAGCACAGAACCATAGAAATAGCACCAGTAGATAATTTGAATAGAATAATTTAATATATTTTTTTAAATTAAATATTATTACGAATTCAATTTATATAATTTGCATAACAAAATTGTACAACGGTAATTTAAGAATAAGAAAAACCAAATCACTTCTGAGGTTTAGCTTTGCAGTTAATAAAAACTGTTTACTTTTAAGTGCAAGCAACATTAAGTTCTGTATAAAATAATTACATTTTACCAACACAGCCCATCGCAGACCTTTTCTATATAAGAACAAAGGTCTTAACAAGTATATAGCTACCAAGTGTAAATTGCGACCGCGGGCAACATTACATCAACATTCAAAATTTTAATACATACCTACTTATTATCTATTTACACCTACACGCCTAGACTAGTTACAATTAATAAATTTCCTGTCATAATAGTTTTTTGGTAATTTTTATCGTTAGCAACATTGAAGATAGTTAAAGCGTCCTAACTTGTCAGAATTCGTTATGTATAAGTGAGAAGACAACATCGATATAATTATTTGGAACTTATTATCATTAAGGTAATTTATACACAGGGCGTGTTTTCAATGCGTTTCTTCTTTGGACGCCCGTATGATTAGCTTTTCAAACGTTAAAAACGCGAGCAAAGATATGTGTATGTGCTAAAAATATGGCCAATCTGTAACCGCCCTATATTCTTTATGTAGACACCAATGCTTTCAGCCAGAATCTATTTACCTATATTCATTCCTATTAAGTTTAATAGTACCTTCGTTACGTACGTTTAGTCAGCCTACTAAGCGATATCAAAAGCGCGTCAGACTAAAGACGGGAATAAACAGAAGAGATACGGCTTAACTAAGTACACGACCTACAAATGGAAATCCATACTAATATTATAAATGTGAAAGTAACTGTTTGTCTGTCGGTTACACTTTCATGATTAAATTACTGAACAGATTTGAATGACATTTGGTACGAAAGAAACTTCAACTCCAAAGATGGACATAGTCTACCATTAATCCGTGTTCGTCTTCGACTTCACGTCCACAATAACCAACATTCACGCGGATGAAGCCGCTGTCACAAGCTAGTCATATAAGAGTTCTTAAAAACACTTGTAAAAGCTGTCGAAATATCTCAATGAAACCAGGGGGGGCAGTAATTTTTAATATAATAGTAAAGAGGAAATTAAGTGGCAATGGGCAGGGCACGTTACTCGCAGAAAATATGGCCGTTGGGGCCGAAATGTTCTGGAGTGGCGACCGCGTACCGGTAGACGCAGCGTTGGAAGGCTTCCTACAAGGTGGACCGATGACTTAGTAAAGGTTGCGGAAATCCCGATGAATGCGTGACAAACAGGACCGTTCGTTGTGGCGACATTTGGAGGAGGCCTATGTCCAGCAGTAGACGTCTTTCGGCTGAAATGATGATGACGATGAGTAAAGAGGAACGGCGGTCAATACATAGCAGTTCCATAGTACTATCTTTTTTTCACTTCAGATTCAAGACGATCCTTCGTAATACTGCCCCAAACCTTTCATAGAAAATATCGGTTGACCTCGCTAACATTCAATGAGCATTAGGGGCCAGCAATGCCTTGTCTATATGATCTTTTAGGAAGAGTAAAAGTAATCTATACTAATTTCTTTTTTGCTTGTTTAAACTCGCTAATGTCTGGAACTACCAGACAGAATGAAAAATCTGTCTGTATTGGATAGCTAGATTCATGACTGTGACGTATAGTATACAAATAAAGAGTGTGCAGTTATGGGTTGCATAGACTAGCCGCTCGGTGGCAGGAGTAGTCGGCCCTCAGTTGTGAGCTAGCTACCGAGCGAGTCAGACGCGTCAACCCCTAGCTCCAGACATCGTAAGAAATATAAAGTGTTTTATTCAGAAACCCCACAATAACGAATATTATAGATGACATTAAACATCACGTTACGACCTATAGAAACGGAGCAGTGAACAAAACCGCAAGGGAACAGCTAGTAAAAAATACGAGATTCAACTCTGAACGTACTCAAAACGGAAACGATAGAAACAGACCAGTCACGCCTTTCGTCTGACGCGCTTATTCCTACAAGACATTTAATACATTAGTATAAAAACATTGAGTAAAGATAGAGTGAATCATGTTCGTGGTGCTTTTTAAGGCGCTGGCGCTATTTACCAGAAATAAATAATAACGACCGAAGTGGCAGAGACGGCAGCGACCTGGCCAGCACTTTCAGAGTGAAATTATTTTAAACTGTAATCAACATCCTATTATGAACAATATCGCTTGATAGCCACGGCTGCCAGGCGCCGACTGCGGCCGACTTTGCCTCCTTCATCGCGTCGCTGCTGGCGTAAAATTTATTAATATCAACATAGTATAAGACAATACTTTGCTTTACAGTCTGTCTGTTTATCGGCTAACTCCTAAACCACGAAATGGATTTTAGTGCAGTTTTCTCTAATAGATAGAGCGATAAACGAGGAAAGGTTGCGTAAATAATTTGTACATGTGGCGGGTCGCTAGTAATAAATAAAAATCAGTGAAAGTAACTATAAAAAAGCTCTAAAATACCATTTACAATATATAAATGCGATAGTAACCCAGAGAAAAAGCTTGAATTTCTCAGGTTTGTCAAATTACATGGACACTAATACCCTTAACACAGCATATCATAAAATCACGTCCGTTTTTTAATTTATAATTCTCATAACATGACCACTCTACCTTTCACCCGATGCCTACAATAACACAATAAAAACATACGCATGTCTATGGCTCTTCAATCGGCCCCGTGACTTTCATCCGCATGGAGTCCCACTTCGCCAACATCTCTTCATCCACATAGTCTATGGTCCATTTCTGTGTGCCCCGTGTTGGGTCGCAGCGGTAGATGTAAAGGTCGTTGGTTGATGGACTCCAGTCAATGCAGTGGTCGTCTGAACCGTGCTTTATTTGTTTTGTGTCCTGGAAAACGAATAATTTTTTTTTACATAGTTGTACGTGGGTTAAAATGGGATCCGGTGGGTCAAATCAGCCGCATGCATTATTGACCGCTGAGTACGGAGTCTCCATGAAGTGAGTGCCTGAGGATGGATGACGCGGCTGAGGTCGACCTGGGAAAGGTGACGAGATGACCTAGACCCCTACTGCAAGGACTAGGCGAGAGAAAACAATACCTTAAAGAAGTTGGGGAAGGCTTTTGCCCACCGGGAAAACATAGGCTAAATTAACAAAAAAGTTGTACGTATCGCGTGTAGTAACTTTGTACATAACAATACTACAAAATTTTCATATTCAAATGTTTTGAAATTATACTCGTACATCATGAGTTCCTAGAATTTCACCTCGGTATGTATGTCGGGTGTCCGCAACTCCACAAATAACCAATAAGTGATAAGACCGCCATTGTACCCATAGACTTAAGTTTATGTATCAGTTGTGTTACTTTTTTGGTGTACAATAAAGTTTATTCTATTCATTCACGTCTAAAACGCGTAATTTCCGTGCGGGTGGGGCCAGTGTGTCATGCGATCCACCCCAACTCTTCAAAGAAAGCCAGTAGCACTTTTGACCCTTACTAGCGACACTATCGAATGATGTGTAAACTACATATTTTTATTTTAAGCCAATGAATTAACGAGACAACGAGTCAATGATTCCCGGCTAGGAATATTGTTTTTTTTTTTTTAATTTAATAAAAATGTCTTAAAGGACCAGAGTTTTTTTGAGTAATTTGCGATATTTAAAAAAAAAATAGATTTGGGCCACTTGAAAAATTCTACCTGTTTATATTTATATACCCTAAAGAGTTATGAGTTTACATGTGGATGGATGGAGAGGGAGAGGGAGACCAAAAAAAGAAGTATGGATTATGTGAAGAGTGATATGAAAGAAAAGGAAGTTAGTGATAGCACAACGAGTGACAGGGCAGAATGGAAGAAAAAAACGTGTTGTGCCGACCCCAAATAACACGGGATAAGGGCAGGAAAATGATGATGATGATATTTATATACCCTATAATAATATGTTCCTATATTATCGACTATAAAACTACGTACACAATCTGTAAAAGTTATACAAGGAGCGCTCACATAGATGAATAAACGTGCTTTAGGAATATGTAAGGATAGTAAATTGATAATTCTCGTGTGTACTCACCATGACATACCTCCACAGCTGGTTGCCTCCCCCGAGATGGCAAGAGAACAGTCGTATCGCACTCTTATCCGCAGACTCCGGCAGGTCCCAACACATGTTTCTTGATTTAACTCTGGAATACATACGTGAAGTTAGATACTCAAAAAGAAATACGATAGGATCCTAGTAGCTGGCGATCTGTAGTTTCTGTCAAACCTCATGGAGAAAAACGGAAAAACGCGAGGTATAAGTATGTAGTATACTCATGCCTCTTCGAACACAATACAGCCCCAAGAAGGCTTAAGAGCCGGAAAAGTATTCTTCGTAGCACACAAGCCAAACCACCTAAAGAAAGAAAAAAGCTTTGGGAAGATCATCACCTACCTACCACCATCCAAGTTCTTGAAACCGACTGACTGACCTGTTGGTCTAGTGGTTAGTGGCCCTGACTGCTATGCCGGAGGTCGTAGGTTCGATTCCCACCCAGGACAAATGTTTGTGTAATGAGCACGATCATTTGTTCTGTGTCTGGGAGTAATTTACCTATATATGTATGTATTTAGAAATTTTGCCACATTTTTCATAATTTACCCATAACGCAAGCTCTACTTTGCTTGGGACTAAACAGCGTTGTGTGATAGTTGTGGAAAAAAAAACGCTAGTACATCTCTCGCCTGGACGCGATTTGCAGTAATCTATATGGTTAGCACTAAATTGGTTGAGCAATCAGGTAGGCCATTGCAAACACAATTTGGCGAAATGTGGTTTTATAGACCCGTCGGATACTCAATGTAAGTGCGGTGCTCCTGTTCAAAACATGAGCCACACATAGAATGCCCCAAGTGCCCATACACCTGCACTTTAGAGGATTTGATGAATGCCACTAACGTAACCTACCATCGAGCTGAAAAGAAGAAGATACTCATTCCAAATAACCATTATAATGGATTTTAAAGTTAGATGGCCCTGAAGTCAACATTTTTTGTTTATTTTGTTTTTATTGTAATTGAAGCATTATTAATTCAAGGAAAGGAAATCCGCGGAAATCGGACATTCCACTTTATTGAATTAAATCAAATTATTACGTCATAATCAACGTAATTCGTCAAATATCCCTAAACTAACATCCGACTACACTCTAAGGGTCTCTGTTCTGGTCTAGAGACCCTTGGTCGGTACAACCCGCGGGCCAAACCCGGCCCGCCAGTGCCAGCAATCCGGCCCGCGACAGCCTTAAGACTAGTGTACTCTTCAATCCGGCCCGCGACAGCGTTAAGACTAGTGTACTCTTCAATCCGGCCCGCGACAGCCTTAAGACTAGTGTACTCTTCAATCCGGCCCGCGACAGCGTTAAGACTAGTGTACTCATCAATCCGGCCCGCGACAGCGTTAAGACTAGTGTACTCATCAATCCGGCTCGCGACAGCGTTAAGACTAGTGTCATCAATCCGGCCCGCGACAGCCTAAGACTAGTGTCATCAATCCGGCCCGCGTCAGCGTTAAGACTAGTGTACACATCAATCCGGCCCGCGACAGCGTTAAGACTAGTGTACTCATTAATCCGGCTCGCGACAGCGTTAAGACTAGTGTCATCAATCCGGCCCGCGACAGCCTAAGACTAGTGTCATCAATCCGGCCCGCGACAGCGTTAAGACTAGTGTACTCATCAATCCGGCCCGCGACAGCGTTAAGACTAGTGTACTCATCAATCCGGCCCGCGACAGCCTTAAGACTAGTATACTCTTCAATCCGGCCCGCGACAGCGTTAAGACTAGTGTACTCATCAATCCGGCCCGCGACAGTGTTAAGACTAGTGTACTCATCAATCCGGCTCGCGACAGCGTTAAGACTAGTGTCATCAATCCGGCCCGCGACAGCCTAAGACTAGTGTCATCAATCCGGCCCGCGTCAGCGTTAAGACTAGTGTACACATCAATCCGGCCCGCGACAGCGTTAAGACTAGTGTACTCATCAATCCGGCCCGCGACAGCGTTAAGACTAGTGTACTCATCAGTCCGGCCCGAGACAGCGTTAAGACTAGTGTACTCATCAATCCGGCCCGCGACAGCGTTAAGACTAGTGTCATCAATCCGGCCCGCGACAGCGTTAAGACTAGTGTACTCATCAATCCGGCCCGCGACAGCGTTAAGACTAGTGTACTCATCAATCCGGCCCGCGACAGCGTTAAGACTAGTGTACTCATCAATCCGGCCCGCGAAAGCGATAAGACTAGTGTACTCATCAATCCGGCCCGCGACAGCGTTAAGACTAGTGTACTCATCAATCCGGCCCGCGACAGCGTTAAGACTAGTGTACTCATCAATCCGGCCCACGAAAGCGATAAGACTAGTGTACTCATCAATCCGGCCCGCGACAGCGTTAAGACTAGTGTACTCATCAATCCGGCCCGCGACAGCGTTAAGACTAGTGTACTCATCAATCCGGCCCGCGACAGCCTTGAGAAATGATGACGCAGAAAACTTAACTGAAGTATCTAAGCATATTATTAACTCACAAATAAATGAAATGAAAAAAAATTGTATGTGTGTGTGTGTGTGTGTGTGTGTGTGTGTGTGTGTGTGTGTGTGTGTGTGTGTGTGTGTGTGTGTGTGTGTGTGTGTTGTATGATCTATAGTCTATACTTCTTTATCTCATTACTGACCTGATATCCTTGTGCCAAGAGAACTGGAAGTCTTGCTCCCCGTAAGGCGTGGTGATACACGGCTCGATATGCAACTTGTCCATTGCTCCTCCGTGATGCGCGTCGATACACATCTTGGGGTTTGATACTGGACGGACCTTTAAAATAATGATATTTAGTTACAGCGAAAACTAAGATCTAAAGGGATCTAAGATTTTTCATCGTTTTTCATAAAGCCAGTGTCTCAAATAGCCAGATTTATCTTGATGTCTCATTTAAAGCGGACTCTACCCTGACGCTTTTACGATAAGGTTTACAATTCTCGATAACAGAGCAAAACTATTGTTTGGTTCTCGTTGTAAAAATCAGTAGTAGAGGTTTGTCACACATCTGGGGCCCACCACTTAACCAATTTTGACTGTATTTATTCATTCATTCACACATACAATTGTTGAAACAGGTGGGAACCCAAGCTAACAAAAGTACTCACACTATTGCCACATATGAAGACCGATTACGTACATATTAGTGCTCAAGGCTAGAGTTAAAATTAAGTTAATGCTTAAGCATCAGCCTTGTAATATTCCCAGTGCTGGGACTCAGGCCTCCTCTCTAAGAGAGGAAATGGGCCGTAACCCATGTCACATGTCTTCGAATTTTCGCTTCTAGGACATACCGCTTTCCTCGCGATGTTTCCTCCTTCACTGTTTTGAAAACAGTAGTAATGAAATAAATTAAAAAAAAGGAAAACACTTTGGGTTTGAACGCACGACTCGTAATTTGGAGCCGATACCACTAGATCACCGCTGCTCCCATTAATGGCTTAAAATAAAAACGTATAAGATAGTGTGCAGGATGTACTCACACGTCCGGTAGCAAATGGATTCGGTTCTACAGGCGGGTATTTAGCTGTTAGGTCGAATGCGATCTGAAAATAAAAATTAACATCAGAATGGAAGTTGTCGAAGCGAGAGAGCATAAGAAGCAGTCGTTTCTTTGTGCGAAGCAGTAATGTGAGTGAAGGAAGCGGCTGCAACTGTTATTATTCAGGCACAAGCAATTCTTGAGCCACTTGATAGAAATCCTATTTAAATGTTGAACTATTTATTTATTTATTTAAACTTCATGTACAGTGATGGTACATAGGCGGACTTTATGCCACAAGGCATTCTCTACCAGTCAACCATTGGGTTAAAAAAGACAACACTGTGGTAGGTGTGCACAATAAATAACAGATATTTTTGAAATTGAACTATACACCTACATTACACTATATACCTACATTACTCAATTAAAAAAGTCAAATTTATTTAGAAGTAATGTAGTCGTGTTGTGATTTACCAACATATACACCACAAATTTTTAATTAGTACACATACTTAAAGGGCTTATTAGAAAAAGTCTTGTTATTGTACAGGCTATTGATTATGAATGAATATGGTGATAAAAATGAAAAAACACTGCGCGTAGTATTTTCTAGTGGCAATTGTTATGAATTATTGATTTACCAATTATGACAAATTTTCGTGGTCAATTTTGGTAATTCATTTTTTTTTTTACTTTTGACTACACACATGTGATCAGTAACGGGTCTGGATAGAGCCCCATTTTTTTTGTACTAATTAAAAAATAGGGGTGTACGACACATAACAACTACAAAATAGGGTTGTATGACACTTAGCAACTAAAAATTCAAACTCCTACTCGCGGTGTCAGAGTTCTCCGCGCATAAAACATGCAACAGGCCGAGACCAACTATCGGGTCAGATGCGCGGACCAGACACAACACCCGTCAGGTCGAAGGATCATCCCTTTTCAATGGGGATTTACGGGACTTTGCAACCTGTTCCGCATACCTCTAGAGTGGAGTTTATTAGCAAAAGAAATTCCTTTTCAAGCCCCATATTTCTTTGAGCGACGTCAATCCTTAAATCAGTCATTATCCATCATATTGTTATATCTAAAGAAGTCGCATGCTGCTATTGTTCTTATTAAACTGGCAAGATAATGATATGTTTAAGGTTTATGCTTGTTCATAGTAGGTGTTCAAATTCGATAAGAATAAAAGATTGTTTTAGAATACCAGACAAATTACGTCGGCTGTCAAGCCACTAGGCGGATATAATATCTTTTTTTTAATAATATAAACTAGTGCTTAACTGCGATCCCACCTGATGGTAAGCAATGATGTAATCGTCAATAGTAAGGCGCACTACTTTATGGGGAGTCTATTCACTCTAGCCTTGAAGACACCCACATTATAATTGGACGGGAGGACCACAGCAAGCAAATTGTTCCAGGCCATCAATGCACGCTGCATAAATGACGTGGCGAAACGCTTAGTACGGACCGTAGAGGTTTCACCACAACAACTTAACTCGCCGTACATGTAACATAAAGTGCGTCTAACAATATAAACAGATAATATAAGAACACAGAAGCCTTTCATTGTATTTCCGCCTTCACAATATTTACCTGCGTGATGAACCATCTAAAAGACTTGCACTTCAGTTTCTCCCTGAGCGCCTTCTGTTCAGAGATATCGCCGGGATCGATTTTGAGGTAGTGAGGTCTTCTCGCGTACAAGTATTTGGCGTACTCGTCCATCCACACCTCGGCTACGCGACGATAATTCTATAGACAGATAAAAAAAATAGTAAAAATATAAAATACTCTGTATTATACCTCAATAAAATATCGGCACCGGCAATATGCGACAAAATCGAAAACCGCGAGCTTTAAAACTTCTTATGGCATATGCTATTGTACAGTGCGGTATCTGGAGTGAACACTGTACACCGTGCACCAACAACGTACCAAAACACGGCGCGAACACACAGAGCTAACACGCTGAGTTAATAGCCGGAGCGAATACACAGAGCTAAAACACGGAGTTAATAGCCGGAGCGAACACACAGAGCTAACACACGGAGTTAATAGCCGGAGCGAACACACAGTGCGAGAACATGAAGCGAACACACAGAGCTAACACACGGATTTAATAGCCGGAGCGAATACACAGAGCTAACACACGGAGTTAATAGCCGGAGCGAACACACAGCGCGAAAACATGAAGCGAACACACAGAGCTAACACACGGAGTTAATAGCCGGAGCAAATACACAGAGCTAACACACGAAGTTAATAGCCGGAGCGAACACACAGCGCGAGAACATGCAGCGAATAAACTGCGAAAACACACGAAGCGAACAACACACGTAGTACTTGTAATCTTACCTTGCCAACAAAGTCTCCATGCCCGGGGTTAGGGAAGGGCGCGAACTTGCGGTAGATGTGACCCACGCGCGAACAGGGACAATCCACCATGCGTCCGCCGCACTGCCATATCTAAAACACCAATTTTAATATTAGCTACTAATAATATTAGAGGAAAAAAATCATAGTAAAGCGTCCTTCGAACTTGTTTTTTTTAAGGTTGGAAATGCCTAAATTACTTAGGGCGGTTCTGATTTTTACTGCCTAAAACTTACCTGTGTTACCTTCAGTTGCCCTTTGCGTTCCAGGGCCACGGTAACATTCGAACATTCCCGCGACCGTGTTTGGATCACATAAACGTATTTTTTTTCTTTCCCTAAGAGTTTTTTTGAGCCAATTCTTCATACTGAAAGTTCCTTTCCTATTTTAATGTGGGCTGCGACTCACAACTCAGAAAGGATTGCTGGGTTCCAGCTATATAATCCCTGAGAATATGTAGCTCGCTGGCCGGTCATCCAGCAACCGTCCGGATCGAGCACGTGTCGTCGACGGCGCGTAGTGTTCCGCGCGCCTCACAGAGATGTCAGCAAAACCGTAGGGGCTCAGCAGGTCCGATGCCTACTGATGCCACGGGTTGACTTTCGAAAGGGAAACCCGTGGTCCTAGAAAGCAAGGGCAAAGAAGGAGCATAGGCGTGCTTTTAGTCAGTAAAAATCTGACACCCCTTCTGCTCCACCTTAGATTCGCCCAGGAGAAGGAATTGGATGATTTCCCACCTTAAAAACAAAATCCTTGAGAATATCCGTTACGCTTGCATAGTATTAAGACAGATTCTGAAGTGCATATCGTTTTATTTGTCACATTCATTAGATTTAGACGGCATTTTTACTATACTGTGTGTAAAAATAAGTCAGGCCTTGGAGGGAAACTACCTTAAATCCTTAAGTTGGCTCATTTTACTTAAAGGAGACTTTCCTTTATTTTTAAAAGAAACAAAACTGCATTCAAAGATTTTTTTAAACTCGCTTGCCCCGCCCGGGAAACAATCAAGTACTCGCTATTATAATAATAGCGAATAATAATTATTCAGGATAAAATTAATAATAATAAAATAAAGGAAATAATAATAATAATCTTTTATTGGAGCAGGAAAAACATTTACAAATTGTTTGCGTACGGAAATGGCTACAGTAGTTAGGAACTGTGTCGCAGCTATTAACGTCCACCTCCAGGAGGAAGACCACAACGTTCCATTTACAAAACAAAATAATCAATTAACAAATTACATAATGAAGATCACAAGAAAAAAAAAACATATGTCTTACTCTCGTCTGTCATACAAGATATCCATAAACTAAAGGAATAAAGAAAATGTTATTATGATACACCACAACACTTTGCTGAAGGCTACAAGAAATGATTTGTATGTTCAACAGAGACTAAATTTGTGTAGCCGGAACGAGGGGGCTCATTTCGAACAATTTATCAGTTAAATAATTTAAGTGTAACAAATGACAAGCTTTATTTAACAATAAATATTAAAAAATAATTCAATTAAACACTTAACTAATTAAAACTATACATACATTAAAAGCAATAACTACTAGCTATATGGTGTCATAAAACTCCTGGGCCGTGGGGTCCGAGTGCTCATAAGCTTTTCAAAGAATTATCCAAACGCTTAGTTGACACTTCGCGTGACCCAAGGGCTGGCTTTTACCTCGGTCAGATATTAAGCATTGCCATACAACGTGGCAATGCCGCCAGCCTTTTGGGTACACTTCCAGTCGACAGCGATGCGGAGCAGTTTTATGACGCCATATTTTAGCTAGTAGTTTTTGCTTTAAATGTATATATAGTTTTAATTAGTTACGTGTAACAAATTGTTAATAAAATAAAGTTAATGTTAGATTTTACGATCATTTTTATTTTTAAGACCAAATGTTTGTTAGAGAAATTTTATCCTGAATAATAATCCTATCGATTAGTATAATAAAATAGCGAGCGTTTGTTTTTTTTTAATTTCTGTTGGTTCGAGTGAGGCAAGCGAGATTTAGAAAATCTTTGAATGCAGTTTTGTTTCTTTTTAATAATAAAGGAATGTCTCGTTTAAGTAAAATAAGCCAACTTAAGGATTTAAGGTAGTTTCCCACCAGGGCCCGACTTATTTTTCCACACTGTATATATATTTAGCCGTTAGCTGGATCTTGTTTAACCGGATTAGAATGCCGTCGACCCGACGCGACGCGACAAGTTCAAGGTTCAGGTAGTCAAGGTCTTCATAGAAAGAATTAGCGCCTGATTCAGTTTAGATATGTTCCTTTCTATATCTTGCACTTTTAGTTTAACACTGCGACATTGACATTGTTAAGACTAAGGAATGGTTAATGGACGGAGAGCACTAGAACCGATGATTGATAGGGCTACTGGGTTGTTGGAAAGCGTTAACGTGGCCCTGGAACGAATAGGGCAACTGAAGGATTAAAGGCGGGCAAGCTTAAAAAAAAAAGTTAAGTCAAAGTACGTACTACATGCGGGGTTACCATGACGTTCAAAGTAAGATTGTTTCATTCTTATTTCAGTGTGGGTAAGAGACAGAGCTATACAGGTTGTCTAGCGCCATCTCTTACTCACACTGGAAATAAGAATGAAACAATCTTACTTTAAACGTCATGGTTCAGGTCTTGGTCTTACCTTTTATCGTTTTAGCACGTACGACCTATAAAATATTGACTAACTAACCTTAAAACTGAGTTCGTACTGCTCGCCGCCCCATATGTCCAGACCAGGATCGTAGCCCCCCAGCTCCCAGAAGAACTTGCGCGATATCGCGAACAAACCACCAGCCATTACTGGGCTCCTGGTAATCAAAAATATTATTTAGACATTTTGAATAATGTTTTTGGTTTTTGGACGTTGTTGTAAATTCAATAAGCATTTTACAATGATGTTGACGCAATAAAAAAATACACTTGAGGCTTTCAATCAAACCAGATTAAGCTTATGTGAAAGCTACGGGCCCAAGAGTGGAGATTGTCGCTAAATAGCCCTAACTTAGCATGACTAACTATAGTGCTAAAATATACTATAACAGTTAGAATCATGAACAGTCAGAATCATGTGGATTTTAAGGCAATAATTTAACCAAGTTCAATAAAGTGGAATGTTGAACTTTAGCAATACTAGTTCCTTTTTGTAGTGCTTGACTGCGATCCCACTTGATGGTAAGCAGAGATGCAATGATTGATGGTGAGGCGCACTAGTTTATTAAGAGCCTATTCACTCTAGCCTTGAAGACACCTAAATTATAGTTGGACGGGAAGACCGCAGCAGTCAAATTGTTCCAGTCCTTCGATGTAAGCGGTATAAACAACGACACGAAACGCTTAGTCCGGAACTTTGAAGTTTCAACAACGTAAGGGTACGATACTCGCCGTACGTCGGGTAGTCCGATGGTGAAAGGAGATGGCGGAATCAAGTCATGCAATTCCCGCGCACACTCTCCAAAATGTAACCTGTAAAACACCGATAGGGTATCGTCTACCCGGCGCCTGTGCTCGAGGCTTTGTAGATTGGACTTAACCAAATCTGGATCCCCAATTAGCCTCTTCGCACGCCTTTCCACTGAGTCCAATGCTGCTAGATATGTGACAGCAGTACACCACACACGATCGGACCTGTGCTTTGTATAACATTAGAAGCTGTCCCGGTGTGAAGTACCGCTGAACCTTTGCAAGAACGCCTAGTTTTCTAGCAGCTACCTTGGCTTTGGACTCAATGAACCGCCCAAAATTGAGGTCTGAGGAAATTTCAACACCCAAGAGATGAAGGCGGTCGGTACACTCCAGGGATACATTCTGAAAAGCAGGAGCCAAGGTGAACGGGCTCCTTTTGGCTGTGAACAGACACGCTTGTGTTTTGGCGGCGTTGAATCCTACCACATTGACTTCGCCCCACTTGGAGACTGCCTGAAGTGAAAAATTCGTACGCTCTATCATAGCCTTTCGTTCGGACCGGATTAGCTTCTTACTAGCCCGAGCACCTGGCAGGTATCTCTCTACAACTGTGCTATCATCTGCATACCCATAGATACCAGGCATCAGCAGATCAAAAATTTCCTTGACTCAATAATGCTCCGATACACTAAAAATGTTGAGTTCAGTGCCATCTTAACACCAGTAGTCTACCTAACCTCGTAGAACTAAGTAACACCGTCGCGTTACTTTGGGGATATCCCCCTTGTCTAGACTGGTTATCACTAACGAGCTTCTGACTATCTACCTATCCACTATCAAAGACTACTATCTAGTTAGTTTAAAACCTTGATAAAAGCATTATCATGTAATTTTGTAATCTTATATCGTGAACATAAAAAAACAATTTGAATAAAAGAACTGCCGTTTCACACATAACTTGAAAATAAATCAGTAAAATGAACCAGAATGGTCGTTTAAAACATTAAAACCGATCAAGAGTTGCTAATCAAGTCGTAAAACTGGATAAGTAGAAAGTAAATTAGTCGATTATTGTACTTATAATTACTATTACGTAACGACTTGCTCATATGTATTTAAAAGTCATTTGTTAAAAATGAGTTTGTTCCTGTCGGTTTTCTACCGGCTGCATATCGGGGAGTGTATAGCATAGTCGGCCTTATAATGTTCCCACTGTTGGGACTCAGACCTCCTCTCTAGGGGAGGAAATGGTACGTAATCCACCAAGCGGGCCCAGTGCGGGTTGGTGGATGTCACATGTCTTCGAATTTTTGAGAGCAGTGATGATGAAATAAATTACACAAAGTAATGCACCTGGCTGGGTTTGAACCCGAAACCTACAACTTGTAAGTCGGAGCCGTTACCACTCGGCCACCACTGCTCACTCTCTCACTGCTGGGGAGTGTGCGGTGTGGAATTTCATAAATTGGTTCCGCCAAGCCCGAATCATCAGACCACCAATGGTGGACATCCCACCCATACGCACCAAATATTTTGCGAACACATTCATTATCCGTACAGCAAAGGAGTGGAATTCCCTGCTGGAGCTTGTGTTTCCTGATACATATAGTAGTCACAACATGAGCGTCTTTAAGGCAAGAGTGAATAGTTTACTTCTAGCTACGTTAGCGTGCTCCATCGTCGACCTTATCATCGCTTACCACCAGGTGAGATAGTGATCAAGCGTGAGCTTATCATCAAAAATAATTTAAAAAAAAAACAGGCAAGTTCGAGACGGACTCGCGCACTGAAGGTTCCGTACAAACTTACTTATGTAAACAGTTCAATTCCTGAATTGAGTTTTGAAGATTTTTCCGAATAGCAAAAAAAGTTTTTTTTTAGGATCGTAACTACAAATTTACAGTTTTCTGATTTTTTCCTATACTTGTGCTATGTTACCTAGCTTCATGCTAAATTTCAAGATTCTAGATCAACGGGAAAGTACCTACCCTATGTATTTTGATTCCCTTGAGTGTCGAAATATACGTTTTTTGCAACATGGCCGTATCTTTTTTGTTCGTTAACTCAGAAGTTTGATTTTTTTTCACAGCTTCAAGGGACCGGAGACCTGAGTATATGATTTAAATTTCAACTCGATAACACCACGCGATCCCGAGATAAAGGGTCTTGACAGACAGATAGATAGACGGACAACAAAGTTATCCTATTAGGGTTCCATTTATTCCTTTTGAGGTACGGAACCCTAAAAAGGCTGAGTATATATTGAGCGAGTATTTTTTTTAGATTTTAAATTATAGTAGTAATACGCAATTCGATAAATGTCGACGGTTTATATTTGACCTTCGACTTTGGTAATAACAACATCGTTTAAAAACACATATCTACTGCCATAGTCTTTATGGAAAAAATGTGTTTTTTTTGTGAAAATTGTGTAATTTACACTGCGCAGTAGTATTGAGGTGAAGCCACTCCCTATTGCAAGAAAAGACACATTTAGGTTAATTTAAGGGATCCTAGTGAATATTCTATATCGACTGGCCTGTTGGATTAATGTTTAGTGGCCCTGACTACTGTGCCAGAGGTCGTGGGTTCGAATCCCACCCAAGACTATTTTTTGTGTGATGAGCACGATCATTTGTTCTTTGTCTGGATCTATAAATATGTATGTATTCAGAAATATATATATAAGTATGTTTATCAGTTGTCTAGTACTCATAACACAAGCTCTGCTTAGCTTGGGACTAGACGGCGTTTTGTGATAGTTGTGGAATATTATTAGTATTATATAATGCTATCACGTAAATAGAAAACTTTTAAGATCTCGGCAAAAGCAGCAAAACCCGGTATTCATTGACAAATTATAATTTAGGTGTCTTCAAGGCTAGAATGAATAGGCTTTTAATAAATTAGTGCAATTCACCATCAGTGATTGCATCACTGCTTACCATCAAGTGGGATTGCAGTCAAGCACTAGTTTATATCAATAAAAAAAAACTCAGCAAGTGCGAGTCGGTCTCGCGCTCTGAGGGTTCCGTACAAACTTACCTATGTAAAAGTATACATACACCCTATATAGCTCCATCCGTCTAAGAGTTCAGTTTAGGTCGTCAAATGTATCGCGTTAAAATCTCATGGTAGGGCTTTAGGACTTAAAATTAATATAAAATTATACTAACTCGAAAGGCTCAGGCATATTCTCTTGATCCTTGGGCAGTATAGGCAGTCTCTTGTAGAAGAACTCCCAGTCAAAGGCGCCCCGGGCCCCCTCATCCTGCGCTCGATATTCAAACGTATCGTACGCGATAACGTCTATGAACGGACATGTCACCGTACGGTAGTTCAGCGCTATCGGTTCTGTACCAAACAAAGACAACCAATGAGTGTGAGTGGGACAGAAAAAAAATCGAGATCCGTCGCAAAATACCCAGTTGCAGTTTCCTCCTTACATTTTATAAAATAAAGTCATAACTCTCATATAACTAAAAAACGACTGTTTCCAACAATAAAAAATGATTCCTGAGGAAGGTTATCATCCATCAGTCCATCAAGAGTATTTCAAAACACACTGGCCACCTGTAAAACAGCACTTAAAATTTCAAAATCTTACTGGCCATTTGTGAAAAAGCACATACAATTTCAAATAGCGAACAATAACGAAATAGTACTGTGACGAAGTCTTACACTTGTAGTCTAACTCTCATTCGCCATGATAAACAATAGGTACTTATTTTATAAATTGGCTACAAATATATTTTTAAACACCATTTTTTTTCTGTAATTTTAAACTAAATGAGTCAGGAGCGTAACGCTCGATAAGGAACTTAGCTTCAGATAGCAACGGCCGTACAATAATTTCCTTTTAGATTAACAATTTAATAGTAGCGAACTTCCTCTTTCCTCGAATTTAGTGATTGTGGTGTCAAATTTATTTATTTAAAGTTTATGTACAGTAGCTGTACATTGGCGGACTTAATGCAACAAAACATTATCTAACAATCAATGTTTGGGTTAAAAAAGTCTATACTGTGTGGACTGCCACAGTGTAGTTTTTAGTGCATCCAAATAATGTAACAACATTAACATGTTAGCAACTCTGTAGTCGTGTGAATAACGTGAGTAATTCATTCAGCGACTGTTTTGTTATGAAAATTAAAGAATCATTAATTTTGGGAGTTATACAATATTTTAAAAGGCAAACTTCCCTCATCCCATGACAATGAATGCCTTTAATGAAATTATTACACTTCTTCCGACCTATGATTCGAAATCAGGCCTTCTGTAGTTCTGAAAAATTCGACATGGATTTCTGTTAATATTTTTAAGTTAACGGTTTGCAAAAGTCGATTTAAAAAAAAACTTTGCATTAGCATTACTTGTGTTAGAATTATTTACTACTCCATGCAACCAACTTGTCCTCTCTCTTTCTCTTCCTGTGGGGTATTAAACCTTACTTCAGCATATTACACAATAATCAAGTTTAGGTACATGAAATTCAATTTCATGCATCACAAAGTCCACTGCAAGTCTATTGCAATCAAAATGTAGTTACATTTTATTACAAATGGTCAGTCAATAATCAACTTAGAAAACACAAAGCTAAAGTAGATTGTTGTGTAAGTGGCACTGAAATCAAATTTATCGAAGATTTAGAACTCTATACTTGCATTCATTATCCGATATAAATTCAATCCATTGCCACCAAGTCGAGAATTTTATTTAGCGTAGTGTATTTTAAATAGATTTAGTAAGTTTTTCTTAAGCCTTAAAAAAGTATGAGTAGTAATAGAATTTGAGCTTTACGAAGTAAGACATAAGAGTTATTGTTTCAAAATTCATATTCGAATCACGAATTCTAAAATTCAAAAATGACTCACGAATATACAATAGCAAACAAATACATACACAGACCTAGTAGGGGCGGCAACCAGTTGACATTGGCTTCGGTATGCGAGTCCAGGAACAAGAGAACATCAGCCGTAGCTTCCTTTGCACCGGCCAAACGCGCGGTGATCAGTCCACTACGCTTCGGAAGACGAACGACACGTACTTTTGGCATGTTCTTCGCTAGATGGTCGTCTAATTTTTCTTTTAAGAAATCTGAAAAAAAAAAACATTACATAATATCACTCCTCAAAGAGTAGTTAAACATTAAATTAATACATCCAGTCCTGGGTGTCCTAAGTCAATGGGAATAGTTTACGTCTAGACGCTAGACGAGGAGGCTAGACGTTAACTATTCTAGAAAATCCTGGGGACCTAGTTTCTATAGGAATTGAAACCAGGTCCCCAGCCGCCCTAGCAAAGTTACAATCGTATCGTTCGCGCCGAACACCTTGAGTAGGCCACGCCTCCGATTCCTTTGTTCGGACGTCATCTCAACACTCAGTCACGTGGTCAGAACAAAGGAATCGGAGGCGTGGCCTACTTGAAGCGTTCGGCGCGAACGATACGATTGTAACTTGGCTAGGGGGGCAGGAGTTTTTGGAGTCCACTAGACCAGCCAGTCAAAATAGTCTTATATTTTCAAGTTCAACTTCTCTCTTCTGTGGTTGAAGTGTGTTACAATTTTGATGTACATGAGAAGTAAATTCTAATTCCATACTAGCATTCGTGTGTATTTAGATGCTACCTTGTTGACAGGCAAATAATTTCACCAAAGCATGGACAACAACTCAACACAACAAAGTTTGCGTCGTGAGTGAAAATAAACAAATTGTGTTTGTCACGCTTTGTAATGAATCTGTGTTTACTACAACACAGCTTAGTATATCCATTGACATACCAATACTATTAGTTCATTAAACCCCGAGCGTCATTGTCTTTCTATTGTGTCTCTAATTACGCTACTCAAAAGATTAATAGACAAATGAAAAGCAACAATGTCAAAATGAAAACTATTCATAGTAAATACTGACATTGTCACGACAACAAGCTCACGATGTTGAATTGTTTAGAAAACTATAATAAGAATTTATTGTTCCTTACATTCAATAAGCAAAATAAGCATTTATGATCTAAAATTATAAATGATGTATAATTTACAAATAGGTTTTTTTAAAACATACACGTCAATTTAAACTAGATGAAGCCGGTGTTTCCTAGCTGACCCTGAGAAGAAACACCTAAACAAACTCAGGGGTCAAAGTCTCTTTTAAAGAGTCAAATCATATGAGAACCATGCAGATTGGAGTCTGAGATGGTCTTTTGAAGAAAGAACCACGCAGTTCTGAGCGGACCTGTCCAGTCAGTGCAAGAATTTGTCAGTATTCGTGTAGCTCAACTCAGAACTACTAAGGAGCCCAACGACTTGACAAACAATACCAAAGAAAGGACATTTGGGTAGGTTGGTAAAAGTATTCAAAACTGCTAGACATTATGTTATAATTAAAGAAAAAAAAGAGTAATCCACATAGGCCCCGCATTCACAATAATAAAATTTACAAAAAATGTAAATATTACAAATTGTAAAAAAAAAATGTATTTCCAAAAGTAATTGTCAAAGTCAAATTCTAAACATAAAAAATAAACGATGCCATTATTGTAAAAATAATAATATACATATATAACAATAAACCACAAAATTATTTTTCTCCCCACCCAATTTTATGAGGATAACAGAGGATCAGAACAGTAAAATCTATTTTAGTTACTATTCAATAACTATCGTTTAACAGGAGGTGAGCCTATAGCGTTAGGGTTGCGGGAATGTTTAAAAGAGTTACTGGATCCCTGAAACGTAAAGGGCAACTCAGTCCACCAAGGGCGGAAGAAATTATTTAATTTCCCACCTCAAAAAAAATCCTGTAGCGTTATCCGGTAAATAAAAAAATAAATCCTTGACCCTTCGATCGGAATCGCGTTCCTCTCTGCATTTATGCTTCAGACAAGGCTAATAGACAACAAGGCAAAACATAATATCACGTATTACCCAAAAATGACTACCCAAGTGCCTTATTGTTGCGCCACATCCGTTCGCTTCAATGACAACTTAGTAGCTACATAGAGTACAGTCATTAGACGGCATTGCCGTGACTGCATACCGGGCCAGGCAAGGGACATAACTTAGAGAAAACTGGGCAAGTGCGAGTCGGACTCGCGCACAGAGGGTTCCGTAAAAACTTACATAATTATGTAAATAGTTTAATTCGGGAATGGAATCTCAAAGATTTTTCCGAATCGCAAAAATAGTTTTTATTTTTTTTTGCGACTTAACAACAAATTACTGTTTTCAGATTTATTCCTATACCTGTTCTATAAGTCCTTGCTTTATGCCAAATTTCAGATACTGGGTCAACGGGAAGTACCCTATGAATTTTGATTTCCTTGAGAGTCGAAATACATGTTTTTTTGCGACATAAACGGCCGTAACTTTTTTTTTGTTAACTTAAAAGTTTGATTTTATCACAGCTTCAAGGGACAGCAGACCTGAGTATATGGTTTTAATTTCAACTCGATACCTCCACGCGTTCGCGAGATAAAGGGTTTTTTCCTTTTGAGGTACGGAACCTAAAAAAAACTATTTTTGTCATTGAAACTAAACTAAGAATTAATAATTGTCATATAATTATCGCAGTTAGAAAGGGAAACCTGTTATTAGCCAGAGATTACTGTAAAGCACACACTCTGTAACATACTTCGTGTATCGCAGTTGGTTACCTGAATACAACAAGAACGAATTTTTTTTATATTTTTTACTGTTCATTCAACTTCAACCTACAGCTATTTATAACATTACTAAGTTAGCGGCTTCACCCGCTTGAAAATAGGTTTTTCCACACAAACTTTGGACCCCCGTTTCATCCCTTGGTGAATTTTAGAAAATTCTCTCTTAGTGCTCGACTACGTCATAAAAGGAAACCTTGTGCAAAATTTCACGCTCCTAGTCCCAGTAGTTTCGGCTGTGCGTTGATAAGTCTGTCAATCAGTCAGTTTCTCCTTTTATACATAGTATAATAAAAGTATAAAAATATCCTCAAGCATTAATTAGCTTACATGGAGTAAAGATATTAATTAGCATACATACAATGCGCGTAACTAATTATGTTAACATCCATTTGAAACTCTAAGCCGTGTAATTGTTACGCCTTAATAGTTTGACGCAAGCATCAATTGAATGCTATATAATTGTAAAACGTATTTATCATTGAATAACATCGGCATCGCCTGAAAGCTGCAGCATTCGTTTTGAATAATAATTGAAATGAAAAAAAAGTAAAAAACTAAAACCCAACTACGGCAAAAAAAACAACGCTGAAAAAGTATGAAACAAGATTTTCAGGATGCTGAAAAAACAAGGTAACTGGAAAAACAAGAACAGAACAAAAAAAAAACTTTTTACAAAAAAAATATAACCGACTTCACTAAAAAAACACTAAAAGGATCAAAATAACTTTAATTTCGAAAATCGGTGTTTTTCGGTATTATTTGTATCTTATTTAACACCGACTTCCGAAATTAAAGTTATTTTGATCCTTTTAGTGTTTTTTAGTGAAGTCGGTTATATTTTTTTTTTGTAAAGTTTTTATTTCACACTTTTTAGTTGCGATACACTTGTAAACAGACATCAAATGTTACTTTTTGACTGTAAATGCTTAAGTTCTCGATGAAAATACCAAAATCACTATATGGTTGTCTATAATATTTGAGGAGTTCCCTCGGTTTCGCCAAGATTCCATCATCAGATCCCGACTTGGTGACTATTTGGGAAGTATACCCTTTCCAACAAACAAAGAATTTTTCAAATCGGTTGGCAAGCGACAAAGTTATGCGCGAACAAACATAAAAAAAATAATACAAACATCCAAATTGAGAACCTCCTCCTTTTTTAGAAGTCGGTTAAGAAAAGCCGCAGTCACACGTTATAGGTACCAACTGAAACACTTTAATAACGTGTAGCCTATGTTCAACGGACAATTGAGACGGTTCTAATGATACCTCATATGTCAAGTTCCGATAAGTAGATTAGGAGCTATGAGGGAACAGCAACTGCCAGTCTGGTCGGAGGATCCTCCCTTTTCAACGGAGGTTTGCGGGACTTTACTCTCTGTTCCGCATACCTCCAAACTAGATGAACATACTCACATACATACATACAGCCTGTCAAAATCATAACCCTCCTTTGGTTTTGCCGTAGTCGGGTAAAAATAGTGACGTATCAAATAAGCCGTCGACTTCTGAACGTTCGGTCATTAGGGGTACATTAAAAACAATTAGATTTCCGAGTTTAACGCGAACAGCTTAACATTACGTGCCATCATTACATGTGTTTTCTTATTATTACTGTTTCAGAAAGAATTTAGCATTTCTAGCATTGTAGAATAAAGACTTGGCTGTAATATTTATTTATAGGTAATTTAACTTCGACATTAAACTTATATATTTTATAGATACGCTCTATAATGCATTATCAACCGATTTCAAAAAACGGAGGAGGTTCTCAATTCGGTTATTTTTTTTATGTTTACCTCGCAACGCAAATATTTTTTACTTGGAAGAATATGCTACCAGATAGATACAATTTTTTTCAAAATCCATTTCTGATGATGGCGTCCATGAGGAATTCAGGGAACTCCTCAAATATCGAGAACTCAGACAGTAGTATACTTAATTTGATGAAGTTGAACTGATGAAGAAGACCAGATATGGCCAACGGACCTTGACACTCACATGGATATTAAAATGAAGATAGTTAGGAAACTATGACAAAATAAATAAATAGTTCTGATGAAAATGGTACCGTCGAACATGATGAACGAATCCGGAAGGTAATCAATGTATCCTAGCCGTGTTTGGGTTTAAGGTACTATCGAACTGATCTAGTGATGATACCGTACCGGAAGGTGAAAGGTAGACACGGGAAATCATAATAAAACAATGTATCCTAGCAGTGTTTGGACTTATTGTAATTGTCATGAGATTAAAGTACTCTGGCCATTACTTACGTACTTACTATAGAACTTGCACACTATTCAGGTTAAACCGAGGGGTATCACAGCCAAAAACTTAAAAAAACAACCGACTTCTCTGCAAAAAACTTTTTTGTAGTCGAGTCGGTTGTTCTATTTTTGTAAATTTTGTAAAAAAAAAACAAAAACATAAATAAATAATTAGGTACTATTAGCAAACTTGCAGAGCCAATCACTATGATGAAACTTTTAAGTGGTCAGTGGCCCAAGCTGTCCTTTCAAACCTTATTGAAAGGTAACATGTTATCCGCAAATGGCCTTCAGACTTATATCGTAAATAAAAATAAACCGCAAAAATGTGAATATGGGCGCGCTTGGCTGCATACTTCAATTACCAAGCAAAAAAACTAAAACATTAAAAAGCTAGATATATTAACGTATGGCATATAACAACGCTTAACTTAACAGAAACTTAATAACAAGTACGCAGGAGATATTATAGCGCACAAGTGCGTTTTTTTTTTATTGGTTGGGAAAATCATCTTATGAAAAGTCCCGCACTTGGGCGGTATGGGAAATAGTGTCAGTCTTTTACTGACTAAAAACCCACTCCTGTTCCTTCGTTGCCTTCGTACCAGGGCCCCTTTGCAAACACAGTTGCTCTCTCGAGAACTACACTTCTCACACGTGTGTCACACGCCGATCTGGGCGTATCGGTCTCCATACATTTTATATGGATTATAGACTTGTAGAGCTACACTTGATACACGCCACGCGACGTCGTTCTACGTACAAATCAGCCCCCCTAGCCAAGTTACAACTGTTTCGTTTCTATTCTCTTTTCGTCGATCGCCTCGAGTCGGCCACGCCTCCGATTTCTTTGCTCTGACGTCATGTCATCGCTGTCACGTGGTCAGAACAAAGAATAGGAGACGTGGCCGACTCGAGGCGATCAACGAAAAGAGAATCGAAACGAAACGGTTGTAACTTGGCTAGGGGGGCAGGTGTGGTACACGTGAGTGTCGGTCTAATGTAATTCTAGCTTTACTCTCATAGTCCGATAGGACGGTAATCTGACACGAAAGGAGAGAGATCAGGCGCAAGACCAACGCCTCTACGTGCTTTCCGAGACACGGGGTTTCATACCACCAACTGCCAAACTCCGGGCTGCTAGAGTTATTCGTGATGGAAAAACCCAATAGCACTTTTTGCCCGACCCGGAAATCAAACCCAGGAACCCACGCTCAGCAGTCGCGCTTGTGACCACGAGACCAATGAGGTCTAACGTATACCTAGGTATAAACTGTTACGTTATAGTTGTTTCTAGACATTAATTTTCTAGGTCTACTAAATAAATCGGATAATTTAGTCTTCATCCGCACTTGATGCATGAATCATGAAGGTTAATTCTCGTAGCAAAATTTAATCAGGGTCAACTGAACTCCGAAATCGAATTCAATGTGCATGCAATTCAATTCAGTTCAGTTTACTAACCGTGACTGTGGAATTGAAAGTCTTGGTCAAGTACTACATACAAATCTGGTTTTTGTTTGAACACTCGATTTTAAAACTAGAAGCATGTATGAAGAGTAACTCCATACATAATGTTTTTATTTCATATAGTCCATACTCGATCGACCAGCCTCGATTGCTAACAAGATACCGTTTTTCATAGAATCTTCTTAGACACACAGAGTACCTACTGATTGGTTATTTTTCAGAAAGGGGGGCTGCTCCTGACACGCCTGTTTATGTTTTGTATTTTGGCGTCCATCATAGAATTTCAAATCGGTAGCCTAACATGCTGGGGTGCGTGCTAGACCATATTGGGAAGGGTACGGCCGCGAGCCTACTCGGCCCTCCCATCTAAATATATACGCCTGTATACGTAGATATGTGTGTTTCCTAAATTTCAGTTAAAAATATGTAAAGATATTTTTCAAGAAATCTTGTGAACGGTTCCCGAAGTAATCTGCAGTGTATGCTGTTTTTTTTTTTTACTGGCGCACCCTTTCTTCCGTGACCGCCGTAGTAGGACGACCACTCCTTATTTCATCCCCCAATGTAAGGCGACCGCGCTTGAACTCGCTATACCAGCGGTAGATAGTCAAAGCAATTTAAAGTCGATCAAATGACTCATCAGGTTTTAGGCCACATTTAACATCGTAGAAAATCATACGAAAATGTTCTCGATACAGATCCATTTTTAAATGCGACACGATAATTTGATTTAGCTCGAAAAAATTTAGTATTTTTACTTTTAAATAACCAAAGTTTTCAAAATAATTACAAGTAGCCAGTGCCTTATACATAAAAACTTTTTTTCGCAAAACTTTCTGAGTGACGTGGTACCACACTGGGCCCGCGTAATAGTTAAACAACGCACTCTTTCTCGCAAAGAGGAGAGAGACCTGTTGAAAGCCAGAAGAAAAATTCTTCAGACTCCATACGTCATCATTATTTACAGTTGGTTGGTTGGAATGGTATGGCTATGGTCGGTGACAGTGTTTTAAAAGATGGATGAGAAATGACAATGAGATTTTTAGGGGCTAAAGAAGCGTTAGCTCCGAGGTTAATGTTGGTGACAGCTAGTGATTTAATAAAAATTCATTGTAGTGAGAGCAGAGCAGTGGTGGCCGAGTGGTAACGGCCCCGACTTACGAGTTGTTGGTCTCAGGTTAAAACCCAACCAGGCGTATTACTTTGTGAAATTTATTTCATCACCACTGCTTTCAAAACGGTGAAGGAACACATCGTGAGAAAACCGGCGTGTCCTAGAACCAAAAATTCGAAGACATGTGACAATTACCAATGCGCACTGGTCCCGCGTGGTGGATTACGGCCCATTCGGCCTCCTAGAAAGAGGAGGCCTGAGTCCCAGCAGTGGGAACATTAAAAGGCTGATTATGCTATGCTTATGCATTATAGTGAGACGACAAATCAACATGCATAGATTTAAAAGACGGCTGCGTATTGCACTTGCAATCTTTAAAGGCCCCTAGATAAGTGGACTGCCGAAGGTGAAGTGTATTCAGCCGTCGCAATCGCGTTTTATGACCGACTACAGTGATTCTGGGCGATTAGTATTGTATAAAACTGTAATCTTTTGATTTGTTTGTTTTAATTACAAAAACTAAAATCAAAGCAAATTGTCACAAAATTAGTAAAAGCATTTCTCAAAACCCTTGACTATCAGGAAATAGAGAATCTTTTAACTGTGCTTAAATAAACTTTCTTCGTTATTTTCCTCCATGGCTGATCTACACCTCATACTCGCTCTCACACACAGGCAGATCACGTCCCACTCAGAACACTACGAATAATCTGCCCTGCATATTCAGTAATTTTAGTTTGTATTTTTTCTCATTTTTGTTTATTTTTACCTTGGTTTTTATAATTAAGTAGCTGACTCGGCGAATTTTGTACCGCCTAATAATGTGATAAATGAAGAACATCTCGACCGATTTTGTGCAAACTTCACATAAACCATCTACTAAATAGTCCGAACAAAGCCTAAACATTTGGTTTGAATAGGTGTGCCCGTTCTTGAGTTATAAAATTACAACGAAAAGTGGCATTGATTTTTATATATATAGATATTATTTTTTTATTTTCACTCTCCCCTAATAATGGTCTGCTGTCCTTTAACCATAATGTTATTTATTTTTTTGTGACCTGGTGACCTGTACCACAAGTTTTTCTCTAAAATCTATTTAAGGCTCTTACAATAGCGGATTATAGTTTTTAAGTCACAAACATTGTTAAGAAAACCTATTGTGAAGAGAAAATAAATACAGGAATTGAAAAAAAAAACAATATAAAAACTTAAATCTGAGATCTTACCTTTGGTGCTTGCATCATCGACTAGAAGAACTTCTTTTATCAGAGTGCTAGGAGACCGGTGCAATACGCTGAACGCAGTCCTAAGCAAAGTACTCCAATGCTCGTTGTGGAAGGGCACCACGACGCTCACAGTAGGCAAAGATGCAATGTAAAGCTTCTTTGCACAAGTATGGAACCGAATGTCCGGTAAAGAACGATTCAATGCAATCTTATCGCTTAGGGCACCATTGAAACCGTTTACTGAGTACAGATCTTGTTCTAGTTCAGCATCTGATTTTGGCAAAGTTGCTGGCTTTCCTTGCTCACCAATTCCTGATAAAAAAGAAATGATCTTTAAGTCAAAAGTGAATAAGTTACTTCTAGGCAAACGTGCTCCATCGTCGACATCATCGCTTACCATTAGAGGAGATAGCGGTCAAACCGACAAACGCGGGCCTATCAATAAAAAAAAATAGTTTGTACCTATAAAACTTTTACTAATTCTAAACTTGTTTTTACTCCTTGTTTAAAGGTCCTCCTGTTTTTTTAAAGTAAACTACAAAGTTCATTAATCGATTTGTATGCAAAGCATCTATGTATCTAAATGTTATTAGTCTCCCAATGTATCTAAAACATGTATCAGTATGGCCTTCCTTGATTAGAGCAACACTGTCTGGGTCAGTGTTTATCTGCTTAATTTGTATTATCATATTTTTTATCAGTTTGCTAGGTGACCGATGCAATACGCTAAACGCAGTCCTAAGCAGAGTACTTCAATGCTCGTTGTGGAAGGGCACCACGACGCTCACAGTAGGCAAAGATGCAATGTAAAGCTTCTTTGCTCAAGTATGGAACCGAATGTCCGGTTACCATAGTTTTTACATATTTTATTTATTCATCTAAATTTAGTACAGCCACATTACATACATTTTACATAAAAGGAGTAACATTAGGGACTCATGCACATGTCAATTAAGGCGTACATAGCGCTCACCATAATAATGCTGCCTTGAGAAATATAATCTGTCATTACATAATTTTACAGTATAATCAATTTAAAATTAAACAATAAATTAACACAAAAATAAATTCAAATAAGTCAAACGCATTAAGATTATTCATCACTACAAATTAAAATAATTGAAAAAAATATTAACTAATTAAATAGATCGAAATATTGCAAATTATTTGAAGTCAAGAATTAATAAAAATAAACTATATTAAAAAATTAAGTCAAATAAATTATTAATTATAATAAAATAAACAAACAATAAATTAAATGAAAAAATAAGTTAAATTAAATTAAAAACATTAAAAATGACCTGTCAAGGATTTAAAAAAAAATCTAATTAAATCAGTTATGCTGTTTTTTTTAACTTTACCCAATACTACGATTTACTGCTGTATCATAGTTGCGTTCACAAACATGTAAACTCTCATACACAAAACACCCCGACAATCGGGAATCGAACCCGAGACATGCGGCGAGGCAGCCAATAGCTCAAACACTGGGCCAATCGTGTCGTCAAAATGAAGTAATAAATAATATGTAAGCATAGAAATGAAGGCGTAATTTCAATGTTTTTAATTTTGTTAACTTATAATTGGCATTGAATTTACATAGCTGTTAAATTCGCTAACTGATTATTATTTACAACTACATAATGG
The DNA here is from genome assembly GCA_949316375.1 of Mythimna vitellina. NCBI lineage: Eukaryota > Metazoa > Arthropoda > Insecta > Lepidoptera > Noctuidae > Mythimna > Mythimna vitellina. The sequence goes on along the minus strand of OX438689.1, from coordinate 5,441,300 downwards.
TTTTTACTAATCAGTAGATAATACCCACCCACTCGCTTCCTATCTTCTTCTATCAACGTATAGTCGTGCCAGTCAATTTTCTGCAATAATATAAATGATTAAACACAATTCAGTAACATTTCGTTTCATTGACTATTCAACAACAGGCGCGATGTCAAGCGCAATAACTTTGTTTGCTATGGCAACAAATTACTATTTAGACGTCCAAAACAAGAAAGTTATTAAGATAATTGGGAAAATAATTGTGGATTACTGAAATACATAGTCATATAAAATTCATTTCAGACTTTCTATGGAGAAGTAGTATTACATTCTGACCTCAGTGGCGAATTTAACTCGTATGTAAACAGTGGACTTTCAATATTTGCTTCAGAAAGTTTCTCCAATTATTTATTATATACATCCGACGTACGCCTTTGTAGTGCGGAGTGAACTGGCACGGGGACGTGAATATGGATGTGTACGCGTGAACGCCGCGTGAAGGCGGCGCGAACCCTTTGTCGCGGGACAAAATACTGAATTTGATCGGGAAACAGGCGTGGACGCGTGTGAACCCCGCGAAAACCGTCCACATTCACCTTCACGCCTGTTTACGGAGCTTCACGGCACTAATGTGGAGCCGCCATTACATGATACGCAACAACTTGGTTCACACGTGTGTATCACTAACGAATATCGAACACTCTGTTCATCAAACATGTTTGCGGCGATCCTATTAGTATGTTCTGTATGGACGGTGTACTTCATGGGTCAATGCGAACACCAAAAAACTTTACGCTACTTCACAATTGACCACTTCCAACAACGCTGCCACGGCTATTAAGAGAGTTCACGACTGTTGTACGCGAAGTCGACTCGAACTATGTTCGTGTTCGAAAATGCCGTCCTTACGAACAAACCAAATGTTCAGGTTTTGATGTTTCAGTTCGCTATGTTCGTGTTCGTACGTGCGTACACGGCTTTACAAAATAACTGATTTAAGTCGGTTTAAAATTAAGATTACTTAAGGCGTATAATCGCGTGAACATGTGACCGGAATTAAATACACACATACAATCAATGTCGTTCGGAAGGAGTAGGGAAAACGAGCGAAAAAATGTCATGTTGTACATGAATCTATAATAAATATATTTTTTTTCAAACCTATTAACCTAGGTGTTACCAAGAGCAGGCTTTAGAAAGTTACTGTTTTATGACACTGCTTGGGAGCTAGGGCCTCGGGCTGCAATTTGAAGACTATCCGTTAGATGCGCCCATGGAACACATCACACCGTCAACTCCGGCTATAAACCAACCTTCCTTGAATTTGCTAGCCATAAATTTCTAGAAGAAGGCATGTAGCAGGTGATAGTTATTCTCATAAATAGAGATGGATTTTGAATAATATACCTTTAAATTACTGGGTGAAAAAAGATCCTGATCTTGACGAAATCTTTGTGGTATTTGAAAAACTTCTTTGGCTTGGCTTGCCAATTCGGTATTTGCATCTAGGCTGGTCAAGAACTTCACTATGTATAGTAACAATACTATTAATGTCAACATCAAAAGGTTTCGCAGCTTCAGTAGGCGCAACAATTGGCGCCTTGAAATCGCCATAATGTCACTGAAACAAATAAAATTAAATCATTTTTACGTACAAATTAATACTCAATTTTAAAAATTGAAATATGATATTATGAAATATGAAACTATGACATATATATATAGGTCAAAATAAAAATACTTTAATCACTGTTTTTTTTTTCTTATATATCTTTGGTTAGACGTACTAAACGCTGTGTTAAAATTTGTCCCACTATTTTAATGGGACCTTATATATTCTATTATATTTCATAATATCAATAAGTAATAATAGTAAGGGTACTAGTTCAATCTTTAGTTACGAAATATAACACTTATCAGAGAAACAAAAATAAAACAACAACATATAACTAACCTTTTGAGTAGCGTAATTAGAGACACAATAGAAAGACAATGACCGAGCGAACGCTGGCTTCGTTCTGGCATCCATTCGCTCCGGGTTTAATGAACTAATACCAATCCTAATAGTAACAAAAATATGCTGACATTCAATAAATTGAAAATTGTGAAGTTTGCACTGCTGCACAGGTTGTCATTTATGTTCTAAATACATAATCTACTCTAATATAGTTTTGGTAGTAGAAATTTGCAGTTTCCTTTAATTCATCAAACCCCAAGTAAATACCGGCGTTCACTCTCTCATTGTCTTTCTATTGTGTCTCTAATTACGGTATTCGAAAGGTTAAAGAGTTTAGATCTTGCTTGATGTTATTTTATTTGGGAGCCGGAACATACTGTAATTGAAAATCTTTAAAAATTCTAAGTATCTTAGACCAATACTTCACGGCCTTATTAGTCGGGACTGGGCATCAACCAACACAAGTCAGTAGTAGCCGGTTGTCGGCACACAAACAAATTATTGTTTGTTCCTTGCACTGAAAGTGTTAAGAACTAGTAATATTACTGAAGCCATGTTCCTAGCTAACTTTTTGAGTAAAGTGCAGTTGATGGGTTTTTGGTTTAAGTGTACCTTGATGTTGTTTAGTGGACACGCTTCCAAAACTGTTTTGGTTTTTTTTATTCATAAATTAGTAATGTAGGTTAATGTTAACTTTTTTAAATTAATAAAACAAAGGTTAGCAGCCATCAATATTTAAAAATATATAAATATAACCAAATTATAATTTGGTTACTTTTATGAAATAAACAAAAATACAAATATTTCCATTTAGAATTTTTTTGCAAAGTCAAAGTCAAAGCCATTTATTTGCATTAAATGCGGTACAAGAGATGGTAACTTATATTTTATTAGAGCAAAGACACATTTTAAAATATGTTTGCACAAATAATTTTGTAATATTCTCAGAACAGGATAAATTAAATATATATCAAGAATCAGATAGTTAGCTTTTATCTAATACTGATATTAAGCCGCGACAAGATAACATTTAAATATTAATCATGAAATACAAATTTTTAATAGTATTAAAAAAATAATACATACGGCGACCTCGGAGAGAGAATGTTTATTAAATTTTTAATACAGAAAAAGAAATACTATTAGCATTATAATTTTATGAGTTTAAGCTATTCCATTTATTTATTTTATTGTTAACTTAAAGTACAACTGTACTATAACGACACTTACACAATATTTGCATAAAGGTCGTGCGAATATGCTGCAGCCACACAAAGATACACTAACAACAACACGAAAGATGTGTTTTTGATACACCACTTTCAAAGAAAAACAAGATTTTCAACAGGACACGAAGGCACGACCAAATACAAAAAACTAAACCACCCGGTGCTATTCACACGACTATTATTAAAAATATAATTATTTTTTTCATAACACCTGATTATTGCCAAGATATAGGCATAAAAGAGGAGTGTGACAGAGACACAAGATCGAGTGACATTTTACAATGAATCTTTTTAATTCAGTTGGATTATAGTTTTTTTTTCATAATGTTTTTCGCTTGGGTACTAAGTCTTTTAAGCTTTATCTTCAGTAGCGGATTAGCCATGTGATAAGAGTAACAAATGCTACAGACGCTAAGCATTTGGGGGTCCCGCGTACTCAGGGATCCTATACTGGAACTTAAAAAATGCTAGCCAAAGTATCGATAGTCTATACTACATTCAAAATAAATACAGTTAATTTCTTTACATATGATAGTCAATTCACTTCAGACGTTCCTCTAAGAAAGTCTATAGAATAGGAAGATTTCTTAGAGTTCTCCCACTATTGTACTTTTTACGAAACTAATCATATTCGTCAAACTCATAGCTTTTGTGAGAAATCGAGGCATTCTATAGACAGTTGTACTCTTCAACTACTATACTCGTTGAGATCTAGCAAATGGCCCGAAACTACAGTGAAAACGTCCTAGACATTAGCCTGTTCGAGATTAGGATGGCTCTGAAGAAGCTCAAAAACAACAAGGCGTCGGGTGAGGACAGAATTTTGGACGAACTCATGAATGTGGATGGAAAATCGGTCCAATCAAGTTTATCAGAGGTTTTTTGATTTCGTCATATTCGAAGAAAAAACCGCAACGGACATGTTGGAAAAGTGTGGTGGGACTCTTTTTTAAGAAGGGTGACAATGCCCTGCTTAAGAATTAAAGACCCATCTCACGTCTGAGCTATGTCTACAAGTTGTTTTCGATAGTTATCACGAACTGTCACGTGTGCAGTTTTGACAACTTCCAACCTCCCGAACAAATTGGATTCCGAAAACGGTTCAGCACCATAAACCATATACATACGCTGTGGCAGATTATATAGAAGAATGTAGAGTATAATCTGCCTCTCTACTCGAGAATTGAGCTGTACTGCAGTCCCTCTAATACTACCAGATTGACTATCGCTACATCAATGTGCTGAAGTGTTTGTTTGAAAACTCCACCATGTCAGTCCGACTACAAGATCAGACCTCGAAACCTATCCTCCTAACCGCAATGGAGCATGCCTTTAAGGGTGAAGGGTCTTCTAGACTGAAGAGGGTTTTAATATATTATTACGAACGGGAGTAATTAAATGCCGGTTTACTAGCAGAGAACTTTATTCACCACAAACACTAACAAATTTGTCCAATCAACGAATAACCAAATCACAAGGTACACTAGAGTTCCGTTAAGTATCGCTCAGGGTCGTTAGGTAAGATTACTTTACACACTTGGGTATCGCACTCTGTTCGCAGTCGAAAACAAACTGACTCACTTCGGTCGGGGGCTCGGATTCCGGACGCTTCCAGAAAATAGTCGTCGAATCGCGGGTAGTAAATTATTTTTATTACAAACATCTACCTCTCTTCTTTCACGCGAATTTCGACTCTATGTTTAATTACGGAAGGTACGAATTCCTTTATCTACCTACGTACCTACCTACTAAACCTCATTTAATAATAATAGTGGTAGTACTTTATGTCGAACTTTTCTTGATCTTTCCAGGCCTGGGTACGTACTTCCATTCTAGAAGGTTAGTGCAGCAATGCGTTTTAATTATTTAATCCTACTCTTGATTTCAACGAATATATGGCGTGTTCAAGTTTCACGGCGTAACAGTATATTTTATCGTTAAAATAAGTCTATTTATAAACCTTATTAAAGCTTCCAAAAGAATGAATTTTAAAATAATCATATCATCATCTTCCTGCTTTTGTCCCATATTACTTGGGGTCGGTGCAACATGTTATTTTCTTCCATTCTATCCTGTCAGTAATCACGCTATCAGTGACTCCTTTTTCCTTCATATCATTCGTCGCACAATGAGGACCAGTAGTTATGGTGACACTTGGGACAGGCCTTTGTTCAGCTGTGGACGCCTTTTGACTGAAATGATAACGATAATATTGACATATTGATGAAATCATGTCTCTCGAAAAGATTATTCTAATTAGAGGATGCTTGAATCTAAAATGTTTATCATTTTAGATTCAGGCATCCTTATTTTGCATCCTATTTCTAGTGAATCATAACTTTTTACATTTCAACCTATGTCATTTCTCTCAAAACGGTGGAGTTAAATATCGTGAGGAAACCAGCATGTGTTTTTGGTAGAGATGAAACGTATTTACTGGTACAGGTTTTTGGAATAGGTCTGTGACTGGACGTGCAAAGACCTGCAGGGTTACCATGACGTATAAAGTAAGATTGTTTTATTCTAATCCATTGTGGGTAAGAGATGGCGCTAGACAACCAGTATAGCTCTGTCTCTTACCCACACTGAATGAAACAATCTTACTTTTAACGCGTCTTGAGTATTTAGGCGTACAAAAATATTTGATAGACTACCTAGTCGATGAACACGATTAGGTGTAAGAAACGTGTAGGAAATACTACTGAAAAAAGAAAACAACAAAAAATAGAAAAAAATATAATAAGTAAACTAAAAAAAAAACATAAAAAAAATTATTAATCTTGTAAAAGAATTGAAACCATCTAAATACGCTAGCTTTTCTTTGATATATGTTTCTATATTTTATTATAAAAAAGCTCAGGTGTTCTCGCAGTCTCCAAATGTCTCCTTATGGTGTCATCCTTACAGTGCGTGCCTGAAGGTTAGCGGCGTGAAACCTCATTTCACTTTCTTCTCCTCTCCTCCCTTCACTCTCAAATTATGAAAAGGAATAGAAAGGGTTAAGTCAAAAAGCGGCTGCACTCCACTCTTACAAAGTTCAACTCACTAACATACGAAGTTTACATTCTAATCTCGTCGCAGTCCACCACCTTCAGTTTTTCTATCATAAATTGGAAAAGAATAGGTACACAAAATGTACCTAACCCTCGCCTTTTAATTACCGTCACTTGCGCGAGGCCCCTTTAAGTGCGAGGCCGTGGGCGAGGGCCCGTTTCGCCCACACCTAGCTAAGCTACTGATTATAAAGCTTTTCTGTATAAATTCACAACGACTTCTTATATCTTTATTATTTGTCAAAAGAGAACCTAAAAAGTCCTAAGTATAAGTTTTTCAAAATTTCACCTTTTTAAATCTTTGTTTTAAATTTTCCCAAAAATATTATAATTAGTATAGTTTATAGAAAGTAATTTTGTTGAAGTATTGAGATAGTCTAAGAGTGTTAGGATAAATGAGAAAATTAAACATCTTTGCTAAATTATGTTGTACAAAATATTTTATTTAATCTATCTTAATAAAAAAAGGTCTACACATGGGGGCCCTTGGTTGAATTTACTGTAGGCCCTGCGCTGGCTTAATCCGCTACTGCATGTCTTTGCATGAATAGTTAATTATACAGAAAACTATACGTAATTGTAATTAGGCAGTATGGGCCTATTGCGATGTAGATCGCCAACATTATTTCCATAAAGATTTTGCAAAAATTTGTCATAGTACCCATAACAGTCCACGTACGATTCGTCTACGTACGATCGATCTGATGAAAATCGAGACGATTGATTGCATCAAAAATAACGCCCAGCATACACGAAATGACGAAACGATTGGTCGTATCGGTCGATCATTTACTTGTTTGAAACTGAATGATAAAGACGTGTTCAAATAATTCAATACGTGCCTCATAAAATGGAAAATGTACTTCTTTTCCTAACCTATGAAGTGGCAGTAACTTTGATTCGGCTATAAAAGAAAAAAAGAAATCCTAGAAAATTGTGTAGCCATTTTGTTCGTTTCATTCATCGAGTGTAGGTAGGTAACAACAACGTAACAACCGTTTTTCATACTGCAACCAAACAGTCTTCGTTGTACAAACCAGTCCTCGAATTACTGTTAGCGAATTGACATGCACTATCGATTCGTAGTTACGATCCGTCGCCCCATGGCCCCATGACCTTTTATGTTTTTATAGTATTTGCACTGTATATTTGACAGCAAAGTCAGTGCTTCTTAACGTAGCATCCAGTGTAGTCTGTGGTCCTCTTTAGTTTTCGCTGAGATGGTCACCAGTACAATAAAATTCTCAGCTCCATTTTAGCGACATCGCGCCTGTTGCAATGATTTCACATATTATCTAGTTGCGCAGATACTTGAGATGCAAAATTACCTACATCAATTTTACATAATAATATCTACATGGAATCAATTAGTACAGCCACTGAACTTCACTCAAAGAAATCCCGCCAAAACAATTTGGCCTTGGATTATAGCAAGCGATGGGCCAACTCGTCGAATTCTCGATAATTCGAATTACTCGACTTGGTACTGCAACTCGAATGAACTTGACTCGGTGAGTAAAAGCTCAGCTCAGTCGGCAGAGTCAACTCAGTTCGCCGAGTCAATTCAGTCCGCCGAGTCAACTCAGTCTTGGCTGAATTACTGCCGAGTTACCAACCGAATCAACTCGAGTTGAAGGAAAAACAATACAAGTTGACTCGATTGTTTTTTGGCTCGAGTAGTTCAATTAGAGTGACTCGCCCGTCTTCTTTTTTTTTTTCTTGAAGCAATGGAAATTGGGTACTCATTTTTGTTAAAACAAATAAAACAATTTTATTCCTTTCCTTCGGAATAATTAAAGCATTGTGATTATGAATAAAGAAACCGTCAATATATAAACATGAAAAAAACCTTATTGAGGAATATAATTTTATAGCGCAATAAATCTGAACGCTTCGGAAAATTCTCGATCGCTCCCTTGACAACTGTTTGTTTTTGATTGGCTGAAAATTTTCAGGAAAATCAAAATCCTCTCAGTAGCAGTAGGTAGATATATGATATATTATTTGATTTCTGTGCATCGTATAAATTGCAACTGACAAAACAATAAGTGTATCAAATATATTTTAAGGTAATTGCTTAAGGTGAAATATTTTAATATAATTAAGTTGATAATGGTATTTGGTCGCCCTTTATTGAGGATTTCCGTTATCCGGCTGCACCGAACACTCCTGTGTCCGAACGCTACATAAATTCATACATATTATTAATTAAATTAAGCCCAGTTCTCGTGGCGGAGTATAATACTGACCAAAGTTTTTTCATTCTGTGATATTGCCGTCGCTTTTTTAGTAAGCCGACGTGTTCCGTCACCTGTATACTTTATATTTTTCAGATGGCTTTATTTAGCCGTAAAGTATACCTATTAGGTGCCTTACTGGTGTTAGTGAGTGCAGCGGGTGTGGTGCGAGCCGACAATGATGATGCTGATGACGAAGTTACTGTGGAGGTTAGTTCTTATAGGTTACATGACCTGAATAAATTACAATGGTTGTTTAAAAAACAGTAGATATAGAAAGACACTGCTGACTGAAAGTTTATGACCTAGATTATTATCTATAGATAATGAAACAAACTGGGTCTGCTTTCTGAGAGGCTAGATATAACAAAAGAAATATCAGATCAAACTGTACTGCGCACTGAAATCTTAGTACTACAAAAGTTACAGTTATATTCTAAAGTTTTCCCTTTGATTGGCTCATGACCTGAAATTCCTCTACAACTTGCTTTTAAGAATGCAATGAATATCATGTACTTAATTAAGAAAACTATTTTACTTTAAACACCATGAGTGATATGAAAGAAAAGGAAGTTAGTGATAGCATGATGAGTGACAGAGCAGAAACGAAGAAAAAAATGTGTTGTGCCGACCCCGAATAACACGGGACAAGGGCAGGAAGATGATGTTCTTAATGCTCAATAAGTAACCTATCAATGGTCCTGATTCCATAATACATGAACGCAGCAAAATTAAGTAGTTTAGTGCCTGTAATGTTGATGATCTTAATAAATAAATAAATAAATGGATATGTGCTAGACTACTAAAACTGTACTAATATCAAAGTCATCAGGTCATTAGTCATCTGGTGAGATGGCGGTCAAGCACGTCCTGACCTGATGACCTTAGAGGTGTATCTCTTAATATCATCAGGTCAGGAAAAAGACCAAAGGTCTTTGGAGCCTTTCTATTCTCAGACAAATTATCAACTACAGTAAGTCCTAAAATAATTACCTTTTTATGTTTGTAGACAGTGGAAGAAGAAAACCTGTACCACAGTCCCACAATAAGTCCTGACAAGGTATATCTTGTTGAAAACTTTGATGACGAGGCAGCTTTCAAGAAGAAATGGGTCAAGTCTGAAGCTAAAAAACAGGGTGTCGATGAAAATATTGCCAAGTATGACGGTAAATGGGAGGTAAGCTGTTCATATAATTTTAATATCTATCTCATATCTCTCCATCAAAAAACTAAAGTTCTCTTGTGATTTTGAACACCACACACAGCTAAAACTTAAATATGTTTTTTAATTGAATAAAAGAGGAAGTCATGTTACTTATTTTGAATACCTACTATTTTTTAATACAACGGCAGGTGTTTTTCTACAATATACTTTTAATACAACATTTCCTGTGCTTAAATATATAAAATTGGTATATTTATACATACTACTTTCCTAAAAATTATTTTGTACCTTGTTCTATCTTCCATTTAAAAAATTTAGTTGAAATATCTCAAATAGAACAATCTCATAGTGTCATGCTTTACACAATTCACGCTTGAATATGTTATCTTGATTTCCATAGCAAAATCTATGCATAACAATACCTTATCTATCTTGTAACTGATAAAATGTGTAATAGTAACTGATCTTAACTTTTCGTGAATGAATGATACAGATATAATATCAGATTTTAGTTTTTCAATAATATATTATATGTCTTATGTTAAAACCAAAATTTAAAAATAAAGTCTCCCACTGCATCAAATTCTGTTAGTCCATTCTTGATAAACTCGAAAACTGCTGCACGTATTTTCATGTGGTTTTCACCAATAGAGAGAGTGAGTCTCTACACCTTCATTGTGTAAACCTTTACCTTCCTAATGAGCCATTCAGAAGAACGCCTCGGCTTTTTTAAATGATTTTGCTTTCCTGCAGAATTAAAGTCTTTCCAATTGTACTTGTCTGTGTGAAAATCAATTGAAATAATTATTGTCATCGTGAACATCATATTGTGTTTGATTGAATGCCATCATATATATTTTATCATTTTGTCTCCTTTTAGATTCAACAACCCTCTAGGAAGATCTTCAAAGAGGACCTTGGTCTTGTGTTGACAACTGAAGCTAAGCATGCTGCCATATCAACACTGCTTGACAGGCCATTTGAATTCAAGAACAAGCCTTTCATCGTCCAATATGAAGTTACTATGCAGGTACAAAAATATCTATTGTAAAAGATACATAGAAAAACAATTATAATTTACAACATTATGTGGTGTGTCATTATCACATTCAGTTTGAGACTGAATGTGATAATGATTTTTACCTATATTCTTTAGTCTGTGTTTTGTGAGTTTGTTTGTGGCTACACAGGCCCTATTGGAATACCAACACTGCATTTTTTTTTAACATGGCAGCATATACTCAGGTGGGAGCCTTTTTGGACACATCTTTTTAGCTTATTTTGTCATTTGTTCTGTGTCATAAGTCACTAATGTATGTTTTTCTTTTTAATTCTCAATGAATATATCCATCTGCTTTAATAAAAATCACCATTTATTTCAATTTTGGCTGAGAATCACTTATTAGTAGGTGCTTAAAAATACAGCACCATAAAAATTCTGTGTTTTACTACTTCCTAGTGTTTTAACTGTGAAGTGCACTAACGCTTACTGGTCTGCGTGATTTGCTGAACTCTTGTGTAAATATCTAAAAAAAAAGGAATTGTGTTATAATTATGCTTGTCATCCATCTGCAGTTCAAGTTCAGTGTACTTTTAATTTTAGTATTTTGAATGTAAACTCAAAAGAATGACTGTCATTTTTCTCTCTTTGTACTAAAATTATCTTTTTTTTTTAAATATTATTTGATGTTTGGTCTCCAGATAAAGGGTTTTGTGTCTAATTTTTCAACATTAATATTATTAGGAAATCAATCACCAAAGAAGAGTGATTTGTCAACCAATATGATCTTTTCCTGTAACAAATACATAAAAAATCTGCTTATTTTTGTAACATTTTTTTTTTTGGTTGGAAAATCATTATATAATTTCTCCTGCTTTGGGTGGAGCGAGAGGGAGTGTCAGACTTTTACTAACTAAAACTGACTCGTCTTCCTTCAGTTGCTCCTTCAGACTCTTTCGAGCAATCCAGCAGTGGTTTTGCAATTATGGCAGTGAGGCCTTTGAGGAGTGGCTGGAAAAGCAACACGGCGCCGCATGACGCAGGTCCTCACTGGACATGGTAAGTTCGGGAGGTTCCTGCACCGGATTCGTGCGGAAGAAACGCCCGGGTGCCACCACTGTGTGGACCGCTCCGAGGACACGGTGGAGCATACGTTAGAGGTGTACGGAGTCTGACATGCCCATGCCCATGACATGCAGTCTCGCTCCGCCCAAGGGCAGGAGATGTCATTAGGTGACTTCCCACCTAAAAAAAAAAATACCTATCAACTTGTAGTAGTTATATGGTTTCACTCATCACCCTCTCCTCACTCTTGATAAACTGGCATTGAGATAAGATGTCAGGAACAAGCAGTATGAAAATAACTAGGAAGATAGTCCAGAATTTGTAACAATGAACAGCCTATGTAGACAAACATTTTACTCATAGTTCCATGCGGTAAAACTTATCGAATTGAGTCGGTCACTAATTGGCTTATTGGCTAAGCTGGGAAGCTTATTCATATTTTACATATAACTGGTTATATAACTGGTAGACGGTAAAACTCGGACGTGTTTTGCGTCATGTGAACGTATGTGGAATATGAATTAAATCTCGTAATGTTATAAGCTAATTAGTACAAAGCTGTGACCTCATTTGGCTATGATTATTGTTTTTGTAAATTCAGGCTGCCTTTTTAGGGTTTTTGAATTTTTTTTTGCCTATTGCTCAGATTTAACAACCCGCTTCGGGTCCACGTGGTGGAATACGGCCCATTCCCTCTCCTAGAGTGGAGGTTTGAGTGCCAGCAGTGGAAACATTAAGGCTGGTTATGGCAATCTCATAATTTATAATCATTTATTTGCTAATATGGGTAATTACATAAAGTTATTGAAATTATATCACAGTCCAACCATATTATATCTTGACCTCATTCCTTTATTATTTTACCTTGCTCAGATTTTGGTTTGATGCATGGAACTATAACTACCTTCTGCAGCCTTACTCTTTTTCCATAACTGATTGAAATATATGGACTGCGTTTTCTATTTATAAATGTTAATTGGTAATCAGAATGTTGGGCTGCGAAAAAGACGGATGAAAAAGGCTTGCTCGTAGCAGAGATGAGAATGTTAAGATGGATGTGTGGTGTGACGAGAATGGATAAAGTGAGAAATGAGTATATTAGGGGAAGTTCGAAAGTGGCGCCAGTTACTGAAAAGTTGAAAGGGAATCGTATGTCTTGGTATGGTCATGTGTGTGAAGAAGAGGGATGAAACGCATGTTACTAAAAGAGTTATGAGTTTACATGTAGATGGATGAAGAGGGAGAGGGAGGCCAAAGAGGATGGATTGTGTGAGAAGTGATATGAAAGAAAAGGGAGTTAGTGATAACGTGACGAGTGACAGGACAGAATGAAAGAAAAAAACAGGAAAAGGGCAGGAAGATGATAAATTGGTAATTAATGATGCTGGAATTCTCATCTTTATTATGAGTAATAGGTAACGGTAAAACTTCAAATTACTAATTGCTAGTAATAAATCTGAATCGACGAAGACAGATGCGATTCTTTCACAAATTTTTATTTATGAAAGAATCCCATCTGACATTTCTAAGCCCAAAGCGATTTCCTTCGGAAGTAGGTACATAGTTTGGACTACGAGACAAAGCGTGAGGATTCACAAACGCACAATGTTATTCCAAACATATCCTGGACGCTGTCCAAAATGGTTTTCGGAAATGCGTTACATTTATGACGTTTAGGCGTATAAATAACTTTGATTCGCGTCAATATTTTTTTGTTTGTTTATACTGGACGTTGGAAATCACATCCTGCGTGGTGTATTTTTGTGGAGTCGCTATTTTTAGAATCCTATCAACATTTTGCTGAGAGCCTATTGTCATGCAACTAAACTCAGTTGCATGACAATAGGCTGGATGTTAAAAGCGTGCAACCGAGATACATTTACATACAACCGCTTTTACGTGATTATGACGTTATTACACATCTTTTGTTAGATATTTTGGAAAAACAGATATATATATATTATCTAGGTTTCTATTGAAATCAAAACATTTGTAAAACTAATCCAGTATAGACCTATCAAAATCTGCTATTTTGCGTAAACTTTGACCATTTATATTGTGCTCATAAATTAAAAAAGCACAGAAAATTATATCTATAGAATTTTTGTATAAATTAATAATTTAAACGAGATTCTGAATGACGAAATTCTTTTCCAATATCATTTACAAACAACAAGGACAACCACGAACAAGTTTTGTGAATAACGTAATTACCGAATGCCAACCGAGCGTTATTTCGTTTTTTGCGTTGCCTCTTTACCAAACATTGCGTTGGATGAAACAAGACAATAAGCTTTTAAACCATGCTCATGTTGACGATAAACGGGTCGGGAAGGGCCCTCTTAATTCGAAGTGTTGATTAGTTAGTTGGCTAAGGGGTACCCTAGTCGTCGGCTCGAACTTGATGATGGACATGGTTAAAATCACGTCCATCATCGAGTTCGAGCTGGCGACTAGGGCACCCTTAAATATATTATTTCATCCAAAATTATATGAGAAAGGAAGCTAAGGTAGTGAGCGCATTTATACATACTCCTGTAAAATGCACGATGATTTATAAATAACGAAAAAAACCGAAGAAATAATGTCATCTTTCACATTCTCACTTTCTTTGTTCCCTTTTTTGAAGAGCTTAAATCATCAAATAACTTCTCCCGCTCTGGGTGGAATGGGAAGACGTGTCAGGATTTGACTGACTAAATCCCACCTGTGTTACTTCAGTTGCTCCTTGCATTCCAGGGTCACCGTGACTCTTTATTGTACCCTTACAACTGAATCGATAGAAGTACCGTCCCTTTCTTAATAATTTGAATTCGGCTCACTATCTTTTCATTTTCTATACATTATAAGCCGTATTTCAGTATTATTTCTAGCCATGCCATCTATGCTCAACCATACCCTCAAATTACAGGAAGGCCAGAACTGCGGCGGTGCTTACATCAAGCTCCTGTCCCGCGGCACCAACACCAAGGCTGATCTGCGCAAGTTCTACGACCAGACCCCATACACTATTATGTTCGGGCCAGATAAGTGCGGCAACGACAACAAACTCCACTTCATCTTCAGACATAAGAACCCTAAGAACGGAACTATCGAGGAGAAGCACAGCAAGAAGCCGACGTAAGTGTGTTTTTAAAATCAATTTAGGTGCTTCATGCCTTTGTTTAATAACTAGTTTCCTCCAGCGGCTTCTTCCGCGAGTAGTTTTAAGTGCCGTGGCTTACATATTTAAATGGAGGTTTTCACATATACGACGACACGATTAACTGTCGCCTACGACTTTTATGGCAGTGACAACAGATTGTCATGACAGTGGGAACGGCTAGCATGACAGTCGTAAACGATAAATTTTTCACAATTTATCCGTTACTACGGTAAAACATATGTCGTTATGGCGACTATCTGTCGTGGCCAAGCAAACAGTTATTATCATTATTCCGATTGGGAACAGCTAGAGCCGATAGTCCTCCGACGACAAATTAACCGTTACGATATAGTGGGAACGCGGCCTAACGCTGAAGTAAAAAATTTCGCAGGCTACCCTGGCACATCTGAGTTTTAAATACCTCCCATTAAATGACCCATGAGCCATTACCAGTAATCGGAGTAGGTAGATTGATTTTTGGTACTCGTATATCATAAATGCACACAGAAAGAATAACATGGACAAGCTATTTTTCCGGAAAGTAATTCCGGTTTTTCCGGATTCAATTAAATATTGTTAATGTTGGAAGGTATAATGTTCCGATTGGTCGTTGGGTTGTGTCAAATCGTGACTACGTACCGTTAAAAAAAATGATGAATATAATATTGCTCATTTTAATACAATTCCTACCCAAGTTCCCGTTTTTTTTTTTTAATAATCATCTAATACTGGAGGAATATTCATATACATATATACGTTTCGAATCAATGACCCCAATTCAATTTACCTACTCCGATCACTGGCCATTACAGTTGGCCTTAGAAGCAAAACAATATCTAAGCAATACCATCTTCCAAACTTTACAGCACACGTTTGGACGAGATCTACAAAGACAAGGAGCCTCATCTATACACCCTGATCGTTCGTCCCGACAACTCATTCAGCATACTCATTGACAACAAAGAGGTGAATGCTGGTTCCCTGCTTGAAGACTTCACTCCCGCCGTCAACCCACCAGAGGAGATCGATGACCCTGATGACAAGAAACCTGAAGACTGGGATGAGAGGGAAAAGGTGGGTAGTTATTTTTTTTTGTGTGTCTTCTTCGTGTTTAATATTATTGGAAAAACACTTTGCCATTACTACGACAGTGGTTCTAATATTTCAGCGTGTCTTCGATGAAATATCGTATAAATACGCGCTCGTTTTATTTGACTACGGAGGAAACCTAAACTGTTTTTTATATATGTATGTCGTGGCCAGATCTTAGAATTGATCACTTCATGATATGGCCGACTAAAACTGGCCAGATCGTTTGAACGTTAACATTTGATGATATGTCGATTCTCGTTTGGCTATATCATTGATGTAGGATTTCTATGATAATAAAAGGTCTAAAGAAAGTAGGCCAAACGAGCATTGAAGTATCATCAAACTTACATTACATTACTAATATTAGTCCTTTTTATCGGGTACAAAAATGTTATCCATTACGAAAATGACCCTCCCACCCACCGGAGAATTAAGTCCCGATCCCGCGGAAATATAAAAAGTAGCTTAAGTTACTCATTGTAATATCAGCTATATACCAATGCACGCCCCTTCAAATTTTGTTCAACTGTTTCGAAGACTTATCCCGTAGTTTGAAATTCCGTTCCCATGAAGCTATCCGTCAGTGAAAATCCCGTCCAAATCGGTTCAGCTGTTTCGGAGATGTCTCCCCGGGAATCAAAATGTGTTACTGTAAAATCCTTTCAATGTTCCAGCCAAAACAGTGACTCAGAATGAAGCAGTACACATGCTGAGATGCTAACGTATGTTTCTCCCATAAAACAAACTACAAAGGCACTAAATCTCATTTAAGTACAAATATCTATTTGTACACATTTTCAGTGTAATCTGCTTGTGTTGAAACGTACCTGGCACAGTGCCCAGAACAAGGTGATTGTTCTCATTAAAAACAACAAAATGAAATATTATATGTTGTGTTGTGATGCTCACAAACTGTATGAAATTAACACATAAGTAGCTTTTACGCTAGATTTATGATTTATTGTTATAGCAGCCAAACCGCTCGAGGAAGTTATAAATCAAGTTGAAAGAGTCCGATGTTTCGTCTTCCTGACATATTATTATAAAACAATGTCCCCGACCGCGTCTGTCTGTTTGTATAAACACGATAAACTCAAAAACTACTTACTAAACGGATTTTCATGCGGTTTTCATCAATATACAGAGTGATTCATGAGGAAAGTTTAGATATATATATAAAACATGCATATTTTAGTAGAGAATAGCCAAAAATTTCAAAGATTTATAACAGGCGAAACTGGGGCGGGTCGCTAGTTACGAATAAAATACCAAGAACATACAATCCATTGAATGGATAGATGTTAATATTCAGTGTTTTAGTTGAATAGAAAATCTCTTATTTCTAAAATAGTGAAGTTTCTGTTTAAAATTTTATTTTGTAAGATTTGAAGGTTAGCAGCAGAATTATTCGAAAGATTTACCGCGGCCCTGAAAGGTTGTAGTCAGTACAAGTCTGAATCTCCCTCTCACTCCAACCGAAACGGGAGGAGTTGTTTGGTGATAGATACCCAGACGAAAAAAACACGATCTTTCTATTCTTACCTTATCGTAATCAGCCACCTCTCTTAGAGAATGAATGGGTCGTAATCCACCACTCGTTCATGGTTCGTTCGTGCTTGTCTCATGTCTTCGAATTTTTAGTCCTAGGACATGTAGTTTCCTCGCGTTGTTTCCCTTCACCGTTTTGTGGCCAGTGGTGATGAAATAAATTACACAAAGTAATGCACCTGGCTGAGTTTGAATCTGCGACTAGAACTCGGTAAGTCGGGGCCGCTACGGGTCCACCATTGCTTCCAACTGGACGACATTAAGACGCTGAAGTAACTATCATGATAAACACCTGCCAATTACAAGTCATACATAAAAATTAAAGTCCCAATTAGACATTAGAGAAAAACTCTATAATTTAAATTCTACTGGAACGAAACTGAAAGAAACAATAAAATAATAATTAGGGGTCCGGTGTAGTAGTAGCTGTTTTAGAAGTGCTAAACTATACTGAACAAGCTGCTAGGTAGTTAAAATACAAATGTCAAAATGGGCCTTTTATTTTTTGACAACTTTACCACTCGTAATTCGGGGCCGTTTCTACTGGGCCACTACTCCTCTAGTCTTTCTATCCACCACAGTGGAAATAAAAGCGCTAAGTTAATAATGAAGTCATCTTTAATCATTATTCTTTCAAGTCTTATTACCTTGTATTCTATTCACAGATTGTGGACCCATCAGCAACCAAACCAGACGATTGGGATGAGGACGCACCCGCTCAAATCGTTGACCCCAATGCTGTGAAACCCGATGGTTGGCTTGATGATGAACCTGAAATGATTCCAGGTGTGTTAAGAATCTTTGCAAGTTCAATTTCTCCTTCCTTACGTTTTTATCTAACTGAACTCATAAAGTTGCGCGGCGGGCGAGCGTCACACTAGATAGATATTCTTTATTGTACACCAAAAATACAATTTACATTAGGAAATTAACGTTAATAGGGTGTCACAATGGGCCGTCTTATCGCTAAAAGCGATTTTTTGATTGACAGAGGAGAAAAAAAGATACACAGGTAGTTTGTGGTGTACTATTTACATATATACAATACATAAACTAATAAATTGCATATAATACAAATAATATAATATCTATATATAATTATGAAAGCAAAGAAATGATGAACTTAATGACGACGTTCAAGAGGAAAGGTAGTGATCCTTAACCATATTTTAAAAAATTGTGTGTGTGCACTAGGCGCGGCCTCACGTTACTGATTATATTATATGATACTAGCTTCTGCCAGCGGCTTCGCCCGCGTACATAAAATATAGCCTGTCACTCAGGAATAAAACAGCTTTCTATCGGTGACATCCATAGGACTGGAACAATTTGCCTGCTGCAGTCTTCCCGTCCAACTATAATATAGGTGTCTTCAAGGCTAGAGTGAATAGGCTCTTAATAAACTAGTGCGCCTGACCATCAATGGTTGCATCTCCGCTTACCATCAGGTGGGATCGCAGTCAAGCACTGGTTTATATCAATTAAAAAAAAAGACATTTATTTTTTTCAATCGGACTAGTACTTTCGGAGATTATCTAGTAGCGCCAGTTCTAAGAACTACGATTTGTTGTTGTGAAGTTATCTTGTAAGAGCGACTGATATAATTGAGGTCAAAACGATCAATTTGCGACGCATCAAAGTTAAGTAACCTATCAATAGTAAAAAAAGATTGTCAAACATCCCTTTCCGAAGATTGTTGGGTTAGTTGGATCAGTTGGGAACAGCGAAAAAAACTCGCGGTCATCACTTTCCTAGCCGTCTATGCTATGGCCCACTTTCTGTGGGACAGAGGGACGAAAACCCTGGATAAAGCAAATTCTTGATACTGTAGGTCGCGAGTTCGTGAAGGACGGCAGATCACGGTCATTATTTTTAGCAATTTGTATGGCTTCACGCAAATTAGTGTTGAAGGCGGTTCGGTTTTAATTAGACCAGGGCACTGTATTACAATCTTCTCGCCATATCTCTACAACACTATTTGTATAACAATATAGATTCGTGAACTTCGAAGAGTACCTAATACAGATATGCAGGGTTACCATGACGTTCAAAGTAAGATTGTTCCATTCTTATTTCAGTGTGGGTAAGAGACAGAGCTATACAGGTTGTCTAGCGCCATCTCTTACCCACACTGGAAATAAGAATGAAACAATCTTACTTTAAACATCGTGGTACAGGTCATGGATTGATAAAACTTACTCTTCGTCTCTCAATATTCCCTATTGTTTCGTTTCCCTTTCATATTTGCGTTACTTACTTTTGGTATTTCGCATACTTCTTAACTTACTCCTTTATGCCATCTGACGTACATCCTAAATAAAACTAAACATCTCTCTTTCGTCCACAATTCAGACCCTGACGCCAAGAAGCCCGAGGACTGGGACGAGGAGATGGACGGCGAGTGGGAGGCTCCTCTCATCGACAACCCCACATGCACCGCCGCACCTGGATGTGGCACGTGGAAGGCTCCCACCATTGCCAACCCTAACTACAAGGTGAATATACTAGGCCCTAATTGGTTAAAACACATCAAGCAAAAACATTTTGCTTTGCTATCAGATTGTGGCTGGAAATAAAGAAAATCAACCCTTCTTGCAGTCGGGTAATTAATACTGGCATGAGGGTATTTTAAAAAAAACAATGACGAATAAGTGTTCTAGATATGGTACTTGTATCTGTGGGAATGATTGAAAGAGTGACCATTGCCTTAGAACGCAAAGGATAGCTGAAGGGATATATATGGGTTTTAGTCAGTAAAAGTCTGATACGCCCTCTCGATCTACCCTAGAGTAGGAAATATCATTTGATGATTACACTTAAAAACTTGACTTGAACTGATGAAAATCCCCATATTCACAAACTTGACACCGTCGCTTGACACGCAGTTTCTTTGTCATGCCGTAATCTATTGGCAAGCTGAATAATGTGTTTCTATTCGTCAAATGGAATACCGTTTCCAATGAGCGCCAAACATTTTATGGCGATACAATGTTATGGTACTCTACAAAAGGAAAATGTCTGTTAATTTTCTCAAATATAGGTTAATATTGGTTAATTTAGCGTATTTTCAAATGTACTTTCATTTTTTTATTCCAACCACTGTAAACATGTTTGCAATTAACTGATTTATTTGAATGTTTGATTGTAACATTTGTGTGTGTCCAGGGCATCTGGCGTGCTCCTCTGATCGCTAACCCCAACTACAAGGGCAAGTGGTCTCCGCGCCGCATCCCCAACCCCGACTACTTCAGAGACGACCAGCCCTTCAAGATGACTCCTATCGTAAGTGATTTACTATAGTAACGTTTTATTTTGTATAATAATGACCTTGTAAAAATCCGATTGGGTCAAATTAAATGCGAAAGGTGGTAAACCGTATATTTTTGCTTTACTTTAGAGAGTTCTAAGTTCAAACTACGATAGGCTAAGTTAATCATGGCCAACTAATGTTCCCAAACTGAATAAAGATTATAACTTTTTACACTTGCCGAGAAATTCTGGCGACAAAAGTTCATCAACTCGACAGGCGGCCCAGCAAGGGTCATATCCCGTCTGTTGCAACTTAGTAGCTATTTATAATCCAAATATATGTTGTCGCGGGAACAAGATAACAAGAGACTCGATGTGGTGACCTGTCCTTGACTATTATATTGATTGTTTCAAAGAGTTACCGTGGCTGAAACGCAAAGAGCAATTAAAGGAAAACAGGTGGAACTTACAAGTCAGTAAAAGCTAGACACTTCCTCCTACTCCACCTAGAGCCAGTGAAGTTTCCCACGTCAAAAAGAGAAAAAATACCACCCTATATCAGTTTTATTACAATTTAGATTTTGCTAGCGGCTTCACCCGCCTAGAAATAGAAAATATATGCCTATATTATTCAGTGAAAAATTTGCTTCCTAATGGTGAAAGAATTTTAAAAATCGGTCCAGTAGTTTTTGAGTTAAATCGTAACATACAAACAAAACAAAAAATTAAATATTTCCTCTTTGTAATATTAGCATAGATGTTTTTATTAATAAAGATATTCTGGTCCTCATAGCATGCTGTCGGTTTCGAGCTATGGTCGATGTCTCCGATGCTGTTGTTCGACAACCTGATCATCACGGACGACCAGGCCGTCGCCGAAGAATGGGCCGCTGCCTCCTTCAATCTCAAACGTGCTAAGTTGTCCAGGGATTCGGTAAGTGAAGAGTTTATTTTGGTGTATAGATTTTAAATTAACGACAAAATGAGTGTACTTATACGGTTTCGGAGAAAGAAATTGGACACGAAGTATCTTTGAAACAATACTACTTGTCTCTAGTACTATTGCAATATTGAAAATATACACGAAAAACATATTTGTTATTTAACCAGTTTATCAATAACCGTATGGGCCCAGCAGGGTCGACGCCTACTGGGTTACCATGGGTTGTGCGAAAGAGAACCCCGGGGTACTGGAACGAAGGCAAAGAAGGAACAGGAGTGGGTTTCAGTCAGTAAAAGTCTGACGTGCCCTCTCGCTCCGCCCAAGGGCGGGAGATGTCATTGGATGATTTCCCTCCTAAACAAAAAACAGTTTATTAATAAATATAGAAAAATAGAATGCTAACTGTGAAAACAATATAAGCAAACGAGATGTTAAACCAATATATCTTTCTCTCTCGTTAAAACGCCGTTGCCGCCGGGCGTGATGTAATTTAGCATCAAATTTCATTACCGACGTTTATTACTAATAAAGATATTTTAAATATTCCTTCATATTTGTTTACTAGAGCAAAAATTTAGGTAATGAAAATAGGCATGCATTTTCTATATTGTATGCTTATTAAGCCTATGCACACAGTTCGGGTCAGGGTCCTTCGGGAATTTTAGTTTGTGTACGTCAGAATGTGCTCAAAAACGCTAAAGGCCGACACGGTCTTAAAAATTGACGAATAAAAAATCGATATAAAGTACAAGCATATTATATATTCTTCCTTCATTTAAGGAAAGCAGGAATACGAGTAAAAGCCTAGTATAGCTTGCAATAGGGAGATAATAGTTGTTACCACAAAGCTGTACTTCAATAACCAATACGTGTATCAGCGAACGCTGTGGGGCCGCATGTTGCGCGCGATGAACTACAAGCCGGGCTGGTGGGCGCTCTACGCGCTCTATGTCGCCATCCCCATCGTGGCCTACATCGCGTGCCTCATTCGAAGGGCTAACGAGGTCACGAGGCATTATAGCTAGAAACAAGTGTAACATGCTAGTTCTTGCTTTATCGAAAGTATTCCGTAAATTAAAAATATGCCAGATTTGTAAATCCAAAAAAGGTTATAAAACTGAGGTTTTGGAGTCTAGAATTATGAAACCAGACTTGGCATCAACAGAAATGTGTGACTTCTGCATTGATAAACTGAACCAACAAATAATAAGTGCCAAGATGAGAAGCTTACACTTGGAGACGATCTTGTTCGAGATTTTTTTTACATGCTAAACATTGTAAATAACGCTAAATACATACCTTTAATTACAATAATAACAAATTGAGCTTTTCTTACACAAACAGTGAATTTTTGGTAGAAAAGTCTCACACGATTAGTATTGCATAATAATCCTGTATTTCTTTTGCATTTTAACACAACTATATCTCCTCCTGTTAAGCTACTTAGTCCAGCCACTTTAGATTACAAAAGGGGTTCAACCTCGGAATAGAAGATAAGAAACTGGAAAAGTACAAACTTTATTTTGACATTCTAAAATTTTCATCAAATTAAAGTGCCTGTTGAAAGATATTTAAGGTCAAATCAAGTTTTCGTTAATATTATCCTCGCTTCCTATACATTAAAAGCATACTTTAAATACATTTGTGACAAAAATTGTAAAGCATTGAATTATCTATCAATTTTATTACAAGCAATTTTTTTATAGTTTATTAAATTAAATGTTGTCTTTTCACAAAGACGTGGCGAGTAAGGCACGGAAATGTTAGTCTTCTATACAAGACCGTGGCGCTCAAACGGTTAACCGATTTTGAGATAGAGGGCAAAGATTGCTGAGCGCACACATTATAATATGGTAGAGATTCAAACCCTAAAGTGATTGGACTAAAAATGTATATGCACTATAAGTAGTTGGCTAGTTTGTACCAAAGCTAACATCCACAGGACTCTGTGTTCGACCGCGCGATGAAGTTCGCTGGCGACAACCCGTGGATATACGCCGTGGTCATAGTAGGCACCTTTGTGGTTGTCGGACTCATCGCTTATGCTTGCTTCGGTTCTTCGAAGTCGGTAAGTTTTGTTTTACTATGTTAGTTGTATCTTTGTTTTTTTTTTACTATATATCATCTTTTTGCGGGCCACTTCATCTCCTAGAGGGACTGGCTTGCAATGGCTGAGGACAGACGTGTGTGAAAAAGGGAGACTGAAACCTTCGCCCAGTAGTGAGACATAATAGGCTAACTAGAACTAGAAAATCTTTTTGGAAATAGCTCTCAAAGTATATAAGTATTTTTTATTGATTTTATTGATCACAATACTCAGAAAATAACATCTAAAATTTAAATTACTCTGCGCTATTGATTATCAGCTTAAATAATTAACTCATCATTATTATCAAGATGTTCGTCGGTAAGTATACTCTTTCAAATAAAATATCATATTTAATATACTTATAATATTATGAAGCTGAAAAGTTTGTTTGTTTGGCTGTACGCGATAAGCTCTGGACCTACTGCTTTGAATTGAAAAAATATTTTAGTATTGGTTAAAGGAAAGCTAGGCTAAATGATATTACGCTACGTCTCACGGAAACACTCCCGTGGGTGATACTTTACATAAATAACCAAAGACGGCGGTGAAACCGTCGGGAACAACTAGTTTTACTTTCTATTTTTTTTTTTATTGGTAATTTCGCTAACTATTATCTCACCTGATGGCAGCCGATGTAGTTATTGGAGATGTATAAAAGGAAAATGCATATAAACACTTGACTAGAAAAAAAGACCTCGCAAAACTAGAACTACCAAAAAAAGCTAAAAATAAACTATCCCACCCACAGGATTCCGACGCTGACATGAAGAAAACAGATGCCGTAGGAGAAGACGACCCTCACCTATCGGAGGCTGAAGAAGACATGCGAGAGGAACAGGAGCGACCCAGTAAGGCGGACCTTGAGGGGCCGGACGGTGATGATGCTGACGTCGTAACTTCTACTGAGGATGTAAGTACTTAATCAAAGCAAATCAGTTTCCAAAAATGTAAACAAATGTGTTTTTGGAAAAAATACCTTTTAACTCCGCACATACAGTTCGGTTTTCAGTGTAACTTCATTAATTTTTTTATGACGGTACTGGAAAGTCTATGTATGAACGTTTGTAACACTGAAATATTGTCTTTAATAGACTTAGTAAGACAGAGCTGGAATACAACTTAACAAAACATGTGTCGTTTCTTGTTTTTGTGTAAAATTGTTACTGAAAATGTCCGACTTTTTCTCTTGGAGCGAGTGAGGCCCTGATTTAGAACTGACCTGATGATATATAAATAGCGCCCTTAGAATGAAAGTAAATTAACTTTAAAATAACAAATTGTGAGAAATGAGCATGAAAATCTTAAAAATTTTGATATGAGTAAAACTTTTTGTATCCACTCTCTTTTCACCATTAGGTTTCAGATTATGCTTTTCATGGTCAGATTTATAGCAATATGTGGTTCTCTTTTCTCTTGGACTGAGGCCTCCTTTTTAGGAGAGGGAATGGGCTGTAATCCTCTACGCGGGCCCAGTGCGGGTTGGTGGATGTCACATGTATTCGAATTTTAATTCTAAGACATGCCGGTTTCCCCACTATGTTTTCTTTCACCGTTTTGAGAGCAGTGGTGATGAAATAAATTACACAAAGTAATGTGCGTGACTGGGTTTAGACCTATAACTCGTAAGTCGGCGCCGTTACCACTTAGCCACGACTGCTCCCTGTGTAATCACTACTACATAATTTCTTGATTGTTAATTTTTTTTTTCTAGACTACACCATTAGTTGACACAGAGGGCGCTGGTGACGGCCAACGGAAACGCAAACCCCGTAAGGAGTAAGCAGTATTGTGAGCAGTGCGTTTGTATAGTTCAAATATACGAGTGTGTGAGGCGGAGTGTTGTCATAGCGTTTGTATGTAGGCGTGCGTTTGTTTCTGTACGCGTTTAGTTGCGCTAGGGGTGGAGGCAGGCCGCGGTTGATCGATGATATCTATAATAAAATTAAAAGTAGCCCAAACTATCTGAAAAGTAAACATTGGCTCGAAAGGATATGTAATTAAATAGTATAGAACAATTTAGCTATTTGCGTGTTTGTCTGCATACGTCATAAGTCCTCATTCTTAGAAGATTTAATTTCTAAGGATTAGGATTTATGTCTAAAAGTTTATGTGAATAATCTATACATTATTATAAAATAAAGTCGCTTTTCGTGTTTGTATGCTTGCGTTGTTCTTCTAAACTATGCAATAAATTTTAAAAAGGATTTCATCATCATTAGGAGAATTTATTGCTGAAGGGTCCACAAATATATAACTAAGATATAGCATAGAAATTAAATCACAGAACTCGCGATGTTTGGTTAAGTCGCAAGTCTGTAGTAGGGGCGAGTCCCCGGTCGTGACCATCATAATAATAGTCATTATATTTTATTAACATCCATCGATCAAACGCGGTCTGTTTACACCCTATGACGTCACTACACAGGTAATATTGATGTGGTGGCGCTAGTGTCGCGTCACTTGGTATGTTGAGCTTGGAGGTTGAAAGTGTTGTTGTAGGATATTGAATCTAATTTCTTGATAATAGAGTTGAGTTTCTTTTGAACGATATTAACACACATAAAATTACTTGTTTAAAAGGCCGGACTGGAATCGTAGGACATATATTATAACCAAAGAATATGTTAGTAAGGCTAAAGCTAGATTATATTAAACTAACAAATTATTGTCATCAAATGAATGTTCTATAACAACACGTCAATAATAATTTACATCATTAGTAAAATGATACATCTTTTGGCTACTTTGAATCTCAACTCAAAGGACAAAATGTTGTGTCATTTTATTAAACTTAGCTCAACATAAAAGTGCGTTATCTGCCTTCTTTAGAAACTTTCTTTTATGTAGGTAGTTAAGCCATTTAGTATAATAATATATTATAGAAAATTATTATTCTCGTCTGTCTTTCTTGCCCGTTATACTGTATATCGCGGTCTCTTTCTATTTAAGGACTAAATAATAACTTCTTGATATTTATACGATCATATAGTATTCTACTATTTTTACATACAATAGTGATGTGATAGGTATTATATTTAATAGTGTTTAGATAAAGTAGAGCAATAATTTTATTCAACCTAATATGGGATATATTATGGGTTAAGTGTTACATCTCTAAGACCAAACATTACTTATGATTTTGCCGTTTATTATAAGTATATTAACTAAAAATACAAACTTTATTTACAACAAGCTGTTATTATTTTGTCTTACATAATATGTAATATTAATATAAATAATATATAATTCATATAACTAATTCTTTTCTATACTGCCAAAGAACTTCAGCATCCCTTTATTTTTTAACATGTGACCAAGTGAACAAAATGTTAGGAGGACTTAATGTTGCATTTTTACGTCTAACGTGTCTTGTATGATAAAGTATTCATTTTATTACTGGTACGGTCGGCGACAGAAGTGACTTTTCATTTAAATTTTCATTTTCTGTCTCAACTATACTTTTATTCAAACCACTTCTGTTGTCGACTGTAGTTTGAAAACATAAAAATTGCTCGCACTGCGTGTTCATTAGTTTTTGTTATGAATTTCGTTCATAAAAGTTATACATAATTCTTTATGTGAAATACATACAGCGTGGCGATTAGATTATCACATTAAATTGAGCAGCAGGTATTACAAGTTATTATCAGTCCGTTAAAATAATAAAATAAGTAATATTACTAAAACTAAGAAAATGCATTTTTCAAACAAAATAAATGGCGTTATAATTGGTAAAAAATAAAACATCTTATATTAGTTTACGGACTAGTAAAAGCGGCAACGCCGCGGGACCGGCGAGTACGCGACGCACCTGCCCGAGTTATGAACACCTACTTGTTGTGGTGTAGGCACGCGCGCGTGGTGCGACAGTAAATTATCATTGTGAAGTTTTAAACTAGGTATCTTCACCAGCCGGGTCTTTGACCTACTTATTGGTCAGCTGATTAAGTTAATACAATACATGATGTTTTGAAATATTAATGATTGTTTATTATTAAATTATTTAACGGTATATGATAAAATACCTAATATGTAGTACGTAGTTTCATTTAATATGATAACCTAATCGCCACGCTGTATAATATGATATGTGGAATTTTTATATGTTTTAATTAACTTGTTGCGGGATCCGTATGAAATGGTTTATTTGTATATAACTTATCTGGTTATATTAATAATGTTAGTAGCGAATTCTCAACATCTTCATGCGATAATACCTTTTACATTATACTCATGACTTGTACATTTAGATAGAAAAACATTGCTTATTCACGAGTATTAACATCATAATAAAACCGTATTTGTAATATATATGTCATACTTGAATGTTCACTATTAAATACTAGAATTATTTTCTAAGGATCGTGCTCAGAATAGGTATTCAAGTTATTGAAATGTTTGTTTTAGCTATGAATTAAGTACAACAGTCTTGTAATACCTGTATGGTACTACAAACTTCCCTAGAATAAGATGATACCGAGGCATGAAAACCTTTTCTTCATACTATGTTACCACGCCCATACTACCAACTAAACATGTTCTTGCATATCGTAAATGTTCCAATTGATGTATACTATCTATCTGTAAATGAGCACGGTCCAAAATGGGAATGGACTCACAGCTATACTGTTGTAAACGACTCACCATCCTTTTCTCTCCTCACGACTGCAGAGATCAGATTTCGAGAGAGAGCGCCACCTCCACATACCAAAAAACAAAAAAAATTGGTATTTTGAACCTAGTACTTGGGAGCCTTCGGTATTTTACTGACTTTTCGAGCGTTGTTTCTTATGAGCGGTATCATGCGGCATTTGAGGGGTTAAATAACTTAATGTGGTTGAACAAGACATTATTCCTTATAATTAGTCTCAAGTCAAAGTCAAATCTTTATTGTAATAAATCAATACTTTTCTGGATGTCATTGTGTTCTACATTTTCGGTTTAGATTCAATATTTATGTACTAATCTTTACCTAAATTAAGCATATTTTAGACTCGCGTTTACTGCGCTAAAAGGAACGATAAAAATATTTGAAATGTATGCCCGCGTGAATGTAGCAAATATATGCATATTTCATGTCACTTATTGATATGATCCAGTATTTTTTGAGTTCATTCATTACAAACATAAATAAAAGTCTTACCTCTTTATAATATGATAATACATATTTGAAGAATAGAATAGAAGAAATTTTATGTTACCACAAAATTTTTTTCGGAACGTTTTGTCGCGAAAGCGATCACTATTCAGCGGTAATAAATGTGCGTTTTTTTTTTAATCTCATGTCCGTGCGTATTGCTATTGTCGTTAAATTTCTAGCCCACGGATCTTCGCAGGTCGTGTTGCATATCCTGATAGGGTTGTATTGAACTTATGATTTAAAATTAAGGGTCTGGGTGTAAAAATTTTATTTTTTAAATATATGCCGCTGAATTAGATTCGACTATTAAATTTGTACATTCCGAACTGGGATCGAACGTTAGAAAGAGGAATTGGTGTGATGTTTTAATGCTGAATTAAGTTTTATTATAATAATATGACATTTTTATAAGCTGTGAGTCCAAACCACCCCACAACACGCCACGGTTGTTTCGGGCAGCTGTAATATAATAATAATAATAACAACACACGGTCTCGATGCTTTTATTTTTCCTAAGTACGACTTGGTGTGATAGATAATATATGTGAGGTTAATGGACTGTAATTTAATGGATAATAAACTGAATAATTTGTATGTACTGTTTTATTTTAAATTTTGTAAGTACTGTGATAACATATGCCAGCAGTTGATAATTCGAAAATATAAGCAATCTTTTTTGTTCCAGAAAACCCATTGTAGGCGATAATCATGTAATTCATTTAAATATTGCTAATAAAAACTGGGCAAGTGGGAGTCGGACTCGCGCACTTAGGGTTCCGTATAAACTTACCTATGTAAATAGTTCAATTCCCCAATGAAGTTTCGAAAAAAAATATGAATTGCACTTTTTTATTATTTCGACACAACAAAAAAAAAACTGTTTTCAGATTTATTCTTATACCTGTGCTATAAGACCTTGCTTTATACCAAATTTCAGGATTCTGGGTCAACGGGAAGTACCCTATGAATTTTGATTCCCTTGAGTGTCGAAATATACATTTTTTTTTCGACATAAACGGCCGTATCTTTTTTAGGGTTTCGTAGTCAACTAGGAATTCTTATAATTTCGCCAAGTCTGTCTGTAATAAGTAAATAAAAAGTGGAAAAAAATGTTTTATTAGGGTACACGTAAAGTGGGGAGTGATTTTTTTTTCAATTTTAACCCAAACGTGTGATATATTTGTTTGTAAAAATGAATAGAGGTTTATCTTGAACGTATCTTTCAAATAAAAAGAATTATTAAAATCATTTCACGCAATCCAAAATTACCAACGAAAACCCAACATACATAACCCGTCTAGTTTGTATAAATTAGTAACCCAATTTCCCGAGAGATTGCGCTGTACTTTAGCCTACTTCGCGCTGTTAAGATTTTTCCCGAGTTGATGGGGTCGGGACGGGTATGAACTATTATGTTGTCGAATTGTTCAGTTGGTGTCTCGTTGGCATTGTTGGTATTTGTTCTTGCTCGTTGTCTGTCGTTCATTAACTTTTATGTGGAGACACTTATTGTGACGGACGGGAAACTACGGAACCCTACTCTGAGCGTGGTCCGACACGCTCTTGGCCGGTCTTTTTTGATTTTTTCACAGCTTTAAGGGACCGCAGACCGGAATATGTGGTTTTAATTTCAACTCGATACCTCCACGCGTTCTCGAGATAAAATGTCTTGACAGACAGACAAGTAGATAGACAGACAACTAAATGATCCTATAAGAGTTCCGTTTTTTCCTTTTGAGGTACGGAACCCTAAAAATGTACATGTTTTGGTCTTTGAACTGTGCTGTGTATAGTGTCCGATGTTCGTGTATTTATGTAGGGGCACCACTCAATTAGGGTAACCCTTCTATTATCATGAACATGTTAACAGCTTAAAAGGCATAAATGCTAATAAGTCTAACTGCATAGACTCATCGCAATAGTCTTATTTATGTCGTGGCCAAATCATCTAAATTGATCACTTCATGATACGGCCAACTAAAACGGCCAGATCGTTTAAACGTTAATATTTGATGATAAATCAATCCTCGTTTGACCATATAATTCATGTACGATTTCAATAATAATAAAAGGTCTATAGAAAGTAGGTCAAAGAAGGAATGAAATATCATCAAACTTGGTTGGTTGGTCTACATCTCACTACTCTTTAACGGCTCTATTTAACCCATCGGATCAGAGTAGAATCCTCTCGAAGAAAGTTTACGGGAACAAATTTTGATGAATTTTAGTGTAATGATAGACATGACACACACCTTGAAGGACATAAAATATACTTTTTATGAAGGTAGTACATTTTTCTAGGGAGAAATTACAACTATTACGCAGGTGAAGCCACTGGCTGAATTTAGTTACATTTAATAGCCTCGGTCAAGCTTATTCTTAATACCCTAATACCTTGCTTGCTTGAACCGACTGAACGAGCCTTTTTGAGGTACTAATTGAACTACATATTTTGTGTATATATGTGAAAATTACAGAAAATTTTAAGATCGGTTTTATGTTTTATTTTTCACCGTGTACGGGGGAATTCTAAGAAATCTTCTATTCTGTAGACATTTACTTGCAGGAAAGTCTGAAGTAAATTGATTATCGTATCCAAAGAAATCAGCTGTATTTAGAATTTGTGTAGTTATAGATACTTGGATTAGTATTTTTACGTTCAAGTGCGAGATCCCTGAACGCGCGGCCCCCATATGCACGGGGCATTTGCTACTATTGCTACATGGTTAATCCGCCACTGGAAGAGACAGAAGGTGAAATTGACCGTGTAAAACCAGCATACATGGCGAGAGAAGATCTAGAACTAGGTCAAAGTTGACCCCAAACTCCGGATCCAGTGCAGCCAGATGACAGTCAGAAAGGCAAGAAGCGACAGGACGGTGAGATTTCCTGATTAATATCGCCGTTGCAAAGCTTCGCCCGCTTCATGACGTCGGCCGAACTTAACGCCGCCTTCAATGAGGGTGTCAACTCCTGCGCAGATCGGTCAAGTGCGAACCGTTATTATTATTAATGGTCTTAGACTAGTTTACTATAAAACCTAGTTCGCATTGTGTTAGCTATCATTCGTAATCGGAAGAACGACGCGGCATGTTGTTGTTATTGAGTGTCTGTTTAGTGCTGTGTCGAGCTTCGGCCGACGTGAGGCCGAATATTGTAATCTTTTTGGCTGACGACTTGGTAAGTAATTTTTTTTATATTATTTTATTAATAGAAAATGTCTTTTGGTGTGCGTACGCGCAGCGGAATGTTGTTGAATTTAAAGATTTTAATTATGCAGATATTTAGTGTATGACGTCGTATAATTGTGTATGGTAAAAAAAAAATTGTGCACGCAACCATTGTGGAGAAATTCACCAAAAACTGATTCCGCTGGGCGAACGTTGTCCTGGCGGAACTTTTTTTAATCCATAGACTTTAGAAGAAAAGAGATGTGTCCAAAAATTAGTGTGTATTTGTGTGTAATGGTGTATGTATGAATAAAACTAGTGCATGCATAAAATTCGGAGAAATTCAAGTTTTCGCTACGCGAACGTTTGGCCATTAGCTAGTTTTCATATAAAGCGCTTACATAGAGAGCTGTAGATTTTTACATACATTGTTTTGAATTTGTTTATATTTGTTTAAAAAACAGATTTAGAAAAAATCGTAGGGCTTAAAAGATAAAAATACAAACGTAAAATACGCTTATTGGGTCTTAGTTCTTAGAGTATGCACTTTGGGGTCTAGATTTTTACGTTTATACAAACCTTGTAAGTGTCTGCAACATGTTGCCAAGTATCAATGATGTTCCGTTAGTAACTAAAGAGTTATAGGACAAATTTACCATGAACAGTTCACTGTTTACAAAGCAGTCAAATATCACGACGTTCTGAAGGAATTGCATGGTAATATGTATGTCAATAATTAGTGTATTCATTCAACTATTCTTATGCAAAATTTCATTTTATTAAATTCAGTAATTAAAGAAAAACAATTATAATACTGACGAAGCATCGAAAACCTACATAACCCGACCAAGTTCGGATGGCTACAAAAAAGCGGCCGTGCAATATATTTAGGTAACATCCCAAAATTTACAGTATAGAGAAGAAACAACAATTGTGTTATCACCTATACCAATTCAATACCGGTATTATACTGTAAATTTTGGGATGTTACCTAAATATATTGCACGGCCGCTTTTTTGTAGCCATCCGAACTTGGTCGGGTTATGTAGGTTTTCGATGCTTCGTCAGTATTATAATTGTTTTTCTTTAATTACTGAATTTAATAAAATGAAATTTTGCATAAGAATAGTTGAATGAATACACTAATTATTGACATACATATTACCATGCAATTCCTTCAGAACGTCGTGATATTTGACTGCTTTGTAAACAGTGATCTGTTCATGGTAAATTTGTCCTATAACTCTTTAGTTACTAACGCAACATCATTGATACTTGGCAACATGTTGCAGACACTTACAAGGTTTGTATAAACGTGAAAATCTAGACCCCAAAGTGCATACTCTAAGAACTAAGACCCAATAAGCGTATTTTACGTTTATATTTTTATCTTTTAAGCCCAACGATTTTTTCTAAATCTGTTTTTCAAACAAATATAAACAAATTCAAAACAACGTATGTAAAATTCTACAGCTCTCTATGTAAGCGCTTTATATGAAAACTAGCTAATGGCCAAACGTTCGCGTAGCGGAAACTTGAATTTCTCCGAAGTTTATGCATGCACTAGTTTTATTCATACATACACAATTACACACAAATATACACTAATTTTTGGACACATCTCTTTTCTTCTAAAGTCTATGGATTAAAAAAAGTTCCGCCAGGACAACGTTCGCCCAGCGGAATCAGTTTTTGTTGAATTTCTCCACAATGGTTGCGTGCACAAATTTTTTTTTACCATACACAATTATACGACGTCATACACTAAATATCTGCATAATTAAAATCTTTAAATTCAACAACATTCCGCTGCGCGTACGCACACTGTCTTTTGATATAAATTTATTCATAAATTGCACTGTAAACACAGCTCCATTGGGGTTAGTACCCTTAAGAATTGTGAGCTGCATTTTACAATATAAGCTGTATAAAGGCTGTATATTTTAAGTCACTACTACCTTTATACAGCTCTGAGTTTATAATATTAAAACATGATACTTATTGCTGTATATTGGTGTATATAAATACCTCTTATTTGTTTAGTGTAATTGTACACTATTATAACTATTGTTTTGTTATAACTACTGATTATAACGCTATTATACAGCAAAAAGAATATATGTGCGCGACGACGACGTTAGGCTGTATTAGGTACTAATGAAGTGGCTCCGATTGTTTTTTTTTTTTTTGTGGACATCAATATGTGGAAAAAGACCGGTCAAGTGCGAGTTATACTCGCACACCAAGAATTCCGTAAAAAAAATAACCTAGGCAAATTTTTTGTTTTATTATTAAAAGCCCTGGCACAGGTGTGGTTTTTTTTTTCGGTGGGAATATCTTCTAATGACATCCCCAGCTCTTGGGCGGAGCGGGAGAAAGTGTCAGACTTTTACTACCTAAAAACCCACTCCTGTTCCTTCTTTGCCATCGCTCCAGGGCCCCGGGGTTCTCTTTCGCATCACCCATGGCCCCAGTAGGCTTCGACCCTGCTGGGCTCTAGTAGGGTTTTGCTGACATCTCCTAGAAGCGCGCGTGGAACACTACGCACCTTCGACAACTCGGGCTCGGTCCGGACGGTCGGTTTATTCTTCTTCACTTCTTTACTTTATAAATCAGTGATAGATTTTGATGGTATTTGCGATGTTTTTGTTGTTTTAGCTACCTGCAGACAAACGTTCTTTGATCAGTAACTTCTGCAAGCACTACAAAAAAACAAGACGATTTACAGGCAGCATTGTTTCATGTGTAATCATTGTACAATCTGTTACTGATTTATAAAGTAAAGAAGTGAAGAAGAAGAATGAAATATAGGACCTGAGTGGAAAATTATATATGATGGGTAAAGATCGAAAATCGTCAAAATTTCGACGAAAATGACCGTTGGCAAAAAATGCATTCATTTACACAAAATGTTACAATTATAACGCTCGAGACAGACTGAGGTGGGGGACGGCATGAGTTGTTCTTCGCTGCTATGTTGTCATAAGTCAAATTACTTGCTTGATATTATATTTATTTACCCCTCACCTTGCGAAGCTGCGCGGGCTTGCGGACGGTGAACAATGGGTGGCTTGCCGTCCGACCGTCCGGTAACCGTCCGGACCGAGCCCAAGTCGTCGACGGCGCGTGCTGTTCCGCGCGCGCCTCATGGAGATGTCAGCAACTGTAGGGGCCCAGCAGGGTCGAAGCCTACTGGGGCCACGGGTAGTGTGAAAGCGAAGCCCGGGGCCCCGGGATGAAGGCAAAGAAGGAACAGGAGTGGGTTTTCAGTCAGTAAAAGTCTTACACTATCTCCCGCTTCGCCCAATGGCGGGATTTGTCATTAGATGATTTTCCCACCTAAAAAAAAAAAAAACCTTGCAAAGCTGATTTGCATCTACACTCACAGTAAGGTTCAGTTGAAAACCGTCGTATTTTTGCTGAATTGGAATATTTATATAAAATATTAATGTTCTGTTTTTAATCTTAAGTTTCTACATGGCCATTTCAAAGTTTCTCAATGTTTTCTTTCTTTCTTGATTTCTTCCTTCCTTTCTTTCTAGCAGCTTTAGCTAAGTAATCCTTTTCGGCAATACAAGTGTAATTATGTGCTATGTTAAAGGGTTGGAACGATGTGGGCTTCCACGGCTTGAACCAGATTCCGACGCCGAACATTGATGCTCTGGCGTACTCCGGCCTCGTGCTACAGAACTACTATGTGCCTCCTATAAGCTCCGCATCCAGGTCAGCGCTCATGACTGGCAAATATCCTATACATACTGGTGAGTACATTCAAATAATTCAAACAGCTCTTTTCAGTGAGACAGAGCGAATGAAACAGTTTATTTTGTTTTTCATACATTCAGTATAGTTGTGTTCAAATGTACAAGCCAGCTTTAGTTTGATTTAAAACTAACAATTACTTGCATAGTCTATCAATATGTTGAGCAGTGGTGGCCGAGTGGTAACGGCCCCCTGACTTACGAGGTGTAGGTCGCGGGTTCAAACCCAGCTAGGCGCATTTCTTTGTGTAATTTATTTCATCACCACTGCGCTCAAAACTGTGAAGGAAAACATCGTAAGGAAACCGGCATGTCCTAGAACCAAAAATCGAAGACATGTGACATTCACCAATCCGCGCTGGGCCCGCGTGGTGGATTACGACCTGTTCCCTCTCCTAGAGAGAGGAGGCCTGAGTCCCAACAGTGGGAACATTTCACGATAAAAATACTTCAATACGATGTTTAAAGCACTTCGAGTCGCGTAACTCTTACTTATACAGCTAAAAAGTTTGTTGGGTGATGGATATTGTCTGGATGTAAATGGCAAACTGTTGTGTTTGTAAGTAATCAATCAATCCCTAATACAGAGGCATCTTAAATGTTCTACAAAGAAGAGCTGACAGAAGTACTAATTCTGATCCTTTTACCAGGAATGCAACACTGCGTCATACGTGCTGACGAGCCAAGGGGCCTCCCTCTATCAGAGAAGTTATTGCCACAGTACCTTAAAGATCTGAGTTACAAGACGCACCTAGTTGGAAAATGGCACCTGGGGCATTACAAGAAGGAATACCTTCCTTTAAACCGAGGGTTAGTATGAGAGATTCAATTTATTTTTATGAAAGACTAATATATAAAGTAGCTGTACGTTTCGCTGTCGGCAATTTTATGCTAAGGCAATTTTAGACCGAAAGGTTCTGGAGTGGCGACCGCGTACCTGAAGACGCAGTGTTGGAAGGCCCCCTACAAGGTGGACCGATGACCTGGTGAAGGTTGCGGGAATCCGATGGATGCGAGACGCACAGAACCGTTCTTTGTGGCGACATTTGGGGGAGGCCTATGTCCAGCAGTGGACGTCTATTGGCTGAAATGAATGATGAATTTTATGCTACTAACTGGGATGCAAAAAAATCGACAAATAGACGCTGACTGAACTCCAAAGGTTCAGTCAGCGTCCATTGGTCGACTTTCAAGTTCCTGATCGCTAACAATAACAATCTCACCTGTATTCTCCGAAGGCAAAGACATAGATAGGTATGCAGTGGCGGCCTCAGGTGGTGGCGAGCACGGCAACCGCCCGGGGCCTTAGGGTTGTATTTTTTTTAATATTTTTTTTTGTGTATTTTCACACTCATAGTTTGCCGGATTCAATAATCAATGTTTTCGTTTACCTAAACTTGATTCTCTTTTTAGATTTGACTCCCACATCGGGTTCTGGACTGGAAAGATCGATTTATATGACCACACTAACATGGAGCTTAATACATGGGGCTTCGACTTCCGGAGAGGTAAAAAACGATCTATTTAAAATTTAATTTATTTAGCAAAAATGCCATAAAAAATACTCAATTCAAACTCACGGACTTTTATTAAGTTGTCTGTTTTTATATGATTTCTATCAAGCATAATAAACGCATCAATAATACGTAATTATTTGGAGTTTAAGAGCGATTTTTACAATTCAGTTCTGTTTCTGTTATAATTATTCGCAAATTGATTCCCAGTGGATATCGTTTTGTAAAATTTTAAATTGGTGTAGTTTTGTATCTCAAATATCTACACTGCTGGGCCATATGTGGAATCGTTGAAATAACTGCCACTAACGGTAAAATGGAACTGAGAATTTTATTTTATGAACAAACTCGTAACAGATTTATATACGAGATTTGAAACAATAAACATTTTGTTGTGTCCAGGGTTCGAGGTTGCTGATGACCTGTTCGGTCAGTATGCGACGGACATTTACACCAAAGAAGCCATTAAAGTAAGAACGTTAGCTTTAATGCTTAGCGATAGACGCTTTAATAAGTAGGAACTATTATAAAATGTTAGTAATCTGACAACTAATTAGCTACTTCCAAGAATCATTGGGGGCATTCCTTGCCTTAATTATCTACTAATTTGCGAAAAATTCATCTGTTGCTGCCAAAATTTTAGCGAGTTATGCCATCAATCGGTTTTTTACCCGACTGCATGAAGGGTTATGTTTTTCGCGCGTATCTTGTATGTATGTATGTATGTAATATTCTTTATCACCTCATATCTTCCAAATCGCTGAACAGATTTACATAATTAAGATTTCGTTAGATTCGTCGTGATAACCCAAGTGTTCTTAAATAGGTGACGTTAAAAAAAAATCAAAATAACGACTGTGAGATGCTATAATTTAAGGTAAGAAAAAAAAATTTTTTTTTGGTTACTGCGATACGGGTATCAAAGTAAAGGGCTTATTATGAGGATTTCAAAATGGTATATCATGTCCATATTAAAAATAAATACAATAGGAAATATGTTATTTATTATCTACTAACTGTTACTCGCGACTTCGTCACTCCCCGTATATCCTCCTGGGAATTAAGTCCCGTTACCGCGGGAAAATTAAAAGTAGCCCAAATTACTGCTTGTAACATTAACGACGAATTTCGGACAACGTGCAATGTGTAGCTCGCAGTGCGACCGTCCGGCTGTTGTCCGGACCGAGCCCAAATCGTCGACAGGGCGTCGTGTACTACGCGTTCTTCAAACAGATGTCAGCAAAACCGTAGGGACCAGCAGGGCCGATGCCTACTAAGGCCATGGAAAGACTTCTGAATAGGTAACCCGTGGTCCTGGAAAGCAAAGGGCAACTGAAGGAACCTAGGTGTGGTTTTACTCAGCAAAAGTAAAAGTCTAGCACGCTCTCTATCAACGCCCTAAAGCAGGAGAAGTCATCAGATGATTACCCACGTAAAAAAATCTTTTTGTCAGTGAAAGTCCCGTCAAAATCGGTCCAGCTGTTTCTAAAATTTCTTCTCCCCTGGGTATCAGGATGTCCCCCTGACCACTGGAATTAAGTCCCGTTTCCGCGAGAATATAAAAATAGCTTAAGGTACTCATTATAATATTATCTATATCCCAATTAAAGTTCCGTCAAAAAGAAGCCCAAGTTACTCCTTGTAAAATCAGCTATCCGTCAGTGAAAGTCCTTCTAAGTCGGTCCAGCCATTTCGAAGATGTCCATTATCCCCGGGAATTAAGATGAACTACCTCTCGCGAGAATCAAGATACCCCCGCCCCCGAGAAATAAGTCCCGTCCCGCAGAAATATAAAAAAATTATTAAGGTACTCATTATAACATTAGCTATATCCCAATAAAAAGTAGCCCAAGTAATTATATTTGCTATCCGTCAGTGAATTTCCTGTCAAAATCGGTCTAGCCGTTTCGGATGTTAGCTGGAATAAACCGATAACTAATCAGAAATTACAAAGTTCACGTTTTTGTTATAGGTATCGTATTAATACACTTTGATATACATTTAGTAAACAAATGTTTTTTGATAATACAAACAGACACTTCAATTTTATTTAAGATACAAAAAAGCGAGGCGGATGACAAGGTAGGTTTTGTGAACATTGTACGCACATTGTACGAGTGAATAAATAGTGATATTAGATTATATTAACTAAAAAGTGTAAAATAAAAAATAAAATAAAAACCCGACTGCGAAAAAAAAAAACTTTAAATAAAAACTGAAAAGAAAAAAAACAAGTTCAGTCCAGTAGCGTAGAAACCAATTTAATTAAAACAAAACTGCAACAGTCGGGACCCATTAAAATAATCTAGACTAAAATCAGTCCATATAATATGGGTCCCGACTGTTGCAGTTTTGTTTAAATTGGTTTCTACGCTACTGGACTGAACTTGTTTATTTTTCTTTTCAGTTTTTCCTGAATAATCAAATTCACATGCACAACACTAAGTAGATACATGAGCCGGTGACGATGGAGTCGTCTACCTCTAATTATTATTAGGTGAGATAGCGGTCAAGACGAACCTATAAAGTTTAAAAAAAAAGTTAAAAAAAAAGTTAACGCTGCTTCGTTGCTTATAAAGTTTTACGTTGTATTTTAATTCAATTTATTTATTTTTATTTGGATCTTTAATAACTTTAATTGGAATAATTTATGATAATTAATTTTTTTTTTTGACATGGAAAGAAAATGAATTAAATTTTAATATAATCAATATAATTGTGTATGTATGTGCGTATTTTGTGTAAATTGGACTGTTATATTATGGGAATCATTTCCTGAAAATAAATGATTATTATTATTATAATTAAAGAATAAAAAAATATATATATAAATCAAGCATATATCATAAGCATCAATCACACTGATTAAAATGATGATGATGATGTTGCCTTTGCTTTCAGGTGGTTAATGCACACAACAAAAGTGAGCCATTATTTCTGATGGTAGCACATTCTGCGATGCACAGTGGAAACCCCTCAGAGTTTTTGAGAGCACCAGATGATGTCATTGAGAGATTCTCCCACATCAATGATACGCAGAGGAGGAAGTACGCAGGTTCTTGTGGTTTACTTTTCTAGTTTAAAATATTTCTGGTTTATGGTTACAAACGTAATTCTCACTACACAAATGTTCAGATCTGGAACTAGGACATTGGTCTATAATTTCTATAATTTTCCGTGAACAAACCCACGAAACCTACTGAGTTTCAGTGCGGATTAAGCCAGCGTGGGGCCTATAGCAAATACTACCAAGGCCGCCCCCCATTTTTATGAAAACTTTTTAACTTATTTTCGTATAGGGTAGCGCTGGGTCCATAGGTCTACATTGTTGACATGGAAA
Source organism: Mythimna vitellina (assembly GCA_949316375.1). NCBI lineage: Eukaryota > Metazoa > Arthropoda > Insecta > Lepidoptera > Noctuidae > Mythimna > Mythimna vitellina. The sequence continues at coordinate 5,400,621 of OX438689.1, read as the reverse complement.
ATCATGAAGTGATTGGAATTCATATGGCACACTTATCATGACTTGTTTTTGCATCTAAGTGGGGCCCAACCCCACTTCAAGAGTCCTCGCTTACGCAAGGCCACTTTAAGTAAGAGACCGTGGGTGGGGGGCCGCTTCGCCTACGCCTAGCTACGCCACTGTCTCTGTGCTTTGCCGCAGTAAGTTGTACTAATTAGTCGTATTTACATTACCAATTGATTTATCAACATACCTGGTCAAATTTTTACTGGCCTGTTGATCTAGTGTTTAGTGGCCCTGACTGCTATGCCAGAGGTTGTGGGTTCGATACCTAGGACAAATGTTCGTGTAATGAGCGCGACCATTTGTTCTGTGTCTGGGTGTAATTTCTCTATAATATGTATGTATTTAGAAATATATAAGTATGTTTATCAGTTGTCTATTACTCATACCACAAGCTCTGCTTAGTTTGAGACTAGATGATGTTGTGTGAAAGTTGTGGAATATATTTTATTATAATATAACCAACGGAACCCTACTAAACATCTTAATTAACAGTAAAATTTCGTAGGAAGCGAGGTCCCCCGAAGGAACTCACGAAGAGTTCTTTCGGGGGACCTCGCTCGGAGCTCGATCAAAGTGCATTTTGCAGTTGACCGGTTTATTTAGTTTAATTGTCATAAGATTCACGGTTACAGAAATTCACCAACTATATACTATAATTTAATTTGACAAAATAAGTAGATAACATCTAAAATTCTAAATTAGTTATTCACACACTTCCAAACATAACAATCAACCTACTACATCCCCAGCTATCCTAACAAAGCTGGACGAGTCAGTGGGCGAGGTGACGGAATCGTTAGGGAAGGAGGGATTACTGGAGAACACGATCATTTTGTTCAGCTCTGACAATGGTGGAGCTGCTGCAGGCTTCAATGGTAACGCTGCCTCCAACTATCCTTTAAAAGGGGTGAGTAAAGATTGACAGATCGTCAATTGTCACTCGAAAAGATTTGATTTTATTTTTAGAATTGCATGTAGTTGTTGATCTACCGATACTTATCGACAAACGCGAGCATCAGTGTAAATCAAAAATACCTCAAAATTTACATCGAAATCGGTTCAGTAGTTTTAGCTTGAAAACTTAACAGACAGACGCATTTATATATTTCACATCTATAATTATAATAAATCTGTAGAAGTGAAAATTCTTTACATTGAAAATATCAAAAAAATAAATGGCAGGGGGTGTTACTAGACCAACACCGAACCCAAAAATGTGATTAAAAAATTTTTTGTCTGTCGGTCTGTATGTTTGTTTAGGCATCACGCAAAAACTACCGGTTTGATTACGATGAAACTTGATATAATTATTTTTTAATATCCTGGGCATCACACTGGGTACTTTTTATCCCGGAAAAGTATAAACAATAAAAAAAACAAACTTAATTTTGCGGTTCGACCCGAGACCCGATTACTGTATCAACCGCAACTAATAACTTTGTCGTAGGTTACGTCACCCGCAGCGGAGTTCACTAAGGGGCGCTTGCACACGGCTAAGATACTATAATATTTTATCTTAAGATACAATATCGCTCGCCATACAATTCAATGGACGACGAAGATAATAAATAATATTTCATATTTTCGTATCTCAAAAAACCTAACAAAACCATTTTCGACTTCTGTACTTACTTACTATTCATATTTTTTTTAAATCAATGCTTTGTTAGAAATCAATATTATGGTATCATAATGACAATCTTAATCAAAGTTTTTGTTTCTATTCACCTCTACTATGGTATTATTTAATCTCTGCCCCCACATACTAACCGTAACTTTCCAAAATAGAATTATAAGAAACATAAATCGCCGCTGATATTGAATTGAACTCTGCGATGGCCGCTAATAAATTGATATAATGACAGGAGGATGATGAATATGTTATTGAGTCATCCCAGTGCAATCTTAGCTAGGTCGTGAGAACCACCGAAACAAATTCAGAGGTCAATTGTCTTTTAAAGTCTGTGAACATGTAATGGTCAAATCATAATTATGAGAACCATGCAGTTTAGTAGACTTTTGAGGAAAGAACTCCATAGATTTCGGTGGATTACGTATTAAATTCAGTTCACCGAACTGTTCCGTTAGGCACAACTCACACTGGCGTAAAGTCGAAGCATGCGACGCGTCATGTTTCTTGCCTAGAGTACCTATATTCATCACGATAGCCACAGTCTGCAGCACGATAAGCCCTAAGATTGGTCCCGCGCCTAATTTCTCCCAGATCGTGTTGTATTGTCGGCCCATGGAACTATGACATAGAAATGGCAGACAGTACCTACACCTGTGTTTGCGCACACACATACAGTACAAATATCTCCACCTTATTTTATTTTTTTGAGATGATGGGAAATCTACTATATAAAAATAAGTCGGGTTTTCCTTCCTGACGCTATAACTCCAGAATGCACGAACCGATTTCCACGGTTTTGCATTCGTTGAAAAGGTCTCGGGCTCCGTGAGGTTTATAGCAAAAAAAAATTTTTTTGTCTTTTAATCACCAAACGAAATGTTACATAAAACGAAGCCATCTGGTGGCGAAACGGAGTTCGCCGGGTTTGCTAGTCTTGAAATAATTCTTTCCACTCTGGGTGGAGCTAGGAGTGTCAGTTTTACTTAACTAAATCTCACCTAAGTTCCTTCAGTTGCCCTTTGCGTTCCAGGGCCACGTTAACTCTTTCGAACAATACCTCAGTCCTATGAAGAGTCCTACAGCTCCTGCGATATAACACAGCTTCTGTTGAGATTGGTCTCGTTTGCCTAGTTTCGCGTTAAAGTCCCCCATGACCACGGTGGAGTGAGTCTTAGAACCATGCATGGCTCTGGATATGTCTTGCCTATCCTTCGGTATTATTATCCTTACATATTTAAAACAAAGTCCTCCAACAGTCTGTCTGTCTGTATGAACGCGATAAACTCAAAAATGTACTTACATGCAGTTTTCACCAATAGACATAGTGATTCATTAGGAAGGTATAGCATGCATGCATAAGTAGTAGTTAACATAGTACAGTACGTAAAACCGAGAATGTGTAACATTTGTAACACGTTAGAAGCTGGAACAGGTCGCTAATAAAATTATCAAAAACTTCGTTTTTATTTTAGATAAAAAATACACTGTGGGAAGGCGGAGTCCGTGTCGCAGGGCTACTGTGGAGTCCGCTAATAAAACAACAGTCTCGAGTCGCCAATCAAAGGTTCCACATGGTTGATTGGCTACCTACATTCTATAGCGCTGCGGGAGGCAATACAAGGTATCATTTTTTTTTCTTGATTGCTATTAGTTCTTTGTTACTATTTTAAAGGCTCAATTCTGACGTCATCTCAACGCTCAGTCACGTGGTCAGAACAAAGGAATAGGAGGCGTGGCTGACTCGAGGCGATCAACGAAAAGAGAATTGAAACGAAACGGTTGTAACTTGGCTAGGGAGGCTGTGCTGTGAACGATAGCAAATGTGGAGGGCCATGTTTTTCGCGATGATTTCGCGGCAAAATTACGGCGTGAATACACGCTGTGAATCACACAGGAGTCTGGAGTCTATCCGAACTCGTTGGAATGGTTCAATTATATTATATATATTTTAATAAATTGGCTTGTTAAAACATTTTTCTAATCAAATTTCTGCTAACAGTGTATTTACAGAAAGAAACATCGACGGCTATGACTTATGGGAGGCACTATCTAAAGATCTGCCATCTCAGAGAACTAACATCGTGCACAACATTGATGACATCTGGGGATTAGCTTCTATTACTGTGGACAATTGGAAAGTCCATAAAGGTAACCCCCGATTTCTGATTATTCATTTGAATACAGTATTTTAAGCAAAATGTTTAAAATTAAATTGGTGTATGGTGATGCTAGAACTAATACTTTGGGATAACGCATTTTTATTTTCGTTTTCTTATTTTTAAATATTAGAAATATATTTAAGTCTTAATCTTCACTTGAAATTATGTGTTCCCATGAAAATATGTAGGTATGTCAAATATCTTTATGAAATTATGAAGTTTCGCAGACATGGGGTTTTTTTTTTTTTTTTTTTTATTGGGTGGGAAAATCATCCTAATGACATCCCCGCTCTTGGGCGGAGCGAGAGATAGTGTCAGACTCTTACTGACTAAAAACCCACTCCTGTTCCTTCGTTGCCTTCGTCCCAGGGCCCCGGGTTCCGCTTTCACACTACCCGTGGCCCCAGTAGGCTTCGACCCTGCTGGGCCCCTACGATTTGCTGACATCTCCTTGAGGCGCGCGTGGAACAAAACGCATCTGCTGAAGTATGGATTGATTAAAAAATACCTACACCATAGATATCCGACCTACACTAACATCGTCTTTACAGCTCCAAATTTAATTCAACTTGGCATATCTTAAAAATATTTTTGATAGAGTATTCTATCGCAACATTCATAAATTAAGAATAATTTCCAAACAATTCTATATCTAGGCACAAATCACGACGGTGCCTGGGACTACTGGTACGGGCCGGACGGTCGTGATGGCGCTTACAACTTAGATTTAGTGTACCAAAGCAAATCTGCCGAGGCCATCGAGAAGATTGCTAAACTGCCTAATAAAGACAAGATTTCAAGCCTCAGGTAATTTTGCAATCATTTTGCATCATCATTTCAGCCGAAAGACGTCCATTGCTGAACATAGGTCTCCCCCAAGTGTTGCCACATCGACTGGTAGATTCCCGGGACCCTCACCAGGTCATCGGTCAACTTTGTGGGAGGCCTACCAACGCTGTGTTTTCCGGTACGCGGTCGCCACTGCAGAACATGTCAGGTCCATTGAACATCTGTTCTGCGAGCGAGGTTTCCTACCCTACCCACTACTTATAAGTTTGGCGAAACCAATAATGAAAAATCCTTATTTCCATTGGTCACGCCATCATGCGTGAACGGCTGCACCGATTTCACAATTTTTTTTTGTTGTATTTGTTATTGTTAGGAGAAGGATCTTATGAAGGAAAATTTTTTTAAAGTTACGAATACGATAGGGTAGAGTTGGGTAGAGTAGAATAGAGTAGTCAGTTGACGGGAGCGAAGCCGCGGGCAAAAGCTAGTGATATATAAAACATGGTGGTTGTCAGAGACGACGAATAAATAAATGAGAAATGGACACACCTATATTTCTCCAGTGATGTATAAGTTCTAATATATTATAATAAGGAACACGGCAAACAATCAAAATGCAAATGCAATCTACAGGCTTTAAAAAAAAAAACCTTTTCGTTCCGCAATGAATCCCTTGTCGTCATTTTCAGGGACGCGTCAACTGTAAACTGCGACAATAGTGTTTCAATGACACCGTGCAAGCCGCTGGAAGCGCCATGCCTCTTTGACATCTCTACAGATCCTTGCGAGCGAAGGAATATGGCTGAAGAGTAAGTTAAGTCTTATGAACCCTTTAGGGCTGATTGTACCAACGTCGGTTATCAAATCTTTTATTCGTGAAATTAAATTGACGTCCGATAGTTTTTATATGGAATAACTTTCTGAAATTCATAATTCCATAGATACTAACAGTCATTACGTATAAATGCGTAAGTCTATTCCCTTATCACGTCTTAAAGATTGAAAGGATTTGGATGATACTTGGCGCACGGCTACTTTCAGGCTGGCGAAGCCACTGGCAGAAGCTAGTTAAAATATATTTCTCAAAATAAATATAAATGGTGATAAATGGAATAAAAATAGTCAGCCCTTTGCTAAGCTAGCATTCTCTTTAATATGTACATATTTGATTATCCTATCCCTCAATGAAAAAATCAAATATATAATTATTTTATAGGTACCTATATAGCTGAATATTTCTAAAATTGTCATTTTTTTTTTCTTCAGAAAACCAGAAATCCTACAAGCGTTACTGTCAGAATTAGACAAAGTGAATGCAACAGCGGTGTCTCCCATAAACAAGGAAGTGGATCCCCTGGCCCACCCTAAGTATTGGGGGCGCGTGTTTACTACCTTCGGAGACTTCGAACAGCCGAGGACTCCCTCAGTGGTGTCATACCCTAAAGCCACCGACCCTAGACACCGGTTTTGTTGAAATTTCGTGGGGATGTAGCCCTGAAATAATCCTATTTAGTACCTTCAATAAAAAAATGGTACCTCTTGGGTTTTGGTAAAAATTGATAAACAAATCTGGTATACGCCTCAGCGTACCGTAACCTTACCTTAATATTGACTCGATAGCGCGTACCAATCGGCCACAATATTAAATTTAAATTTCTAACCTAAAAATGTAGCACCCAGAAAAAGGTATTTTGATATTATTGTTCCCATTAAGCGACCCATCAAAACATATTTTTATCACATAAATATGCAATATTTTAGGAGAAGACATCAAATCAAAATCATACTCAATATCAAGATGGTATGCCTAGATGTGGCAGTCAAATTTTAAGTAGGTACTAAACTATGTTTGGTGGTGGTGGGTTTACTTTCTGACGTTACGACGTATTATGCTCTATTTTGGTTAGCCTAATTTAATCTTTTTTATTTTCGGACATCATGGTCCGATGATTAGTATCTATACATATAAAAGGAGAAACTGACTGACTGACATATCAACGCACAGCCGAAACTACGGGGACTAGGAGCATAAAATTTTCCCCAAGGTTACCTTTTATGACGTAAGCGAGCACTAAGAGAGGATTTCCCAAAATTCTCTCCCTAAGGGGATAAAAGGAGGTCCAAAGTTTGTATGGAGAAATTACTATCACGCGGGCGAAGCCGTTGGCAGAAGCTAGTTAAATAAATAAAATTTAATAGCTATTGCTAGCAACATAATGCGTTTGTCTATGAAATTTACAATAAATATCCTTCAACTTCTATAAAACATCAAAACATAAATCACATTTGTTTTAATACATACCCACATGAGTTAACACTTTTTTGTTGTGGCCACAGCTAAACTTAAATATTGTACATAATTTCTGAATGCAAATAATTTATTTCGTATTTTAGAGAGGTCACATCATCAGAATTGGATTTTGATATAATTAAGATTTATCAGAAAGTACCGATATCCTTTCAAATAAAAAAATAGTTTTATAAATCTGTATAAATCTGTGTATAAATGATCGAGTTCTCGAGTCAGAAACATAAAAAAGACAACCCATTATTTTCTTGTAGTCATTTAAAAACAAAAAGTATATAAAAGTGAGGTAAATACATTGATTTTTTAAATACATTATTCATTACTTTTATGCTTGTTACCCTAATATTGTATTTTATGTGATCGGTGTACGAGTATATTAAATATAGTAAATTTTAAGCAAATGCAAATGACGGAGATCCTCGTGTCCTGATATACAGACCTTGAGCCTAGTTTTTGGCACCAGTCTCCTACAATATTAAGTAATAAAGTATATGTATTTTTTACTACTCTGTATTTTGTAATGTTGTGGCGAGAGAATTAATAAATTTATTATTATTATAGTATGTTATTATTATTACATACCTAATTTTTTAGTTTATGTATTAGCACAATGTTAGCAACTACAATATAATTAAACCCTAAAGTAAAATTGTGAGTAGGTACCTACTAAAGGATAAACCCGTTTCTGGGCGTTCCATGAATGAAATATATACCAAAAAAAATGTCAATTTTGTTTAATTAAATCATTTAAATCTTAGCCTCATTAGCATTGGCCAAATGTAGAAAATAAATAGATTTCTATTTTTTAGTTTTAAACGAGCTTTATAAACTGTTACAGAACTTATTTCTTGATACTTCACTAACTTCACAAACGCTGTCATTATGACATTAGAGCGTATCTTATGAATGTAATTGATTTAGTGAAATTCGATACTTTTTCAAATAATTAAGTAATACGCCTCCATTTTAGTATAACTGTTTATTAGATGTTAAAAACGTAAAATAAGTAAACGTCAATCTCAACGCCTTGTATTGTGGCCAAAAGTGAGGCCGAAGCCATAGGGCTTCGGCCTCACTTTTGGATTTAGATGTTGATGATGAGGCGATATGGTCTAAGACCTTAGCCTCCAATTCCTACATTCTGACCACGTGACTGAGCGTTGAGTTGACGTCAGAACAAAGGAATCGGTGGCGTGACCTACTCGAGGCGTTCGGCGCGAACGAAACGATTGTAACTTGGCTAGGGGGGCTGAAAGTGATCGAATAGAACCAACAAACTTTTTTTTTCGTGAACTGCTTCCCATACTTATACGAGTACATGACGATACTTGATGAGACGGCCCGGTGATATCTATCGGTCGTTGCATGTGTTCGCAAGCAAGTGCACTCAACTTTTAAAAATACAAAAAATGAGTGCAATACAAATAATTGGTAAATGCAATTATTGACAGGCGAAATATCTGGTATTTTTGTTTAGATGAAATACGTTGAGCGCATTCTGTGATGAATACAGATGATTTCAAACCTAAACAAAATTCCGCCTAGGCCGTTCCATCATCGGACCACCAGGCGTACGGCAATGCGCCACCGGTACATGGTGGACATCCCACCTATACGCACAAAACGTTTTGGGAACACATTCATTGTGCGTACAGCTAAGGACGGAAGTTCCTTGCCGGAATCTGTGTTTCCTGATGGCTACAACCCGGAAATCTTTAAGTTAAGAGTGAATAGGTTACTTCTAGGTAAGCGCGCTCCATCGTCGACCGCATCGTCGCTTTCCATCAGGTGAGATAGCGGTCAAGCGCGATCCTATCAAGAATAAAAAAAAATAGATTTCAAACACAAAAAAAGGATAGACATAGAATACAATTCTCCTCTTAAGAAGCATTCAAACTAGTCCAACGCTATCTCATTCCTCTTAACGGGCATCCTGGAACAAAGATTCCATCTTTCTTTACTTAAATGATTACGAATCTGATCAATAATAAAAACCCGGGCAAGTGTGATTCAGCCTCGCGCATTGAGGGTTCCGTTCAAACTTACCTATGAAAACAGTTCAATTCCCGAGTTTTTTTAACGTAACTACAAAACAGTTTTCAGATTTTTTTCCTATACTACTCTGTCAAGAAAGTACCGGGAAAAGATCAATAATACACAAAATGTCTGTTATTCATCCAAATTTATTTTATCACCTTCAAAGTATGCTCCTTTAGAAACGATACACTTGCGCCAACGAATAATCCATTCATCAAAACATTTTTTAAACGCTGCTTCCGGAATTGAGTTCAGTTCTCGCCGCGAATTCTCCTTTATGTCTTCTATCGATTGAAAACGGGTGCCACGAAGTGGTAATTTGAGTTTAGGAAAAAGAAAAAAGTCAGCAGGAGCCATATCTGGTGAATATGATGGTTGCTGGATGGTATTTGTTGAGTGTTTGGTCAAAAATTCGTTCACAATGATAGCCTTGTGCGAAGGCGCATTGTCGTGGTGCAAAATCCAAGAATTTTCTTTCCACAAATCTGGCCTTTTTCGTCGGATTCGCTCTCTTAAACGCCGCATAACGCTCAAATAATATTCTTTATTTACCGTTAGACCTTCCGGTAAGAATTCAGAGTGCACAACACCGCGATAGTCAAAGAAAACAGTCAACATGACTTTGACTTTTGATCGACTTTGGCGTGGTTTTTTCGGTTTCGGTTCAGTTGGAAGGCGCCACTCCGAAGCTTGTTGACTAGTTTGCATGTCAAATTCGTAAACCCACGTTTCGTCACCAGTAACAATGCGTTTCATGAATGTTGGGTCCGAACTGACTCGTTCTAGCATGTCCTCAGCGACTTTCATACGATTGAGTTTTTGGAGAAAATTCAGATCTTTTGGGACTAGCCGAGCAGCAACATGTTTCATACCCAAATGATTAGTTAAAATGGTACGGATCGACTCGTGAGATACAGAAAGTTCGGCGGCTATCTCTCTCAGAGTTGAATGGGGATTTTCTTCACTTTTGCGATGTTAACTTCAGTTGCAGACGTTGACAGCCTACCAGAGCGAGGCAAATCTTCCATCACATCTCGACCGCTTTTGAACGCTTTGAACCACTCATAAGCACGAGTTTTTGATAAAGTCGATTCACCGTAAGCCTTCTGTAACATTTTCAGTGACTCCGAACACGAAATTCCATTGGCGATGCAAAATTTAAGACAAACTCTTTGTTCGATATTTTTGTCCATTATGAAATTCGCAATACACACTATATATGATATTACTAAAACCAGCACTGTATTTAATATAAATAACAGATGCAACTCAAACTCCGCGCCAAAATGGAAAACAGTTGTGCCAATCTAACTACTACAAAAAAACAAAAATTTGAATTTGGAACCATAAACAAATCATCCATTCCCGATACTTTTTTGACTGAATGTACTTGTGCTATGAGACCTTGCTTTATGCCAAATTTCAGGATTCTAGGTCAACAGGAAGTACTCTATGAATTTTGACATAAACGGCCGTATTTTTTTTTCGTTAACTCTGAAGTGATTTTTTCACATCTTCAAGGGACCGCAGACCTGAGTATATGGCTTTAATTTTAACTCGATACCTCCATGTAAACATCCATGTAGCACCCACTCCTATCAAGATCGGAGACTATACACTCGAAGTTGTGGGCGACTACGTTAATCTGGGACAGACAGTCCAGTTGGGTAGGTCTAACTTCGAGAAAGAGGTCAATCGTCGAATCCGACTAGCCGAGTCACAACGTTCGGGAAGCTGTGCGGTGTCTTCTCGTCCAATATACCACAGTGTCTCAAGACAAAAGTCTATGACCAGTGCGTGTTGCCAGTGATGATATATGGCTCCGAAACGTGGTCGCTTACAATGGGCCTCATCAGAAGGCTTAAAGTTACTCAAAGGGCAATGGAAAGGGCTATGCTCGGAGCTTCCTTACGTGATCGCGTCAGAAATGAGGATATCCGCAGGAGAACCAAGGTTACGGACATAGCCCGAAGAATCGCCAAACTTAAGTGGCAGTGGGCAGGGCACATTGCTCGCAGAACAGATGGTCGAAGGGGACGAAAGGTTCTGGAATGGCGACCGCGTACCGGAAGACGCAGCGTTGGAAGGCCTCCCACAAGGTGGACCGATGACTTGGTGAGGGTCGCAGGAATCCGATGGATGCGAGACGCACAGGACCGGTCATTGTGGCGGCATTTGGGGGAGGCCTATGTCCAACAGTGGACGTCTTTCGGCTGAAATGATGATGATGACCTCCATGTGTTTCCGAGATTAAGGGTCTTGACAAACAGACAGACGGAGTACAAAGTGATCCTATAAGGGTTCCGTTTTTTCCTTTTGAGGTACGGAACCTTAAAAATATATTTGTTGGTTTTATTGAATACTACCTTTTGTTAGCGGCTTCGCCGGCGTGGAAGCAGTTTTCTCTATACTAACTTTGGAACCCCTTTTTATCCCCTTAGGGAGTGAATTTTGAAAAATCCCTTAGTTCTCGCTTACGTCATAAAAGGAAGCCTTGTGCAAAATTTCAACGTCTTAGTCAGTAGTTTCGGCTGTGCGTTGATATGTCTGTCAGTCAGTTTCTCCTTTTATATATGTATACAGATGACTACCTATTATAAAAACAAAATCTTTTTACCTCTAATGTTTAAACGTCCTTAACAAAATCACAAGTGTTTTTAGCTCTAGGGTTTTGCCACACTTAAAAAATATCACAAGTTCCTAAAATCATAAAATGGAACTAGTGGGAACAAAATATTAATTCTATTAATTCCAGATTCTTTTAAACTACATAGTGATTAAAAAAAATCAGAAGTTCCATCGTGGAACTGTTAATGGTAGGAACCCTAAATTTCTGTAAAAGCGAATTGAATTTGGGCCTTCTTCTTCATATTTCTGTTCAAAATATTATGGGCAGTCATTTTAACGCTAGGATGACTGCCCATATTTTTTAAATTTATTTTCTCAGTTAATAATTAAGTACTAATTGTTTAAACAAAGGTATTAAATAGTAGCAAAGGATATTAGTAATATTTTGAAGCTTGTCCGTCAATTTGGCCAGTCATTCTGATATTCACCTAAAACGCATCTGTACCTGAATGACATGCATAAGCTACAAAATTTAAAAAAAAGCAGGTATTTAATTAATAAACCGGTCGTTAATCTCTGCGACGATAAATCCTATACTAAACTCTAGACAGAACCATAAAATAAAATTATTATGTCTAATATTCACCTAAAAGGCATCTGTATCCTTCAGTTGCATTTTGTGGTACAGGACCACGTTATCACTTTCAAATATTCTCATGGAATTATCGTACAGCAGCTTTTTACCGCTGTCCGCTCCCGAAGCTTATCCTATAGAATCCGTCCACTTTTCCTAAACCAAAGTTAATTAGCCTATGATACTCAGAATATTGTATCCATCTGCTAGAATTGTCTTCATCGGGCAATCGGCGGCGGCGATCTCTTGCGCCGGGCCTTGGTTCAGGCCATGGTCCGGAGCGAGGAGGAGTGGCAGGCGGTCGCCTCCTTCTGCGAAGCAGTAATGCTAGCAAAGAAGGCGGCCGATCGCGTGAGGCAACGGTCCTTACGCCCTGTCCGCCGCCGGGATTCCGATCCCGATTTCCGGCTACCGTAGCCGCGGGCTTGCGGAGGGCGAGCAATGGGTAGCCCGCCGTCCGACCGTCCGGTAACCGTCCGGACCGAGCCCAAGTCGTCGACGGCGCGTATTGTTCCACGCGCGCCTCAGGGAGATGTCAGCAAATCGTAGGGGCCCAGCAGGGTCGAAGCCTACTGGGGCCATGGGTAGTGTGAAAACGAAACCCGGGGCCCTGGGACGAAGGCAACAAAGGAACAGGAGTGGGTTTTTAGTCAGTAAAAGTCTGACACTATCTCCCGCTCCGCCCAAGAGCGGGTTTTGTCATAAGATGATTTTCCCACCCAATAAAAAAAAAAAAAAACCTGAATGACATGCATAAGCTACAAAATTAAAAAAAAAAACAGGTATTTAAATAATAAACCGGTCGTTAATCTCTGCGACGATAAATCCTATACTAAACTCTACACAGAACCATAAAATAAAATTATTATGTCTGATATTCACCTAAAACGCATCTGTATCCTTCAGTTGCATTTTGTGGTACAGGACCACGTTATCACTTTCAAATATTCTCATGGAATTATCGTACAGCAGCTTTTTACCGATGTCCGCTCCCGAAGCTTATCCTATAGAATCCGTCCACTTTTCCTAAACCAAAGTTAATTAGCCTATGATACTCAGAATATTGTATCCATCTGCTAGAATTGTCTTAATCGGATTGGATCTTCTCGAGGCTAGTTAGCCCATTATATCCCACAGCTAGGCAACGGCCTACCTCTCCCTTTTCCACACACGTCTCCGTGGATATTCGGCCATTGCAGGCCAGTAGGTACCTCTGGTTAGAGTCAAGTTCATCTCTCCACCTTCGTCTTGGTGTACCGCGATGACGCCTAGCTTTAATGGAACCTACGAAAAATAACCTAGTTGCCAAAAAATAAAAAACCCGTTTTGTGATTTTTATTTTGACTACCTAGTAGCTGGGCCGGTGTAGTGTAGCTACTACACCGGACTCCTAATTACTTTATTATTTCTTTCAGTTTCGTTCCAAGTTACATTCTAGGGTTTTTCTCAAATGGCAAAACGGGCATTTTATTTTTTAACGAGTTTATACGTTCCAAATAAGTATAGGAAAGTCAATAACCTCGATCTGTCAAATGTTGATTGAAAAGTACGGTTTGCAAAGAAAACTTATTTGCGTATCCATAACGGTTTTTTATTTGCTTTGTTTTACTGAGTGTTAGTTAAATCTCGGTTAATTAAACTCGTTATTGTTCAATCTAAATAAGCTTAATATATTGTTTATGACATAATTAGGTTAAAAAAATAAAACTATTTTCTTTCTTATTTTCCTTATTAGGAACAATCGCCTTCTTCCATTTACCATTACTCAGACACTTCACACAGTGGCGCAGAGATGAGCAAAATTGAAGAACTGCATTATACTTTTTTCGTGTATAATTCATAAATAAACTGAATTTTAAAAATTTCTTGTCTTGCTCACCCTACCCAATTTCTTCGGTTTGACAGTATGACTTCACAATATGGCGTAAAAATCGATCCTATTCTTATTTGAAACGCATTGTACTTCCTATAAAAGCAAATTATATTAAGTACCAGTGCTGTGTCAGTGACCTAAAGCGCTAAATGAACCATAAGGATGTACCTTCATTACCATGCACCGCGCTTGTAGATAGCCTAGTTCGCATTGTGTTAGCTCTCATTCGTAATCGGGAGAGCGACGCGGCATGTTGTTGTTACTGAGTGTCTGTTTAGTGCTGTGTCGAGCTTCGGCTGACGTGAGGCCCAATATTGTAATCTTTTTGGCTGACGACTTGGTAAGTAATTTTTCTTTATTTTATTTTTAGGGTTCCGTACCTCAAAAGGAAAAAGCGGAACCGCGGTCTGTCTGTCAAGACCCTTTATATCGGCAACGCTAGGAGGTATCGAGTTGAAATTAAAACCATATACTCTGTGCATCATGTCTGCAGTCCCTAGAATCTGTGAAAAAAAACAAACTTCTGAGTTAACGAAAGATACGGCCGTTTATGTCGAATAACTTTTAATAGATGTTTTTCAAAACCGGATATACCACAAACTTACAAGCTTTAGCGTAAACACAGGTATCTAACAGGTAGGTAGTAAAAAGTTTAGGTACCTGTATTTACCTGTGTTGTGTCGGTATTAGGTACCCCTACTATACACGTAGAACTTTACTCGAAAATAAGAAATAGCTAAAATTAAAGTATTTTTTTTATTTCATGTCGTATTGGAAGTAAAGCTTCATTAATTTATAATCTGATCGTTTATTTTTTACCGACAATTGATCGTACAAAAGTGTGACGGAGGCATTTTGTTCACTCTATCATGAATATTATTTGGTACTAACTTAATTTAAAGCCCTTGAATAATAATAGGTAATTTACAAATAAAATAAAATAAAAAAAGTAAGAAACTTAAAACACTTCAAGCGTAAATAGATTATTATTTTTCGAGAGGACCAACGATTATCGGTAATAAAGAAGACCCGGGCCAATTATGACATGTTTATTACACGCTTAAAAAGTTAATTCATTGGTCTCCACGTTATCTTAGCCAATGTTTATAAATAAACACATCAATATTAGATATCCCGCCTAACCACAAATCGACGATGAAGTGGCAATTTATGCAATTTTACTTTTTTTCGTAGATAGACTTTTTTTTTTTATTGGGTGGGAAAATCATCCTTATGACATCCCCGCTCTTGGGCGGAACGGGTTATAGTGTCAGACTCTTACTGACTAAAAACCCACTCCTTTTCCTTCGTTGCCTTCGTCCCAGGGCCCCGGGTTCCGCTTTCACACTACCCGTGGCCCCAGTAGGCTTCGACCCTGCTGGGCCCCTACGATTTGCTGACATCTCCTTGAAGCGCGCGTGGAACAGTACGCGCCGTCGACCACTTGGGCTCGGTCCGGACGGTTACCGGACGGTCAGACGGTAAATAATCGTTTGCGTGAGCTGGCATACCTTATATATAGCGTATCTTATTTTTAAAAATAAGATATAAAGTTAGTTGCTTTTGCCAGCTCACGCAAACGATTATTAAAAGTCTACGTAAAAAAGTAAAATTGCAAGAATGTCAGTTAGGAATCCTTGTCACTTCATCGTCGATATTAATTGACCGAGCAATGACCTGAAAGACATGCAGCCCATAAGCTTCAAATTAAAAAAAAAAAACAGGTATTTAATTAATAAACCGGTCGTTAATCTCTGATAAATCCTTTACTAAACTCTACAAGATAAAATCAGAAACATAAAATAAAATTATGTCAGTGATGGCATACGCACTGCACACAATATATATTACGAGTACTAGCGTGGTTACTATCACAATTTAATCGTAACAATGTAACATTATTTATTATAGAAAGATTATTATATTACATAGGTAGTAGGTACCTTTATTGACACAGTTGTGCAGCTAATGAAGACCATTGATGAGGTTCGGAATCAAAGTACCTACATAAAGCAATCCCTCCAAAATGTGAGGTTTTCATTCAGCTCATATAGCTAATTTTACTAAAACATTTGGCGTTTTGGACAAGCAGTTACATTTTATGGTTTGTCTAAGACTTATTTGCATAAAATTAGTAAAGCTATGTTGTAAGTAAATAGTAGATATAGACCTAGTTTGAATAGTTATCATCATCTTTGTGCCCTGGTCCCCCTTTTTTTAAGGTGGAAAGTCATCCAATGACTTCTCCCGCTCTTGGGCGAGCGAGAGGGTATGTCAGACTTTTACTGACTAAAACCCACTCGTACGTTCCTTTTTTGCCTTGCGTTCCAGGACCTCGGGGTTCATTTTAACTTAACCCATGGCCCCTGTAGACTTCGACCTTGCTGGGCCCCTACGATTTGCTGACATATCCTTGGATGCATGCTCCGCAAAATGAAGCGATCCCTCGCCATTCCTCCTTACATACACACGGACCATGGCCTGTACCAGGGCCCGGGCCCTGGTCCCCTGTTTCTTGGGGTCGATGCAAAACGTTTTTTTTTCTTCCGGTCGACTAGATAGAATATCTAGTCGACCGTCACGCTATTCACAGACACAGTTATTAGTGGTAACAAAACCAGTATAAATAAGCTGTTATCGTGTTATATTGAAGCTGTGTTCTTGCTCAAGTTCAAAGGCTTATCGCTGAGCCAAAACAAATTAAAAAAAAACGCGAATGTATGGCGAAAATAAATTGTCTTTTTAAGATTTGCTGAATTAAAGTTGTTTTAAATCGGTTGTATTCTTCTGTACTTACTTAGCTTAAAAAAAAACGATCTACGTTTTTTTTGCAGCCCTCGTTGCTTTTTCCTGATTTAATATTTATTTTTAATTTGAGTATATATTATGACCCGAATTTTTAAAAATAATACATCGCAACAGTAGTAAAGAACTTTAGAGGTAGGCAAAGAAGGGTGCAAACTCAAAGTCCCACAAACCCCCATTGAAAAAGAAGGAATCACAATATCTCATTATTGGTGGCAGATATTTCGTAATTTTTTTCAGTAACCTGTCTCCCTTCAGTTTTGCACGATGCCGTCGCTATAGCCTATTCAAAATAAGTTAAAAACTTTGGTGTTTTCCTAGACTGTAACCTGCCTTGGAATGTCCACATTGCGGAAGTAATCAGGAGGGTGTATTGCTCATTTCAGTCACTAAAACGTCTCCAAAAGTTCCTGCCTATCTCAATTTAAGTTACTCTTGCTCAATCTCTTCTTGTACCTATTCTAGACTACGCTGATGTCTGCTTCCTTGATGCTACTAAGGAACTTCTTGATAAGCTGGATCGTCTGCAGAATTTCCGTATCTGCTTCATTTTTGGCCTTCGAAAGTACGAACATGTGTAGGAATTACGAAGGCAATTGTAGTGGCTGCCTGCCGCTGCCTGTTCGGCAGCATCGGGATTGCCACACTCTTTCTTTTCTCTTCTCTGCTCTTCATAATCCCAACTCCTCCTTGTTACTTCGTGAAAGCTTTGAGTATCTTTTTCCAAGAGGAAAACCTTGTCGCTCATCAACCTCTTTGGTTCTTCGTTTTCCTCCCCTTTCCTCTAGTCTTTATACAATGGATCTTTCACTGATCGAGCTGTGCACCTTCCACACACATTAAGGGCTAGCCGCTCGTTGAAGGTTTTTAAGAGAACAATTAGGGAACATTTCCTCTCAGCATGACCTATAAATATGTATGTATGGATTTTATTTATTGAATATAGTATGTTTATGTATTTTGTGCTGTGCACATATTTATGCAGTTTATTTTTAGTTATATGATTTATGTTAGTTATCCTCATGAGTAACATTTTTATAAATATATATAATATGTACCGATATATATTATATATATTTATAAAAATATAGTCTATCGGTCTTTATCGATATCTTTAATACAGCTTGTTTAAACGCTTTAATCGGCATCGGTTGTTTTTAAAATGGTGCGGATTTCATCACTCATGCAGGATTGCCCCGCATGCAGGAAATTTGAAAATGCATAAAACGCGTACCACGTGCGGATTCCTAGCGTGAGGCAACGGCCCTCACGCCTCAACCGCCGTCGGGACTCAAAAAAACGTGCGTATTCCACGCATTACAATAAATACTTGCATGAAATGGACATTTTGCGGGGGTTATTCGTGTGGATCAATTCCGCATGATAAAAACCGCACGATATTAAAAACACCCTTAGGTAAACGATCATCATCACGGACCCATACCCTAAGTTTGCTGTAAGAAAACCCATTGTGGGTTAAGCTCGCCTATGTAGATCCGCTGTCCTATTTTTATTATTTGCAAAAGTTGTGTTCCCAGAGGAGTCTACTCTATAGGATATTCATCATCATCATCATTCCGGCCGAAAGAAGTCCATTGCTGGACATAGGCCTCCCCCAAGCGACGCCACAACGACCGATCCTGTAAGTCTCGCATCCACCACACTCCCGCGACTCTCACCAGGTCGTCGGTCCACCTTGTGGGAGGCCTTCCAACGCTGCGTTTTCCGATGCGCGGTCGCCACTCTAGAACCTTTCGGATATTAAATGCATTTATAGCCAGAGTGCATACCATGATAACTTCAATATGCGAATGAATGGATACATTGTTTTATTACGTAATCCCGGTATCTACCTTCCAGCTTCATCTTCTGATTAGTTCCATCAATCATCACAATGCTTCGTCAATGTCGCTAACTATCTTAATCGAGATATGATGAAATATTTATGGTTAATGAGTTCAAACAAAGAATTCAAATAGCATACCTACTCATTGAGGACTAGGCATCCATCTCCTGAGAACAGCATAGGTACAGTATGAGTACGTCGAAAACGACAATAGTGAAAACATTGTAAGTTGTGTGCATTATTTTTCAACTGAGAGAGCTGTAGTAGTTATGAAAATATTTTGCACTAACAATAGGCTTATCAAAAAGCTGTATGCTTCCTGGCAGGACTGGAACTCCACTAACATAGTTTCTTCCTAGTTGTTTGACACTGCCTACAATTATTCATTTATTTTATAATTTATGTACACACGAATAAAGAAAGAAGATACATTCTGATAAAAACTGTACAAAGGTACTGCTTATTTCCAATAAAAAATTTCTTCCAGCAGACCTGCGAAAGGAAAATGTTGAAAAAAACATTCCTAATTTACCTAACTTTGTGCAGAACAGTATCCTAAGGTCTGGTCGTCATTTAAAGAGACGTGCACATCTTTTTATGAGGAAAATTGTTAATATTGGAGTTTATTCAAAAAGATCAGGGGTAGGGCCCCTGATCTTTTGACGACGGCATGACGTGTAAAATGTCAGCCCTGTGAACGACAAAGAGGGATGGAGCTCTATACACCCTATATCGCTCCATCCCTTTAACAGTTCAGTTTCGGTCTTAAAATGGATCACGTTAAGACTAACACCTCGTGGTATTTTAGTATCCATGACGGAATTATAATCATTCGGAGAACCCTAGAGTTCATCTGCCGGCCTTCTGTAGTAGATTTATTTATAGTTTTGATAAAAATGACTTTTTTTCTTGTTGTTCCAGTTTGTCTTTTTATTACGTGCACACTTATCACTAGGTATTTATTATTTAATACACATTAGTTATTATATACTTAGTTATATTTATTTACCTCACTCTTAACGAAACTGATTTGCATCTGTACTATCACAGTAAGGTTCAGTTGAAAAGAAGCGTCAGGTAACTACTTACTAAGTACGTATCTTGTTTTCTGGTATTTTTGCTGAACCGGACCTATTTGGTGACCTAGCTGTGAGACATAGGTACAATGTTAATGTTCCGTTTTAAACCTATTTTTTTACATACCTACTTGATTCTACACTGTGTGTGTCAATTATTTATATATATGTTTTCGTTCCTCCTTTCTTTCTAGCTGCTTAGTAATCCTTTTCGGCAATACAAGTGTGATTCTGTGTTATCTTAAAGGGTTGGAACGATGTGGGCTTCCACGGCTCAAACCAGATTCCGACGCCGAACATTGATGCTCTGGCGTACTCCGGCCTCGTGCTACAGAACTACTATGTGACTCCTATATGCACCCCGTCCAGGTCAGCGCTCATGACTGGAAAATATCCTATACACACTGGTGAGTGCCATCTGATATGATATTGTTACATACAAATTGTTCATAGGTTTTTAAGTGATCCTGCAATAAAGTTTGCTTCTATAGTATGGAATCTCTCTTAACGATAATGACGACATATTTGGTGCAGTAGTGGACAGGTTGGGCTGTCCTGCTAAGTCGTGGGTTGACACTTTTCAGAAAAAATATTTACCTCTTAAACAGTTTTTTTTTTTTCTACATATTTTACCTACATTTGATTAGCCCGCTTTTGACTCTGATCTTACCTGACGGTAAGTGATGTATATTGTCTGGATGTAGGTATACTGACAAATAAGTTGATTTGTTAGTAATCAATCCCTAATTCAGAGGCACCTTAATGTACGATTCTACAAAATTGACGTGAGAAAAGTATAATTCTGATCCTGTTCACAGGAATGCAACACGGCGTCATACGTGGTGAAGAAGCAAGGGGCCTCCCTCTATCTGAGAAGATACTACCACAATACCTTAAAGATCTGGGTTACAAGACGCATCTAGTTGGAAAATGGCACCTGGGGCATTACAAGAAGGAATACCTTCCTTTAAACCGAGGGTTAGTATGAGAGATTCACTTTATTTTTATGAAAGACTAATATGTAAAGTAGCTGTACGTTTCGCTGTCTGAAATTTTTATGCTACAAATTGCGATACATAATAGTCGACAAATGGACCCCAATTGAACTCAAAGCATCTTCTGCACTACCACAGAAGACGCCCGTGAGTGACGAAGTTATGGTCCAACTAATTTGAATAACGTCTTGCCAGGGAACATCATAGTAATTTCTCATTTTCATAAACAAATCAGCCCAGTAATGTTGTCACGGCTGGGAATCAGGCCTCCTAAAGAGGACCTAGGTGAGAAAAAAGGCCGTATTCCACTATACGAACCCATTGTGGGTTGGTCGATGTGATATGTCTTCGAATATTTGGTGTTTTCCTTCACCATTTGTGATGTGACGATGAATTAAATTACATAAAGTTACAGCGTTTTCTTGACTTTAACCCGCGACGCCGACGTACAAATCGTAAGTCGGGGCGTTATTACTGGGACACCACTCTGCTATTCGTAATTTCCTTTTAATAACAATAGGTTATCATCAAACCGCCTTCCTTCACCAAGAAGATGAGTAGCAGAAACCAGTTTGTAAGAAGTCAATATTTTAATGCTGCACAATATGCGGCATTAGGTACGGTTATGACATAAGTCATCAATTCAAAGGCTTTTTTATTTATTTATGGCAAGTCGTCGTATAATCGTAGTTGTTGACAAATTGCATCGATTGCAAAAGCCTAATAAATTAATGTCATTAATTTATAATTCATAGCCCGACTTTGCCCATTGCTGAGCCTCAACATAGAACTATTGTCTACATTTCTTTTAATTTCTCTTTTCGCAGGTCTGCTGGAAGATATTTCTTTGGAAATAAGCAGTTCCTTTGTACTATTGTCTATTTTATATTGTCTTTTTTTTTGTGTGTACATAAATAGTAAAATAAATAGAAATCTTTTTTCTTCTGCCAATCCCCACATTCCCGTGCTAACCTTATCAAGGTTCTGCACTGGATGGCAACAATGTCGTCTGCCTATTAGCCGTTAGTCGACTAACACTTTTCTGTTTAAGTTCCTACTCTACTACTATAACGTTTTCGTTTACCCAAACTTGAAAATCTAATTCTCTTTTTAGATTTGACTCCCACGTCGGGTTCTGGACTGGAAAGATCGATTTATATGACCACACCAACATGGAGCTTAATACATGGGGATTCGACTTCCGGAGAGGTAAAAAAACAAATATAATTTAAATGACAAACTTTGTTCTATCAAATAAATTAAATGAAAGAAAAAATTGGGGGTGTAGGAGATTAAATAATACTTACCTTACGACATATTCTCAGACCTACCAAATATACACCAAAACAATTCATAAAAATTAGTTAAGTCCTTTTAGAGGAGTTCGATAACAAACACTGTGACACGAGACTTATTTATTTATTTATTTAAACTTCATGTACAGTGGTGGTACATAGGCGGACTTAATGCCACAAAGCATTCTCTACCAGTCAACCATTGGGTTAAAAAGACAAAAACTGTGGTAGCTGTGCACAATAAATAAATAACAGATATTTTTAAAATAGTATAGAACTTATATATATTTGATACAATAAACATTTGTTGTGTCCAGGGTTCGAGGTTGCTGATGACCTGTTCGGTCAGTATGCGACGGACATTTACACCAAAGAAGCCATTAAAGTAAGAATATTAGCTTGAATTAACAAAAAACGTGCATAGCGATAGATGCTTTAATGAGTAGGAACTAATTAAAAAATGTTTGAAATCTGACAACTAATTAGCTTCTTCCAAGGTGCAAATAACTAAAAACGGTTGGAGGAGCCATTGTGGGCATTCCTTACAATCCACTAATTTGCGAAAATAAATCGTAAGTTTCTGCCAACATTTTGACGAGTTATGCCAGCTGTGTTTTTAGAAGGTAGGTAAAAATGTTCTGTATAACGATCACCAACAACTCCTTTAGGGCTAAGTAATATATATAGTAAGTATATGGTGTAATTACAAAATCTATACATATAAAAGGAGAAAGTGACTGACTGACATATCAATGCACAGCCGAAACTACTGTGACTAGGAGCGTAAAATTTAGCACAAGGTTTCCTTTTATGACGTGGAAGAGCACTAAGAGAGGATTTTTCAAAACTCACCCTCTAAGTGGTTGAAAAGGGGGTCCAAATTTTGTATGGAGAGACCTACTTTCACGTGGGCGAAGCCGCTGGCAGAAGCTAGTCTCTAATAATTACAAGACATAACAATTAAATTTATCATTTTATTATATAAAGATCAGTTAATATGATAAACAATTAATATAGCATAACATACATGAATAAAATCTAAAGATATGTCACTCAGAAGACATAAAACCTTAGTCCAATACAAAACTATTTAGAGAATATTTTAAAAAGAATTTAAAAAAAAATTTAGGCAGTGAATTTTTGCGAGCTCTGGCTTCTACTTTATTTCCTAAAAGAACAATAACCTTTTGTATAGCATATAATTTAAAATTCTTTAAGAACTTTAAATTATTTACCATACAAAAAATTCGGTTAGAAGACTAAGACGGTCCCATAGATATCCATGGACGCTTCCGTCTTAGCCTTCTAAAGAAGCGGAGCTGGACAGGCTTTACAAAAAAAAAAAAAAAACTCTGGTCTCCCGTTTTTTTTTTAACAAAAGTTTATTAAATAAATGGAATAAGTACAAAACATTGTCTTTAATTATCAAATTTACATACACAACGCCAAATCAATACATGAGTCGGTAGTGATGGAGTCAACTACCTCGAAATATAAATAAAGCATCAATCACACTCTGATTATAACGATGATGATAATGGTACCTTTGCTTGCAGGTGGTTAATGCACACAACAAAAGTGAACCATTATTTCTGATGGTAGCACATTCTGCGATGCACAGTGGAAACCCCTCAGAGTTTTTGAGAGCACCAGATGATGTCATTGATAAATTCTCCCACATCAACGATACGCAGAGGAGGAAATACGCAGGTCCGTGTGTTCTACCTGTACAATTTGATACAAGTGGAGAAAGTTTGTCATTGCAACCAAGGCGAAAGTTATGGAGCAGAGTTCTGCAGTGACAAATCTCCACATGTATCAAACGACGTTTTTCAATACACTTACTAAGAAATACTTTCTCTAAAAATTACGACGCATTTTTGTTTATTTTGTACTGAAGACATTATTCCGAAGTTGCCATACATTTTAGTTTTGATCTAAATGACAGCAGGCTATCGCAAGAATTTTTACCTCAATCACAATATCTGGCGGCGTAGCATCTTAATAATCGTCTTCAAATCTTGAATTCGACATTTTTTTCTCAACACAAATGAGGAAATTAGAGTGTGATTAATATAAATAAATTGAACGAAGTGGTCGTATTTACATTCCCAATTGATTTACTAACATCAGGGGTCAAATTATACCTACTGATCAATAACTATTAATACCCATGCAGATAATTATAATTTTAAACATTGCAGATAATGTGCCAATGCACCACAGCGTTCATTATCGGATTTCAAGTTACAATGTAACATTGTAATCAGGAGCCTGCATAATTAATACTATCAATTAATATTAACAACTGTTGATCGACTTGTTGTTATTTTTATAAAGGATATGGTCAATGTCGTATTAGGTATTTAGGGTTAAATTAAACTCTGCAGCGAAACCTTACTGACGTAGTGAATGGGTAACCCAAACACGCTTAATAAAGGAAAAAACACATTACACCAACACCGGCTTTTGCCATCGTAGGTACCTAATGTACCCAAAGTGTAGATAACCAACGCAACCCTACTAAATCTCTTGAACCAGAATCGGGAAATTTCGTAGGAAGCGAGGTCCCCAGGAGGAACTCTTCATAATATGTGAGTTCAACTTGTAGTTGACCGATTTCTTTAATTTACTTGTCATAGGAATCATAGGTAGTTGTAGAATTTCACCAACTACTATAATTTAATTTAACTCAATATATAATATCTAAAGTTCTAAATTGGTTATTAAAGTGCCTACACTTCTAAATATAACAATCAACCTACTACATCCCCAGGTATGCTAACAAAGCTGGACGAGTCAGTGGGCAAGGTGGTGGAATCGTTAGGGAAGAAGGGCTTACTGGAGAACACAATCATTTTGTTTAGCTCTGATAATGGCGGAGCTGCTGCAGGCTTCAATGCCAACGCTGCCTCCAACTATCCTTTGAAAGGGGTGAGTCACCCAAATGTTATGATTTTTTTTTAGATTGCATGCAGTTATAGTTCAGAAGCGTTCAGTATAGTTAGAGCTTGAAAACTTAACAGACAGACGAATTGTTTTCGCATTTATAATATTAGTAAGAATATAAAAAAAACAATGCTTTATTAAAAATCGATATTATGGTATCAAGTGATAATCCTAATCAAAACTTTGTTTCTATTCTCCGCTACATTTCTATTAATATTAGTATTATTAGTAGATATCTGTTCTTTGAACAAAAAATATAGTAAGTACATTCCGAAATAGAACATCACTTAACTATAAGAAACATAAATCGCCGCTGATATTGAATTGAACTCTGCGATGGCAGCTAATAAAGATGTATGATCTAAAAGACAAACTACTCTAAGAAATTGGTATAATGACGCAGGATGATGAATATGATATTGAATCATCCAAGTGCAAGGTGCACTATCCTGGCTAGGTCATTAGAATCACCGAAATAAACTCAGAGGTCAATGTCTTTTAAAGTCCATTCAGAGAACATGTAATGGTTAAGTCATATGAGAACCAAGCAGATTAGTAGACTTTTCAGGAAAGACTATCTTTCAAATACAGTTCGCCAAACTGTTCCGTTAGGTACAGTTCGCACTGATGCAGATATGAAACATTGTCACCGTAAAATTGTAAAAACCGTTAGATTATAATCTATCTTGCGAGATTGTAACCTATCGAAAGATTGTGATACAATGTACCACCCATTATTTTTTGATCGATTATAATCTGAGAAGTGAAACTATTAAATCACAATATATCGCGCGTAAAATTGTCGACTGTCCGAAGGCTGCCCCTGATTGATTGTTCTTACAATAGACCGTTTTGGGCTGGCTATGTTTGGTGATTAAACTAATTTATTTATTATCCAAACTGCACTTCTTTGGTTAATCACAGAATCATTGAACTTCCACAACAATTTCATATAGCTAATTCTAAAGCTGTGAGTTATTTTCAACACGAAATCAATTTACTATCACTAAAAGTATTGTTACCTACACTATTTGTTTTCATTCGACAACAAACAAATATGGCGGCCCGGGTACATGGCGATTAAACAGTCAGCGCTCGAGACGCGTTCCGTTCTATAACATTTCACAATATGCCAGTTTCACTTCGATAGATTATAATCTGTTAAAAATAATGCGTTAAATTGTAAGCAGTAGTTATGTTCCGGTTCACAATCATTCGATAGTTTATAATTTCGCGGGATAGATTATAATCTAACGGTTTTTCAAATTTTACGGTGACATGTTCATGTCTATTTTTCTATTATTAAGGTTCAAAACAACGGCAAGGTAAGTCAATGGTTCTGCGCCTGATTGCTCCTTGTTCGCGCTGTATAGTCGGCCCATGGAACTTTGATAGAGAAAGAGCTGCGACTACATCTGTGTGTGTTTGCCAGTATAGTGTCTCCAGTTTTTTATAGGTGTGGGGAAATCATCAAATAACTCTTCCCGCTCTGGGTGCAGCTAGAGGGAGTGTCAGCCATTTTCTGATTAATCTCACCTATGTTCTTGTTGCCATAAGCGTTCCAGGCCCACAATAACTCTATCGAACAATCCCGCAACCCTACGCACCATCCTGCAGCTCTTGCGATGGCTAATCTCTTAAATATTATAAAACTGAGTCCTCCACCGCTTTTGTCTGTCTGTATGAAAGCGATTAACTCTAACTACTGAACAAATTTTTCATGCAATTTTCACCAATAGGCAGAGTGATTTATGAAGAAGGAGCATAGTGCATGCATACTATAGTAAAATACAGCTAAGAATTTCAAATATTTGTAACACCCGTGCGAAGCTGGATCGGGTTGCTAGACCTAGTTATCAAATAAAAATACATTCGTAGTTTGTTTTTATTTTAGGTAAAAAATACACTGTGGGAAGGTGGGGTCAGGGGCGCAGGGCTGCTGTGGAGTCCGCTAATAAAACAACAGTCTCGAGTCGCCAATCAAACGTTCCACATTGTTGATTGGCTACCTACATTCTATAGCGCTGCGGGAGGCAATACAAGGTATCATATTTTATTTTCTTTGTTGCTTACTATTAGTTTTTCACTGGAAAAAAAAAACAACCTATAGGACAAGCTGGTTTTAGGAAGGGGTTCTTAACTGTAGACCACATACATACTTTACAGTTGATAATTGAGAAGTACCAGGAATATCAGAGGCATGAATACATTGATTATCAAAAAGCTTTTGATAAGATTGCACATGAAAGTATATGGGAAACTCTGAAAGCTCAAAATATTGAAGAAGAAGACATAAAGATCCTAACAAATATTTACAACGGATGTACTAGTAGAGTTAAACTAGAAACCATTGGACCTTCTTTCAAACTATCTTGTAGGCCACTTTACCCGATCTGGTAACCAAATCTAAAACTTCATGCTCAGCAATATCTAGCCAGTGCTAGTTCTAGTCAGTGCTTGAAACACCAAGACTAAGCAATAGGTACATATGAAGTTGTTTTTTATCAATGAAATTTTTTCGATCATTTTGCAGCTCTATGTGCGTTGACCTTTAGTGCCAAGACATTTGTGGGAACGAGTCAATGTTAATAGACATTGTTCTAATCTAATGTTCCGTTATCAGTGTATTTACAGAAAGAAACATCGACGGCTATGACTTATGGGAGGCGCTATCTAAAGATCTGCCATCTCAGAGAACTAACATCGTGCACAACATTGACGACATCTGGGGATTAGCTTCTATTACTGTGGACAATTGGAAAGTTCATAAAGGTAATTAATTAAGACTAATTTACAATTTCAGATTTAAGCATTTGAATGCAATATTTTTTTATTCAAATTAGTCCTTTGTGATACAAGAAGTAATCATTTGGGATACCGCATTTTCTTATTTTTAAATATTAGAAATCTACATAAATAAGTCTTTACTTGATTAGAAATTTTCTGTTCAATGAGAATAATATGTGAAATGTCTCTACGAGGTCAAGAAGTTCTGCAGATATGATGGATCCCATATCTGATAAAGTAATATCGATAGAACAAAAACTAACATTTTATTTGAATCTGCATAATCTTAAATATTCTCTGCAAACAATGAATAATTTCCCAACAATTCTATATCTAGGCACAAATTACAACGGTTCCTGGGACTACTGGTACGGGCCGGACGGTCGTGATGGCGCTTACAACTTCGATTTAGTGTACAAAAGCAAATCCGCTGAAGCCATCGAGAAGATTGCAAAAATTCCTAATAAGGACAAAATTACAAGCCTCAGGTAATTTTGCAATCATTTTTCATCATCATTTCAGTCGAAAAACGTCCACTGCTGGACATAGACCTCCCTTAAGTGTCACCACAACTACCGGTCTTGTGCATCTCACATACATTAAATTCCCGCAACCCTCACCAGGTCATCGGTCCACTTTGTGAGAGGCCTATTAACATTGCGTTTTCCGGCACACGGTCGCCACTGCACAACATGTCGGCCCCATTGACCATCTGTTATGTAAGCAATGTGTCCTCCCCACTGCCACTTATGTTTGGCAAAATCAAACATGTTAACATGGTAGGTGTCAAAGACCACGAATTAATAACATAATATTTTGCCTATTTTCCCCTGGGTTGGGTAGAAGATCACACACATCATGGTGCAACATATCTCTAGTGATGTATAAGTTCCATTTTATAAGGCGCAAGGCCATAGCCATCCACTGTTCTCTAAATTTACACAGATTGAGAATAAATTAAATCCTTTTAAAAAAATCTTTAGATCCACAATGAAATGAACCTTATCATCACTTTCAGGGACGCGTCAACTATAAAGTGCGACAAGAATATTCCAATCACACCGTGCAAGCCGCTGGAAGCTCCATGTCTTTATGACATCTCTACAGATCCTTGCGAGCGAAGGAATATGGCTGAAGAGTAAGTTAAGTCTTATGGACCCTTTAGGGCTAATTGTACCGACGTTTGTGAAATTAAATGGACATCCAGTAGATTTTGTATGGAACAAATATCTGTTTAATAAGTCCATGCTAAAATTAGGTATAAATGTTAGGAATAATTAACACTAATAAAATCTTACACGATCAGCAGTATGCTATACGCTGATGTCACTTTATTACACCACATATTTACAGCTTGGGAAAAGCCCAAGACGCGATAGGAATTTTTTGTGACTTCTCAAAGGCTTGATTGCGTTAATCACGAAACCTCACTTTAAAGTTAAGACATTATGGACTAAGCAAACTTGCTCTCAGCATGGTGAAATCTTATTTAAATGGCAGGCAATAGCAAGTTTAAATAAACGGTGTCAATTCTCAGGGCTTTGAAAGTCAAAATGGGTGTACCACAAGGCTCAATATTGGGGCCTTTGCTCTTTTTAGTATATATTAATGATATACTGCTTTTATTTTTTTAAAACCACATAGTGTTGTTTGCTGACGATACGTCATTAATTTTTAGTATGAATAGACGTTCCACAAACCTTGATGACTTAAGCAATGCTCTTTAGCAAGTAAAGTATTTTAGTTCGTAAATTAAAAAAAAAATATATATATAATTATATTTCCTAAATTTGGATTATACAGGTTTATTTGTAAAACACTGGCAACGTCTCACGACTGTGTTACTAACATCGTAAACAGCAACTTTTGTTCTATGCTTTTAAAAATTTATCATATTTTAGTTAATCAGATTTTCATACAAAAATAAAAATATTTAAATTGAACGTTCTAAATATTACGAAGTCTATGCGAAGCAAGCGATAGTACAATAGCGGAGGGGAGCGGGGATCGTTTGTGGGAGGCGTATGTGGGTACATACAGCAAAATACAGAGTTGGAATGTGTTAGATAGAGCAACGAAATCTTGAAGGTTTGTTTTTGATAAATGAATTATGTTTTGTAAAAAGTCATAGAACAAAAGTTGTTGTTTATGATGTTGGTAATACAGTCTTGCAAGGTTAATAACCTTTTTACAAATAACTCTGTATAATGTCGATCTAAACCTAAAATAATGCTTTTCTCCAGACAACCCGAAATCCTACAAGCATTACTATCAGAGTTGGACAAAGTGAATGCAACAGCGGTGCCTCCCATAAACAAGGAAGTGGATCCCCTGGCCGACCCCAAGTACTGGGGGCGCGTGTTTACCAACTTCGGAGACTTCGAACGGTTAAGGACTCCCCCAGTGAAGTGTACGTGATGAAATAGTGCATAATATGGAAGACTCACTTTGTATCGTAACATAGTATAATATGTATAGTTAATAAAAACAATGATATTGTTTTTGTAACTCCAGAGTTCCAGTTAGGATAGATAGCCTTGCTCAACTAGTTTTAATACTAAGAAAATGTAAAAGAAGTTTTTTTAAACTAATTGATGTTATTCTGTGCTTTATGTTCTACTGTAGTTTTTGTACGTGTTATATTGTTGGTTTTACAACTTCGTTGCTAATGGAATAACTGAAACATATATCCAAAAACTTAGTTTTTTTTTTATTAAATGCTTTGACGATAACAAACAGAAAATATGCTAATTAAAGATGCAAGTGCAAGTGCAATTTAATTTCAATAACTTGAAAGTTTTTAATAAATGAGATCCTTTATATGTGAATGACAAAACATACTTAGGCCGCTATCCCACTAGCGTTTTACGAGCGTTGGCGCTTTTCCAACGTCTGCGCAGCGCCAACGTTGCGCAGGCGCGACGTTAACGTCGCAAGTTTCTTGCGTGCACTCAAACCGCGACGTCTGCTCAACTTTGCCGTTTTACCAATAGAAACTCAGGACGTTAACGTTTCTGCGCAATATTGGCGCTGCGCAGACGTTGAAAAAGCGCCAACGCTCTTAAAACGCCAGTGGGATAGCAGCCAGTAACATAAAAAAATTAACAAATTAATTTCATTAACACATTATAAACTTTTGTTGAATAAAACAAAAAAATAATTAGTCATGGGAGGCTCTAGCCCTTTTAGTCCTAACACCGGTCCTTTTTGCCGCAGTCGACTTCCTCTTGCCGCTTCTTTTGCCCAAATCTTCAACATTGACGGGGTTATGACTGCCACTCAACGGCAACCCTTGTTCTTCTTCTACATCACACATAATAGCATCCCTATACTCTTTCAAAGTTTTATCTACGATCACTTTTAGTGGTTCAGGCTCTATAATCTTCCCAAGTGTGGTAGCATTCTGTAGGTTCACTTTTTCCATAGGACTAAGGACTTCTCCGACAGGGTCAGGTTGGCTGCTTTGAGAAAGAGTCTCAGCGATCAAACGGTTCACTAGATCTGCTTCTTCAAATTGAAAGTATTTGCTCTTCACCGATTTTAACTGGTCTTGAATTATTTCGCAAGGTGACACGAGGCTGTATACGATTAGAGAAAGTATGGATGTATGAAACAATGGATTATATAGAATATAATTGAATAAAGGTTGAGATGGTAAATCAATCCCAACATACACGAGAATTAAGTAATCAATACATAACTTGCCCCTTTTCAGGAATAACATCGTAAGCGACAATTTAGCTTTTTTGTAGGAATGGGTTTTCTCTTCCATTATTAAAATTCTTGTTATATTTATGAATAGGTACATAATTATTATGGTAATAGCAACTATTCTATTAGATTAATAGTTATAGTTTAATATTATTAGTAATGCAATGGAAGTGTCGTAACCAAAGCAGAAACGGAAACAGAAGTCAAAAGTAAACCTTAGCTGAAGCGGAAGTGTTAATACTATGAAGAAAAAATACAATTGTACTTTTTAAGATTTTTTTATGTATTAAACCAGCTCCGCTAAATAATTGCTCACTAATTACACTGTTGGCCTGATAAGTATTGGCGAACTATTGGTAACAGAAGAACACAACAAACATAAGAACAAAAAACAGAAGATTACGCTGAACTGCACAAGGCGCAGTGATGCGCAGAATGAACCAAAAAATCCTCCCCTCCACGCCTTTTCCGTCGTGTCCAGTCGTCTAACGTCCCCCGCCCCCGCGCTCCTCGTTTTATTCTTCTGTTATAAAGTTTGCGGAACCACAAACGGGAGTGAAAAAGCTTGCGTAACTTCTGCAGAAGCGGAAGCATAGTTCTGTTGCAATACTAACTAGTATGTATTAGTTTAGCAGCTTTTATATCCTCGGTTCACGGCACCGAGAAATTAATCAGGAATATCCTATCTCCCTGACTGATTGCTTTCAATGTATCGTGCTTCATCGAGGCTATAGGAGACTCGCTTGCTCAAATTCTAATCCGCCCGACTACCCATCATCCAAACCTGATTGAAAAATCTTCTGCTCCTGCGAAGCGTGCGCGCCTATTGCCTGTGGGGGAGTTGGAGTTGAGTCTGGCTTCACGCACTACCTTCGTGGAACATAGGCACCTTGCTCGATAATAATATTATCGCTTCGCTGCTTCCTTACGTCTAGGCGCTCCCTGTGTTTTCCTCATCGCTGCCACTGTGGCGAAGCTGTCAACAGCCTCGGACACCACGGTCTGTCATGCAGCAAAAGTGTTGGTCGCATGGCGCGGCACGCAAATATCAAGGATATCGACGACTACGGGAAATAGCGTCGGGCTACGGTCCAGAACGAGGAGGAATGGCAGGCGGTCGAGTCCTTCTGCGAAGTAGTAATGCCAGCGGAAGAACCCGGCACGCGACGATGGTAAGAGACCGAACGGCATGTCGTTATTCGAAAGGAAGATCGGTAGGCCGGTGGTATGGGACGCTTCTTGTGTACGCTCTTGCACCATCGCATTTCCTAGCTCGTCGTGTTGTGCTGGGGCTGCCGCTGCGGAGAATCTCAAGCGGCGGAAATATTGAAGTTATATTTTTGAACAGTTTAGGGTGCAAATTCTAGGATTGTGGGTCCAAGTGCTCACAAGTTGTATAAAGATCTGTTAAAACGTCTTGTTGACACTTTGCGTGACCCAAGGGCTAGCTTTTACGTTGGGTAGAGGATAAGCATTGCTATACAGCGTGGCAATGTCGCCAGCCTTTTAGGCACATTACCAGTCGACAGCGATGTGGAAGAGTTTTTTCACGCCATACTTTAGATTGTTTTTAATTAATTGTAATTAGTTTAGGTTTTTTATTATTTTTTATTTTACTGTAATTATAATGAGTTAAGTATTTTGTAAAAGTAGTTATATGAATAATAAGTTATAGTATTTTTAATGAGAAGGATATTATTATAGAAAACCCATTTCTGCAAAAATGCAATGTGGGTTACAATGTTCTTCTTAAAAAGGGGACCTACGTATTCTCTTATGTGTAGGTACGTACTGCACACGTGCAAAATATTTTATGCTTTAATTATGAAGTAAGCCAAACCTAAAAATACTTAGATTCGTGCTAAAACTACGTAAATTCTGAATAATGTCAGTAAAAACAAAACTCTTGTACACTCACTCAGAATCCGAGCCTTGGTCAATAATGCCGTGTGAATGCAACAGCTTCATCAGCTTAGAGGCGTTAGAGAGAGAAAGAGCAAACTTGTCAACGAGGTCCTGCGCCCCGATGGCGGGAACTCGAGAACACCACTCTATGGTACGACGGAATATGCAGAGGCACTGTGGAAAGAAATAGAGCTGTAACAACTACTTATTTATGCTATAAAACTTTCTCAACATACTAATTTCAATGTAATGAGTTGCACAAAATCTACTCAAGTATGATGTGATGAGCAGACTTCACCGAGCTTGCCTGGAATTGTCGCCTGTTAAAGTCTAATTTACAGCTTGGCAAAACTGAATACGATACCAGTTTAAATACTTAATGATTAGCGGATTTAAATACAAATCCATAACAAGTTTTCAATGAAAATAGTTTTTCTTAGCGGTATATACCTATACTATAATTAATACCTACTCATTGCCCTAATTACTGAGTTCCTATGGCCATCTTCCAGCTTCATCATCAGTTACCATCTAGCACCAAAATACTCTTCCAGATGAATCATACGAGCCCAAACTCGATGGAATTATGTCGTTTAATTACCGAGTTCTAATAGCCATCTTCCAGCTCCATCATCAGACCCTGGTTACCATCTAGCACCAAAGTGCTTGTCAAGATGGATCAAACGAGTCCAAACTCGTTGGAGTTGTGTCGTTTAACAACCGAGTTCCTATGGCCACCTGATCTGATCTGACGATGGAACCGGGAGGTTCCATCGTCAAATGCTCCATGACATAATAATTTTGCATTGTCATCTGATTTACATATGCATGTAAAACAGTCAAATCGGTGATCGGGAAGTGGATCAAATTTAATTTGCAATATTTGATTTAAGACAAACATCATGACAGATGAAACTAAATAAAAGCTTGTAAAAAGTAAATTTTGAATGAACCTGTTAATCAGTTTTTTTTTATTTGGCTGAGCACGGTTTGTGCATTTAACCATGTCACGTTTAAAATCAGTGTTTAATAAATTAAGCCCATGGAATTAAAAAGGCATTTTGACGTGCATACCTACTTGCCAGTCTCATTATGGCAATCTTTGGTCTCTGGGTTCTCCGCTGGGCTTCATATCGGAACACTCCGTATATCAGTGACGTTGTACTTGTGCTGTTCTGAGACTATGTCTATCTGTCCTGAGACTGTGACTATGTGACTATTGTGAAGTAACTCACTTCTCTCTTCTTAACGTTGATGGCCACCCGTCGTGAGTCAGTGGGCTCTCGGCTGGGCTCCGTATCTTAACACTTCGTGCAGCAGTGAAGCAATACTTGCGCTGTATTCTGAATGTATGACTGTTGTAAAGTAACTCGCTTCTCTCTTCTTAACGGCTACCAGTCAGTAGGCTCTCTACTGGGCTCCATATCGGAACACTCCGTGCAGCAGTAACGCTGTACTTATGCTGTGTTCTAAATGTATGGCTATTGTACATTAACTTACTTCTCTCTTCTTAACACCGAGGGCTGCCAGTCGTGGGTCAGTAGGCTCTCTGCTGGGCTCCATATCGGAACACTCCGTGCAGCAGTGACGCTGAACTCGCGCGGCATTCTCGCGGGAAAGACCGAAGCATGCAGCGTGTTGTTGGGTGCTGCAATACCTGCGAAACAAATGCTTTACTTATAGTAGACTTAAGATAGTTTATATAGATACCTATAATCACATCTGTATTTCGCGAAAGGACCGGCAGAGCTAATGTAAAAGTCCCAGGTTGTAAAGAGCTGTATCCTGTATACTTTTGCTAGCTATTTAGACGTCTTATGCAGCGGCTTACCCTTCAACCGATTGTCAAATACCCAGCACAGTGTTGGTATCACGGGCTGAGATTGACAATGTGCCGGGATTATTTACCATTGAGATTTTTTTTACTATAATCTGCGCTTACCTATAACGTCTTAGGACTTAAACAATCACATAAAAGTCGTACTTTCTTTCGCCTATAAAGAGGCAGAGGCATCTTTATCATTTTGAGCTAGCCGCAGTCGAGTATAAAGATTTTTATGAAAATTACGAACTGGCAAGTCAGAAGGGCCTGCGTCGAGTCA
Organism: Mythimna vitellina; assembly: GCA_949316375.1. Classification (NCBI taxonomy): domain Eukaryota; kingdom Metazoa; phylum Arthropoda; class Insecta; order Lepidoptera; family Noctuidae; genus Mythimna; species Mythimna vitellina. The sequence continues at coordinate 5,365,104 of OX438689.1, read as the reverse complement.
TCCACATCAAACTTGTTGCACGGACACAGTATTCTTATCTCACTGGCGTCCGATGTACTTCTCATAGCTGAGCCTAAAGTACATAGAAATATTTAAAATTAATGAAATAATAATAACTTGTAAATATTTTGCTTCAAGTAGTGTAGGTATAATATTTTCTAAACTTACTGCTCTCGAAATCGTCTTGATCGTTTTGCGTCATCTTTGGTGCATTTTGTGATGGCTGTAATAAGATTTTTTTAAATAATCATTCAGTAATAACAGACCCAAATAAAAAAAAATTACAGAGGGTAACAACATTGCATTGCTATCTCAAACTTTTATTGGGCAACAATTATTTGTCTCTTAGTGTTCTCACAGTGCGTTAGAGACATACCTCGTAAATAGTCAGGAATTAGGTACATTTTGAGGCATTATTTTGACTAAGTCCGATAAAGCGGAATGTCCGATTTTGGCAAATATCATTTCCTTGACTCAACAATGCTCCTACCTCCTCCTGCGCTACCATGAGCTCTTAACGCGATTCCTTTGACGACCTAAACAGAATCGTTAAAGGAACGAAGCGAACGGATAGGGTGTATAGCTCCATCCCTCTTCCTCGGTCGCACGTCTAACATTTTATAGTCACGGTAAGGACTTGCATGTGTCGACGTTAACAAAATTAAAGCCTCCAGCCAGGACTGTCAACAACTAAAGTCGATACTTACGTATCTTACTCCTAAAGGGGTGACGAACCGGTTGCAAACTAGCGTTCCAACCAAGGTGACTTGGTTTCTGTGTTTGGTTTGTGTTGCGGCTACATGGATGTTAACCACGCGCCAACAAGTTCGGTGTAAGGGAAAACGCGCCTCCCATCAAAGGACGTTGAAGATCATGGATTACAATTGATGTCTACACGAATTGAAACTAGCAAGGTCACCTTGGTTAGGAAGTTGGTTTGCAATCGTCTGGTCACCCCTTTACTCCTAAAACGTTCGCATTGTACTGGACTACCTCCACACTATTTTTATTTCAATAAACTCACGATAGCATCATGGCTAGACCCCATACTCTCTCTGATGTAAGTGCGAGTTGTCATCCGATGGAAGGGAGTCTCTACCCATCCCAGCTTAACGGTTTCCGGGAGAGTTGGCTCCAAGTGATCTTGTTCCTCAGTGGTACTGAGAAAACCTGGCGCCTGATAACCTTCTGGTGCGTCTGTAAGATGGTAACTACTTAAATATTATTTAACTACGTATTGAGGAGTTCTGGATCAAATCACCCAAGGATAGCAAATGAAAATTAAGGGAAATGTATATTTTTTATCTGTATTTTATGTTTTGGGTGGATTTAACTTAAAGTGAGAGACACGTAATTCAACGCCCTAATAGTTAGTGCGGAGAGTCGATACAAATACAATTTAGGACATACAAATATAAAGGCGGATCGAACCTTCCACATATAGTGCAGTATGGCAGTAGTCAAACGTATCACAAGTAGCGCAATTGCTGGGAATTGCGCTACTTGTGATAGCATCCAAATATAGGGAAGGTACAAATTCATAAATGACTGAAAAAATACTACCTAACCAAAACTAATGCATTATATATATTATAGTCTCACCTTCATTATAATACAACCTCAAGCTGACATCATAAGACTCAGGCATGTCATTCTGACAAGCCTGCATGATGACCACACAAGCCCTGATGAGGTGAAGAGTCCTCTCTCTGACGTTATCGAAGTCATATCTCGTGGAACTCTTGGCGCTGTCCCGAGTTTTGGAGTGAACGTTCATGGTCACTCCCTCGGGACTATATGTGTATTCGAAAATGTGGTATTCAACTAAGTTTTCGATTTTACACTCGCCGTCGTAAAAACATATAACAAGTTGGTGGAGCTGGAAATTAAATTCAATGGAAATTTTGTAATATTATATATAAAAATCTCGTGTTAGTGTTTGTTATCGAACTACTCCCGAACAGCTTAAACGATATTTATGTTTTTTTTGTATATTCGGTAGGTCTGAGGGTCGTAGTTTATTTTTACTCTTCTGGCAACCCCATTTTTTTTTTCTTATATTTAATTTATATGGCAGAACAACGTTAGCCGAGTCAGCTAGTTAACAGAGGGTATCTTTTAAGGTAGACCGATGATCTGATAACGGACGAAATAATAAGATGGATGCAAGAAGCAGCGGACCGGTTGTTGTAACGACGCCCGGAGGTCTGTTTTTCCGAGTTCAATAATGATGATGATATTTCAAAAAAATATTAATCACTTACATATTTCTTATCAAACGCCTCAAAAGCCTGCGTTAGTGCCGTGCTAACGAACTGAGCTAGTTCATGCCTACATTTTTTCTTCAGTACCCTTAACTTAATGCCGCCGAAGTTCTCGATAGTGTAGCTCTCTTCAGGGAACACATTCTTCAAATACGTTATTGTACTAACGGCTACGACCGTCAATTGTTTCATAAATGTAACTGAACTTGTATATGTTTCGGTTGCCTGTCGCGGAAATAATCTTACCCATTCTGCTACAGCCTGTTTTAAAAATAAAATGTAATCATTTCTCAACATATTCCGAAAATAATATATGTGTGAAAAAAAAAGAATTTTTTGATACTCAAGGTAGTACTCAAGGAATAATTAAATAAATAAGTCTACATACCTAAGTATTGGATTGCTTGCCATACTTGCATTCGCTGTAGGTTTATAAACCTACTTATTAGTTTCAAGAATGAAAGAAAAATTTGATGCAGATTTGAAGCATCCTAAATATTGGTCAAACTTTTTTTACAAAGCGCCTTCCAAAATAACAACGGCAAACAGACTAGATTAGAACTAATTGAATGAAAGCGGTTCCTATTGATGATTATTATTTTTATATCTCAGAAAGTACTTTCAGAAGCGCAGCACCAGAATTAAGTTTTCCCGGGCCTATTGTAAGAACATGGTAAACATAGCGTGACGCCTTTCCTACGTGATTACCAGCTCCCAGAACATTGAGTGATTTTTATCTTATTGAACCGAAAATATTCTTACCTGTGACGTAAAAGTAGCTGTTGCAGACATTATCACCAAAATATTGACTTATAAAAATATAATCGAAAAATAATACAGTTCACGAAAAATATTTTTGACTGACTTTTTGTCTTCCCGCCATAAACCGATTAAATGTAGCGCGCATGCGTGCTGTACAAACTTTTTTTATGTTTATGTTTTTGGTTTGGATACTAAGCTTTTTAAGCAATGTACTCGTATGTATTGTTTATTTGTTTAGGTACTATTAGAATATGGATATACACATTCTAATAATTTTGGTATTTGGCAAATGTACCCGTATTAAGTAAGTCAACCTTCTCAGCAAACTTCGTTGAGGGAATCGACACTACAATAATATTCTCAGCTTCATTTTACAGAGATGGCGCCTGTTTCAATGATTCCACATATTGTCCAGTTGCGCAGACACTTGAGATACAATTAAAACAGACACTAAACTTCACTCGAAAAATCCCCGCCAAAAACTTTCGTACGAACACATGCGTGCACTCTGCCACAGAGAAAATATTTTTCTACAGAGCACAATAAACTTGAACAATAATAATGCTACATACACACTGGTTGACGATTAAATGTTGAAACTAATGAAGTTTAAAGTTGAAACTAACCGAGCTTAGGTTAGCTCATTTATGATGACAGCACTAATGTAAAACTGTCACTGCGATACTCCTGGCCAAAAAAAAAACAGCTACATGAGTTGATCTGCAAGGTTAGGGAACGTTTTACGATGTCGGTCCATGCATTACATACTGAAGCTTCTCCAAGCATCTGAAATCGAATTAGCGGTTGGTCCGGTAGATCTTTGATAGTTGTTATGGGTCCATGAAATCTTTGAAAGTCTTGGCAATGGGTATGACCCAGTTACTGGGTAGTGGAAGTCAGATAGGAACTCCCAATAAAGTCTGAATTCCGTGCGGTTTTTTCTGAAATTATGTTCACCAGGTGAGTCCAGTAGTCAATACTGAGGTGTCAGGCGTCTGTGAAAAAAGCTTATGTTTTTGACATTAGTTAAAATGATGTCATCGACATGTTTTATCATGAGTTACGTTTTCAAGGTAGAAGACCTCTCGCCAAAATTGCACTACTAGTCTCGTGAATTTTCCTGAAAACCTTTACAGGTAACTAATGGACTAATGCCAGTAGCGACATCTAAAGTTATCCACCAATCAATTGCAAGATCATTACTTCTTACAGTAACTTAAACAATTATGGAGTATGGTGGTACTTGAACGATGCAGTCATAACCGTGGTCGCATTTGCGTAGTGCGGTGTGGCTGGAAATACCTTATGGCGTTCTCACCTTTCGCACGGCGCAGGTTCTCACCGGACATGGTCAGTCGGGAGATTCCTGCACCATATTCGTGCGGAAGAATCGCCCGGGTATCACGCCTCTGTGTGAACCGCCCGGAGGACATGGTGGAGGATACGGTAGAGGTGTGCCCCGTTTGGGCAGAGCATTGCCGTGTTCTCATGGGGCCGATCGACGACAACGATCTCTCGCGCCTGGCCTTGGTACAGGCCATGGCCCGAAGTGAGGAGGAGTGGCAGGCGGACGCATCCTTCTGCGAAGCAGTAATTCTAGCAAAAGAGACGGCCGCAAGCGCACACGCGAGGGAACGGCCCTCACGCCCCAGCAGCTGGGATCCCGATCCCGATTTCGGGCCACCGTAGGCGCGGGCTTGCGGTCGGCGACCTACCCATTGGTAGCTCGCCGTCCGACCGTCCGGTAACCGTCCGGACCGAGCCCAAGTCGTCGATGGCGCGTATTGTCCCACGCGCGCTTCAAGGAGATTTCAGCAAAGAGTAGAGGCTCAGCAAGTTCGAAGCCTACTGAGGCCATGGGTTCGCTTCTGAAAGGAAAATCCGGCCCTGGTATGAAAAGCAACGAAGGAACTAGGAGTGGGTTTTAATCAGTAAAAGTCTGACACGAAAGGGCGGGAGATGTCATTGGATGACTACTCACCTAAAAAAAAGCTGCGTAGTGCGCAAGGTCTTTTATGAGTTTGTATTTAATTAAACCTATAGATACACACGCATAGAAAATATTGCCATACTAAGCAAAAAAAGTTCTTTATTCAAACTATAGTCTCATTTTTCAAACAAATGACGATTTGACATGACACTCGTAAATTAAAGATAATTTTGAATACTTTATAGTGAAAACTGCAAAGGATTTTTGATAATAATAAATCAATATGCTGTGCCCTGAAGCTTATCTAGTGCAAAATGAGCCAAAGCCAAAAGAAGATGAAGAAACATGCACAAAGAAAAGTAAAAAGGTACCCGCCGAAGGTACAGGAGGCTTAGAATTAAACTCTTTCAAAAATCCTAAAACTTGGAAGAAGTCAATTTCTAATTTCTTCAACAAACAACTTCGTTCAACTAAATCCATTGATGTAAGTGGTCCATAATATTGTTACCCAATTAAGCCAAACATCAGCGTTTTCTTATACAGCTTCATTTACAGGGCGATCGGCCATCTGGGAGCCAAGAACATTTCGAGGATAAGGAAATAAGCCCAGAACAAAAGTGGCAATCTTTAGGGAAAATATTTAGGCGTCAAAGTTTTGAACACTGGAACAAGTCACCAAATCAGCAAGGAGAATGTTCGACTCCGAGCAAACGTCTCGCTGTGAAAAAAGTGTTGTCTAGCTACTTTGGGAAAATCAAATCTTCTTCTACTCCAAACGAGAAATGAAATTATGAGTTTAATAAATAGTTTTTGCAAACAATTTTTTTTATTTATCAGTGTACTACCTAATACATTCATCGTTTATATAAAGCATGCGAGATTCCAGTCTTCCTTGTTTCTTGGTGCTGTCTGGCAGACACATAGAACGATCTTGAAAGCACTAGGTAGGTACACAAAATACGAGTTGACTTGTTTAAGCTGCCTTGTGACTTCGCCTCTATTTGCCCTAAAGCTAGAACTGTCCAATTGCTGGACAAAAGGTTCAGTATACGTTCCGAAAAACGATGATAGAATCACGAAGAAAAACAATGATAGTACGAGTAAAATACCTACTGAATAATAAATATAGGTCTTTAGCAAAGATATCCTGTCTTTACCTATGAAATTGCCATTTTTTAAAACCGGTTGCTTTGAAGTGTTAAAAGAAGCCTGATTTAATCCTTGTAACATCAGCTATCAGTCGGTGACAGTCCCTCAAATTCAGTCCAGCCGGAGATGTCCCCTATCTCCGGATATACTCCCACCCCAGAGAATTAAGATAGGGGTATCTTAATACTCGGAGGAGGGCCCTCGAGAATTAAGTCGCGTCCCGCGGAAACATTAAAAACCGGCCAAGAGTGTGTCGGGCCACGCTTAGTGTAGGGTTCCGTAGTTTCCCGTCCGTCGCAATAAGTGTCCCCACAAGAGTTAATGAACGACAGACAACGAGCAAGAACAAATAACACCAATGCCAACCAAATAATTCGACTATATAATAGCTCATACCCGTCCCGACCCCATCAACTCAGGAAAAATCTTAACAGCGCGAAGCAGCCCAGAGCACAACACCATCTCTCGGGAAATGGGTTACTAATTTAAACAAACTGGACGGGTTATGTTTGTTGGGTTTTTGTTGGTAAATTTGGATTGCGTGAACCGATTTTAATAATTATTTTTTTTATTTGACTTCTTTCAAATAAAAAAATAATTATTAAAATCGGTTCCGATTACGTTCCGGATAAAAAAAATTTGAAAACTAAGTTTAAAAAAATGCTTGCTACAGTTAAATAAAAACTTAGTTCAGAAATTATTTTGTACAACTTTTTAAAAACTGTTCAACCCCTCAAGTTCAAAATTATTTTCCTAGATAGTCTTTATAAAGACTATCTGTTCTATCTACTTTTGAGATTTTTTTCACACAACACACACAATTTTTTTTTACTATTAAAGCGATTATTTCCGAAAATATTAAAATTATCAAAAAATTATTGCAGTAAACCCCTATTCATTTATAAATCCAACAATATATCACAAGTTAGTGTTGAAATGAAAAAATAATCACCCCCCACTTTACGTGTAGGGGACAGTCACTGAGATTATGAGATTATCCGCGGACGGTCAGACAGACAGACTTGGCGAAACTAAAAGGGTTCCTAGTTGACTACGGAACCCTAAAAAGTAGATTAAGTTACTCATTATAACATTAGCTATATTCCAATAAAAGTACCGTCAAAGTTCAACCGATTTGAAGACTGATCCCATATTATGAAACCCTGTTCCCCCAGAAAAATGGAAAGTAGCCCAAATCACACCTTCAATGATATCCGTCAGCGAAAGTCCCATCAATATCGATCCAACCGTTTCGTAAATAACTATCTCCCTGGGAATTAAGATCCCACTATTTTAAATTTCATGTTATGAAAAAAATTAATTAGAGTACTTGTTATAACATTAGCTACATCCATAGAAATATAAAAAATAGGAGAAGTAGTAAGGAGGCGTGTGCATGTCCGTGCAACATGCGCAAAATTCGCACGATCGGGCAAATGAGGGTTCAAAAAAACTACGAAACACTTCGAGAAAAGGTAGGTAGTGCCCTTGCGCTTCGCTTGGCTCGTCTTGGAATCCTGAAATTTGACATGAAGCAAGGTCTCATAGCACAAGTATAGGAAGAAATCTGATAGTTGTAAATTTGTAGTTACGTAATAAAAAAATCTTTTTTTTTTCGATTCAAAAACCTTCGTAACTCAATTCGGGAATTGAACTGTTTTAATAGGTAAGTTTGTACGGAACCCTCTGAGCGCGAGTCAGACTCGCACTTGCCCAGTTTTTTCTTTGATAATTTATATGGCTGAACAACGTTTACCGAATGAATTAGTTTTTATAAGTATGTAGTACAATAAAATGAATTATGTTGAAACCTATATTAGCATGCAGTCTTTTCGAGTGTGAATTCATAAGAATGAAGACATTGAGTACCTTAATTTTACCGCGGGAATGGGATTACAAAATACGGGATACGACTGCGAAACGGTTAAACAAAAGTTGACGGGACTTTCATTGGGAAATAGCTAATATTATGATGAGTACCTTAAGCTGATTTTTGTATTCTCGCGGAAACGGGACTTAATTCCGGCGGTGGAGCGGACATCCTGATTACTGGGGAAAGGACATCTTCGAAACGGCTGGATCGATTGTTACGGGAATCTCTCTGACGGAAAGCTTTTTTTCATGTTGGTAATCATCTAATAACTTCTCACGCTCTGGGGCGGAGAGGGAGAGCGTGCCAGACTTTTACTGAGTAACACCACACCTAGGTTCCTTCAGTTGCTCTTTGCGTTCTAGGACCATGGGTTACCTTTTCAGAAGTCCTCCCATGACTCTAGACATCTCTGTGAGGAACGCGTTTTACACGACGCGCTGTTAAGATTTGGGATCGGCCCGGACAATAGAAGGTCGGCCGGACTGTGAGCTATACATTGCACGTCGTCCGAAAGCCACTGCCTAAGGTGGCTGGAGTTGAAGTTACAGGTGCCTCTATCCCTAGCAATACTGCTTCGCAGAAGGAGTCGCCTGCTACCCATTTCCTCTCGCTCGGGACCATGGCCCGGCGCGAGAGGTTACCGCCGCTGATTGCCCCCACAAGGAAACGGCGGTTCTCAGACCGTGCAAGGCTCACCTTCACCGTAAGCTCCACCGTATCCTCCATCTAATATAGAACACTTGGTTTATCAAGACGAATATAACGATATCTTAATTGTGTTAATCCGTTCAGCGGTTTGGAAGATATGAGGTAATGAAGAATATTACATACATACATACATACAAGATACGTGGGAATAAATAACTTATCCCTTCTTGCAGTCGGATAATAATTAATCATTTGATACTCCATTTGGTGGAACACATACGTACACACAAATATACATAGATTGCTAAAATCAAAGTGGAGAGTCACTTGGCTTAGGCGTAATTGGGTGAAAAGGAATCCTTTTGCTCTACCTGTTGCTATCAGATACTGTATCTGTAGCTTCTTTTACTAGTTTAATATAGAATTTTAAGTCCTAAGCATAACCACACCACAGTAGACCTACCATCTGGAATTAATAATTGGACATAAATCCTTTGCCAACAACTCGGTGTCCATTTGTACTAATAAAAAAAAAGTTTCCAACGAATTGAGAACTCCCTCCATTTTGAAGTCGGTTAAGATAGGCCTCAAAATAGGCATGTATTGTAATGGAAATGTAATCTAAAGCCAAGTTTCTTCCTTTTTTTCTTTTCTTCCAAAATCTAGAATCTTTTTGGCCTTTCTTTCAAAACACCTTCATCTTTCAGAATCAACTGGAGTCATTATTATTATTATTCCATGATGAAAAGACAAACTGGTGTTGGCAATCTTTCAACTTTATTTCTGAGGAATAGAGGTAAGAGCTTTAGCTCAAAAGCATCGCGGCTTTGGAATCGGGACGAAAAGAAAAGATGGCTTATAACTAGTGGCCAATTTATAGCAAACCATCATAAATACGACGTTTTACACTCCTGTTAATGAAAAGTGGAATGGAACTATAAGTACTTAAAATCATAAAACCTTTGGGGTGGTGGGTGTCAATCAATATTCTATATTAACAGATGATATTTTTTCTCTACATTCCGTAAAAGTATTTTATTACTGCGGGCAACACTAATAAAAAAGTTAAACTGACATTTCTGTAGGCACCTCGAGTACGGACTTCATTTTCTGCTTCTTTTTGTGTGAAATATATTTTTTTTCGACTATTGGTTTCGTTTACCAATACAACACAGAATTAATTTTTAATTTTAATAAGATATTTAGTTGATAGTTCATATGTATAAGTTAGTGTGTTCAATCGCCCTTGAAAACAGTGTTTTAAAAAAATCTAGTGTCAGCATAGCAACAGCGCTTCGGTACATATAATTCCTATTTTGAGGGATATCGTTCACTGTAAAAAGATAGGGTGCCTTTTTGAGGTGAGTGTTTTGTCATACTATTAGATTTATGTACAAAAGAAGTACTAGACTTGTACAACAATGTTTTCTAGGGTGTACCTTTGTGGCTTTGTACATTCGTTCCGTACGTATAACAATACATACTTTTATATAGTAAATGTGTAAAATATAACTACCAATAGTACGCGGTGTTTCCCGCAATATTTGTGATAATCACGATAAAATGATTAATTTTAATCTCATGTTCATGTATCCTCTTGAAAAGCTACTGTCTCTGTCATTATGTGCATTATTTGCCTTTTGAATTCACATCTCAATGATAGGATGATGTCATATTTTACATGTAAACTTCACAATTTGTCTCATAATGTTTCAAAGTTATGTATTACTATGTACTGAGTGTTATGAGTTATTGATATTGCACCTTGAATGTAACCACTACAGAGTCTTTATATTTCCCACGGTCACTCAAACTTCCTGTCTCAAACTTTGAATATAAAGAAACAATATAACTAATATTTGATTACTTTTAAACTTGTTACAAGACTGTATGCATCTTTTGTTAGACTAGGTTTTATTTAATTTTTGAACCAGGGCCTTGAGCCATCTTTACAAACACTTAACCATTAACATACAACAATAACTCAGTTGACTAGACATTTATTCCTGATATTCAGTAATAATCTGACATTATTCAGTAACAATCTCAAACAATATTCAGTAAAAATCTATAAACATTACTTTGTCAAAGTATTATTCCTTTCACTATCACTCAACGGGCAAACTACAAGTGCAAGATAGAGATGGGATTTTAAACCTCAATAATTCAGTGTACCTTTGCCAAATTAAAATACAAAAATTAAATTGATTCAGTTGTATGTTGGGTATAATATTTTTATGCAATCTGCTTTTGAAGTAGACTGCTAAGACCTTAAAAAAAAAAAAGAAACAACGAATCTTAGTGCAAAATGCCACAAGAACTTTATTGACAGTTGAGGCTGATGTATCTTATCTTGTTGTGGGGCTGGCCCTAGACCAGAGCACTTCGACCTTTCTGGATCTTTTGTGCTATTCCCATCCTGTCTACTCAACCCCTAACCCTCCATGCACCTTCTTCGTGAGTCCCAATATGGCCTTGATGGGGCTGAGCCTTTAGTCCTCTGGTCTTGGAAATCGCTGGTCCAGATACTGTAGTCTTTTGGTGCCTATGGCTGCTCAGTCGCACAGCAAGTGTAGCATAGAGTCTGCTCATTTTCTCCACAGATCCTGCAAGTCGGGTTGCTTGCTTGTCCCTTGGTTGAGGCTGGTGTATAATACATGTATTAGAAGAAGTCTAACCTCCCTGGGTACAAGTTAGGATTAAAGTTTGTAGTTTTTAGTTTGGCTCAAAGCCCTTTCAATATGGTAAATAAGGATGAAATGTTTAAAAAAGTGGGTTGTTAAAAGAGGGGTTTAAACGACATAGCATCTTGACTGACCTATTGGTCGAGTGGTCAGTGGCCCTGACTGCTATGCTGGAGGTTGTGGGTTCGATTCCCACCCAGGACAAATGTTTGTGTGTTGAGCATAAACATTTGTTCTGTGTCTGGGAGTAATTTATCTATTATATGTATGTATTTAGGAATATATAAGTATGAATATCAGTTGTCTGCTTAGCTTGGGACTAGACAGCATTGTGTGATAGTTGTGGAATATTATTATTATTAATATCTGTAACATCGTATTTTCCTGTTACAACAATGTGTGTTGTATACAAGGTAATAATATTATTGTAAATGTGAAAGGTATGATTTTGATCAATCATGCTTCTGAAATGATGTAGAAAATGGTTAATCAAACCTAGTTAACCATGTTCTTGACATGTGTTTTTTTTTAGGTAGGAAATCATCTAATGACATCTGAAGGAAGGTGTGTCAGTACTGACTAAAACCCACTCCTGTTCCTTCATTGCCTTCGTTCCTGGGCCCCGGGGTTCTCTTTTGTATAACCCATGACCCCAGTAGGCTTTGACTCTGCTGGGCCCTTACAGTTGCTGACATTTGAGGCGCGCGTGGAACACTTCGCGCCGTCGACTTGGGCTCGGTCCGGACGATTTCCGAATGGTCGGACGGCGAGCTACCCGTTTCTCGCCCTCCGTAAACCCGCGCCTACGGTTTCTTGACTTGCCTTAACATAGGAAAGTATTTGGCAGTAGTAGGATAATTTTTACAACAATGTTATAATTCAGTTAGAATGTGGGCCTAATGACACCTTGAGTTTTAGAAAAGGACTTTAATTTTTTTTTTTTTTTCTATAAACAATCAATCAGTACAATAAAGTGTAACAGGGATATTAAATACATTTTGTTACATAAATTTAATAATCAATTTTTATTGTAAAAATTCAATCTCTTGAAATTTGTATATAATTTAATAATAACCATACATTAAAGGATAATGATAAACTGGAAAATATCAATCATAACTATGATATTTACATTATTTTGTTTATCGTAATAAGAAAAGGACAAGCAATAGTTACCTACTAAAATAGAAGAAAAGAAGTGTTATGAATGATGCAGACAAAATAATATGTCTAAAACCCCAATTTGCCTCATTAATGTCTATACATCATATATTTCCTGTAAATTTAATGTTAGGTAAATCAATAAAAACAATTCATGGTAACAATGAATAAACATTATATCAAAAATACACGATTAAACTTCGTAAACTATTTAATTTGTTAAAAGTAATTTAATTCACTTCATTTGTTTATATTATTTATTTCTTATTAGTTTCCACCAGCAGCTTCTGAATGAAAGTCGAAAGTTCCAAAGGAACATACTTCTGGAATAAAAACCATTCTATATGATATTATTCCAGCTGAGCCATATTTTTAACCAACTTCTAAAAAAAGGAACAGCTTCATCAATTCGGATGTTTGTATTTTTTTTTCCATGTTGTCCAGTTCCCGCATGACTTCGTCGCTTGCCAACCAATATCAAAATTCTTTTTTTGTTGGGAAAAAAAAAGTATACCCTCTACTTCACAAATGGGCCCATAGTCACTAAGTCCGGATCTGATGATGGAATCTTGTTATATCCTAAAATATTATAGGCAACCATATAGTGATTTTGATATTTTCATCGAGAACCTAAGCACTTACAGTCAAAAAGTAACATTTGATCAAATCAACTGATGAAGAAGACCAGAGATGGTCAAAGGAACTTTATACTCGCATAAATATCTCAATGAAGATAGTTAAGCAACTATGACAATACAAATAAAAGTATAGTTCTGAATAGTTATGTGACAATGGTATCATCAAAGTGATCTGATGATGATGATGGAGCCCGAAAGTAGGCACTGGAACTCCGTAATTAATCAATGTAACTTAACCGTGTTTGGAATTATTAGAATTTTCATGAGATGCACTTTGGCTAAAGGTACTATCGAACTGATCTGATGATGGAGCCGGAAAGTAGGCACAGGAACTCCGTAATCAATCAATGTATCCTAGCCGTGTAGGTGCTTATTAGAATTGTCATGAGATTTACTTTGGCTATAAGGTACTATCGAACTGATCTGATGATGGAGCCAGAAGGTAGGCACACGAACTCCGTAATCAATCAATGTATCCTAGCCGTGTTTGGGTTTATTAGAATTGTCATGAGATGCACTTTGGCTATAAGGTACTATCGAACTGATTTGATGATGGAGCCGGAAGGTCGAAGGTAGACAGAAACTTCATGATAAAACCATGTAACATAGCAGTGTTTGGGTTAGTTGGAAAAATAGGCACTCTGTTTATAAGTGTATCGCAACTAAAAAGTGTGAAATAAAAAACTTTTTACAAAAAATAATCACTACTGCTTTCAAAATGGTGAAGTAAAACGTCGTGGGAAAACCGGCATGTCCTAGAACCAAAAGTTCGAAGACATGACATCCTCCAATCTGGACTAGGAGAGGGAATGGATACCACGAAGAGAAAAAAGAGAAGGCCTGAGTCCCAGCAGTGAAAACATCACATACAATATAATTTAACAAAATCGACATACTTTTCAATGTTATATTTTATCCTCCTCCTTAGTCGCTCGCTCGAGTGATCGTGGTTGACAATATTGCATTTTTATTGGCGAGTGAGGCGGGACCCGCGTTGCGTCTCCACTTGTTACGGTCTGCAGCGTCTCGGGAACTCTGGAGGTTTGTGTTGCAGCTCAGATGAGGTCTATCCAACGCGTAGGGCTCCACTTGTCCCTGGACAACGAGTCACTCAATGGAGTGTTCGTTGCGAACAACATGACCGAAATATTTGAGGATTCATACTTGCACAGTCGACGATAACCTCTGTTTATTTTTTAGCTCTTCCAGAATCGATACGTTAGTCCTAAGTGCAAGGGATCCGCAGCAGTCGCCACCAACACCACATCTCGAGTGCATCGATTTTGCGTCGGTCTTTGAGGCGAACCGTCCTCGTTTCTGCGCCATAAAGAAATATTGGGAAGACTAAGCTGCTCCTCATGAGGCGGACTTTCGTGGCTTTAGTGATGTTACGGTTGTACCAGATCCCTTTCAGCCTGTCAACAGCAGATTGGATAGCACATCTCCTCCGAATCTCATCTTCACATCCTCCAGTGTTTGTGACGGTGGAACTTCACAGTTGCCAATCATAGTGATGTCAGGATGATTCAGTTCAGCTCGATCCACTACCATGATCTTAATCTTGTCTCTGTTGAGCGTAAGACCGAAGGAGAGGCTTGTTATCTCTAGAAGTGTCGGCAGGTGTTCCATATCTTCCTTTGATTGAGTTAGAAGGGTAGTGTCGTCGGCATACCTCAAGTTAGACACCTTTCTACCTCCCACTGAGATGCCTTTGTCTCATTGTTCCAACACGATTCTCATGATATACTCCGTATACATGTTGAACAGGAGTGAGGACAATATGCAACCCTGTCGAACGCCAGCGTGGGTGTAAAAAGCTTTTTGAGTCAACGTCGTCTATACTAACAGTCGCAGTTCCGTCCTTATAAAGTCGGCGTATGAGATTAACTAGGTGGAGCGGTATTCCCATGTAAATGAAATACATCCCATACAATATGCCATTTGACGGTATCGAAGGCCTTGCGCAAGTCGACGAAGCAGATATAGAGTGGAGTGTTAAACTCTCTATCTAGACTTTTCGATTATTTGTCGAAGAATTAGGATCTGCTCTCTAGTTCCTCGACCTTTGATAAATCTCGCTTCCTCAATAGCTATTTCAGCATTAAGAAAAGCTTGCAGTCTGGTGTTGATGACATGAAGGAGTACTTTGCTGGCGTGGGTAATTAAGGCTATAAGCCTGTAGTTGCTACATTTCTTCGTTGATCCTTTCTTATGCAGTGGTATGAACACGGAGTGTGCCCAGTCTCAAGGCCATTTCTCTATTTCCCAGACACGGTTGCAGATTACATGCGTAATATCCACTTCGTAATCACCCATTGCTTTAAAAAATCTCTATTGGAATGGCGTCAACTCCTACTGCCTTATTCCTTTTCAGGTGATCGATTGCGGCTTGAACTTCATTTTTCAGGATTGGTGGCTCCATAGCCTTCTGTGGGCGTAAATTAGTGTTGCACGCTGGTATTATGCTGCTATCGGTTAAAAAGTTTTGTATGTGAGCTTCACGCAGGCGTACACCAAGCGTATAATGACGGATACGCGTCTATGAAGCTACGCTTCCGTGGACTGTAGGCCGTATAGGAGCTTGGGAGCTTTATTAAGTTCAAGTATAAGTTAGACTAAACATGTTTTGCTGTAAATAAATGCATAAAATGCAAATTAAACTTGAATGCAATGAAACATAATGAGAGTCACATTAGACACTACGTATAGCTTGTGTAGCTTACACAAATGTTTTTCATAATAATTATCCTCTTTTGTATTTACACTAATTTTATTGAACCCTAAAGAATTATTAAAAAATGTAGTACTTAATTCATTATTGAATTTACTATGCATTTATTAATATTATAATCTAAGAATATTTACGCTCTGTTAGTGAACGTCACGGCAAAATCTATCCATTTCGGAATTGCCCCCTCCCTGGGAATTAAGTCAATGACCATAAAGATCATTCAACATAAGTAGGACCTCCCAGTACTTGTGACTATCTTACTAATGCAAGGTCAACATATATTGGAATTACATCTTCAAAGATAGAGAGAGGAGTGGTTGCCGAGTGGTAACGGCCCCGACTTACGAGTTGTAGGTCGCGGGTTCAAACCCAGTTAGGCGCATTACTTTGAGTAATTTATTTCATCACCACTTCTCTCAAAACGGTGAACGAAAACATCAGGAAACCGGCATGTCCTAGAACAAAAATTCGAAGACCTGTGACATGATTACAGCCCATTCCCTCTCGTAGAGAGGAGGCCTGAGTCCCGACAGTTTTTTTTTTTTCGGTGGGAAAATCATCTAATGACCAATCCCGCTCTTGGGCGGAGCAAGAGATACTGTCAGACTTTTACTGACTAAAAACCCACTCCTGTTCCTTTTTTGCCTTTCGTACCGGAGCCGAGACTTCCTTTCAGAATCTGACCCTTGGCCCCAGTAGGCTTGAACTTGCACGGCCCCCTACAGTTGCTAACATCTCCTTGAAGCGCGCCTGGAACAGAACGCGTCGTCGACGACTTGGGCTCGGTCCGGACGGTCGGACGGCGAGCTACCCATTGCTTGCCGTCCGCAAGCCCGCGCCTACGGTGGCTTGAAATCGGGATCGGAATCCCGGCGGCGGTTGGGGCGTGAGGACCGTTGCTTCACGCAATCGACCGCCTCCTTTGCTAGCATTACTGCTTCGCAAAAGAAGGCGCCCGCCTGCCACTTCTCCTCCCTCCGGACCATGGCCTGTACCAAGGCCCGGCGCGAGAGATCGCCGCCGCCGATCGCCCCCACGAGGACACGGCGTTGCTTTATGCCCAAGCGGACACACATCCACCGTGTCCTCCGGGTGGTCCACACAATGGTGACTCCCGGGCGTTACTTTCGCACGAATCCGGTGCAGGAACTTCCCGAACTTACCATGTCCGGTGAGGACCTGCGTCATGTGGAAGGTAAAGACGCCGTGAGGTCTTTCCAGCCACGCCCCAAAAAAGGGACTTACCGCCAGAGTACCAACAGTGAGAACATTATAAAACCTACTTTACATCATCAAAATGTTGTATCATCTTCAAAATGTTAATTATTATATATAATAACGTGTCTGACCTACTTTTAAAAATTACATATGAACGCATAGCTAATGCACACACAAAACCAACAAAGTTATATATTCACTTCATTTTAATTTTATTCCATTTGGGATATCAGGGACTACATATCGAAAAAATATCGGTTATAAGGGTTAACGGTATGACCTATATACCTTTTTATTTTAATACCGAAAAATAAGTAACGTTATTTTTTACGCTTTCTAAACCGCTAATTTGAAACCTCCCACTTCTACGTTCTTTCGTCATGTTGCGGCTGGCTGCCTGTTGCCGCTCATCTTTTGTCTTTCTTATATACTACCTACTATTTTTAAGTTGTACTTTTACGACTAGTACCTGCACGCGACCATGAAATCGTGTAAGGGCCTGCGCACACTTGAATCTAGACTGTCTTAGACAGATTTGTCTGCAACGTCTCAGACTTGTCTATGACACCGCAGACTTGTCTGCGACAAGACTGTTTTGAGACGTCCAGTGTTACCAACAGTTACACTAACTTACCACTAGAATCAATTTTTAAAACCACCAGAAAACCACTAACATAAATTATTCCACACACAAAATCGAAAAATTTATCACAAAAAAAATGTGTGTTGTACGAAACAAAATAAGTAGGCATATAGGTTATTAGTTTCCTTTAATAATAAGTGATAAAAATTAATAATCAGTTGATCAAAATACCATTTGTGGGTAAATTAACATTAGTAGGTAATTCAGCATACAAATTATTCAAAAACAGCTATGTATTAATTTGTCTTCAGACGACCAATTTTTGTTTGCACCATCATCATTGGTATCAGATTGAAAATTATGGATTCTATGGTGCTGATTTAGACCCGAGTGATCGCATTTTTAGTAAGAAATTGAATTTTACTTAAGCACTAGAAAAATCCACTAGCCACTAAAACCAATATTTCGCATTTAAATGGGGGGTTAAAACCACCAGTTTTTGTGGAAAATCCAATAAGTTGGCAACACTGGCCGTACGCCGCTAGACTGTTTTGTCTTGATAGTGTGCGCCGTGACATTGACAAAACAGTCTTGTCACAGACGTCGTAGACAAGTCTGCGAAGTACCATGGATCCAGTACATGATCCTGAACCCCCGTGTCGGAATTTCTTGTTAGTTTTTTCTATTTCCTTTTTAAATCTTTACTGTTTTATTTTAAACTGTGTAAAATAATTATCCTAATCAACCTCAATGACATCTATATAATAAAAGGAGAAACTGACTGACTGACATATCAATGCACAGCCAAAACTACTGGGACTAGGCTTAAAATTTTACACATGGGTTCCTTTTATGACGTAGGCGAGCACTAAGGGAGGATTTTTTTAAATTCAGCCCCTAAGGGCATGAAACGGGGGTCTAAAGTTTGTATGGAGAAACCAATGTCACGCGGAAGCCGCTGGCAGAAGCTAGTTTTAATTAAAAAGTAATTAACTCACTTTTTCATTCAAAAACACAATGTAAATAAAACTAAAAGGTTTACTGAGCTCAGTTGAAAAAAGTGAATTAATTACTTTTTGATTATAAATATTATGTTTTTTTTTTTTAAATGCAATACGTCATCACGGCAGACCAAGACAAAGGTGGAGAGATGAGCTTGACTCTTGGAGAGACTGACCTGCAATGGCCGAGGACAGACGTGTGTGAAAAAAAGAGACGGAGGCTTTCGCCAAGAAGTGGGATATACATTTATAATAAGCTAACTAGAACAAGTTCTTTTTTAAATTAAGAAAACGTTGAAATAAAATTCCACCACTTGGGATCCAGAAACACGTACTGGCTATCTATGGTAGGTACATGTTTGTGCATCGATGTTTGAAACATGGCGTATTCTTTTTAGGGTTCCGTAGTCAACTAGGAACCCTTATAGTTTCGCCAAGTCTGTCTGTCTGTCCGTCTGTCCGCGGATAATCTCAGTGACCGTTAGCACTAGAAAGCAGAAATTTCGTACCAATGTGTATATCAATCACGCCGACAACGTGGTAAAATAAAAAGTGGAAAAAAATGTTTTATTAAGGTACCGGTAGAAAGGTGCGGTAAAGCCCTTCAGGTGGTGGTAGGACAGCTTTTATAAAAAACCCAAGCAACTTTGGTGGACTGTATAATAATTGACAATTTGTTAGAAATACAAGCGGCGAGAAAACAATAATAAAGATTGAAAATAAGGTGCGCGCGCTCGGTGGTAAGGTGGGATGACCAGTGCCATGCGAGCTGGCTGGACTGCGCCCGCAGCGAGCGCCTCTCCCCGCGACCTCTGCTCCCGCCCGCTGTCCCCCGGCACGTAGTGATGTCCGCGCACTTTAGAGATGTCCAAACACCCCCACCAATCACGTGTTTTTTTTTTATTTCAACCCTAACATGTTTTTGGATAGGTATTTAAAAATGAATAGGGGGTTACTGAAATAATTTTTTTTGATAATGTTAATATTTTCGGAAATAATCGCTCCAAAAATTAAAAAAATAAATTGTGTCCCCTCTAACTTTTGAACTATAAGTTTAGAAAATATGAAAAACATCTCAAAAGTAGAACTTTATAAAGAATTTCTAGGAAAATTATTTTGAATTTGATGGGTAGAACAGTTTTTGAAAAATTGTACAAAATAATTACTGAACTAAGTTTGTAATTTAATCGTATATGTAAGCATTTTTTTAACTTAGTTTACATATTTTACTATCGAACGTATCTTTTTTCAAATTTTTTTTTTTATTATAATCGGTTTACGCAATCCAAAATTACCAACGAAAACCCAACATACATAACCCGTCTAGTTTGTATAAATCAGTAACCCAATTTCCCGAGAGATAGCGCTGTATTTTGGGCTACTTCACGCTGTTAAGATTTTTCCTGAGTTAATGGGGTTGGGACAGGTATGAGCTTATTATATTGTCGAATTGTTTGTCTCTCGTTGGCATTGGTAGTATTTGTTCTTGCTCGTTGTCTGTCGTTCATTAACCCTTAAGTGGAAACACTCATTGAGACGGACGGGAAACCACGGCACCCTACACTGAGAGTGGCCCGACACGCTATTGACCGGTTTTTTTTAATTATTAATAGGCTCGCTTTTTAATACTATCTCATCTAATGGTAAGCAATGATGTGGTTAGCAATGGACCTGGCTTACCTAGAAGTAACTTATTCACTCTTGATTTGATAACTCTTAGGTTGTAGCTATCAGGAAGCACAAATTCGGGTAGGGAATTCCATTCCTTAGCTGAACGCAAAATAAATGTGTTCCCATAAAATTTTGTACGTTCGCTGTTTGAACGAGCTTGGCCGTATTAAATTGTGCAATTCCGATGTATGCTCTCTGAAATGTATATAGGATAGCAACCCGGCGTGGATGCTGAAGACTTTGGAGTTTTGACACGAAGAGTGCATCATTGCCATGATGTTCTTGGCTCGCTTCTCAATCAAATCGACAAACGCTAGTATTCAGCAGATCTATCCTAAATATGACAGCAATACTTCATACATGATCGAACTTGCGCTTGGTAAAGGTTTAGCAGCTGTTTCGATGTGAAGTACCGTCTCACTCACCTTTGCTAAGATACCTATTTTTTTGGCAGCCAGTTCAGATTTTCCCTCGATATATGATTTCAATTAACTTCTTGTGGTAACGTTGACGTCTAGTCAACGGTATACCTTAACCGAAAACGGTGCCTGGTTTAGATACTTAACTAGATGTAAACAATCACTTGACGATAAGAGATGACTTTCTAAAAATACATTTTAAAGTATGGATATATGTACAGTCAGGGGTCAAAAGTGCAGTTACACTCCATTAATGCTAAAGGGTCTAAAAAGTCTTTGTAGAAGAGGGTCAACGGTTCCTGTCTGATTTGATTTGTAGCATAGAATAACGTAGTTATTGATTAAACTAGTTGTGGCCTATGAAACTTCTACTATTAAGGAATTTTAGGCAGTTTAGCATTGGTAGAGTGCTACTGCACTTTTGACCCCTGACTATACCTAGGTACAAATCAATTAGGTACCTATCCACCATATAATTTTAGTTTTAGTAGGTACCATAAAATTTTTCAAAAACGCACAAGTCCTAACCCTATAACAAGAGCGGCCTGTTCAAAGATGCATAACGGGCGTAATAAAAGAGACTCTGAAAACGTGATCTTAGGATGCATTTTGATTCGTTACGAGCGCGGCTAGACCCAGTAGGCTGATATAATGAAGGTCATGTCCGTGCCGTGGAATCAACGACCTTACAGTCACTAGACGCCTCATGCTTTAACCAAAACAATTCTGTCAACTAGCCCAGGTACGGAGGAGCGGGGTACTGCGTTCTGATTGGTGCGACCGAGGTCAGTACGGCACACTAGAGATGAGATAGGTTTAAACAAGTCACGAAAGTATCGATATATTTTTTTAACAATATTTCGTACAATTATAAATTGTTTTTTTTACCTTCCTAGTTCTTGATATTATTTTAACATAAAATGTACATACTTCATGTCATTAATACATTTTAAGTAAAATTTCAAAAAAAAAAGTAAGAAATTCTCTCTATTTATAAAAACATAACATTGGTACATAAAATTATTATGATAGTAAAAAAAAATTGCCCTCCTTTTAATGCAATCAGGTAAAAATTAAAATCAGGGTCTTTCGGGTACCTAAACTCAATAACCGATTCATAATTAAATTCCGTCCTATTACGTAATCTTTATAGTAGTAAGTAAAAAAAGATAATGTAACAGAGGTGGTCATGAGAATTGGTACATCACTAGTTTTGTTCAAACCTACATTTATGACCAGTATAAGTTGAACTCCGATAAATAATATCAGAAAGTCGATATAATTTTAATTAACTTATCGATGAAAGTATTTAACCATGGTACATTTATTTTCTAATATTTTTATTAACTATCGCAGACGTGTTAACGGCTCAGAGAAGTGGTCGAGACTATTTGGAAATTATTCTGTGATTATCAGTTAAGTCATATTTACATATGACTTACACACACAGGCGCACAACAGGCACAACTGGCGACGAATGTCTGTCATTACTGACAGACATTCGTCGCCTGTTATTAGCCGTCTAGTGGCTGTAAGGTCGATGGGTACAATGTATTATGAACATTAGCGGCGTTGTTATTAGGTTTAAATTCGCATGTTTGCTTTCTAAGAGTGAAATTTTTGTACTTGTACTAAATAACTTATTCTGTGCCGGAACAAACAGACAAAAATTTTATAATTTGTATAACTATTTGTTCCTGTGCATTTAGTAAAAAAGTATATATTTTATATAAGCACTAATTTTATTGTGCTTAGGTTATTCATAATTGTCATTATTCGTAATTTAATTGTTTAAAACAAATTGAGTAACCTTATACATTAAATAAATACAGGAAACTTTTGACAAGCACCAATCTATTGTTTTAGTATTTTCCATATACATATTAATAACTTCTGTTTATCTTTACTTTCAGATGAGAAATGAGGATGTATGGAGGAAAGCTAGGAATCAAGACAAACACACACTAATTTAGAGTATTGTAAGTATCGAAGTGGTGCTTTAATTAGACTAAGATGATTACAAGAAGATGGTTCCACCCAACGTTATCGGGGGTGGAAGCGGAGAGAATCCTCATGGAGTGTGGCCACGATGGTTACTTCTTGGCGAGGCCCAGTATGAGCAACAAGGGAGATTTCACCCTCTCCGTACGCCGAGGCAACGAAGTGACACATATTAAGATACAAAATAATGGCGAGTTCCTGGACCTTTATGGAGGTGAGAAATTCGCTACACTTTCTGAACTTGTTCAATACTACATGGATAACCAGTGTCAACTGCGGGAAAAGAACGGCAACATCATCAGGTTAAAAACGCCACTCAACTGCGCAGATCCTACTACTGAACGCTGGTACCATGGACAACTGACCGCAAAAGAAGCTGAGCGAGTGATGTTGGAAAATGGTAAAAATGGATCGTTTTTAGTTCGAGAGTCTCAAAGACAGCCGGGCGACTTCGTCCTGTCGGTGAGAACGCGAGACCGAGTCACACACGTCATCATACGACGACAGGATAACAAGTACGACGTAGGCGGTGGCCAACAATTTAATGATCTCGTGAGTCTAATAGAACATTATAGAAACTTCCCCATGGTCGAGACCACCGGCGAAGTGCTGCGACTGATCCAACCGTTTAACGCCACACGTATCCAAGTACGACATTTCCACACAAGAGTAAAACAACTTCAAAAAGAAAATGAAGGTCCGATTGAAAGTATGGCTTATAAGCAAGGATTTTGGGAGGAATTTGAGACGTTGCAAATGATGGAGAATCTACAACTTTTTGACAGAAT
The DNA here is from genome assembly GCA_949316375.1 of Mythimna vitellina. Lineage (NCBI taxonomy): Eukaryota > Metazoa > Arthropoda > Insecta > Lepidoptera > Noctuidae > Mythimna > Mythimna vitellina. The sequence continues at coordinate 5,341,583 of OX438689.1, read as the reverse complement.
GGAGGGGTCAAAACCAGAAAACATACGAAAGAATAGATACAAAAATATTATACCTTTCGATCGTACCCGTGTGGTGCTGAAGGACATTCCTCCGGACGCACCAGCCGGCTCCGACTACATCAACGCTAATTATATCCGATGTGAAATGATCGAGCCCGATCACGATTCAAGTAATGGAACTTACGAAAACGGCTCCACCTTAAGCCGAGACAATACACCTTCAAAGAATAAAGAGAAATTGTCACCCGTTCACACTAGTGTTATCGTTTGCGAAGAAAAATTAGCTAACGTCAAAATTCAGGGTAATGGCACGAAATTCTTCCCATCTTTTGAGCCTTGTGTTCTTAGAACAAATCCGAATTATGTTAATACCACAATTCCAAAATCGACAGAGGAAACTGAAAATGGTATTGTCGACCACGTCTATAATAAGACTTACATCGCCACTCAAGGCTGTCTATCTACTACTATCTATCCATTTTGGTCGATGATATGGCAGGAGGACGTTCGCATTATTATAATGACCACGAAGGAGATCGAGCGTGGTAAGGTTAAGTGCGAACGGTACTGGCCCGAATTAAACAAAACGGAAGTTTTCAAAAAGTTCTCGATTCACAATGAATCAGAATCATCTACTCCGGATTACACATTGAGACGCTTTGTAGTTACGAAAAAGGAAGAAAGCACCGTCAAAAGAACTATTTATCATTTTCATTTCACTGCGTGGCCGGATCACGGTGTTCCTTCGGAACCGGGCAGGGTTCTGAATATATTGTTAGATGTAAATTATAGGCTACAACAGATTATGACCGGGCCGGATCCTCCGGCACAGGCGGTAGTATGCGTCCATTGTTCCGCAGGCATCGGTAGGACCGGAACCTTTATAGTCATTGATATGATCCTAGATCAAATAAGAAAAGAAGGATTCGACTGTGAAATCGACATCCACCGTACTGTTCAAATGGTGCGTGACCAGCGATCTGGTATGGTGCAAAACGAGGCACAGTACAAGTTTATTTATATGGCCGTGTTAGAGTTTATCGAAACAGAGAAACAAAGGATCGGTCTTGGTCCCGAATCGAGCCAAGACTCTCCTCGTGCGTGGTCGCATTCCGTTCCTTTTTTATGAATCGCGCTAAAAGTGCAAAGAAATTTTTAACAAAAGCTTTATCTCGTGGAAAATTGTAGAGGGTCTCAGATTAATATTCCCTATTTCCTGTCTAAACAGCGCTTACAATTTCGATTTATTATACAATGTTAAACATTTTATTGAAGTTTTTACATGGTGATATTGTAAGGCGACTACTATTTTTGAAGAACGGTAATAAAAGAGTTTACGTTCAAAGTATCTGTTATGGCCTACGAGAATATGTAATATTTGCACTTTTAGAAGCGCGATATTTGCAATAAAAAAATATTTTCTAATTATCACTCTCAAAACAAGTACAATCTTGGAGGGTCACTCAAGCAGATCTACTTTTATTTAAGTTAAGAATTTTAATCATCACCAATACTGTGTACCTATTTAAATTATATACCATATCAATAAATCGATTAATTTCAATGAATAAATTATTATATTATGCATTTAGAGTAAAGTAAAAAAATGATATTGTTATATTAACAGAACAAATAAATTGGGGTGGTATTGTGCGATCAAGGTCGAGTAATCGTATTGTTCAGCTATTGGTTATCATACAACGAAGTTAACGGTACAGCAGCGGTAACAATTTGACATTGACAAGGTGCATTGTGTGATTGTGTCGTAGATCAAATGCAATTTATGACGTGCAAGTGTACCTCTGATGTGAGGTTGGCTGAATCAATCGATCAATCGTTAGTCGGTCATTACAACTGTGCGACAAATTAGCACGTGGAGGATAACATATTTGATCGATAACAACACCTATTTAGAAGATCAATATTGATCAATGGCATCGATACGACGTCGATATTTTTCGTATAATAACCGAGAGGATAATAGATGCAATTTTATTATTTACAAAAACAAATGAAATTAAGGAATTATAATATCAATGCAAATGAAATTTAGTAATTTAAAAAAGTAAATTGTCATTAAAGAGTAAGGTGAAATCTAATTTTACGCACAATAAAACATGTAATTAAAATTGTGTATAATATTTTGTATATTTCGTTGAAGAGTTTATTTTAGTTGACGGCCTGATTGTATTATTATAAAGTGTTTAAAATAAAACCCATACGTTAGTGTACCAATTGATTGTTCTGGTGACGTCATTAGATGACAACTTTATTAATAAACTATCGAACACCAAAATTTGTTTCATGTAACAGATGAGAGTGCAGGGGAATTCTATTCTATTGCACAAATTATCAAAGAGCTCTACAAGAATTAAAGCAGAATAGCATGCATAGCATGCATATAAATACATTTAGAATAAGCTCCCCTGGCATGTGGCATGATAAATATCTTAGCGTCCACGATGAGATGATAGAAATTTATAAAATTATAAATATGTAAGTGAAGTGTATATGTACGAAGTTTAAATACGACGCGATATGGCACGGTATCTTTGTAATTTACAATGGGGGACCTAAATTAATTGAACACACCGGCTAGATAGGTAAATATCTGTGCCTCCTCTGACAAATGATACAACTCAAAAATCTCCACTTTACAGGAAAACAAATACAACTTTTAAAAAATCTTAGTTCGTGAACTGAGTTAAACTTGAGTACCTTTTTTTGTAGATAAAAACATTCACTTTCATAGTGAACTTTATTTTTTATGATTAATATTATAGTTTTAAAGTAATCCAAGAAAAATCTGTGTGTTGTACCATTTTCTATTTTTACTGTGTGCAAAAACTACATGATACTTATGCTTAAAGGGGTTGAAAATTTTAATATACTTATCAATATTCAGGACTTTTAATGCCAAAATTAAAATTATCTCTAAAACTATGAGAGATAAAAGAACGTGAGTCAGACCAAAAAAATCGTAATTTTTTGTTTTGATAAGTTGTATGTAAAAATCCCGAAAATTATATAAGTCCAGTTGTATCACACTCTACACAGGAGGCACAGTTATGTACCTTACAGACGTGCTTAGTTAAGGTAATTACTTAAAATGTATTTATCACCGTGTCCCTATCAAAGCATGCTTTGTTCACACAAAGCATTACAGCTTAAGAGGAAAATAATAAAAAGAAATATTGTTGTTAATTAAAAACTATTATTTTAGTTGTATAAACGGCGACCTGAATAATTTATCACACTTGCTTTAATGTTGCACTACACGCAAGTCAGGAGATTGGCTTTAACGTGATCTCGAATTGGAGTTTGATTTGAAAAGAATGTATTTTTTTTTGTATTTCGATAATCGACGTCTATGTTAACTTTTTGATATAAAATTTAAATGTCGTCAGATTTACGCAACGCTTACCATTTATAGAATAAGTTGATGCGCTTTACTTATTGAACGCAACACAATTACGTACAGCTGCTGTTGTTTATTTATTTAAATTTATACCTTTTGGTGCCTTAATTTCCTCACATTAACATGTAGAAATAATTATTCTAAAGTCATTTAAGTGAGTAATAGAACACAATATGTTCAAAGACCGAGGGCTCTTAATGACATATTTCACATTAATATAAAATGGTAAGCGTTTCGTAAACACAATAAAGATACATAAATGGTTACTTGCAGCTAAAAATTAAGCCTTCATACTGTAGAAGAAACAAAGCCTACTGACAAAGGTTGCACGTGTCACCGGCAAATTGTAAACACCATTAGTTCATAACAAATCGCGTAATATTGTAAACTCTTTATTTTCAACACTGATACATTATAAATTAACGGATGAGATTTGTTGTACATATTTTGAAATGAACTTTTCATAATAAATCGAGAATTTACAATCTCGCCAGATTTATTACAAACTTACGGTGTTTGTAATTATTCGGTAGCATATGCACTATGATACAGCGCTAGTATACAATGTTATTTATAGTAAAACTTAAATACTAAAAGTTTATTCGTTTTCCATGCAATAAATTATGTATATAATATATAATATATAGCATAGTCGGCCTTATAATGTTCCCACTGCTGGGACTCAGGTCTCCTCTCTAGGAGAGGGAATGGGCCGTAATCCACCACGCGGGCCCAGTGCGGGTTGGTGAATGTCACATGTCTTCGAATTTTTGGTTCTAGAACATGCCGGTTTCCTCACGATGTTTTCCTTCACCGTTTTGAGAGCAGTGGTGATGAAATAAATTACACAAAGTAATGCGCCTGGCTGGGTTTGAACCCGCGACCTACAATTCGTAAGTCGGGGCCAATACCACTCGGCCACCACTCCTCACTTATATAATATATAAAGCTATATTTGGGTAAAGTAAAAAACAAAATAGTCTCCAGTAACCATTGTATACTAGAGCTATTAGAGTTAGGTACTTGTAGCAGTTCTACCTACTCTGTTATACAGACGTTGTATTAAGATAGAATATTTAAAAAATAAATAATTAAGTAGTTAGATGTCAAATCGACTTACGAATTGAAAAAAAAATTACCTGTATGTTTCTCATACGCTCCCCTCAAAACTCTGTGTAATCTTTTTTTTTATAATTCTGACAAAACAATCTTACTCGATTTGTGTTTTATCTACGGAATATGTTTCAAAAGTTGATATTTAGCCAATAGTGTTTGTTTTTCCACGAAATTTTAACTACGAGAATATTGTGTTGGTAATAAGTGTAGCGACTGTTTGTATAAATTGTTTTTTTTTTATGTGTGAATGATTGAGCAACTGCTTCCTCGACAGTATCTATCGTTTTTATCCATTTTAGTATAAGCTTTCAATTTCGCCTTTTTTCCCTGTTTTACGCTATCCTCATTTAGGGCCTTACCATGACGTGTACCGCTATACACCCAGCTTCGTCCCTTTAACAGTTCAATTTAGGTCTTCAAATGAATCGCGTTAAGACGTCGTGGTAAGGCCTCAGGTGAACTGCAGGTACATTTTTACCATATTGAGCAGCCGACATGTTTAATTAAGGATTATATTATCAATTACCTGCCACATATTCGAACAAAAACTGAGGAATGAATGTAACACAATTTATACCAAACAGCCTCTACTATAAGCAAGTAATGTAAAATTATTGTATTTTTAAACTTATATTCTTGTCAAAACTTGTAATCGGAGGTGCTTTTTATGTGAAGTATTTGATGGTAATGACATGGTGCGTTATTTTTGTTTTTTAATTTTTTTGTTGTACGCGTAGTATACGTAGTACGTATGTAGGCAAATTCAGGCAGTGATAATTTTATTTTAATTCTATAAATAGTATTCGGTGTAATAATTAACCTAGGGATTAGTGTGTGTACTCTAGTATAAAAATTACGCTATAAGACACTTTATTTATACAACGATTATAATGTTAACGCACATATTTCAATAATAATGTATTTGTATATAATTTTGTTTTGGTGCCTTGCACGGCGAAAAGCGGTACTACTAATTTATTTTCTGCGGTAATATTGATTAAGTAATTTTAATAAAAATTGGTGATATTCCCTGTAGATAAGATATTCAAATGTAACTGTCCCGAGAATGTATTCCTAAAACGCTAGAGAAGGCTAGTGCGAACACATACGAAACTACAGTAATTCCTTACTTTTACTTATTTTAGCTTTTACCCGCGGGTTCGCTACGGTACATAAAATATAGCCTATGTCACTCAGGAATAAAGCAGCTTTCTATCGGTGAAAAAATTTTAGCAATCGGACCAGTACTTTCAGAGATTATCTCCTACAAACAAAAAAACAAAAACAAATTTTACCCCTTTATATTATTAGTGTAGATACGCATGCGTACACACAAGGACATCGAGAGCGGTGGTGTAGGTCATCACGGCATGACAGAAGTTTGCTGTCACAGCATTCAAGTCGGTTTTGTTGCCAAAGCGCGCCGATTTTTACATCACAAATTCAATCAATATCTATTAAACAACATGTAACAATTTAAACTTTATTTTAAAAATAAACTGAAACTTGAATATGTATGACACTACTGCTGATACACACCTACCTAAAGATTATTTTGGCAGTATACGAGTAGTTAGCTAGCCTTACGATGAAAATAACAACTATTATACCTAACTTGTGAATGATTATTTAATCCTAAAATTTTCTAAACTAAGCCGGAATTAAGTACATATTTTACCTATAATGGACTGCCGCAAGAGTAGGTCTTAAAATTAACATCGACAAAACCAAAGTCATGGTAAATAACCTTGTAGCACCCACTCCGATTAAGATCGAAGACTCTACACTCGAAGTTGTAGACGATTACGTTTACCTGGGACAGACAATCCAGTTGGGTAGGTCTAACTTTGAGAAAGAGGTCAATCGTCGAATCCGACTTGGCTGGGCAGCGTTCGGGAAGCTGCGTGGTATCTTCTCGTCCAACATACCAGTGTCTCAAGACGAAAGTCTATGACCAGTGCGTGTGCGTATAATCAGTGATGACATATGGCACTGAGACATGGTCGCTTACAATGGGCTTTATCAGAAGGATTACAGTCACCCAAAGGGCTATGGAAAGGGCTATGCTCGGAGTTTCCTTCCGTGATCACATCAGGAATGAAATTATCCGCAGGAGAACCAAGGTCGCCGACATAGCCCGAAGAATCACCAAATTAAAGTGGCAGTGGACAGGGCACATTGCTCGTAGAACGGATAATCGATGGGGCTGAAAGGTTCTAGAGTAGCGACCGCGCACCGGAAAACGCAGCATTGGAAGGCCTCCCACAAGGTGGACCGACAACCTGGTGAGAGTCGCAGGAATGCGGTGGATGCGAGACGCACAGGATCGGTTGTTGTGGAGACGCTTGGGGGTGGCCTATGTTCAACAGTGGACGTCTTTCGGCTGAAATGATGATGATGATGAACTGCCGCACAAAACTATTACAAAATATTTTTAATTGTAAAAAGATAAAAATGGTTAAAATGAAATGTTAATAATAATTAAAAAATAATTACGTCTTATATTGATGTTTTAGTGTACCTAGTACGCGAATATAAATATTTTATTGACACCCAATATGGGATTAAGTATGTAATTAGTAAATTATCACTGCTTGAATTATTCAGAGCTATTATATATTGTTGGCATTTTATTTAAACTATTATTCCAATTTGTAAAACTGAGCTAAAGTAATCGCATGAAGGTAGAGGAAAAAAGTTTTATCGTCCGATAAAAATATATGTTGTGTTTTATTGTATATTATCAATAAAATGTGATACCGACTGTGTGATCGTTTTTATCTTTACAAATCACTCTTTATTACGACCAAACTAGACAATTGTTCCTTCTTCCATCACCATCGGTTTCCACGCACACACACCCACACCCAGATTCCATACTACATCTAATAACTGAAGTGGCCCTAACTACTAGTAATGTTGCCAGACGTCCGGATAAAGCCGGACACGGTCAACCGTTTTGGTTGCGTGTGCAGCCAAATTAGAAGGTGTGCAGGCCTGTCAGAAGGTGAAGGTGCCAGGGTTTTTAAATTATTCCATTTATTAAATTACTTACATATTGATTACATTTTTAAATATTTCTTAAAAAAAACATATTAAAAAAAACATTTAAAAATATAAAAAATAGTAGCCCACCGGCATCGGGAACAGGGTCCAAGCTACCGGTGGTCAGGGCTCCTGAGAGAGGAATCTCCGAACAATACGCGCCGTGTCCAGGAGTACTGCCTTCTGAATCAAGCTCTTGATCCAACTGCCTAACGAGAGCCTCTTCAGATGTTGGTCGAGGCTCTTGGCAATTAAGCCATTGGCCGTCACGACTATCGGCACAATGATTGCTCTATCCACTTCCCACATGTCGACAACCTCGCGAGCTAAGTCAAGATACTTAGTTTGCTTATCTTTCTCAGCTTTCACGAGGTTCTCGTCATGAGGGACCGCTATATCAACAATCATTGTGCGACGCTCTAGTCAATCTACCACCACTATATCAGGTTTATTGGCAACAATAGTCCTGTCAGTGATGATAGATCGATCCCAATATAACGTGATATTGCCATTGTCGAGAACTGGGTCGGGCACATACCTATAGTACGGTACTTCTGATTCCACAAGATTGTATTTAAGAGCAAGTTGCTGGTGGATAATCCTGGCTACGAGGTTGTGTCTATGCAAATACTGTCCGTTAGCTAAATGAGAACACCCAGAAATAATGTGTCGGATTGATTCCCCGGGTCGGTGGCATGCCCGACAGATGTCCCCGAAGAGGTCACCGAAACGCAGCCAAGATACGGACGCTAACAGGTCTACATCGGGCCCATGTAAGGCCCGGTAAAAGCGTCCGTGAAGCTCCTTGCTCTGCCATACTTCTATGCGGTCATTAGTATCCAGTACTATAGGTATTGCGCCAGTTCTCGTTAGCCAAGGAGAGCGGAGTGAGGCCCTTGTCCACCACTGCTACATCTCAGTGCATACCCACGTCGGTTTTTAGGAAGTATTCCCTGAGACTGCATACCTCGCGGTTGTGCAGGGTCTTAGCATTTAAGAAGCCACGACCCCCGCACTTCCGTGGGATATACAGTCTCATCACCGATGACCGTGGGTGATGCATCCGATTTGCGGTAAGTAGTGTGCGGACCCTCCTATCCAGGGCGTCAAGTTCTGTCTGAGTCCATTTGAGTATGCCGAAAGAATACATCAATACCGGCATGACCCAACCGTTGAAAGCGCGCACCTTGTTTCCGCCTGACAAAAGACTATTCAGTACTTTGTTCAGGCGGCCAAAGAAGCGCTCTTTCAACGATCGTTTTACATCATCAGTATTGATGCCTAACGCTTCCGACATACCCAAATACTTGTAAGTTTCGGTTGAGCAGAGGGATCTAAGGTGTATGGAATCCGTGAGTTGAATTCCCACGGATTCCATAATCTCACCTCTCTTTACATGTACGACTGCACATTTGTCCACACCAAATTCCATCCTGATGGCACTACTGAAGGTTTCAGTTACCTTCAGTAGCTCCACCAGTTGCAAGTTGTTGGGGGCAAAGAGTTTCAGATCGTCCATGTAAAGAAGGTGAGATATGACCTGACCGCCTCTTTTCAACTGATAACCTAAGCCAGAACCCTCCAGCAGTGTGCTGAGAGGGTTCAAGGCTAGGCAAAACCACAGTGGACTCCAGACTGTCACCCTGGAATATGCCACGCTCAATCCTTATCGGTTCGCTGTTCTCCTGAATCTGTCGACATCCCGGATAGTGAAGGACTGTTTTCCACTGCCCCATACATGACATCAGGAAGGTGCACAAAGTTGCATCAACTTTATTCACCATTTACAATTCTAGTACCTTCATGAGCCATGTATGAGGAACAGAGTCATAGGCCTTCTTATAATCTATCCAACATGCCGACAGATTCTTTCGAGAACGTCGAACCTGTTGGCTAATGGCCATATCGATGAAGAGCAGCTCCTTAGTACCGCGGGACCCGTTCCTACATCCATTTTGAGAGGCAGACATGATAGAATTTGTCTCAATATGACTGTTGATTTATATTAAATTATTATTATTATAATAGTATTGGTTTCCGCTTCGTCCGCCTCACCGTGTATCGTTAGCACTAGACGTAAGCAAAGTGTGTGTCATCTTTGCGAATGGAACATTTGCATCTGAATCACTGAAATGTTCCGGAACACGTAATCTTACATTACTATGTATCATGAGGAACATTTGGAACAACGGCTCAGCGAAACATTTGGAACAGCGGCTCAATGGAACATTTGGAATGCGGGCGTGATCTGTTACGTCGCGTCATACCTACACTAACAGTTTTGTTTCATTGAATCAATATTTATGAATAATTTTAAGTAGATGTTTTTAGTTTAGGTAATATTTACACTATTTACGTTTTAATTTGAATTTTATTAAATAGACAACAGGTCATCTAAAGTAAAGAGTGTTTCAGTGTTCCAATTGTTCCCAATGATGCATTTAAAACATTACTGATGTTCCTTATCTTTCGGGACACTAAAATGCTTCGGAATAGTGAGCTGGTTCAGTAAAGAGTTACACGCGCCTAGATAACACAACCGAGCGAACTAACACTTCAACCGAAAAAGTTCCCCATCGATAATTACAATAATAATTACTGCTGACTACTATTGCAATTATTATAATTAATATTTTAATGAATATTAAATGATAAATAATGAAGAAGACAGACTCATCAATTTATTGTTGTTACGATAGAATTTTAGAAGATTTTTTGGTAGTGTACCAAAATGAAATGTCTACTTTTTGGTGCGTTGAAAAACTAAGTTTTATACTAAAACTAAAAAGTTAAGGGCAGACGCCCTTTTACCTTAATGTCCTGTTGTAAATACTGGCTGGTCTGTTTGGTTATAAGATCAGTGCCGTACCTTAAAATGTCAGTCGTATGAGCGAGATAGAGGAATGGAGCTATACCTACACCCTATATCTATCAATCATATCCGCTTCCGCCATCCCTTTAACAGTTCAGTTTAGGTCATCAAAGGGATAGCGCTAAGAGATCCTGGTAGGGCCCCTGGCAATATTCAGTTCTAGTATCTGACCAGAGGTCGATTTCTCATTGAAATCGACGGCTGTATGTGAATTCTATTTGTCATAATATCACATTAATACTGCGAACGGTCCATTATCACTGGCAGGATTATTGTTGCCAATAAGCCTGATACAGTTGAGGTGGACCGAATCGAAAGGCGTGAAGATGTCGCATGAATCTCGTGAGCCGTAAAATATGTTTACCTATCTCGATTAGTTTGTTAATACCTTATAGCCAAAGTACATCTTAAATGACAATTCTTGGGCATAAGATGAACTTTGGCTATAAGTTACATTGATTAATTACGGAGTTTTAGTGCCTAACTTCCGGCTCCATCATTATCATCAGATCACTTCGATGATACCATTTTCACCATAACTATTCAGAACCATTTATTTATTTGTATTGTTATAGTTACTTAACTAATCATTTACTGTGATATCTATGTGAGGGTGAAATGGTAATGGCCAACGGAACCGTTTGGCCATTTCTGGTCTTCATTAGTTCCAGTGGCTTAAGTTCTCGATGAAAATACCAAAATCGCTATATTGTTGCTTAGAATATTTGAGCAGTACTCTCGATTCCTCATGGATCCCGTCATCAGAACTAGATTTTGAAAAAATGGGACCAATCTGGAAGCATATCCTTTTAGGGGAAAAAAAAATTGCAAATCGGTCCTTAAACGAGGGAGTTCTGAGGTAAAAAAAAAAAAATATAAAAAAAATACAACTGAATTGAGAACTTTTTCCTTTTTTTGGAGTCGGTTAAAAAGTGTTTTCAGTTTGTAATCAAGGATAGTTCGTTGTTTTTTTTAAATGAATTTCCCTAAACAAGGATTTGTAGCATTTGTATTTGTATCACAAATGATACATAGGTTTCACCCATAGTGCTCGGCCACACAGGAAGCGCGGGTGCGGAGCGGGCGCGGCGCGACAATCTCAAACAAGAACCTCATTTGAGTATCCATAGTGGGAACGCGGGTACGGGAAGCAGCGCGGGCTGTTCAACGCGGGTCGAGCGCGGGTAACTCATGCCATAGCTCGTTCATATGGATATCGTTCCGATGGTTTATTTTTTCGATTGTTATAACATCTCGGAATCGCCCATCACTAAGTTTGATTGTGGACAAGCACTAAAGCGTGCGTCGCTGCACCCGCGCCGCTCCCCGCACCGCGCTGCCAGTGTGGCCGAACAAATCGCGCGCGTTTCCGCACCCGCGCCGCTCTCCGCACCGCGCTGCCAGTGTGGCCGAGCACATAGATAATGTGAAGCACTAAAGTACATATTATTTGGATTGTGGGATTGGCTGGTTTCAATAAAGCCAGTATTAATATACAAGCAAATTACTTTGTCAAGTTTTATTTGTCTTAATTAAAATCAAGAAAGTAAAGAAATTATGATTTGGAGATTTCTACCTTAATATACATTAAATAAAATACAGTGTACACGTTTATCTATAATAATCTGTTAGATTCAGCATTTAAACTGTAAGTCAGGTCAGCTAATCATCATTGTTGACTTGTATTTCTTCAATGCCATCACTTTCTGTCACAAGGGCTCTTTCCAGGATGACACGGCCTTCCTTATATCTGTAGACAAAAAATTATAAACATTATACTCATACGGTGTTTTTAATACCGTGTGGATTTCATCACGCATGCCAAATTACTCCGCATGCGGGGCTGCTGCCTGATATTGCTCCCCGCATCCCGCGTGCGTATTCCTTCACTACAATAAATACTTGTATGAAAAGCCCCCCTAGCCAAGTTACGACCGTTTCGTTTCGATTCTCTTGTGTCAAATGTCCTGAGTAGGCCACGCCTCCGATTCCTTTGTTCTGACCATATGACTGAGCGTTGAGATGACGTCAGAAGAGAGAGAAGGACATTGAAGGGGGCTACGCGTGCGGAACAATCCCGTATGCGTGATGAAATCCGCACGATATTAAAAACATCCATATAGATACAGTAAGGAGGACAGTCCTGGAACTTAAACTTGCAGCCTGGATAGCATTCAAAATGGTAATGAAATTAATGCTTATGAGCACTTGTTACCAGATTCTCAACTCACCAGATTCGCAGCTCAGCTTCGCTTCAGCGCGCAGCTTTAGGTGGGTAATCATCCAATGAAATCTTCCGTTCTTGAGCGATGCGGGAGGACGTGTCAAGCTTTTACTGACTAAAACCCACTTCTGCTCCTTTTTTGCCTTCGTTCAAGGGGCCAAGGGTTCTATTTCGCACAACCTATGGGCTCCAGTAGGCCCTGTTGGGCTCTTGCGGTTCGCTGACATTTCCAAAGGCACGCGTGGAACATTTCGCGCCGACGACGACTTGAGCTCGGTCCGGACGGCTACCGGACGGCCGGACGTCGAGCTACCCGTTGCTCGCCACCAGCAAGCCTACGCCTATGGTGACTGAAATCGGGGTCGAGATCCCGGCGGCTGGGGCGTGAGGACGTCTGCTTCCTCACACGTGCGGCCACCTTCTTCGCTAGCATTACTGCTTCGCAGAAGGAGGCGACCGCCTGCCATTCTTCCTCACGCCGGACCAAGGCCTGTAGCAGGGTCCAGTGTGAGAGGTCGTTACCACCGATCGCCCCAACGAGGACACGGCAATGCACCCATAATTATGCAGGAGGCGTCTAGACCCCCTAAGTTGGGCAAGAGCCGCTTGAGGGCAGCCCCAGTCCAATCCAATTTGGGAGCCAGACGTCGGAAGTGCTCCTTGAAATTCCATCGGCTGTTGAGGACGAGTCTCAGGTACTTCACCGTCGTCGTCTCGACGCCGATGTAAACTCCTACCGTTATTTGGGAAACCGGTGGTGGCGCGTATCGAGGGCCGTGAAAACACATAGCCTCGGATTTGTGCAGTGCCACCTCGAAGTCGATTCCTAACTGCTGGAACCTCTCCACGACTGTTGCAACCCCGCGTGTCGTCTGCATAACAGACCACGCTGACCCCGCCCGGGAGGTCGCCGCGCAGCACGTAGTCGTAGACGATGTTCCACAAGGACGGTCCTAGTACCGATCCCTTCGGAACACCGCACGACAGCTCTTGCCGTTTACACTCTCTCTGGTGACCAGGGTAGATGATATACCTGTCCGTTAGGTAGGTCGATCACAAGACACATGTAGTCGGGTACCTGGTGATACCGGAGTACATTCCGGTATCACCAGGTGCTACTCCAGGGCAGAGAATTAAAGGCGTTGGCGACGACCAAGACGACCTTGCCCTGACATCCCCCGTCGTGAGGGCTCGCACTCGCATGATGGCGTCCACCGTGGAGCGCCCCATGCGAAAGCCGAACTAGCCGTCCGCAAGATCCAGCCCCACTCATGATAAATACGCGACGAGGCGATCTGCTATTACTCTTTCAAAGAGCTTGCCCACCTCGTCGAGTAGCACCGGTACGCGGACGGAGAGTCCGCAGGGTGCCCCGGCTTCGCGATGAGAACCAGTTTCCCCGTCTTCCAGCAAAGTGGATACTGGTCCCTCTCCATGTAGGCTTTCTTAGTCGAGGCCCGAGAGCTTTCATGGCCAGGACCCAGACTTTTCAGGCAAGTCGTCGGGTTCTAAGACGGTATTTTTAGAATTCAGCCTTCGTACCACCACTCTCATCTCTACCTCGGTCACCGCAGGTGGTAGAGCCATTTGCAGGAAAGTGCATTCCCCTCGTGAAGGGAACAGACCACACCCTCCACAAGCTGGGGCTCTGCATCACAAGAGACTCTGCATCAAGGGAGGAGCCCAGGGGCGGAAGTAATTCCCCACCACCTGGTAAGGATATCCCCACGGATTTCAGTTCAGAGTCCTCAGCCACACATTGCAGGCCTCCAACTTGGCCCGCTTTATCTCTAAAGGGTGTGCTTTGCCACTATGTATCCCTTGTAGAGCTCTGCCTCTCTAGACTCCGCATCCGAATGCGCAGGCAGATGCGGCCCTGGCCTGCGGTTTCTGGCGTATTAATGTATATAATTAATAAACTATAATTTCAAAGATAACTGAGAATTCAGTGTTTGTTTTTTTACTTTTTTTGGTGAATAAAATAACCCATTCTGTTATTTTTTGTGATTTTGCGTTTCATTGTACATCTAGTGAGTTGCGAAACTGATGAGTTGTGAATCTGGTGAGATTTGTGTTCTGAGCGATTTATTCTGATTACATCTAATTAAAATATGATATGTGTCCTCATCTTGAGCAAGATTATAGTTTGCCAAGACTATACTTGGGGAAGACCTATTCAGCTGAGGGCATTGGCTGATAAGATAATAATAGCACTATGAAAAATTTCTATATTGCAAACTAATAATATCTGTTTAGCACCACACACCTCTGGTTTTCTTCAGTGGCAAATTCATAGACCCAGCCCAGTTTTGTGCCACAGTTCTTGCAGGAGACATCACGCACCATGTGGCGGCCTGTCAGCATCACGCGATCCTGCACTTCGGAGTACACTAGGTTCACAACCTTGTGGAAAAGAAATGCTCGACCTAGACAAACAGAAAACTATTAGGTATTTTTTATTTCTGCTATTATATGATTATATCTATTTAGTTACCTATAGAAAAAGCGATAAGCATTTTTATATTATGGTACAGTGATAGTTTAGAATAGAAGAAACTTTAGACTCTGAGCAGGCAGTCCTTCGAAACCAGATGTTACGAATCGAATATTGAGACAGGTATCTCTATAACCCAGAACTACTTAACTAGTTTATTTAATCACAATGATTACCTATACAAAATATCAATACGGAAATAATCACTTGAACTCAAGTAGGTAAGAGTAAAAGATTGTAAAGCTAAGATTGTACCTGTGGCTCCAGTAAATCGAGTGCTTATCAACTCTGAACGATTTGTCAGATTCACATCACAAGATGCACAAGAGAATAATCGTGTACCACCAATATGGTCGAGGAATATTTTCCCCATTTTAACGAAATTCTTTGTTTTGTTGTCAAAACAATAAATTCACTCAGCCTGCAGCTGATGACAATAATTTAGAAAGTCAATGTGACAATTACGTGTTCGTTCTGAAACAATCTAGTAAGTTATTAACGATTTTTGGAAATAAGTTAGTGAATTCACTTTTTGTTTTGTTTATACATTTTAATGACATTTTATTAATCAAATTTTAATGACAATGGAGTTGATGTGATACTCCGAAGCCACTTGCAAAATGTAACATGAAATAATTTCCGAACGTAAATTACGAAAAACAAGAAAATAACACAAAAATAAATACTTACCGTCTGTTTTAATTAATGAGTAACAAGATAAAATGAGAATAAAATGAAGATTTTCTAATAATAATGAACGACTAAAATAAAAATAACAATTATTAAGAAATACTTCTTTGGCGTTTCCACCTCCTCACATCACACAATCCAATAATTTATTTGTCAGTTTCCAAGGCAACAGTGTCTTTTCATTTTCACATGAACTATGAATTTTACAAAAAAAAGTAAACACAGTTACGTCTGTTATTTTATTTTTACAAAATTAAAATAAATTTAATCCATGAATTGTTACTATGGAAGGCATTCATGAAGAAGTTATAAAGCACACAGCATTACAAATAGCCGAAGACTTAAAAACACTTGCCGTTTACAAATCAATGTATACTGATGTACAGGTACGTATTTGTCCAAGCTGAAGCTGCCGTAGTCGTTTCTTCCTCATAATATCAATATAAATAGGTGCAAATTAAGCTTGTAAAGTTGTATATAGTGATTTAGGTAAATACTTATTCAGATAACAAAGAATAGTATGTTTAATGTAGCATGAGCTAACCAAGTTTCTTAACGATACCTTTATTAGTACGAAATACAACATAATATACCTACCAATCTTTTGATTGATAAATTTGTCAGTTCCTACATCTAACTAAATTGAAACCTACTTCAGAGGGGTACGGATTGTGAGTACCTTCCTAAGGCCCTATGTGTAGGATTGACGAGCTTATAACACGATTAAAGACACACGATATAAAAATAATCTCTGTTTATCACGCAACATTTCACTTCACTTTATTTTCCTTTGTTTTTTCAGAAATTAGCATCGTCGACAAGTGTAAAGAAGGACGAATTTAGACAAACGTTAAATCAAGCTATGAAAGATCACGGTTTAGAAACAAAATTTAGGAATTCTGTTTATCATTTGGTTAGAACACACAATAAACAAAATGTAAGATGACTATTTTTTTTACCGTGCTTTAATAAAACGCACTTCACGATCACTTTCCTTTAAATTCGTCATCGGTGTCAGGTCTGACTCGGGCTTGTGGACGGCGAACAATGGGTAGCTCGCCGTCCGATAAGGACCATTCCCGAGTCGACAGCACGTTGTGCTCCACGCGCGCCTCAAAGAGCTGTCAGCAAAATTGATGGAGCCCACTAGAGCCAATATCTACCAGCAGAGGCGGATTAGCCATGTAGCAAGACTATCAAATGCTACAGGCTCCTCGCAATTGGGGGTTCCGCGCGTTCAGGGATCTCGCACTTGAACGTAAAAAAAAACTAGTCTAAGTATCTATACTACATAAAATCTAAATACTGCTGATTTCTTTGGATACGATAGTTAATTTACTTCAGACTTTCCCGCAAGTATGTCTACAAATTAGAAGATGTCTTAGAATTCCCCCATTAACGTACTTTTCACGCAACCGATCTTAAAATCAACGGGGTTAGTTTTTCGTCTAATTGTGGTCTGGTTTCCGCACTTAGTCCCTGGCGGACCATTGTGCGTGAGCCACGGCGACCTTCACTCCAACCAGCCCACATCACTCCAGAAGTAGATGAGTCTTCTCAGTTTGCCCAGGGCATCTATGAGTGAATTCGGTGCTTCCAAAGTTCGTGTTCTTAATTGGCTGACGGCTGTGCACTCGAGGAGCATGGGTACGATAGTTTCCTCTGGCTCCATGCTTCCTCTGCACAGAGGACTATCCGTGATATTCATTGTGAAGAAGTTTTTGTTCAGTGAGCAGTGTCCGGTGATGATCCCCGCCACCAGACGCAGGCTACCTCTGTCCAAACGCAAAAAATTGCTGGTTAGGGTTTTATTTAAGTATGGCATGGCTTCTTTAGCCTGCTTGCAGCCCGGTGCCAGGGACCACCACCTTCCCACTTGTGCGTTAGTGTGTTCACGTAGGCAAACACGAAGGTGACCAAAGGGTACTGGCACGATGGGTTCAGGTCCGGAGACTAACGTGAAAAATCCCCGCCTTGCCAGCTCATCAGCTGCATCGTTGCCCAGTGAGCCGCTGTGTCCTTTTATCCACTGCACTGTTACAGTAATATTATTTGGCACTGTAACGCGTTCTAGTGCAAAGTGGCATTCTTGTATGAGTTTTCGAGGTTGTTAAGGTTTTTTCTAGTGATTGTAGTACTGAGGCACTGTCGGAGATTATGCAGCAAGAGTGTCCGTAACTCTCCTGGCTTCTATGGCGTGGGCCGTTAGAATTGAGTGAGTTTTCCTAGCGGTTTGGATATACTTATATTAAGGTCGTTGGAGAAGACTCCGACTCCTCTTCCGGTGTTCGTTTTTGATTCGTCAGTGTAAATTCTCAGTTCCAAGTCTGATTAGTCGTACGATTCTTCTGTGAGTTGGATACTGTAATGTTTTTTGAAATGGAGTGCCTTAGGGGCTTTATCGTAGGGGGCCGTCACCATGGACTGTTGTTTAACAGTGTCTTCCATAATGCGTGTATGTTTGATTCGAGAGTCTGTTCTCAATGTATCCGATAAGTTGAGTCTGAAAACAGTCAGGACTGTCTCCTGGTTCATAATGCGCTTCATCAGATGGTAAGTCATAGAAAGAGCAATGGAGAGGGCTATGCTTGCAGTTTCCTTGCGTGATCGAATCTGGAGTCAAGATAAACTGCCACTTAAGCTTAACTTTACTTGGTTGTGTACATCGCTCGCAGAACAGATGTTCGATGGGACCGAAAGGTCTTGGACTAGCGACCGCATACCTAAAGACGCAGAGTTTGAACGGCTTGAACAAGAGAACCGATAACCTGGTTAGGGTCGCGTTAATCCGATGGATATGCGACACACAGAACCAGTCGTTGTGGCGACTCTTTGGACAGACCTAATTTTGTGGAAGTATACGACTGTTACGGAAAATGAGGAAAATAACATATTCCCATACAATATTTTATTTTTATAAAAAAAAAGTCTAAACAACGTTTACAAACCCCTTAGTCTAATTTGCTACAGGCCCCACGCTGGCTTTAATCCGCTACTGTGTACCAGCCTACTAGGGCTGCAGATTGTTCGAAAGAGTTACCGTGGCCCTAGAACGCAAGGGCATCTGGAGGAACACAGGTGGGTTTTAGTAAGTAAAAGTCTGACCTTCCTCTTGCTCTACCCAGAGCAGAAGTTATCTGACGATTAGACACTAAATCCCACATATGTATGTTCATGCAGCTTCCCTTGCGTTCTAGGGCCATGGTAATTCTCGAACAATCCTGCAGCCATAGTAGGCTGTTTAAAAAATTCCCCATGACCCTAACGGGCATCGGCCCTGCTGAGCCCTTACGGTTTTGCTGACATATCTTTGAGGCGCGCGTGGAACACTATGCGCCGTCGACGACTGGGGGTCTACACATATAGATGGGTTTTTTTTTTTTTTTTTTATTGGGTGGGAAAATCATCCTAATGACATCCCCGCTCTTGGGCGGAGCGCGAGATAGTGTCAGACTCTTACTGACTAAAAACCCACTCCTGTTCCTTCGTTGCCTTCGTCCCAGGGCCCCGGGTTTCGCTTTCACACTACCCGTGGCCCCAGTAGGCTTCGACCCTGCTGGGCCCCTACGATTTGCTGACATCTCCCTGAGGCGCGCGTGGAACAATACGCGCCGTCGACGACTTGGGCTCGGTCCGGACGGTTACCGGACGGTCAGACGGCGAGCCACCCATTGCTCGCCGTCTATAAGCCCGCGCCTACGGTGGCCGGAAATCGGGATCGGAATCCCGGCGGCGATTGGAGCGTAAGAAACGTTGCCTCACGCGATCGGCCGCCTCCTTAGCTAGCATTACTGCTTCGCAGAAGGAGGCGACCGCCTGCCACTCCTCCTCGCTCCGGAGCATGGCTTGAACCAAGGCCCGGCGCGAGAGATCGCCGCCGCCAATTGCCCCCACGAGGACACGGCGTTGCTCTGCCCAAGCGGGGCACACCTCCACCGTGTGCTCTACCGTGTCGTCCGGGTGGGCCACACAGTGGCGACACCCGGGCGTCGTTTCCGCACGAATTCGGTGCAGGAACCTCCCGAACTTACCGTGTCCGGTGAGAACCTGCGTCATGCGGAATGTGAGGACGCCGTGAGGTCTTTCCAACCACGCCTCAAAGAGGGGACTTACCGCCATAATTGTGGCGTGCCCAACATATAGATGGGTTGGGCTTTTATGATTCTGATACAATTAGTTATTATTTTACAGAAAGACCCATTAACATTACTAAACAAAGCTAGTGGTCAATGGGAGAAACGCATACACAAATCGTTAAATTCAATGTGCACAGACCTTGAAACATCGCTCGCGAAGACGAGACCTCAAAGTGAACAAGAAGAATTATTAGAAAAATGGAATGAACTTAGTACTTATAATTTAGGTAATTTTACATAGTCTAATTGTAGTGGTTGATTGAATCAATTATGCGACTTATTTTACATGCATTAAGAACCATATTTCCTTTTAAAAACTATTTTCAGACCTTTCGAAATACAGACCAGTTTACGCGCCAAAAGACTTCTTGGAAGTGTTATTAACTCTATCCGGCTATGTTCCTTACACAAGAGAGTGAGTGCTTACATATTCTATAAAACAAACATTAAAAAACAGGTTTTTAACAACAATACACACAATAGATCTAACATTTTATATGCATTGATTATTTTCTACAGAGATGAACCAAAATGGGAGTTTGCTCATTTGCCAATACAAGTGAAGACACTCGATCAGTTAGTAAGTATAATGGTGTACTTAATAATGTATAATTTTAAATCACTAGGCTTCATCATTTCGCCCCAACATTATACTCGTGGTGCTCTCACAATATCCAGTTACAGGCACAGGTGTTACTCAGGGTTCTTTTCTAGGGCCTACGTTAAATCAACTTACTCTTAATTCGACTTCTATTGCATTAGAATTACTATAGGTATTAGATATTTTTGTATTATTATATCGACGGTGAAGTACCAATAACCTAACCTAACTGTCGGAAGTAAAAATTATCTGTCCAAAAATTTTTAGGAAGTAATACTATAAATTGACACGTTGGTTTAGTTAGGTGTTCGTTTCCACAAATTAATTTGATGCAGTTGCAACTAAATATCCGCTTCGGATATTTTACGAAGCATGCTGAAACACGCATTTAAAATATAAGCACTTAAAAGTAATTTTATCGAAAAATGTCAGTTAGAAGGTATTGGCACTTCACCGTCGATATGTATCTATCCTAAACTGTGGCATGGCTGGGCAAAAACCTCCCTACATTCCGTTTTATTTTGCTCGCCTCTTATGTCCCACTCCTAAGGCAACGGCCAAAAACAATGAGTACTTAAAAAAAAAACCCTTTTCCTTCCCAGCGAAAAGTCTTCCCAGAATGGTCAAACGGTGAACCTCTCCTAGGCGTGAATCCGAACATGCCAAGTTCAGTGCCAGGGTTCGCATCGCTCGAGGCTGAGCGTATCAGTTTGGGCGAACGAGTGGCAGTCCTGGGCTATGCACCTGTCGTACAAGAATACTTGAAGAAGGGAAGTCCTCAGTGCCTCAGAGCGAAGTTGTGGTCGCAAGTCTTAGACTCCGAAGTCAATTGTTCGGTACAGTACCTACTTCTATCAATTTTGTATAAAATTTTACTTAAAACACATGCAAGTGAAAAACTTGAAAGCAAACAGAAATCACAGAAGTTCAAGTATGCTTACGATATCTTTGCGCATTTTAGGTTTGAATTTTTGTTTTCAGAAAACAGCATATTTCGCTCAGCTCAAGAAAGATGTTCTGGAAATAGATTTAATGATAGACAAGCTTATATTCAAAGACGTACAATTGACCGCTTCTAATGATGACCAGTATTTCGTATTTGAAGATTTATTGTATCAGGTAAAGAATTTTTTATTCTTTTATTTTATGATAACTAGTGATCGGAGTAGGTAGATTGAATTGGGGTCATTGATCTGAAACGTATATATTAATATGGACATTCCTCCGAAATTCGTGCTTCGATCGGAATTCGATTGTTGTTATTATTCAACAGGTAAATAATAAATTAATTTAGTTTTGATACCTTCCTTTAAATTTTGAATTGAGTAGTAATAATATCATTAACAACATTAACAATATTTAATTTAATCCGGAAATACTTAACGGAAAATGGCTTATCCATGTTATTATTACTGTATGCATTTATGATACAAGTACCAAAAATTAATCTACCTACTCCGATCACTGATGATAACTAAGCCAAGTCTAAACAAATTATGAATTTAAATGGGGTCATTCAAGTATTACGCGAGCACTACAGGGGGGTAGGGGGTCTTTGCTTTGATGACATGGGGGATGAGGGGGTCTAGATGATGATTACATCAGCAGTATATTTTTTTAGTTTTTTAAGATAGCGATGTTGATATTCCAAAATCACAAGAAAGTAAGCAGACACACATCACTCAGCAGCAAAAATCTAATGTCACTGAAGATTTAGAGTCATGGATTCGTGTATCATGTAACTTCTCATAAATGAATAACGAAACCAACACATTGACAAATGTTTGTACCAATGTTTACGTAAGCATGGGGGGGGGGATGGTGAGAGCTTTGCTTACTTTTGCTGATAAGGGGGAGGGGGGAGTCCATTTTGTAAGAAATCTGCTTACGTAATAATTGAACGGCCCCAATGTTGATGGACGGATTGTGTGAAAAATTATATGAAAAGGTGTAAGTACCTAGATAGATGACGAAAAGATGTAAGTTAAATAGAAGAAGGAAACGTGTTGCACCGACTCCAAGTTATACAATCACAAAAAGATGATGATGAAATCAACTTTATTAATCGAGCATAATATTTTGATCGAACGAAAATACTTACAGGTGATGTTATGTTTTTCACGTGATGCTGAAGTGATGCAGAGCCTCAAAGGCAGCATTGGCAACCCACCCACAGTTACCATCAAAGGAAAGCAGACTTCAGCGGAAAGCATCACCGTATTCCCACCGAGCGGGATTATTCCCTTTCATGGTTTCTCCATGTACGGTAAGTTTTGCTAGAGATGGGCCAACAAAACGGGAGGTCAGACTGCCTGGCCTCCATTTTTATAAGGTGACTACTCGCGCCATTTCTGTGCTGGCTAGTCCTCTAACCAATATTTCGCATAAGAAGGATGCTCCAAGGTAGCCTCCGAAAACCTTAACGGAACGAATTGTGAAAAGAGAATACCTAAATGGCATTTGAATCTCTTTTTTGCGCATACCTGCTCATTGTGAAAATGACAAATGCAATAGCAGTGAACAGACCACACAGTCTAAAATGGCACAAAACCTGATGTCAGCGTAAGAAGCAGAAAGGTGAGACAAATGAACAGACGAACGGATGGATAGAGATCACAAATAAACCATATGGAGCGAGGGTAGTCGTTGCCCAGATGACGAATAGAACAGTCTAAAAATGAAATAAGTAGGGCTTCATTTTGATGGAGACAGAAAAATAAGTGGGTACCTATACGTGTAGCTTGGGCGGCATAGGTGGTAAATATGAGATGAGATAGTATTTCTACATTTGAATTCAGAATCAGAGATTATTATTAATGTTGGAACAACGAACTTAATTGTAGCGAACAAATATCAAATTCGATTGCAACCCATTATCTTGAGTATTTTTGGGCAATTTATATAAGTCGATACCTACTTGATTTGGAAGCGAGGAATTCAAATTCGAATCGAATATATATCGAATTTAGAATTATAAGTTTAAGTAGGTATAGATTGGTCAACGTTATTATTATTAAATTACAACTCGCCCAAGGTTTTGAATGAATGTTTTGTGTATGTAATTACCCGACTGCGCCATAAGGAGGGTTATGTTTTCCATGTTTCTTTGACATGCCCTAGAGCCGTAACGGCTTGCTGCATTTTAGCTTGAGAGTTCTCTTAGTTGTGAGAGTGACAATGGGTACATAAAAAATATAAATAGCGGATTTTTGGTGCCAAATTATATTTTTTCATGAGGTCGGTTAGTCATGTAGGGTATTAAAATAAAGGATTCGAGGAGAAAATTTCAAAAGCACTAAAATAGTAGAAATAAAAAAGATGACGGTGTCAAAAAACCCGACCGCGAAAAACGTTCGAATCAACAATCGTCATTTTAAACAGTCTGATGCAAGTAATGGCGTTAAATCTTTAATTGAACATAAATAAAATCCGCCAAGGCTAAAATGAGACTAGATTTTTTTTTTGTTTTTTAATACTATTGTCTTTATTTTCAATTTCTGAAATTGTTAACGAATAAATATTATATTTTCCCAAAATGAATAATGCTCGCTTAAAAACAGTGATAATCAGAAAAACATTAACATAGTCATGATAAGAATTAAAGGAAAGCGTTTAGGTACTGTTTATCACAAAATAATATAACTAATTATAATAATAAACCTACATTATTATTGCTTGAATGTATTTTGTGGCTATAACTTATGATGACTAACATATTAATTAACATAAATGTTTAATTTTCCAGCAACTCCGTTCTGCTATCTGTATGATGACCCTGCACAATTGTACTACACGTTTCGTTCATTTTACATACGATACTGGCATCGATTGCATTATATATCGACACATTCACAGGTATCTATATTTTTAAACGTAAAGACGACACTTACTAGCTTACCTATTTATTATCTGTATATTTTGCAAGAAGTGTGAAATTCGGGATAAATAGCTAAAATTATATAAAGACAGCAGTGGTAATGGCCCCGACTTACGAGTTGTTGGTCGCGGGTTCAAACCCAGCCAGGCGTATTATTTTGTGAAATTTGTGTCATCACCACTGCTCTCAAAATGGTGAAGAAAAACATCGTGAGGAAACCGGCATGTCCTAGTACCTAAAATTCGAAGAAATGTGACATCCATCAACCCGCACTGGGCCCTCGTGGTGGATTACGGCCCATTCCCTCTCCTAGAGAGGAGGCCTGAATCCCAACAGTGGGAACATTATAAGGCCGACTATGCTACTATGTATAATTATAAAAATGCTCATATACTGCATACTGTTTTATTGAATTTGATTGTTATAGTTTTGTGTCCCTTTATCCCTATAGTAAGTACTTCAGTGAATAATATTATTGTATTCGTCATAAAATTCACTGAAACGGTAACGAGTAGTACCTATTTGCTGTAGTACTTGCGAAGTATAGGGGACTTTCCGTTTCCTGTTCGTAGCAAACAGTTTTGATTGCTCGTATAATCGTCATGTAACTGTAATGAACCTTTCCGATATTTTCAGGGTATAGTATCATTGTGCCTTTTATACGAGAGGCTTTTAGAAGCCAACGAACCTTTGTTGTGGATACATTTTAGGAATATCAATATTAATCCGTAAGTATTTTATATAAACGATATTTCGAAATTAAAAAGTAATATCTATTTTATTGTTTATTAATTTTTTGACAAATAATTTATATTTATATAACGGCTCGGTTGGCACAGATTGACTGCTGTGCTGCGTGTCCCAGGTTCGATTCCAGCACGGAACAAATATTTTTAGTCTTACAGATACTTGTTTCGGACCCTGGGGGGAGGGTGACTATTTTCTTTCTGCGTAGGTGGTTAGGTGTCTTGTGTACGTGATTTGACATGTTTTTGAACGCACTCACGATACAGAAGTAAATAGGATTTTTCAGGGGCAGTTTTCTAAAAAAATTGTAACACACCGATAATGGGAACAGGATCCAAACTACCGTAGGTCAAGGCTGCTGTGATCAAAATCTTTTAACAATACGTGCCGTGTCCGAGAGTACCGACTCAGATATTAGTCGAAAGCCTAGGCTATTTAACCATTGGGAGAGTACCGACTCAGATATTAGTCGAAGGCCTAGGCTATATAACCATTGGGAGAGTACCGACTCAGATATTAGTCGAAGGCCTAGGCTATTTAACCATTGGGAGACTACCGACTCAGATATTAGTCGAAGGCCTAGGCTATTTAACCATTGGGAGACTACCGACTCAGATATTAGTCGAAGGCCTAGGCTATTTAACCATTGGGCGAGTACCGACTCAGATATTAGTCGAAGGCCTAGGCTATTTAACCATTGGGAGACTACCGACTCAGATATTAGTCGAAGGCCTAGGCTATTTAACCATTGGGAGACTACCGACTCAGATATTAGTCGAAGGCCTAGGCTATTTAACCATTGGGAGACTACCGACTCAGATATTAGTCGAAGGCCTAGGCTATTTAACTATTGGGCGAGTACCGACTCAGATATTAGTCGAAGGCCTAGGCTATTTAACCATTGGGAGACTACCGACTCAGATATTAGTCGAAGGCCTAGGCTATTTAACTATTGGGCGAGTACCGACTCAGATATTAGTCGAAGGCCTAGGCTATTTAACCATTGGCCGTCACGACTATCAGCACACTAACTTTTGTATTCACATCCCACATGTCGACTACCTCGCGAGCTACGTCAAGATACTTTTAAAGTTTGCTTATCTTTCTGAGCTTTTACGAGATTCTCGTCATGAGGGACCGCTATGTCAACAATCATTAAGCGACGCTCAAGTCGATGTATCACTACTACTTCAGTGTTAACAACAATAGACTTATCAGTGACGATAGATCGATTCCAATACAACGTGATATTGCCGCTCTCGAGAACTGGGTCAAGCTCGTATCTGTAGTACAATGCTTGAGATTCTACTTAATTTAATTTTCGCTTTTCATTCCAGAATTAGAGTGGTCTTCAAATGGTTGATGCGCGCGTTCAGTGGACACCTACCACCGGATCAATTACTACTACTCTGGGATGCCATATTAGGTTACGATTGTTTAGAAATCCTACCATTATTGGCGCTGGCAATACTTAGCTTTAGAAAAGAGAACATATTCCAAGTGAATACTATACAGAACGTCGATGCTGTTTTAGCGGATCTGTCGACCATATCTGTTATACCGTTGTTGCAATTAGCTTTAATGAAGTCTTGATGCAATGTCTTGCGCATATGTGATAAAGAAATGCTCGAAACTCAAGCTAGGCGTTTCCCAAAGTTATATAATAGTTATTTGCGAAAGTACAAATGGCAAATGAATGAAAATGATACTTATGTATCTTATTATAAAATATTCATATTAGTGAAAGGTTGATTGGTCGAACTATAGCCAGCCAGAAAGAGTCATTCTGCTCTTGTTTAGGCAATTACAGAAGTTTTGTAAAGCAGCATGTGCTGCGAACATTCCCTAAATAAAAAAGATGAAAGGGTTTTATTATGTAGTTAGTAAATAAAGATTATTTATGTTTTAAATAATGGCCCAGATTTTATAGTTCATCAATGAAAACAGACACAAAGAGATGGAATTCAATAACATCTGTCAATACATCAAATGTCAAATTGATGTTTGTGTTTTTGACAGCTCGTAAGTGTTACCATCTCTTTGTCTTATCCCATCATTAGTAGTTCTTTCAATTTGTTGGTGAACGAAAGAATCGGAGGCAGCAATTACATGAATATTTTAGGTAAAAACTGAAGCTCAAACATATAAAAAATGATTTAAGTTTGAAATAATTTCAAAATATGATTTTGTCGTTATGATTTTGATAGCAACATTATCTTTCCGGTTTTTGTACATTTCATACATTAGCTTCAGTTATACATATGCGCAGGACATTTCATAGTTGTTATAACTATTGTTTTTATAGTGATTTTATATTAGTCGTTTTATTTTTTAATTTTGTAGATGGTGACTTTTTTAAATTAATAAAGAAAGTACAAAGTGTTACCTCAGTAAATTTATTTTTTCTTACAAATAACACACCAGTTACCCTCTTCATAGAAACTGTCTTCGATAGTAAAGTTGGCTTCTTTGCATAGATCGTCGATTTCGTTTTCTTCGAAGACGTGGTAGTACCTGAGTAATGTATTATCTGGTGCATTCGCCAGCTTCTTATCTGATACTTTTCTCAGCTTCCAAGGAACCAATAAGTCTTGATGTTTGAATTGCGTTCTATTTTCATGAACTGGAAGATTAACGCCCCCAACTGTCACTTGGGTTTCGGCTTGGGTCTCATTCTGCTGATCTTGCTTGCTCTTGCATAGGTAGTTTGATTTGGTTTGATCTTTCGCCCAAACGGTAATAAGAGCGCTTCCGCCTTTGCGTAGTAAACGGTGGATTGTTGATATGGATTGCAATCTTCTTGCCTGTGGAAACATAAAATTAAACCTTAGTTGTTTGGAATATGGCACAAAGTGCGGCAAGACTTTCATGCTGTCAAACATTGTCTAAGACATAAGAGATAAATAAATACTTATACCAAGTGTAAATAACTGTAAGCAGTGCAAGAGCTCATCTTAGTTACGCAATTGCAAGCCAATCTCACAATTCGTTAATGGCCTTTGAATTATTTGTTATAAATTTTATAACAAATAATTCAAAGTTTAAATAATTATACAAATAATTCAAATTAATTTGAATAACTTTAACACTAAGTTAAAGCAATCAAGCGTATACAGGGTGGATTTTTGTGGCAGCAAGAGCAGGCGCTTTTTTTGACTTTGGTGGCTTGTTGTAGCTACAAAAAAACAATAGTAGGAGACTGTCCACATTTTTTTTTCAATTTTTGTCTGTATTCACATATTTTGCAAAAAAGTAGTGTCAGCAAGAAAATGGGCATTTTTCATTACAAGTTTTGTTGAGCATAATCAATGCTGTTTCTTTAAGGACCAAAAAAGTCTTTTCGATCAACTTAGGTTAGTATACTAGTAAAGCCACAAATTGCAAAAAAAAAGAAAAGTAGCTAATTCAACATTTTTAGTTTATATCATTTTTAGTATATGAGAGTTTGGAGGTATGCGGAACAGAGTGTAAAGTCCCGCAAACCTCCGTTGAAAAGGGAGGATCCTCCGGCCAGACGGGTGTTATGTCTGGTGGGCTGCAACTGCCCGATAGATGATTTCGGGCTGTTCTATATGTTCTAATCGCGCGGAGAACTTTGATTGCGCGATTCAGGATTTTCTTATGTGACGCGATAGATGTCGCTACATCACTCCCCTCCGGAGATCGGAGATCGATGGTTCTTGATGCTTCTTGATGCGTGCCAGGCCAGTGGTAGGTTGGTTCCAGTGAGTCGGAACCGAATGCCGCATAGTTCTCGGTGAGTCGGAACTGTCTGCGGTGATGCCCCAGTGAGTCGGGGTGGTGCTGTCCCAGTGAGTCGGGATGATGCTGCAGGCTCCAGTGAGTCGGAGTAATGCTGCTGGCTCCAGTGAGTCGGAGCGTGCTGTGCGACGTAGTGGCTTGACTGCTGGCGTCGACCAGGAGAGGTTCTTCATTGCTCTTCATGTGACTGGTCGAAGGTGCAGTGTGCTTCGCCAAGGTCGCTGATGAGGCTGAGGGTGATGACCAGGTATGACCAGGTAGGCATGCTGGTGGTCAGGATACCCTTTAAAGCCGTGGGTGCTGGCTGTATGGCTCGCTGCTCGAAAGCTTGAGGAAGTGATGATGACGTCACGAAGTAGTGTCTGCACGAAGGCTGCGCTGACGTTCTTTGTCGAGGGTCACCAGTTTGGAGGAATGTGGAACAGAGTGTAAAGTCCCGCAAACCTCCATTGGAAAGGGAGGATCCTCCGGCCAGACGGGTGTTATGTCTGGTGGGCTGCAACTGCGCGATAGATGATTTCGGGCTGTTCTATATGTTCTAATCGCGCGGAGAACTTTGATTGCGCGATTCAGGATTTTCTTATGTGACGCGATAGATGTCGCTACAAGAGCATTATTAATACATTAAACCCCAAGTGAACGCCGGCGTTCGCTATTACTTTCTATTGTGTCTCTAATTGCGGTATTCGAAAGGTTAAAACAAAGAAATTGTATTTGTTAAAGACGGAATTTCCACTTTTTTTAAGTTAGTCAAATTATTTACCTTAAAATCCTCCTAATTAGCCAAAACTAGCATCCGACTCTACTCAAGCATTACTAATTAGTCAGATCACCTTTGTACTCACCTTGCTACTAAAATGGTGTATTACAGCGATACAAATCACGATATCCGCCGCCTCATCTTTCAGCATAGCGTTCAATAGGTCTAACCGCACGCAATCTGCTCCGCTAATTCCACGGATATGCTCCTTACATTCTGATAATAACCCTGAACTTCTCTCACCGGCTATCTGCAACATCAATACAGTTTTTAACGTGTTAATTGGATACTATCGCTTGTACAACATGAACATAGTAACATCTCGCTTCTATTACCCAAAGCAGGAAGAGTTGGAAAGAAAAGTATATTACAGTCACACTTAATCAGATTCAAGAACCAAGGAGCGAGCCTGTTGTGGTTGTAATAGGTTCACCTTAGGACACATTAAGACTGGGCTGCTACTCAGAAATTAGTAGCGATATTCATGTCACATTTCTGCACCACCCTAAGGTCGACTGGTAGAAAATGCCTACGGCATTAAGTCCGCCTTTGTACAGTGTTTCTTACTAGTGCATAAAGTTTTAATAAATAAATAAATGTCACCACATATGAACTAAACTAGCTTCTACCAGCTTTGCCCGCGTGAAAATAAGTTTCTCCATACAAACTTTGGACCCCCGTTTCATACCCTTAGGGGGCGAAGTTTAGAAAATCCTCTCTTAGTGCTCGCCTACGTCATAAAAGGAAACCTTGTGCAAAGTTTCACACTCCTAGGCCCCGTAGTTTCGGCTGTGCGTTGATATGTCAGTCAGTCAGTTTCTCCATTTATATATATATATATTACAAAATCCTGCATCGCAGTATCGGAATTAGACCATATAAAAACAGAAAAATTTACAACAGTCGGAAAACAAGTAACGGCCCAGACCAGGCACGACACACGTCTGGTAGGAAGGATGATCCCTTTTCAATGGATGTTTGCAGGACTTTACACTCTGTTCCGCATACTCTCAAAAAAATCCTTATATTTGATTCTCATGACAGGATTCACGCTGGCAAAAACTAGTCATAATAAAATGATAATGCAATCGTCTTAAGGTCAGCTCACACCAAGTTGTGATGCGACGAAGCTTGATAAGGGTTTCGTGAGACGCTGGACGGCAAAGCATCGCTACATCGTTGAGTTGCATTGCATGAAGGGCTTATTCTAATTATCACATTCAATTATTTACTTAATCATGCAGTGAATAAAGTTCAGAACTTTATTATTTACAGACGAGCGAAACAGTGCGCGCCTCGTCTCCTTGCATTTTCTTGCTAGCTGACCCATTCAAAGTACTAACTGACCTGCACAATATCGTCCCTCTTCAATATATTCTTTCCGTTTCCGCATCCAAGGTCCATCACCACACTGCCGGGGGTGACTCTCTCCATGAACTGCACCACTTTTGGCCACGGCTTGTGCCGAGTTGTGCTGAAATGACCTGCTATCTGTTCATAGACCTGTAAATCAATAGATTTTGTAGTTTAATGATTGACCAAACACCCACTACGACCACGTGGCTACTAGACCAAAGATAGTCAACTCAAAAAATGATCAAGTATCATCACCTCCCTAGCCTTTTCCTAACTAGCTGGAGGTCGGTTTCCAATCAAACCCAATACGGCTGAACACTATATTTTACAGCCAATCTTGCCCAGAAAGCTGAATCGATGTATTTGTTGCCAAATACTGCCAAAGCATTAGTATGTGTCATATATGTCAATGTAGTCACTTTGTTTTCCATTAGGACGGAAAATTTAGTGACTATAATATACGAAGACATGGTTTAAAAGACTTATCTTATTATCCAAGCCAATAATATAATCGAAAAAAAAAAATGTATGATCGCCGCGCCGAGTTCAAAATCCGACGATGCAATGATTTTTAAGACTTTTTTAAGGTGCCACTTAATGTTAACGAGGAAAGGTATAAAGTACGCAACTACAAACCTGATGTACATGCAATTCTTCTAAGTTGGAAGCCAGTTCATCTTCCAAGTTATCAGCAGAAACCTTCTCTGCGCTGTCACAAAGAGTCTTGTATTTACATTGACAAGGACCTCTTCTAGTCCACCGGAATGTGAGTGAAATTCGCGTGTTTCTTTGTACAGTGTTACTGGTTATCACTTTGATGTTGCGTGAGTTTTCTGTGCGATATTCGATGACTGGATCCCATGTTCGAGGTTGTATGCCGTGTTGCCAGTCATATCTGAAGATAGAAATAAGAGTATATAAAAATAAAATTGAAGTACCTGTTTATAATCATGAAAATAACACTTTTTTTCTAAATGCATGCATGCTTTTATTTTTGTCTGTTGATCAGTCTATGGCGTGTTTCAAACATTTTCATACTTTTGATCCTACCGCTCGCCGCTCCGCTTTTAGCTACCGCTCACAGCGGCAAGGTCGTGAACGGGTAGTTAAGCCGCGTAGATACCTCAGGTATACTGACAGTTAAAAGTAGGCCAGTGAACAGACGAAAGAAATTATGGAGTAGTGGATAAACAACCTATGCAGATCAATATTAGGTTGAAATGTTAGCAAAAAAATTGGAGATTGCAGAATAAAATTGTACAAGCTGACAAGAGTCTATTCTAGAATAATGGATGAAGTCAGGCTGTGGGTGTTTGATGATGAACAAATCGCAAGGAAAATTATATAAATAACTTTTTTTCTAATGACAATAGCTTATACATAATGAAAATATCATGTTTAGGGGGGTGTTTGTCGTGAATAGATTGTCTTGGCAATCGCATGAAAACAAAATGTATCGCAATACATATTACATTAATGATAGATTAAATATACATATCATATTAGATTGTTTAGTCCGATTGCCAAGTCAATATATTTATTTAAAACATAAAAGACTTGTAACATTGTTATGGTCACTATAAGATGTTGCAAAAGGTTCCCTCAAGTAGGGACTGAATAAATAACCTACTTGGATCTTACAACTTTTTACACTAGAAGAACTAAGTTTCAAACCTTGTTTTTTTTTACAAGTTATGTTTTTGATGGCATCTCATTTCTTTTTGTAGATTCCTTTATATTATAAATATACAGGTACACTGATACACACAGCAAATGTAATTTTGTAATCCTATATATTTATATGGGATTACAAAGTTATTTATGCAGTTGGTGTATCTAGAAAACTGTACCGAAATTGAAATAGCAAAATATTTTAGTTTTTCATTGATTTATACACTAAACACTAATTTGTATTCTAAATCTGAAGCTTCTATGTCTGCTATAAGTGCCTTAGAGTTTTGATGGTGAGTGACAAAATTATGAAAATTTGACCAGTTATAATTCTTAAACTACTGGTTCAAAATGAATGAAATTTGCTTGGGGGCTGAGTCACCCGCGTCCGTAGGAGAATACCCATAGCTAGGCCCTACACGTGGTCCCCGGGTGGTGCTAATCAGGTGACACTAACTGGTGGTAGGTTTCGACCGACGGCTTGTGACCACCCACTGGGCAAAAACGTACCGCCAAACGGCCTAGCCGTGTTCCGGTACGATGCCCAGTGTAGCCAATTTAGAGGAGTTGGGTCGAAGTGGTGGTTCCATTCATGCAGACCAGCCGGACCCGCGCTGGTATTGACGTATCGGGA
Source organism: Mythimna vitellina (assembly GCA_949316375.1). Classification (NCBI taxonomy): domain Eukaryota; kingdom Metazoa; phylum Arthropoda; class Insecta; order Lepidoptera; family Noctuidae; genus Mythimna; species Mythimna vitellina. The sequence goes on along the minus strand of OX438689.1, from coordinate 5,308,180 downwards.
GACTAGTCGTGGAGGGTAGCGGGATCCGAGGCACGGTGCACCGCTGGCCGACCGCAGTTAGTTGGGGGCCCAAGTAATGTGCTAGCCACACATGAAAGGCTGCCCCGCCAACTGACGAAAAATCCCGGAATGCACCATCGTGCTGGTTGGCGACCAGATGAGAGGGCCCGATGGTCATCTCCGGGGGGGCTCGGGCGTCCCCGCAGTCTCCAGACTAGTATCCCAATGATGCTGTCCTGCCAGTGCGTGACTGAAGGTTAGCAGCATGGGACTCCATTTCACTTCCTTCTCCTCTCCTATTTCACTCACAATATGCCAAGGATGCAAAGGAAAAAAGTTAGACAGCGGATGCACTCCCTCTCACTAAAAGTGCACCTCAGCAATATTAGAGGTCTGCACTCCAATCTCGCAGCAGTCCATCATCACCTGGAGACTGAAAAACCTTCTCTCTTTTTTCTTTCGGAGACGCAGATAAGAAGTCCGTCTGACGTGTCGTACCTGTCTTACCCAGGGTTTACCCTGGAGCACAATTTTATACCACACGCTGGTGTGTGTTTGTACGCCAGGGACGACATATGCTATCGGCGTCTCCGCAACCTTGAAGATTCCAGGTTCTCAACGCTTTGGGCACTGGTGGACACAGGCATGGATAAAATTATCTATGCTTGTGTCTACCGTTCGCACAGTGGTGATCAGGAGACGACCAGGCTCACACAGTACCTCAGTGAGGCGGCGGATGCGGCTCAACAGAGGTACCCTTCCGCGCAACTGGTGTTACTGGGGGATTTTAATGCCCACCATCAGGAGTGGCTTTTCCCATACCAGTGCACAGACCATGCTGGTCGAGAGACGCGTAAGCTTGCGCTAGCGTTAAATCTCACCCAGCTGGTCCAGGGAGCTACGAGGGTGCCGGATGTTGACTCGCACACGGCCAACTGCTTGGACCTTCTGCTGACAACGGATCCAGACCGCAATTCAGTGTCGATATCATCACCGTTAGGTAGTTCCGACCACTGTCTGGTGAAATCTGTATCAGTCTATTCTCCGCCCGATCCCTGCCCTAGAGGCACCAGGCGGGTTTGGCGATATAGGTCAGCAGACTGGGATGGCATGCGATCTTTCTTCGCATGTTATCCTTGGCAGCCTACTTGCTTTTCTTCGGGTGATCCATCGTCGTGCGCGGATGCTGTGACGGATGTGTTGCGGCGGGGGATGGAGTACTACATTCCATTCTCTGACGTAGCAATGTCTGGCCAGGCTCGCCCTTGGTTTGGTGCGGAGTGTGATCGCGCTAACAAGCTTAAGCACACGGCTTACCAGGCATGGGCCGACGCTCGTATGCGCAAGGCAAATGACGTGGGTCAGAAGAAGAAAGCCTTCAACAGAGCTGCCAAGTCTTGCAAGAAGGTGATGCGGAGGTCTCGGTACAACCACATTAGCCGCATCGGGAACAAACTCGCTTCATACCCTGCTGGTAGTAAGGCGTTTTGGTCCCTGGCTAAGTCGGTTGAATTGAACTTCTGCCGTCCCTCACTGCCGCCACTGCTGAAACCCGACGGATCGCTGGCCCATACCGCTGAGGAGAAAGCAAATCTGTTTGCCTCACTCTTCGCGGAATCTTCGCGTCTAGATCCCGGTGACGCACGGCCCCCTGTTAATCCTGTTGGTTGCGACACGAGTATGTCGGATATTCGCATCCATCAGAAGGACGTCCGCAGGGTGCTGCGTAACCTTGACGTGAACAAGGCTAGTGGTCCAGACGGGATACCAGCAATTGTTCTGAGAACGTGTGCGCCTGAACTGTCTCCGATCCTGACACGCCTATTTAGGCTTTCATTTGAGGCTGGAAAAGTGCCGATTGCATGGAAGCAAGCTAACGTACAGCCCGTGCCCAAGAAGGGTAGTCGGGCTGACCCAGCTAACTACAGACCAATCTCAGTAACGTCCATTCTCTGTAAGACTATGGAACGTGTACTCAACACTAAACTCCTGGCATACCTAGAAGCTAATGACATCCTAAGTGACCGACAATACGGCTTTCGCCGAAATCGGTCAACTGGTGATCTTCTAGCGTATGCCATCCACATCTGGAGTGAGGCCATCGAGAAACACGGAGAAGCGCTTGCTGTCTCCCTCGATATCTCGAAGGCTTTCGATAGGGTCTGGCACGAAAGCCTTATTAGTAAGCTTCCTTCTTTCGGTTTACCTGCTGGTTTGTGTGCTTGGATCGCAGACTTCCTGAGTGACCGGTCCATCCGAGTGGTCATCGATGGTTGCTCGTCCGGTCAAATGGCCATTAATGCCGGGGTCCCTCAGGGGTCAGTGCTCTCGGCAACGTTGTTCTTGCTGCACATTAATGATCTGCTTAAGCCCGGTACCTTTGGGTATGCAGACGACAGCACTGTTGCTGAGAGTTACACATCCAGCGCGCAAGCTAGTGGGTCACTGATCCAGTCTCTTCGAGAGGCTATGGTCGAGCGCTTGAACTTGTCCTTGGAGGCAGTCTCTGAATGGGGCGATGCCAATTTGGTCAAGTTCAATGCTGCTAAAACCCAGGCGTGTCTCTTTTCCGCTAAAAGGAGCCAATTCAGCCCTGCTCCAACTTTCCGGGGCGTAACCGTGCCGATAACCGACCATCTTGATCTTCTTGGTGTTACGCTGACGTCAACACTCAACTTTGGGCCATACATTGAAGTAAAGGCTCAACTGGCAGCAAAAAAGCTGGGTATCCTCGCTAAGGTCAGACAGTACTTCACGCCGGAACAGCTGCTCAAACTATATCAAGCACAAGTTCGATCGTGTATGGAGTACTGCTCTCATCTTTGGGACGGATCTGCCCGTTACCAGCTTGATGCACTTGAGGCAATTGAGAGGCGTGCCAAGAGGATCATTGGCAATGATGCACTCGTTGAGTCGAGGCTCCAAAGTCTTGAGCATAGGCGCCGAGTTGCTAGCCTGTCGGTTTTCTACCGGTTGCATTTCGGGGAGTGTGCGTCGGAATTGCATAACCTAATTCCGCCTAGCCCGTTCCATCATCGGACCACCAGGCGTACGGCAATGCGCCACCGGTACATGGTGGACATTCCACCTATACGCACAAAACGTTTTGGGAACACATTCATTGTGCGTACAGCTAAGGAGTGGAATTCCTTGCCGGAATGTGTGTTTCCTGATAGCTACAACCCGGTAATCTTTAAGTCAAGAGTGAATAGGTTACTTCTAGGTAAGCGCGTTCCATCGTCGACCGCATCATCGCTTTCCATCAGGTGAGATGGCGGTCAAGCGCGAACCTATCGTGAATAAAAAAAAAAAAAAAAAAAATGAAATTTTAAATATACTATGTTTATACAGGGTGTATGGCGGCAGATTTATATTTTCAAAAATTGATAAAAAAATAACTACTTAACATATTGTTTAACTAAAAGTAAAGGTAGATAGTGTAAAAGTGCGGATTTAAGTTTTTAAAGATAACATCATCCAGACGTCTTCCATCAAGTTGCACGCATGTTCAAAACGATGCTTCGTGTTCCGCGCCACACGCTGCACTAAGCTCGGTTCAATTGCGCCGATTTCTCGACGAACGTTTTAAATCCACAATATTTTGCGGATTGTTAGTGTATACTCTCTCTTTAAGGTATCCCCATAAAAAGAAATCCGTTGGGGTAAGGTTCGGCAAAAAGAAATCCGTAATCAAGCATCCCTAATTCTCACTATTGACATTTGTGGCCTGGCCCCGGGTATTTTCAACAAAAAAAGGTCCAATTATCTCATTCGTGGATTCCAGCGCACCAAACAGTTACCCTGGGGCAGTGCAATGGTTTTTGGTTTTTCAGTCGAGGGTTATGGGTTCTTGGAGACCAGTAACGGCAACTTTGCTTGCTAACGTGCCCGTTTAAATGGAAATGAGCGTCGTCGCTCCAAAAAATGGACTTCACCGTGAGAAAACGCTCAAACATCTTTTCACAAAAATATTTGCGACTCAGTCACTTTCTTTCAGTTCTTGAACAATTTGAATTTTAAAAGGATGGAACTTCAGATCCCTTTTCAAAATTTCATAAATGATTGTTCTTGGAAGTCCCAACGAGGTCGCCCTATTCCGTATTGAAAGTCGTGGATTTTCATGTAAACTCCGTTCCACCAGTTCAATGTTATCGGGGGTCCTTGAAGATCGACTAGACCCTGGCCGTGGGGTGTTCAAAGCCGAAGCACTTGCGCGGAACCTCTGCACCCAGGAACGAATTAAATTCACACTTACAATCAATCAATTCACTTATCCGCCGAATACCGAAGCATGAGCAAAATTGTCGACGAGCAATCACGTAAGAATCGTTACTCTTGAAAAATGCCTCAATGCGAGATGCTCACCCGACCACTGCGGCATGGTGACTGAGAAATCCGTACGATCTGTGATGACGCCACCCTCCCCCCGCACTGTTCATTACTTTTTGAAATAATTGTATTTAAAAACATAAATCTGCCGCCAGACACCCTGTACAATGCCTGGTTGGTTACTGAAAATTCAGGCTTGTAGTTTAAAACACAACAAAGTTATAGGGGTCAAAAATGGTCTGAACTGTTTCGAGAAAAGGATGGTACAGCCATGCCACTTTTTTGCTCGCCTTGGCGGGGGCACTATCGTGCCCCCTAACCACGAGGACCATAAAACAAGTGTTAATATATTGAACAGTAGCCACTCCAGCTCAATATTTCAATGATTTTCTAACTAGTCACCTGGCCTCATCTTGCATAACAAGTAGGGATCTTGCCTGAACAACGGTTGGCACATATTTTCCACTGTGATGCTTCCAGTCCATTACCACATTAGAACCAAGAGAGAGGGACAATATTGTGTCTCCAAATGGACTGTGTTTATCCACATGCGATGGTATACCTGGGGAATGAGATTTAGAAATTAAGCCTTAATTGTTTACACAGTGGAAAAATATTTTCGACTGGCCTGTTGGTCTAGTTGACTGGCCTGTTGGTCTAGTGGATGGTGGCCCTGACTGCTATGCTGGATGTCGTGGGTTTGATTCCCACCCAGCACAAATATTAGTGTGATGAGCATGATCATTTGTTGTGTCTGGGTATAATTTATCTGTATATGTATGAATTTAGAAATATATAAGTAAGTATGTTTATCAGCTGTCTAGTACTTGAAGCTGAATAGACAGCATTGTGTGATAGTTGTGGAATATAAAAAAAAACAATATGAAGGAACACAGGTATTTTATTTTGCTGCTGTTAGCAAATCTGACACCATGCTTTACTCTCTGGTATATTTTGAGTGAGCAGAGACATATAAATTATATTAATTATATGTATATTATTATATTTCCAGTGTCAATCTAACATGACAGTTTCATCACATTTTTTTTTATAGAAATAAATTACACAAAGTAAAGGAATTGGCTAGGTTTGCGCCCACAAGACCAGTAATAAGTAAGGCCATCAACACTGGGCCACCAAATGTAACATTAATAAATAAAATAATATTATCAAACAATACTGTACCTTGTCCAGGACAATATTTATTCACCGTCAACTGATCTGGAACACCAACGTCTAATCCCTTTCCTTTTAATCTCTCCCACAAAACATTACATTCTTCTGGTGTTTTCTCTATTAGAGGATTATTTAGGTCTACATCATTACTGCCGTACCTAAACTCATAGCCAAAATGCCTCACTTGACGATTTTTTAAGTTATTTGACTCTGAATTCCAGTCAAACAGTTTTATGAATTGTTTCTCTTCTTCTATACTGATAAAATCGTTCAGTAATAATAGGCCTTTAGGGTTTTCATGTGGGCATAGAATTTCTGTGTTGGGAACTGGAAGATATGTATGTTCAATATAATTTTATTTATTTTTAAAACAATTCATCAAATTCATATTTAACAATAATATACTCTATAGTAAAATAAAATTATTTTTTATATATCGACGGTGAAGTGCCAATACCTTCTAACTGACATATCTCGATAAAATTACTTTTAAGTGCTTATATTTTAAATGCGTGTTTCCGCATGTTTCGTAAAATATCCGAAGCGGATATTTAGTTGCAACTGCATCAAATTAATTTGTGGAAACAAACACCTAACTAAACCAACGTGTCAATTTATAGTATTACTTCCTAACATTTTTTGGACAGATAATTTTGACTTCTGACAGTTAGGAGTTATTGGTACTTCACCGTCGATATATTAATTTATTCTAATTATAAATACAGTTGCGCAACATTTACCTTTTTCAACAAAGTTCAAATAGAGTGGAGTTCCATTTTCATCAGCTTTAGCTTTACCATTGCACGTATTATAAAACAACTGAGCATTCTCTGTCAAGTCAAACACTAAAAAGGAATGGGATTCCCCTTTTTCTGCAATAAATTTAGGCAAAGGTATACTTAATCCATGCTCTCTTATTAGACCTAATACAGCATCTTTTTCTAACCCTGTAGCTTGTCCAGCATTACATAGCACTATATTCTGGAAAAGAGGTTTATTTTAGTGTTACAGTCTCAAAATCAATAAGGGCTATGTGTTTTTAAAAGTTCTTGTGGCTTACCGGTCCAGGCACTTCACTGCATGTTATTCCCTTGGAACTTTTCAGCCTAGCGGCAAATCTTTTTCTCTTACGTTCAGTTTTCTTTTCTTCGTCCATTGTTTATGAGAAGAGAAAGTATCTTTTAGTATGGAAAAATGGAAACTTGCTGTTATGAATTTGTAACACGATGTTGTTTTGAACTTTTGACGTTGACACTGACTTTTTTTTCAATTTTGAGATATACTTTTTTAGATTTTAATGATATGGTTACTTGAACCTTTAAGTCGAGTCTTATATTATTTGAGAAATGATTCTATTCAAATAAAAAAATAGAAATGTTCGTTTAGAACTTAAATCAAGCCTATAAACCTAGTGTTCCGAATTGCGAAAAATTTATTATATGGCGAATCCGACCAAATTTAATAAAGACAAGGAATATTAAATAATAATTGTGACGTTGCGCGTTGGTCGGATTCGCGATATTATCACTTTTATCGCAATTCGGAACGCAGAGAAAATGTTTTACGTATAAGCATAAAAAGGCATTCTGTGCGTGTAAGGCAACTCACTGCCCTGAGTTCAAAAATGAGGTTAGAGTTAACTCTGATGACGTTATCGGCCCTGCATTCAAAAATGAGGTTAGAGTTAACTCTAAAGACGTCATAAGGGTAGATACTCGATACTCGGATTTTTGAACGCGAACGTAGAGTTCAACTGTGAATGCCAAGTAATTGTCATTTCTACCGCTTACACCAATCTATCCTACTCGGAGTTTGAATTAGTTGGGTTAACTCTAGGGTAGCTACTCGTGTTATAAAAGAACGACCCTGGGTTGCAACTGTTGCGACCCTGGGAAGCATTTTTGGACGGTTAGAGTAGAGACCCTACCCAACTCTGGTTATTTTTGAATGCAGGGCTGGGTTGCAACTCGATGCATTTTTGAACGGTTAGAATAATGATCCTAACCTACTCTGTTTATTTTTGAACGCAGGGCTGTGAGTCATCGTTGACTTGACTCAGTTGACTGTCAAATGTGTCAGTGTCAACCGTCACCTGCTGAGTTAAATTTTGAAGATTCGCCTGAAATTGATTCGGAGCGATATTTGAAAACAAAACACCTTCTTATTGGAAGAATCTTAACACTTCACCACTCCAAAATAATTTTTAACTGTAATGGGGATCCAAAGAAAGGTATTCAATTAATATTAGTAAATAGTGAGCAAACTATTGAATGCGTCGTTACATCGGTTAACCTATTTTGTTACAGGAAATCAGTAAAAGATATAAAAAGCACATTATCTGCATGGCTTCGGACTTCTTCTATCCAAATACGGGTGGAGTTGAAGAACACATCTACAATTTATCACAGTGTTTGATAAAACGAGGTCACAAAGTAGTTATAATCACACATTCCTACGGTCAACGGGTAGGAATACGATATTTAACATGTGGACTCAAAGTTTATTACTTGCCTGTTAAAGTATTTTACGCCCAATGTGTACTTCCGACTATGATAAGCAATATCGCTCTGATAAGATACATATTGATTCGAGAAAGAGTTGAAATTGTTCATGGACATTCTGCATTCAGTGTCCTATGCCATGAAGTGTCAATTATAGGTAAATTAATGGGGTTGAAAACAGTTTTTACAGATCACAGCTTATTTGGTTTTGCTGACACATCTGCTGTTCTGACAAATAAATATCTTCAAATGTGTTTATGTGAGTGTGATCATTGTATTTGTGTGTCACACACTGGAAAGGAAAATACTGTGCTCAGAGCAAAAGTAAAAGCTCATAAAGTATCCGTCATTCCAAATGCTGTTGATGCTTACAGTTTTACTCCAGACCCAAGTAAAAGAGAGCCAAATATGATAACAATAGTAATTGTATCACGTCTGGTATACAGGAAAGGTGTTGACCTTATGGCTGCTGTAATAGCTGATATGTGCCCCAGATATCGAAATATAAGATTTATAGTTGGTGGAGATGGTCCCAAAATGTGGCTCTTACAAGAAGTAAGAGAACAGAAGGGCTTCCAACATTGTGTGACTCTTTTAGGAAGTCTCAAACATTCTGAAGTTAGAAATGTGTTAGTTAAAGGGGATATATTTTTAAACACATCTTTAACAGAAGCTTATTGTATGGCAATAGTGGAGGCTGCTTCTTGTGGGCTGAAGGTGGTCTCAACTAAAGTTGGTGGCATCCCTGAAGTGTTGCCAGAGAGTATGATCTACTTGACAGAGCCTAATGTGGGTAGTCTAGTTGAGGGCATTGAAAAAGCTATGGATGACATAGACAAAGGCAACATCTTATGTCCCTTTGAATGCAATATGAGAATAAGAAAAATGTACAACTGGATGGACATAACAAAGAGGACAGAAATAGTATACAATAAGATATCTATGAATAAAGAGAGGTCTTTAGGACAACAATTACGAAACTACCTCACATGTGGTGTATGGCCTTTTCTATTGGTTATAAGTTTAATGTATTTGTTATTGAAACTGACTGAAAAAATATATAAAAGGAAACATATAGATATTACAAAGGATTATAAGTTATAGTATCAAGTAATACTTTAATTTGGAAATTGTTATATATTTTCACACTTAAAATAAGTAGGAAATTGTCTAGGGGAATTTTAAAATATAATTTATATTTGATGAAAGTGTTATGGTAAAATGTGTTCAAAGGTTTAAAAAAATTAAGCTATGAAAAATTTACCAAAGAATTGAACAATTATTTATTTTGGAATGATATTTATTAACATTATGAAATAATAAAAACGCGCTGGCTTAACTAGTTACTAATAATAGTTTGCCATTATGATTTATAACATCATACTATACAATACAAAATGAATAGATAACACTTCTATTATGGTTGTTATTACATTCCAGTATTATTAAACAGCAGTAGAACATCTTTATATTAATATATTTTTCCTAAATTATTATAATTAAGTGTGATTTTAATACACCGAGACTGATGATTAGGTACAATTTTCTTGTAGTTGTAGGTAATCTTACATCTTCATTGACAATTCAAGCTCTGTGAACAGAAGAAATAGGCATTGTTATTTTAACCACATTATTATTATGATTATAAATCAAATATATTTAATGTTTTTATAGTTAACTTTAGGCTATAAAAGAGGGTCAGCCTCAGAATGGCATATGGGAAGTTGAAAATTTTATTTGGACTTTCTAAGTGTTACCTCAAAAATCGTGAATCCTTAACCCCCTTTTGAATGTCTTATGTTACACAGTTCGACATAAGCAATTGTCTTTCTATTGTGTCTCTAAATACGGCATTCAAAGAGTTAAACCGATTGCGTCGGTCCGACGAGTGTTTACGTGTCCTATTCGCCAGGGACGTATGTTTGCAACAGGGTAATTCATCTCGTTTAGCTCGAGCAGCAAGAGCTGACGAGATGGAGTATTTGGTCGTGGATGTGCGACCCTCACGGAATAAACGCGAGAGTGTTTCTCGGATATATTCGACGAACGCGGTTAAAAGGTCGAGATATTCAACATGAGAGATCTGTTTTTCGTAAATACGTATCTCACTTCCTTTGCTTTAAGTCATACTTTATATTTGTGACAGAAATTGTAGAGCATTGAACTCTCAGTAAATTTTGTTTCAAACATTTAATTATAGTTTGTCCGTTTTTGAGGCACGAGTATGAAGAGAGTCAAAATAAAGGAATTTTCAACTTCTTATCTTTCATTCCATGATTCAACCCGACCAACTAGTGTCTGATGAATTATATAGGTATATTCTTAATTTTTTTAAAGTATACAATATGCTATTTCTCACGGTAACAACTAGTCAATTAACGAACTAATATCATTTTGGCTTTAATTTTATAAATTATACTTTGATTTTTAATTTGAGATAATTTGAATCCATTGCCAAAAACTCAAATATGACCATTTATAATAAAAAGAGCCCAAAAAATATTGATTAAAGTGCAATTTGAAATTTGTTTAAAATTAAAAAATATAATTATATAGTCATTGTTTTAAAATTTGAAAAATAACTCAAATTTAAAATTCAAATATACTTAAATTTTATTATTATTCAATAGATAAAATATAACTTGATATGAAGAATTCAATTTATATATTTTTTGTGTAGTCTGGGAATTGTGACTACAGCAATGCTTCCCAAAAGAATGATGTGTACAAAAACTTACACTTTAGTAGTGCGTGGTGGGTGCTTAGGTCTGACTCCAGACTGTTTCAACTGAAGCACAATGGACCTAAGACGCGCCACGTCTCGGCCGCGCCTTGGTCCGAAGTCGCAGAGCTCTGCAACGCGTTCCCATTCATTACCGTCTTCAACGGTACCCTCCGAACCGCGTGCTAAAGCTTTCTCGGCATTCCTATTACAAAATTACACAACTTAGTTTAAGAATCCATATTGTGCCTTATTTCCCACCTATGAAGGGGTTAAATGTAATATCAATGTATTTATTTTGAATTTGATGTATTGTTAGATTATGAAATTGTGTTGAATCTTAATGGCGATGTTTACAAAAATGTTTGTGTTGGATTGACTGTTGTTATGTGTACAACAATGCTGAATTGTAAGGCTTGCGGTCCACGGACGCGTAGCTTCATAGACGCGAAACTTTTTCGAGGAAGCGATATCATCGTGCCATCGTGTCGTTGACGCTTCGTCGACAGAATTTCATAGTTTTCTATGTAAGCTTCACGCAGGGATACACTAAGCGTATAATGACGAATACGCGTCCGTGGACTACTAGGCCTAAATGATCCTTTAATTTATACAGAAATATAAAAATTAACTAAAACAATATATTATTACAACATTATCCCTGTACCCCTGTCCTTGGAAATATGAAATGCCCAAATGTTACTGGTTTTTTCGTAACCAAAATACGAGCTGTGGATACCAGCCCAACATACATACAAGGTTACTGGTCTTAAAATGATAAAATGAATACATCTAAATTCTTTATCACCTGGAACCGCCACCCGGTAAAACCAGATTAGTTCCTGTTTTAGTTTATATTTCAAGTATACTTACTTAGCCGACTCCCTGATTGCATTGAAAAGAAAAGAGCCCAATTAGTTTTTTGTTCTGTCATGCAAAGAAATTAAATGTCTTAATCTTTAAAAATTGACAAAGAAAATCAATAAAAAATAATGTGAATCACGGTTGATGATATCTGTTTTCATCCAAGCATTTACTATCAGAAAAGTACCTAAGTACATTAAGATTAGACTAAGTACTTAAGTACTGTTTGGTTAAAAATAGGTTTTTTTTTTTGTATTTACTACAGATCATAACTTTCTTTTTAATTTAATATCTATGAATTATTGAATAATCATTTAAATTGTATCTAATAGCAGTCAGTATTTTCACTATCTTTGAATGTTAAAGATATAAATAATTTTATGGTTTATACAAATAATTTTGATAAATTTTTCTAACTCATTTAATTTTTTGTATGTTGCATTGTTTATGCTGAAAACAAACATTGTATTATGTATAACACCTTTGTAACAAACAAACATTGTATTATGTATAACACCTTTGTTGACTAATCTGGAATTTAATTTGTCATTGTCAAATAAACTAACAACACACCACACAACTCATGGGAGTTAGAAATCTTTGAAATTCATTGGTTTTTTTTTTCTATTATAAAATACATTTATTATATGATACATATATAAACCTTCCTCATTAATCACACTGTCTATTGACAAAACTATTAAAATCTATTCAGTAGTTTTAGTTTATTGCGAACAGACTCAGTCAGATGTGGTAGAAGAGACTTTGTTTTATCTACACTAATATTATAAAGAGGAAAACTTTGTTTGTTTGTTTGTAATGAATAGGCTCAAAAACTATTGGACCGATTTTAAAAATTCTTTCACCATTCTAAAGCTACATTATCCACGAGTAACATAGGCTATATTTTATTTTGGAAAAAAATAGGGTTTCGTAAGATATTTGAGTTTTTCGGACAAAAGGTGTAAAAAGTCAACCTGAAAAGTTACTTATTTTGCGTATGCTGCCTAAACTATAAAATGTTCTAATTAATTGTAGATCTTATAAATATCTACCAAAGTTTGTTAGGAGAAACCTACTTTCACGCGGGCGAAGCCGCTGGCAGAAGCTAGTACTATATAAAGATAGGAAAAGAAAAAATAGTATATAATTTCTCTAATCAAAACTTAAAGGAAATTTAACTTTAAATCCCACCAAATTATTTATATGAAGCATTATACAATATGGCAGCTGCAGATTCATAAACATACATATAACAGCCCTTAATTAAATAATGCAGCCCAGTATCTACCTAGTCTGCTATTGCTATTTCAGTACATAAACTAAGCAAGCTAGATTCAGTTATAGAAGATAGAGTGTATCTTAGGTACCTGTTAGCTGCCTTGGTTTTAGCAATTTGCTCCTCGTGAGTTTTGTACCAGTCCTCCAGTTCCTTTTTGGCTATTTTCAGCATCTCTTCTTTCTTATTTTCCTCTTCAGCATCTAAATTCAAGAATCACATGAAATAATTAACAAGTTGGCATTTTGGATGTCATGGTATAAAAGTAGGGCAGTTACATAAGCTTTGTATTTGCATTCCTCTTCCACTTGTCCTATTTGTCAAACTACTAAGGCAAGAACATAGTCATTTTTATTCAAATAACCTCCTCTTTTTTGAAGTTGGTTAAAAAATATAAATTTTTTATTTAACACAATTATGTTTTGTAATTTGTAAGTTGATTTTTATAATTAGTTGAGACTGATGTAACAATAATTCATCCAAGAATTAAATTTTAGAAGTTAGAACATAACAGACACTTAAGTCATGTAAGTAAGATATAAGGTGAAACTGGATGGAACTCATGAAAAAGACTTGAGCCTACCTAGGGCAATAAGATCACATTGATGAGTATAAGAGTACTAGCTCAAAAAGCTGTGTAATTCTATTTACCTTTCTCTTCCAATCTCTGTTTCTGTTCCTCACGCCAAGCTTTGATCTTCTCAGGTTCTTCTCTCTCTTGTCTGAATACAGAAGTCTGAATAGGCTCGTCATCTAAAAGGTCGTTTGAGTCGTAGTTTGCTGCATTTAACACTTCTGTGGAAAAATATATTTTTGTTTTAAAAAGCAATTTTGGTACACAAATTGTTATTGAGAACAATTACTTGATATTGTTCACTTTTGGTGATTAACGAATTGTGCAGATGTAGAGTAGGTAGATGTATATTTGTAATGGTATAGGACCTGCCAGTTATGCTAAGATTTGATGACAGAACGCCAAGTTTGTTCATAGTATTGATTTTTATAATCTCCCTATAACTGACACGTTACAATACTGAATGATATAATATCGGATGCAAATATGTTACTTACCCACAAATTCATCCATTAGGCCATTAGAGGAAGATATAATGGGGGGCGGAGCACTAGTTTCCAACTCATCTTCGAGCCCTGCTAATTGATTCTGTTCGCGAGCAAGAAACTCCGCTGCTGGGTCCACTTCGGGCTGGACAAAATTATCACCGAAATCATCCATTATTTCAAGTTTTAAAGGACACTGCAGAAAATAACAAACCAAGAAATGAGAGCTTCAGTCTGATTAGAAGGCACAGACAAGACAAAGCAAAGAGCGAGTGCAATGAAAAATATGAAAATTCATTGACACGATGACAATTTACAGTACCAATATTAAACGTTTTGATATTTAACGTATTGACTTAGAGTCTAAAATCAATCAGTAACAATATTCTATTAGGTGATTCATTCATTTTTAATATGGCAACCAAATTATTAAATATTGTCTATGCCAATTTTGTTCAAATGTCAAATAGGGATGGTAATTCTTCCTAAAGAAGATCGATTTTTAATTACTGATTCAAATTGAAATCTAAACAATCAAATTAGTAATAAATCGAGTTCAAAAAAGTCAATTCACGTTGGTTACTCCAGGTACCGAGTCCTAAGAAACACGACACAAATGATCCTACAATGCACATAATACATTATCTTTTACAACGATTATGTAATCTGGTGTACAACTTTCACATAAAAGTTAACTTGAGGAAAATGGGTGTTTTGAACTTTTTGAAATAATATATGATTTTATGCCACAAGAAAAAGGTTGAATAATGATTTCAAGGATCTGAGATCGATTCATAGGAACAATCCACCGTTTAAGGTGATTATAAAAATTTTCCTGACCTATTAAATCAATAATTCGATTAATTAATCTAAGATAGCCATCGCTAATGTTAACACTATAACACTTGCCTTACTTTGTCAAAAATAAGTAATTTTTTGTTCGTTATGTAACTACGGAACAGTCTAAAATATTGATGTCCTAAAGATTGTTATTTTTACGTTCCTTTTTGAATTTTATGATAAGTATCAGAAATAGACTTCTTTTTTCTTAAAACGTGATTACATTTCATTCCTATGTAAAAATTGATATCATTGACATTAGCGAAATAGAAAAAATCTTGATATCGATTAGACTTGTAAAAAACTTGTCGCCATCCCTACTTGAAAAACATAACCTCACATTTTAACATCATAGGCATATTTTCAATAAAAACTTTAACAACAAAAACATTAAATAAAATGAGTTTGTGTATAAGATCGAAGTTTCTTCGGCCGAACCTTATAGGTTCTTTGTTCCGTTATTCAACAACACAGGTAGAAGCCATCGAACAGATAGACCCAGTAGTTGCAGATGATGAAGATATTTTAGCGAAAGAGGCTGCGATAGAAGCAAAGAGGAACATTTCTAGGCTGACACGAGATCATCAGAATATTATTAATGGACGAAGACCATACGAGGAACCGAAACATGTAGCCCACCTGACTGTTAAATACAATAGAAAGATGTACGGAAAGTACGGCGCTGCTAGCGGCGTTAATCCAAGTAATAACTTATAAAATTCATTGTCTTTCTATCGAGCATTAAGCTCTAGTAGTCGCTGTGATATTGATAGATAAGTTCAATCCTTGATAAACACTAGATTAGGGACACTCCATTCATTCTCCATTCTTAGGATTGTATTGTATTGCTTTGAAAATTTTATAGAATTATAGTCAATCCATATTTATTCTTTCTTTCTTTATTGTACACACAATTTTATACCATAAAAAAAATAGGGTACATACTTCAAATATATAATAGCAATGTAATCAAACCTCTGCAAATTTCAGGCATTTGCTTCCCGTCAAAGAAAGACATAGAAGAGAGATTAGAGTATGAATCAGTGGCATACCCATTTACTATAAAACAGATGATAGAAATGGCAGAAAAGAGGAGAAATGAACATGAACAGAAAATTCTGCAAAGAGACAGAGATGTTGCTGCAAAGTTTGCCAAATTGGAACAGTGGAAGAAAGATCTTCTTGATAAGGTTGCCAAAAAGGCTGCTGAAGCCAATGCAGCTAAGGTTCGTTGGATTGTTTGAAATTTTCATTTAATTTTACGTAAGAGCTCTTGTGGAGTTTGTAAAACCCCAAGCAAATTGTGTCTCTAATTACGGAATTTGATAGGTTAATTAATAATTTTACAAAGTTTGCAAGTTTGATTTTGCAAATCCAATTTATAAATAAAACATTTGAAGTTGAGTATTTCTAAAACTCTACCCTCAAAATCTGAAAAAAAAAACTAAAAATTTTTACATAAGTACAAAATTATGCTGTTCTGAATAAAATGATCAACAAGCAAGCCCTCTTAACTTTTATAATCTTTCCCTAATTGACTAAACAAAAGCTTTTCCATTAAATTCTCAATAATTAAACTATTACGTATATTTCATATTTCCAGCAAAAGAAAGAACGGCTAGTAGAGGAAGTAAGGAGACACTTTGGATTCAAACTGGATCCTCGTGATGAGAGGTTCCAAGAGATGCTGGCCAAACGCGAGAAGGAACAGAAGAAATTGGAGAAACAAGCCAGGAAGGAAGCCAAAGAGAAGATCATGATAGCCAAGTTACAGCAGAAGAATGTAGAATTAAGTGACACCAAGAAATGAATAGGTTAGATATTGTAGTGATAATGTTAGTTAAATAAAATTGTTATAGTAATTTCAAATGTTTTTTCTAATACTCAAACTAAGATGATAGGTATAAGATACATGTAACATATTAGATTCAGCCTTCTGGCCATTAATTTATTTTGTTTATTTATTTAATTCATTAAACCCTGAGTGAACGCCGGCAAAAATATAACATTTTATGCCCTGAGGACTATATAAAAACAAGCACAAACAAGTCTTATCAGGATATTCGCTCATTGTCTTTCTATTGTATCTCTAATTACGCTACTCAAACAAATCATTACAATGGCTGTTCAAAGAATTATCCAAACGCTTAGTAAACACTTCGCGTGACCCAAGGGCTGGCTTTTACCTCGGTCAGAGAAAGCATTGCCATACAACGTGGCAATGCCGCACACTTCCAGTCGACAGCGATGCGGAGGAGTTTTTTGACGCCATATTTTAGCTAGTAGTTTTTGATTTTTGTGTATATATAGTTTTAATTAGTTGAGTTTTTTATAAAATAAATTAGTATACTTACAAGTAAAAAAAAAATACAATTGTTAAACAACCAATTACAGTAACTAAACAAAAAAATTTCATGTTATAAACAATATGTACTTTCATCAATCCATCTCACAGTACTTCTGACATGCCAATAAAATCATCTTCTATTCATCTGCAAACAGATCGTTTGTTGGATACGAATCCAAGAGATCATTTAGTGCAGCCAAATTGCGAGGTATTGGAGACTGAGCACGGGCAACAGTGCTACACTGAGGCACAGCATACAGTCTGTGCTTTTTGCCGCGGCAGTAATTGTGCGGGACAAAAAAAAGTGCCAGCACAGTAAGCAGGTCAGGCGCGTCAATAGTGTCACGGAGCGTCTTGCAGGCTATGGTGAGCTGATGTCGTGCTCGCCTTACCCCTAGTGAGTTATATCCGAGTCAACCCAATAGAAATTTTGTCGGATAGAAGGATGGGTAATAGCCGTGCATCCGCTTGTACAGGAACCTAAGGAACGCTTTTTGCACTTTTTCCAGTAAAAGTGCGTAAGAACTTTGGTGCGGGTTCCACAAGCAAGAGCTGGATTCTAACTTACTGCGCACGAGTGCATTGAATAAAATCTGGCGTGTGCGGTGTGAAAATCACGGCAATTGCGTATAACGAAACCCAACTTTTGGTATGATTGCTTTGCTACCGTAACCATGTGGTCGTGGAATGTGAACTTTCGGTCGAATGTGACTCCCAGGTCTTTAATCTGAGGCCACGGGTAGTATGAAAGTGAAACCCTGGGCCCTGGGACGAAGCCAAAGAAGGAACAGGAGTGGGTTTTTAGTCAGTAAAAGTCTGACACTATCTCTCGCTCCGCCCATGAGCGGGATTTGTCAGGATGATTTTCCCACCTAAAAAAAAGCCGTTGTTGTCTTTATGATGGCATTATTATCGAGATGGTATTGGAATACAACTGGGTGCCGCATTGGCCAAAGGTCATAGCGAAGCATTTAGAGGTATTAAAATTCATTTTATTCTAAACTCGAGTTGTAGATAGCGTCAAAGTATTTCTGTAGTACCGAGCAGTCAGAGTCGGGCGTTTACTTCGAGGTAAAGTTGCAAGTTGGCATACAATAGACATTTTGCGTTACGCAAAACTTGTGGAAGTCAATTTATCATAATTAGAAATCATAAAAGCCAATTGAGCCTTGACTCACTCTGGAACGCGTGTGATAGGCACCGGATAGATATATTTCGAACCTAACAAACTGCTAACGATTGCGTAGATAGTCTGTGAAAAAACGAAGGAGAGAGGGTGAGGAACCAATTTTGTTTAGTTTCATCAGCAGCGTGTCATTATTAATCCTATCAAACGCTTTCCGGAAGTCAAAGTAAAGTACGTCTACCTGACGTCCGCGGTCTAAGCTAGAGGATATGTAATCAACCAAAGTCAGGAGATTGGTGTCATCAGATCTCTTGTCCCTGAAACTGTGCTGGTCATTACATAAGTACCTACATGTTTAGCAGCCATAGATGAGTGTTGTAGTTTAACATCCACACATTGTGAAACCAACTAAGTGAAAAACGGTCAGTTTAAATTTGGCGAATGCGCCACAATAACACAGCTATCGCGAGCTGCTCGTGCACTGCACGCATGCAGTTTCTGCAATTTGGGCGCCAGGTTTGCACAGTGGGCGCGCCTGGCTCGCGTGCATATGCAGTTCAGTTTGCTTTCATAGCGCGAGGATGTATAGTGCGCGGGACGCTCGAGCGCATCTCGAACGGCGCGAAGCTGGCGCGCGAAGGCAGTTTTTTTTTTTCTCTCTATAAAATAGAGCAGTTTTTTTTGCAGTATTTGACTACTTACCTCAGCAAAGCTTGCCTAAAGACCGAGTCAATACATCCATATTCTAATAGAACTAAATTGAATAAACTAAATACCTACTGACTTTTTAATGCCAAATCATGAAAAAATATATTTTATTAAAATTGACTATATGACCAACCCCGGGCCAAAATCAAAACATGATATAAATTGCCCGATAAAAAAAAATCGCGAATCTGACCAGATATCAAAGGTGTACGAGATTACGTCACGGAAATATTTGAGTTACAAAAAATTGATTACACAACACAACAAACAAAGCTTGGTTTTTAAAAGGGCCTCGCAAAACAAAAATCTTGAACCGTAATGGTTTTTTTTTTTAATAAAAATAAAACCGCTGTTACAGGGCCGCGAAATCGATACAGACCCGGGCGGAGTTCATGCAAAATAGGTACTCAGTGACTACCGAAGGCAAAACAAAAAAAAATGGAGATCAGAGGTAACAAAAACAAGATACTAATAAAACTCATACACAAGCCAAACAATTTTTTAATCGTACATAAACATGATATTCATAATAAATATATACGTAAAAAACGTCCGTCACGAGCTGTCCTCAGACGAGGACGAGTAGAGTGCTTCCCGCGGGTTGACGAGGACGGGGTGTAAGGAGCGTTGGGTCATCTGTGGCGAACAAGTCAGCGTGTCAGAGTCACTCACCACGCTACTGCAGGGGCTACTCTGCCCGTTTATATTCTGTAAGTAAAAAATAATATTGCATGTTATTTTTGATAAGGTTTGAACGGATGTCGAAACTATTTTCTAAAAACCTCTCAAGTAGTAGTTATTTTTTTTTTAAAGACTCACCTTATACCCAATTTTTCAAATTGCATGTCCGAATATTCATCTCCAACCTAATAAAAAGCTGCCAACAAGACTGCCGGGCACGCCATAATTATGGCAGTAAGTAGCCTCTTTGAGGCGTGGCTGGAAAGATCTCACGGCGTAGTAAGTTCGGCTCCTACACTGGATTCGTGGAATAAACGTCCGGGTGCCACCATTGTGTGGACCGCCCGGAGGACACGGTGGAGCACATAGTAGTCGTGTGCCCAGCCTGGGCAGAGCACCGGCGGCAGTGAACTCTCGCGCCGGGCCTTGGTTCAGACCATGGTCCGGAGCGAGTAGGAGAGGCAGGTGGTCGCCTTCTTCTGCGAAGCGGTAATGCTAGCAAAGGAGGAGGCCGTACGTGCACGTGCGAGGCAATGGTCCCCGCACCCCACCCAACCGCCGCGGATTCCAATCCAGATTTCCGGCCACCGTAGGCGCGGGCTTGCGGACGGCGAGGAATGGGTAGCTCGCCGTCCGACCGTCCGGACCAATCCGAGAAGTCGTCGACGGCGCGTAGTGTTTCACGCGTCTCAAGAAGATGTCAGCAACCGTAGGGGCCTAGCAGGGTCGAAACCTATTGGGGCCAAGGGTCTGATTCTGAAAGGAAGACTCGGCCCTAGTATAAAAAGCCATGAAGGAACAATAGTGGGTTTTTAGTCAGTAAAAGTCTGACAATATCTCCCGCTCTGCCCAAAAGCGGGGGTTGTCATTGGATGATTTTCCCAACTCAAAAAAAGAAGCTAGCAAGACTGCACTTACTTTTTTATTAGGCTTCAATTCTCCTGAAGTTATATTATTTTCTAATGTATTCATTTCCTCGATGTGCGCGTTTCTCGTGTCGCCCATTTGTCTTTCAATCATCTCTAGTTTCTGAAAATAATTAGAGCCCATAAATAAATTTGACTGCAGGTCTAACATCTTGTTAACCTTGTCATCCTCATGTGGAGACATTTAGTTCTAGTATCAAAACTGTTTTAATTTGTATCATGTGATTGTATATATCGCTTTCAACGATGCTTAGAGTGCCTAGTTCGAGTTTGTTTTACTTTAACTCGATCGACACGTTTATGACATTAGGCGCTCCGATTGGCCCCCTCCAAACTTTTAACCAATCAGAGAGTCAAACGCGGTAAAAGTTTCCACTCGTTAGAAGTAAAAACAACTCGCACTCAGCGCACAAAACATGAATCCAACAAAGTATTTCGCGAAAGTTGCAAATAATAAAGTCTCTTACCATTTCGATTGCGTCCCCTCGCTGAGAGTCACCCAAAAGATGCGCGGACTTAGTAGTCTTGTTGACCTTCATTTTGTCTACCACATGGTGAGAACTTTGCGGTCTCTTCGATACTATATTGACTCGCAATTCTTCGCAGTACGACGTTTCCTCTTCCACTTCTTCGATATCCTCAATGCTTTTGATCGACGGTAGCTCTGGTAAACGACCTTTCAATGCTCCGTGAATACATTTGCTGGGGATTGTAATGTTGTAAAGATTAAATATTAGCCTCTTATTAGGGTGGCCTTCTGCTGGGTTTAAGATTCCTTATTTAATTTCAAAATTGGGCCTAATCCATATATCTCAAAATCTCAAAAACTACAGTTTATGGGACTATTGATTGCTCATAAGTGCATTACTTTTCGGTAGGTCTGGGGCCTTACCATAGCGTGTCAAAATGTTATGCGAGCGAGCGAGAAAGAGGGATGGAGCTATACACCCCATATAGCTAAATCCCTTTAATAGTTTAGTTTAAGTCGTCAAACTGGATTGCGCTAAGAGATCATGGAAGGGACTCTCTTCTGTTTTTCACTCCTGGACAAAGGTCTCCTTCCACTCTTTCCATCTTTCCAGTTCTGGCGAAATCTGACCCTGGCGCTTTAAACACGACAAAAAAGTAAACGGAAATATCTACCTAAACCAGAAAATATTCTTACCCGTTAGGCGATAACCCGTAGCACTGGTTATTCTTAATGAACGCGTATATGTCCTTGAAGGCCTGCTGTATATAAGACAGCGTGGTCTGGTCGATGGGTACAGAACTTGAGGACCCAGAACTGCTTGATAAGTCACCAGACCTCGAACTTGCTTCCAACGAATGTTCAGAGCCTGGACAGGAGACAAAAATTGTTTTAAATGATCTTGCGATGAGTCTTTAGGCAGTTCCGAAGGTTGAATTTTTTTTTAAATTTTTCTAACTTTTACAAAGTCTGCGTTTATATAATATAATAGAGTATACTAAATTCTTCCCCTACTCTGCTTCTAAGTTCCAGAACGTAGAAGCAGAATAGGGGCAGAGTCCAGCACCGGACACGACCCTCCCTGTTGATAGCCTGCTGTCTCCATCTCCGTCACTATTGTAGCACATAGCGACGCGACGGAGCAAGACATTATGCGGTTATGTGTCCGGCGCGCACCCGAAATTAGGTTAGTTTGAAGGAATTTCGAACGCTTTGAAAGAACTGCCCCAGGTCGGGTCCTGTCAGTTCATATATGTTGAGCAATTTACCTGAAGAGGCCCCACAATTACCCCACAGTCGCATCTGCTGTTGTTTTAACTGTTTCATCTGGTTTACCAACTGTAGGTTCAGCTCTTCAAGTTGTTGTCTGTGCGAGATCTCTTCTTGAAGCTGTTCTTCTAATGCCTCGGCGTAGTCTCTAAAAATGAGAAGCGCACATTACAACAGCATCGCCGCGCCGTACCGCAGTGCATTGCTTGATTTTGTGTTATTCGATCTAAAATGTTTGTAGATTTCAATTTATCATCTAATAGAAAAAAAGAGTACTTACTTTTCTTTCTTCCCTGTACTAGTCTTGGTAACATATTTCGTGGGCGTGGCTCTTACGGTTGTTAATGATCGATCTCTTGCAATTCCATTTCTAAGAACAAATAAAACATCATTAAATGGTCAATAACGATTGAAGTAAACTATGCATGGTATCAAGAAGACGAATGTTATGTACTAACTTGGGTGGAACCGATTTAGACAATCTTTCGGTCGAAGACCCACTAAGGCTAGCAAGCCACGTGAACTGAAAAAAACAAGGGAAAATGATAGTACAAAGATTAAAATAATTTCAAGACACAAGGAAATTGTGAAAAAAACGTGTTGCGCCGACCCCAAATAAGATGGGACAAGGGCAGGAAGATGATGATGAGGGAAATTGTGAATCGTAAGCAACCAAAAAGGGAAATCTTTGGTAATCTCAATAGTGTAAATCGGGCCATGAGCTTTAGTAGTTGTATAAGTTGTATTTTCTCAGTGATTCCTGATTAATTTAAAATTGCGATAATGCTCTGTGACCTTACAAAATACTAACCTTTCCTTCCGGCGCTCTATCGTTTTCTCTGAGCATGGCGCGTACTTTAGACAGCGAATCCAAGCTGACATCATTGTTCCTTAAATCAATTACTACGAGGGTTTTGTTCGACGTCAACATCTGTAGGATCGCAGCTGCGGAGGTTTCTGTTATACTGCAGTTCTGGATATCCAGTGCTGAAACAGTGATTGGTAGAGCAAGTAGTTAAGTAGCATATCGGCAGGAGTCGTAAACATGCTGTTCCCAGTAGCTAGAGACAGTGTTTCATCGCTCTTTTCACTTTCGGATCGGTCCGAGGATCTGGGGGTGACTGAAGGCGAATTAGACTGGGCTGTAAGAATATGAGTTTCCTCTACTACGGCAGGCGCGGGTGCAAACCGCTTCGTGAGTTCTTAGCCTAAGACTACACCGGGGTGATTTTAGTCAGGTAAAAACCCCACGTCGCCGTCGGTCACCTTGGTTCTGCAAATTTCACTCACCACAAACGTTCAAAGATTCTAAGCGGAGGCGTTCTAAAATTTTTAAGGCGTGCTTGAGCCGCCTTTTTTGGGCCTTAACTATTTTGAGCGAATGCTGTAATAACATATAATACCTTTAATCCATAAATCATCAGAAAGCACATCGAGTAGCTTGCTGACTCCTTCGTCCCCTAACTGGGGGTTGGCACAAACTGTGATCCTGCGTAGACCGGCCATCGTATCGAGCTCAGGCAGACGATACCGGAGAGTATGTGTCCAGTTCTCGCTGTATCTCTGGATCTTCTGAAACTGGAATGGAATGAACATATTTTTGACATTGGTTAAAATTAAGACACTACTAACTGTTCTTTTTGACCTTCTTTTCGGATGTAAGGCCGTATGATAAGTTATTACGCTGAACCTCTACTGTGGGCCGCAGAAGGTCGAAGCACTGTCACAAACTTTTTCAAAGTATTCTATACGTGTTGACTCTTGACTCCGGATAAAATTAGCCAGATTTTTGCATGAGATTTGGATGCAGAAATCTGCGGAATGTAAAATATGAAGCAGGAAATATTAATATACCTTAACTAGCTCTGCAATGTATCCTGCGCCTAGAGGGGTCAGCTCACACCCTGACAAGTCCAGGGTCAGAACGTTCGGCAGACACTTGACAGCCTTGCAGATAGCCAAGCAGCCCGCATCGCCGATCAGGCAACGTTGCAAGTGTAAGTGTTGCAGAGAACTATTCACCATTATAGCCTAGAATACAAGGAAATCTATTTAGATCTAATAGAGACGATCAAGGAAAGTTTATTTACTGTTCGATTATGTAAGTATACTGGTGACGGGTATGATCGTTGAATGAAGTTACAGTGACAATAAACCCTGATGAAAGATTGCCTACCTTTGGTGACCTACCGAAGGTAGATCATCATTCATCATTTCATAATTTCACCTTGTGGGAGGCCTTCGCGGTTCCACTCTAGAACCTTTCGGCCCCAACAGCCATCTGTTCTGCGAGCATGATGCCTTGCCCACTGCCACTTAATTTTGGCGATTCTTCGCTTCGGGCTATGTCGGTAACCTTGGTTCTTCTGCGGATATCATCATTCCTGATGCGATTACGCAAGGTAACTCCGTACTTTTTTGCCCTTTCCGGTGCCCTTTGGGTGATTTTAAGCCTTCGGATGAGGCCCAACCGTAGGTATTTCGGTTAAAAAGAATGTCTTACCTCAGTCAAAGGATTTAAATACGGTATCCTCAACGGAAGTCCCTCAAGCAGTAGGGTAGTCAACAAAGTGGTGTTGGAGAGCAGTTGTGCTGTCGCCTCCACTAAATTACTAAGCATGAAGTTTGTTAGTACCACGCATCGCTTGTTGACTGTTTTCGCTAGTCTCTCGCAATCTATGTGTTCCAAAACTGTTAAAAAGTAAGAGGTAAGTTGAGATTAGCTCGCCGAATTAAATCATAGTGAGGCATAAATGGTCGGGAATCGCAGGTGGGAATCGCCCAGCCACCGTAGGCAGTGCCAGTTTTAACACTACTACCAGCCAGTGGCGGATTAAGCCAGCGCGGGGCCAGTAGCAAATTCGACCAAGAGGTCCCTGTGTAGACCTATTAAATACTTCTCATTCTTATCTCAATCACCAATAACCCCGTGGATTTTAAGATTGGGTAAGGTACGTGGAAAGTACGGTAATGAATGAGGGAAATCGAAGAGATTGACTATCATATACAATGAAATAATAATCAGCTGTATTCGGATTTCGATATAGTTTGACTAGATTTTTCTGACTTTAGTGTTGCCAGCAAGTAAGTTAGGCTTGCTCGAAGAACAAACTGATATAAAGGGGCGCCCTGGCGCTCTTGGGCGGTCGCCCAACCGCGCTTTACCCTTTACTGAGCAGGCGAAGGGCTTGTAGACCGCTACCAATGGTTAGCTCGCTGTCCGGCTGTCCGGCCGTCCGGTAAGGACCAAGTCCGAGTCGACGGCGCGTTTTATTGCAGGCGCGTCTTAAAGAGATGTCAGCAAAATGGACGGGGCCCACTAGAGCCCATG
The DNA here is from genome assembly GCA_949316375.1 of Mythimna vitellina. NCBI lineage: Eukaryota > Metazoa > Arthropoda > Insecta > Lepidoptera > Noctuidae > Mythimna > Mythimna vitellina. Next base: position 5,282,553 of record OX438689.1, on the reverse strand, counting down.
CCTGCCGAGGTAAGGACAGTACCATGAAAGTACGAAAGAGTCAAGTACTGTGGTCCTGAAACGCAAAGGAACACAGGTAAACACCCACCTGTGATCCTTCAGTTTAGGTAGTCAGTAAAAGTCTGACGCCCTCTCGCTTCACCTCAAAAAAGGCTAAAACGGTAAAATGACAAACAATTTCGAATTCCGTCATGATCAACTTATCAGATGATAATCTGATGCTAACGACTAAAGTCCAACAGATATCAGAAACCTTTTCTGCTAATAATATTGTCCGTTTCTTGTTAATATAACTTTGATTAAGTAGTTCTATTACTATTAGAGTTCAAAACGTGATGATATTATGATGAACAAAGTCCGGTTGCTGAATAAAGATTATTCTAGAATCCTATCTGTGATTAATGTCTATAAATATGATTAACTAAGTAATCGACTCATTGACCTTTCGATAGCAGACACTATGTGACTGATTCGGGTTAGTAACACCCCTTAGTCATGCTCGCAGGTCGGGTCTTCAAGGCGGCGAGGTGCGTGATCATTTCTCCGCCATTTTTTTAGAAAGCTGGGCTTAATACGTTTATCCACCATGATGGTGAAAACTCGGAAACGCGTGTCCATCTATCGATCCTGAGCGGGGTGGATAATTGGTATTCTCTTCAGTTTCTTCCGACTTATTATCCCAAGTGAATACCCCAATAGTTGAATCAAATTAAATATAATAACTGAAGACTTGCATCCTGTATTTCTAATAATATAATTAAAAACTAATTCACCCCATTTTATTCATAAACTCAATGCAGGAATTTGTGAATTGAATAACGTTACACAAGTGTTTTCTTTAATCAATTATAATTGCAAACATGACAGGTACCTATAATGTTTATCGATGTATGGTACTGTTCACATCAGCGTGTATAATGAAAACTTGTTTAAACGGTTGACTGTACACAAGCAACGGATAAAGTTTGAATTCCAATTCCGATTCCGACTTTAGGGTGAATAAACGAAAGCCAAAAGCTGGTAGAAGGTGCCTGTTAGTCAGCCCTCGCCCCTGATGGTCAGAGGGCCATCTAAGGGGCGCTCGTGTCAGATAGGTACGTGGTTTATCAACGATGGATGGTGCAGGCGGTTTACATGCCTGGTAAGAACCAGCGTCAAGAAGCACTGTTCGCACTCGCGGGCATTGCATTTGTCACCAATGGCGACAACTGGGAAGTACCTCTCATTTATGTCACCTCGAATAACAGTTGCGATAGTTTTTTTTTTTTCATTTTACTCCAGCGATAAAAAAAAGCTGTTGGTAACAAATGAGAAAAGATGGGCATCAGCTAACAGCTTTTCACGTGAATCAGTTTTCGTCCATAAAGTCAGTAAGCCTTAGAAAATAACTAGGTTATAATTAGTGTTGTATCAATTACCAGTTTTGATTTGCTGTCGACACTTTATTGAAACTGAATGCAGGCTCAAGTCACAGCTAAGAGCATTCAAAATTGGTGGCCAATCCGCGTACTTGATTCGATCCACGCAGAAATCCACTACCTTGCCGTTGCCAGAAGGTATGACATTGGATAAAGGCGTGAGGTTCTGCAACTTACAACACTTCACGTAACATTGATGAAATATTCTGCTACTTTTCGGCTCTATTCCTTTACCGACCATATTCAAAACAAAAGTAAAAAAAACATTCAAATCACAAATAATACCGTGCAAAACTGCGCGGCGTATTACTAGTAATATTGTTAAAATTTATCGCCTATGAAATATTTTTTTTATGAATAATAGCTAAAAAATATTGTAAGAGGACTGTTTGAAATTAGAACATACGTGGCATTGACACGATTTTTTTTTCGTATTACCTAGTCTGTTTGTGGCCGGTACGGTACGTATATCGGTATGACATGTTTACGACGGAGTTTGGTCTATGAGTACCTTCGAAAAATCGGCCCACTCCAAAGGTAAAACTACTTTGAAACCCAATAATTAACCAAAAAAATTAATAATATTAAAGTTTCTTTTAATATTGTTGAAGATAGGCCTATAAGCTTTTTAGGGTTCCGTAGTCAACTAGGAACCCTTATAGTTTCGCGAAGTCTGTCTGTCTATCTATCCGTCCGCGGATAATCTCAATGACCGTTAGCACTAGAAAGCTGAAATTTGGTACCAATATGTATATCAATCACGCCGACAGTGGTAAAATAAAAAGTGGAAAAAAATGTTTTATTAGGGTACCCCCCCCTACACTATAAGGGTTCCTAGTTGACTACAGAACCCTAAAAACAGAACCCTTATAGGATCACTTTGTTATACGTCCGTCTGTCTGTCAAGACCCTTTATCTCGGAAACACGTGGAGGTATCGAGTTGAAATTAAAACCATACACTAAGATCTGCGTTCCTTTGAAGCTGTGAAAAAATCAAACTTTTAGGTTAATGAAATAAATAGATACGATCGTTTGTTGGTTGCAAAAAACGTGCATTTCGACACTCTCAAAGGAATCAAAGGTATATAGTAGTAGTAGTAGGTAGTATAGATATAAGAATAAATCTGAAAACAGAAAATTTGTTGTTACTTAAAAAAAAAAATTGCTATTCGAAAAATCTTAGTTACTCCATTCGGGAATTGAATTATTCTCATACTCGTGTGTAGGTAAATTTGTAAGGAGCCCTCAGTACGCGAGTCCGACTTGCACTTGCCCAGTTTTCTTCTTCTTACTTCATTAATGGTATTTGTGAAATAGACACCACAATTTTGCCAATAACACGTGAACTAATAGACCGTCAAACGCTCTGGAGAATATTTAGCGAGTAATAACAGTACATAAATAAAAAAATTAGGTCTGTAAAATCAATAAACTAAATCTGTGACACTTAAAACACATGCAATGAAACTTTCCTTTTTTATCTATAAATTTATGTCAAAAACTTCATTTAATTAATTGTCCTTTATTTATCTATCATATTTTAAACCTTTTGGTTTAAAACATGATACGCCTGGGCCGACTTTTTTGCATGCAAGTTTATATAAAATTTATACATCATTAGTTTAAGTTTATTCTATTCTATACATCGTATCGTTCTCTACATTAATTAACAATGTAACCATATTTTTTAAACTACTTATTGATTTTAAAAGTGTTCTCGTTTGGGGCGTAGCTACTGTAGTATCAACGATAGGGGGGCCCGACTTATGTAAGTATAGTCATAACATATTGTTCACAAATTCAAATTCTTATTAATGAGAGAATCTCAAATTGTCCTGTCGCAAGCTGTGACTAATCAGTGAGATTTGAGTATATTCCGTAATAAAAACCATGTCCCTTGTGGGTTTTGACGCAGTCGGGTAAAAGAAGGACCCCAAACCTTTATTACACAGGGTCTACCACGTAACTTGTTCTCAAGTACTCTTGTGTAGCGACTTCTAGCAAGTTCTTCATAGAGATCGTTTCGAATGTGCATATGGCTTTTTTTTTTTTACTGTGAATGAATTCATTGAAATCAATGCTGAGTTTTGATATATGGGTGTAGTTACGTCGTTCTTAGTGACTTCCAAAGATGATGTCTCTAATTACTTGTATAGTTTTTTGTCACGCTCCAAAGTAATCCAGTACTCAAATACCTAGGTTTTCTATTGTGATAATATTGACCCATATGAATTTGGATCAAGAGAAAAAATACAAAGTAGATAACTTTCTTCCTTGTGTTTTGTTACTTGTTGCATGGATGCAAACGTAAGCATTTATTACGAACTAGCTTTTGCCCGCGACTTCGCCCGCGATGAAGTCGAAAACGGTTTTATTAGGTTTTTTGAGATACGAAAATATGAAATATTATTTATTATCTTCGTCGTGTGTGATAGTCCATTGAATTGTATGGCGAGCGATATTGTATCTTAAGATAAAATATTATAGTATCTTAACCGTGTGCAGCGCCCCTTAGTGAAGTATAGATTTATGAAATTAAACTAAAATGGCAATTTTATATTTTTTATTTAAAAAAAAAAATATTTGTGACAGTCGTATACAGAAACTTCCGCTGATAACATAATCACCAAAGACCAAATATCTGTTTTTAATAATTTATAAAATTAATACTATAAAGAAACACTGCAAATATGGCTCCCAGTATTGTGTACACTCTATAATTCTAGCATGTACATCGACTGTTTGCGGAAGTTAAAAGGTACCAAACAGATATTCAATCAAAGGCGAGACCACCTAGAAACGTATAACCAAACTATTTACACATAATATTATCTAATTATTAGGTACTAGACGATAACATGTATGTATAATAACAATCAATACTTAAAAAACCTCATGTTTTTCATATCTGGTTGGAGTAACTTTTAGGTACTTTTCCTTCAGCTGCGTTTTCAAGTTCCATGCATGGCTGTATCCATCGTATGACATTATCAACATCCCTGATATTACATTACAGAGATAAATATTATTTAGGGTAACACATGGTAACATTGTTAAGGCACTTTCAATTTTAACTATACTAACAACACAAAGAATATTAACAAGACAAAAGGTCTTTATCCACCAAAACGTATCCTTTAAGAATTTTATGTCACCTGCAAAGGTTTTAAGAGAGCGAGAACATACTTTTATTTAGTGAGTAAAGACCTTATTAAAGTCTTAAGTTATCGGCTAAAAACATGATATTTAAATTATTAAACTAATTGTTATAAGAATATAATAACTTTCTATAATAATGATATCACATTAGAATTACACACGATGTGATGAATTGAAAATTATAACAGGAGTAGAAATGTTCGAAAATCAGATCGGCACTGGCCAAAAAATTAATGGAAAAAGTAATTTAGGTACTTAGTTTACTAATCAAAAAGTATTACGGTAGTATTATTTGGATTAACTCACTTTATTGGTGATAGTTGGCATTATTTATTTATTTATTTATATAGGCATACCAACGACTTATTTACAACACATTTACGAGGGTATCCTGTGTAAAAAAGTCACTTAAAGGTATGCACAGCATTTACATTAAGTCTTATTAATTAATGATTATAATTCATTAGCTAAAATACATTTAAAGTGGTTATATTTTCTCAGTTCACCACATCAAATCAATTGTAAAATAAATTAAACTAACATAATTGCACTGCCACCGATAATGCGATAATATTTTTTGTAGCCATACAATTTCTTTATTGTACATATTTACAATAAACAAAATAAATCAGAACGCGTCCTAATTATACTGGGAATTGAATAAAGCTTGTTTGGTAATAGACATTATATGTATAAATAATATATATCGGAAGGTTTTTGAGCGACTGTAAAATCCCAGCAAAAGATTTCAAAGAGAGCCATGTTTCCTTACATAGACAAGCGGGGTTACCATGACGTTCAAAGTAAGATTGTTTCAATCTTATTTCAGTGTGGGTAAGAGACAGAGCTATACAGGTTGTCTAGCGCCATCTCTTACCCACACTGGAAATAAGAATGAAACAATCTTACTTTAAACGTCATGGTACAGGTCATAGAGAATGCACACACAGAGCAATCCCCTCAAAAAAGAGACAAACTGACTGTGCGTCTACCTGTCTGTTTCTTTCTGGAGGTCGCAGTGACGAATATGACATTGCAAGCCAAACAACTATTAGCAGCACGATTTTTAGCTTAGCTAGATCCATGTTCTTTTTTTTTTTGCTCGTACGGACTTCATATGTAGCTAAGAAAATCTCGGTTCATATTCCATGTCTATGTTGACCCTGAATTTACCGCAGTCATAACTATTTTGGTGTTAGAAAAAACAAATTTTATATGTGGCAAGTAACATCATCTGTGTATAATCTTTGGTTATCTATACAGAAGTTCAACTCTCTAAGAAAATTCGAGTTTTACTGTATTCAATTTAAAGTGGAATGTATATTTCGACGTCCCTAGGCGATAAGTCGGTAATCGCAAAAAATTGTTTTTCGATTACTGACTAATAAAGTCGGTAAACGAAAAATATTTTTTTGCGATTACCGACTTATTGCACGGAGTCATCTATTTCCAAAATTGTTTAAATACATACTCAAACAACAAATTAGGGTGTTTTGTATGACCATTTAAGATAAAATTCCTGTAATATTTATAGCCTTTCTGAAATAATACCTAGAGTACAGTAAATACCTATTAAATATGTACATATCATTTTTTCATATTTTTTTGCATTGTAACGAGATCAGTACTATATTCAGTACGTTAGCCAGGATGAATTAAATTTTAAATACAAGAATGAACTTTAGATGCAGGATTTTTGACGAATGTATCTGCTTTTTTAATTAATGGAAGAAGAAAAAATATAAGGCCACTTTAAAATAGGATACAGAAAGGATAAGTTAATAACATTAGAAAAAGAGATAAGTCAAGAAAAACAGTTTAGTTAGGTTAGTATAGGCAGTGAGGAAAAAGGAAAAAAAAAAAGAAAAAGTTTAAGGCTAGCATTGTCCCATGTCACAATGTATAATGAGCATGACCAAAGATACATCGTCAATCATCTTGAATCTTGTTTGTTTTTTATATTACATCACTGGCTTTTTGTTACTATCATATGAAGAAACGTGATTATATGAACGTGTTTTCTTTAAACTTTATTCTAATGAATAATGACGTATGAAAATATGTAGTTGTAGGTACAAAGATTTCAAAGATCAGTTGTTTGGACAATTATTCATTTTTTTTAGTATATGTGGGAGCAGAACACGCGCCTTAACCACAGAATAAATAATAACTAAACAGAGAGTTATATGTCCAATTATTATTTTGTTATCATGTTATTACGAGTATATTTACCCACATATTCGAATTTTATTAACTGTTCCGACGCCGAAATATGATCACGTTTCTTTTACAATGTTCTAAAGTTTTCTCAAATTAATAAACTGTAGGTAGATTAAATTAAATATAAAATAGCTGGATAAGTATATAATTAATTGGTTAACCTTTTGACCGCCAGACCTATTTAATAAGTTCTCCCTTTGATTTTTTATGGAGTTTGTTCGCCCACAGCTAATTTGATATTGATTTGGAGTTGAGCTACCCCGAAATGAAACGCCTATTTGATATTTTTGGCGAATAAGTGGAGGAGGGAATGGATAGGGGGGAATTTTTAGTAATGAAAAAGTGATGACGATGACGATGGAAAAAATTGTAGTCGTATGTGACTGTGACATCGGTAATTGGGTAGATGGACTCATTTTCATTTATTATTTGTATAAAAAAGTAACTGTCTAATATCGCAAATAGCTTTTTTTTCAAATCCGTTATAATTAAATTTATAAACCTGAATTCAAATCTGGTGGATGGAGAAACAGAACGTGGGGGTAACAGAAAAAGGATGCACAAACTAAAATATGATGACACCGCCAGTAGATTACGCGCATGCAAAAGAAATAGCGAAATAGTCTTACCACGACCTCACTCTTCCTCATATCAATATTTTTAACAACTCATATTGAAGATTTAGTGATACAAAAATGAACACAGAAGAATGCCTAATTCCTGTCGGCTTAATAAAGAAGAATGCCTAATTCCTGTTGGCTTAATGCATCTGGAGATCAAAAGGCTACCCAACCATTGCACTTATACTAAGCTAACTCAATATAGGGCCCTCTCCGATCCGACTCAGGTTGGTCACCATCGCTGTCGGAAGCCGACATTGATCGTCTTACGTTCCATTCACTTTCAGGATCAGAGAATATGTTCCTGTCGGCTAGAGCGTCGTCGTCCATAGCTTCCATGTCCAGGTCGTCTGCAGAAAACATAAAACGTTAAAATTCAAATTATTTTATACCATGGGTATTTATAAAATTCTAGAAGATTTCAATTGAGTAGTTGACACATTTATTTTTATTATATATCAATATGTAAAGTTATGTATCAAAGTAACTTTATTTATTTAACAATTTATGTACACACAATAATAAAAGAAAAGAAGACGGAAACAGAAGAATAGTACAAAGGTGATGCTTATTTCTAAAGAAATTTCTTCCAGCATACCTGCGAAAGGAGAGTTGGAGAAAATAGAGATGTAGACACTGTGTGTAGAAGTAAAAGGAAAATTGGTACACACAAAATACATAGTTAACATCGAAATAATATAACATCCGAAAAATAAATAAAAAAAGATATACTATAATAATTATTTATATACACATAATAAAATATATATCACAAAAATACAAACAAAAAGAAAATCGGAAACAGAAAGGGGAAACTGTCAAGTGGCAGAATAAGGATGCAGACACTGAAATATGACGTCACAGCCATTACGTTACGCGCGTATAAAAGAGATAGCAAGATGACCCCTTCATGCCCCCGCATACCAATATTTGTAATGCTAATTGCTGTTTCATTTAACAACCAATTTTGATGTTATTTTCAGAAAACGATTTATTTTTAGTTGCCTGTTGTTTAGTACATATTAAATATTGTACATATTTTTTTTATAAAAGTTCTCAAGTGGTCATTACTAAGTCAAGGTTACTCTTTTTAACCGACTTCTAAAAAAGGAGGTTCTCAATTCGGATGTTTGTATTTTTTTTAATGTTTGTTCGCGCATAACTTCGTTGCTTGCCAACCGATTTGAAAAATTATTTGTTTGTTGGAAAGGGTATACTTCCCAAATGGTCCCATAGTCACCAAGTCAGGATCTGATGATGGAATCTTGGCGAAATCGAGGGAACTCCTCAAATATTATAGGCAACCATATAGTGATTTTGATATTTTCATCAAGAAGTTATGTATTTACAGTCAAAAAGTAACATTTGATGAAGTGGAACTGATGAAGAAGACCAGAAATAGTCAACGGAACTTCTTACTCGCATAGATATCACAATGAAGATAGTTAAGCGACTATGACAATACAAATAAATGAATGGTTCTGAATAGTTACGTTGAAAATGGTATCATCGAAGTGATTTGATGATGATGGAGCCGGAAGGTAGGCACTGGAACTCCGTAATTAATCAATGTAACCTAGCCGTGTTTGGGCTTATTAGAATTGACATGAGATGCACTTTGGCTATAAGGTACTATCAAACTGATCTGATGATGGGGCCGGAAGGTGGAAGGTAGACACAGGAACTTCATAATAACACAATGTAACCTACCAGTGTTTGGATTAATTGGAATTATCATGAGAAATAGGCACTCTGTTTATAAGTGTATCGCAACTAAAAAGTGTGAAATAAAAATCTTTTTACAAAAAAAGAATAACCGACTTCACTAAAAAAAATACTAAAAGGATCAAAATAACTTTAATTTCGGAAGTCGGTGTTAAATAAGATACAAATAATACCGAGAAACACCGACTTCCGAAATTAAATTTATTTTGATCCTTTTAGTATTTTTTTTAGTGAAGTCGGTTATTCTTTTTCTGTAAAAAGATTTTTATTTTAGGGTAATGTTCAGGACTTTCACGTCGGTTTAATAAAGGAGGTATACGATGAGATACGAGAGGTATCCGGCTTAAATGGTAGAGTGGAGAGGAAGATAGATATTAAACAGGGTATAAGTATATACAGAGATATAACTAAAGTCCGATGAGTGTGTGAAAAATTAAATGGCCAGAGCGAAGTAAAATCTGAGTTGGTGGCTGATGGAGATGTAGGAAAATAGATGTACAGGTCTAATTAATAAACTAGGAGAAAGAAGAGAGGGTATATTTTGCGACTTGTGAATCATACGAGACAACGTGACACGAAAGCTGCTTGAAGCGGGAAATTTGCTCACCTTTAACAAGTGTTATCACTAAGACACTCATGACACATTTCACAAAATACAGATCAATTCATGATCTAACTAAATCAAGGGTACAGTGAAATAGAGCAAATGATTTCTATATTTAAAAACTGTAGAATGAATAAATTCAAAAGCAATTATGGCCGTGCGATTCACAGTTCCGCACACAAGTATAGATTGGGCATATCAGTCAATGATTTTGTGATTGCCGAAGCCATTTTCAGAAAAGATTGGGTATATGAATTCAGTGACTCTTTATTAATTGAGTGGGTCTCAAGCTTACAACAAACATGCGTGCAGAAACTTACTATGGGAATCTGAGGATGAAACATGTTTGATAAATGTATGTGATGATATGTTGCGAGATATATGTCGCCACAGAGGAACTATGGATATATGTACTGCATCGCGGTATCAGAGCTCTCCTCGCGATTAGAATACTACAACTGTCTGAAATTAACTGTCGGGCAGTTGCCCGGATCAGACACACAGCCGTCTGCTCAGAGGATCTTTCCATCACGACTTTACACCCTTTTCCGTATACCACTAAAGATATATTATGATAACAAATATGGAAGTTAAATGAAAAATTCGTGTAATTGAAATTGTGGAGTGTTGGAATTACATTGAACATCCTATACCTATTATGATTATGGATACAGAAACGAAATGATCAAAATAGTGGGTATTATCACAATTAACACTATTTTATAAGAATGCTGTAGAATCAAGCAATGAATTCAATAGGCTGTAGCTATAGGTGAGTACTGAACCTAATTCAAAGATATTGGTTCCTTGGGCGTCTTGAAAAGTGATATGAAAGAAAAGGAAGTTAGTGATAGTATGACGGTTGACAGGATAGAATGGAAGAAAAAAATGGTTGCGCCGACCCCAAATAAGATGGGACAAGGGCAGAAAGATGATGATATGGGCGTCTGTAACAGCATGTATTTCAGTGTTACACTACTGTTAGTACTGACCGTTGTCGGCAATGAGCTCGGCGCTCCAGTCGTTGTCGAACTCGAGCTGCTTGTTCACGTCGCGCTCCATCGGCGATTGTACCGCGTCAGTGTCTGCGTCTGTCACGTCGTATATCTCTGTCATTTTCATCTGGAACAATTTTATTTTTATTAGAATCCTTGTATTTTTTAAAGGCAGCTTTAAGTTATGACATCATTCAAATTCTTTAATGTTCTTTAAATAAGTGCTGTCAATTTTTCATTTCATTATAAAACCTGCGGACATTTTTTATTTCCATTGTTTAATTTAATTTTATTAATATTTTATGTTTTTAATTTGTATTATCTAAATTATTTAATTCTTTATTTGTAGTTCATAAATCTATATTAATTTTTTGTTCTAACTATATTGCATGTATTACTACTTTGTACGCCCTAGAGGCAAAACATAGCGCCCTCAATGTATTAAATAAGAACTTGTAATGTACCTACCTATGTTTTACAATAAATAAATGAATCTGAATCTGAGCCATCTTTAGACTTTGTCACTTTGTACTGCAACAGATATCTAATCGGGGAACACCAATTTTTTTTTAATCTATCTTACAGACAAGGAAAAAGATGGTAGATTGTGGACCGGATACTAAACACCTATTATTCTAGATATTATATTATTATATCATCCTGGATTGTTTATCAATAATCTGAAATTAATTATCTGAAGAATATGAACTAATTGTACTCCAGTTGACGACAATATATATTTTTTTAGGACGTACAAACAATTTTTACGTACTCGCGATAAAACATTATTTTTTTAGGTACTTATATGTACTATTTATATTATGTATCGCTAACTATACTTCGTCCGGCCTGATATGAGACATCTACATCTAATTGCTTGTCTTCTTCACTTAAAAATATATAATCTTCTGTGTAAAAATCCAGGATAGATTTAGAAACCTCTTCTTAACTAGCGTAATCTTTGTTTCTCTGCTGAGCAAATATTTTCCCCCTTTTTTTGAGGGTGGGAAATCGTCATATAACTTTTCCGCTCGAGGTGGAGTGAAAGAGAGTACCTTTTTCCGAACCAAACTCACCCGTGTTCCTTCAGTTGGCCTTTGCATTCCAGGGCAACAGTAACACTTTCGCAGAATCCCGCATGACATTTAGATTATGTGCTACTGTATAATTGTTGGTATAAATCTAAATGTGCCAAAAAAATAATCGCAATTTGATACAAAAGGGACCAGTAAAACGCAAAGCATGTCCTAGTATAACTTCTCGAGTGGTTGCTATCACAGCATCGCAAATAAACAAAAGCACCGCTATCGTGTTTGCGGCCGACGTGGCCGATACGAACTATTACCACAGCTATTACTCACGGATAGAGCGAAGTTCAAAATGTTTGAACTACTTAGAAAAAGATAATTTTCTACAAACATTATTTATATTTTTTAGTTACATGCGCTATCAGGGATCGAGCAGAAGATCTGACTCTTTATTATTTCATAATTATTTAGTATACTTTTAGATGACATTACAAAGATTTATTTGTTTATCGCATAAAATAATAATCATATCTTTTAAAAATAGATTTCAGGATACATAAATTTTATTGAGCCATTACACTAATTACTTACATAAGCTAATGAATGATTAATATTAATGAAACTAGTCAATATTATTGACTTATTAATTTTTGTTTTCGTACTCATCGGTGTTATGGATTTTCTTTCAGGTTAACTCAATTATCAAACATTAAAAAGTAGCTGAGAAGCAGAAGATATTTAGCTACATTTATGTATTATTTGATAGTTCAGATTAAGGTTTCACACATTCTTCTTCTCTTGCTACACACTATTGTCTACATTTCTTTTGATTTCTCCTCTCGCAGGTCTGCTGGAAGAAATTTCTTTGGAAATAAGCAATACCTTTGCACTCTTGTCTACTTTGTATTGTCTTTTTCTGTTTTTTTTTTGTGTACATAAATAGTAAAATAAATAAGATATTTTTTTTGCAATTGTACTTGGTGTGTATACGATAGCATGTATGCGTCAATTCAAAGGTAAAGACCTTGTAGTTCCATCATCCAACATATAATTTTCGTTGCTGGGTACCCGCCCTATGTCACTTCTTGTTTAATGTTTTCTTTTTTAATGTTTTTTTTTTATTTGTTTGTTGTTAAAGTGCAAAGCTTAGTTTTTTTTGTTTCTTATATTTCATTGTGCTTTAGTGTTTTGTGTGGTATCAAACATGTTTTTTTATCTTTATATCTAATGCTAATGCCTACTGCATATAAAGATGTTCCCATAAATCAACTTTGAATACCTAATCATCACGTTACTCAACCCTTTTTTCGCCCGATCATGATCATCAGCGATAACCCTTTGCGTGCGGTCTCCAGATGTCGTGCGATGCTCGCGTCATTCAATCCGGCCGCGCACGCCATTGGTCGACGATAGTGCGGGTCAAGTATGCTAATTAGAAACACTCGGGATATTTGCTAGTGGAAAGATGGCAGCATGTTTTATCAAGGGTTGAAGTTATTTTTGTAATGTTATTTGTGGCGATATAAGCAATATAATTTTGAAAACGTTCAAGTTGGATATTGCGGTTCTGAAAAGGTAGACACTACTGCTTTTCTCTCTTTTAAGAAACGTAATGGTTATCTTGATCTCTTATTCAACGGAAATCTAGTGATGATATAAAAGACCGGAAATCTCTGAGTAAATCACATCGTCGAGACAATGTTTAGAAGGATTCGGGATGTAATATAAAGACTAGAATGAACAGTTGAAATAGCCTAAGGAATGGCGATACTAATGTAAACGTACAGTCAGTGCAACCAGTGCCTTAGTGCAAGTTTTTTTAACAAAGGTACCAGTTTGCGTTAAAGTAAATATTTGTCAATTTTTACTAAAACCGTATAAGCGCCGCCTGCAGTGGCGTAGCTAGGCCCAAAGGGAGGGTCCCTTTGGGGCTAGCTAGGCTATGTATAATTTTTTTTTGTACATATAGACCCTATTCGCACAAAGTCGATTTTATTTTACACATTGTACTGCCTGGTACTACATTCATACCCTACTGGCTGGGGCCCCGTATCACTGATACGGCTGTAGCTACGCATCTGGCCGTCTGGTGACCATAATGGTAAAGTTTTTATTTCTATACTGTTTGGCACAATACACAGGAGCAGAACACCACAAAAAGCTAAATTATCCGAACCTACATTAACACTTAAAAAAAAAACAAAATAATTACCTTATTTTCGCTGTCGAGGTAATAGTAAGCGAGCAGGGCTTCATTATGTGACGTCACGTTGAGAATGTGCTCGAACGTGTCCACATCATCGTGCGTTGTTCGCATGTCGCCGTATGTGATGCGGAACTCGCTTGCACGCCTAGTAGAACAAAAGAAAATATTCATTAGGATAATTTTGAACATTTATTCAGCAAAGAGTTAAAGACCTAGAGACAAAGAGCCTCAGGCATTGAGTTTTTTTTTTATTTGGGCGTATTTAAAAAAGAAAGATGCTGATAAAGGAAATGAGCGATGATAAAATTAATTATTTATTTTAAGACAGAAGCGTATTGGCAGGCACTGACGATATACTTTGGAAATAGATCATATTTATGAAATTATACACATTCATTGTACGTAAGGCGTGGAATGCCGGAATCTGTTTCCTGATAGCTACATCCTAGGGACCTTAAAGTCAAGAGTGAATTGGTTTTTTCTAGGCAAGCGTGCTTCATCGTCAACCATCAGGTGAGATAGTGATATCAAACGCGAGTCTAATTCAATTATATTATTAAAAAAATGGAAGAATATCGTTGTTCAATTTATTTACTACAAGAAAAATGCAGCAAAATTAGGCAAATATTTATATTTAAAAACAACGAATCCTTGTATCCTTTAGCAGCACTGATAAAAACTAATATCACGGTACTAATCTTTATGCGCAACGCTTCAAAAACTTGACCAGCCATGAAGAGGTTTCAGAATTTGACTAAAGGAAGTTACTTAAGACATTGCTCAGGATGGATGCAATTATCTTTCGAAAGCCAACGAGGTCAGCAATAAATGTACAGTGGAAACGGCATCGCCTTTAATCTATCTATGTAGCGCGATGTCAAATAACTGTATGTTATTTAATTTTTTATCAAAAGAGGTTATAGTTCATGTTGGGTTCGTGTTTGTTTATTTTTTTGTGGAGCCTTGTCGATTCCCCTGTTTTTTTATACGGTTTATCTTGGGAAAATATTCTACGTTTTTACTTGGTATTGTGATCGGGCAAAACCAATGGCGTTGGAAGGCCTTCCACAAGGTGGACCGACGACCTGGTGAGAGTCGCGGGAGTGCGGTGGATGCGAGATGCACAGGATCGGTCGTTGTGGCGTCGCTTGGGGGAGCCCAAGCGACGCCACTGCTGGATATAGGCCTCCGCCTATGTCCAGCAGTGGACTTCTTTCGGCTGAAATGATGATGATGATGATGAAAACCAATGGATGGCTTATATTACTTAAACAGAGCTATACGTCAAGTGATATTAGAAACTGTTTTTTTTTTTTGAGAAGGGGCTTCCAAGAGATGTCTAAAATATGAGTATTAATGCAAAAATTGTATGTAAGGATCGTAGTACTAGGAAGTGTGCTGTAGTTTCTGTCTTCATGTATGTGTATATAAAAGGGGAAACTTGACTGACTGACATATCAACTCACAGTCGAAACTACTGGGATGAGAAGCGTGAAATTTTGCAGAAGGTTTCTTTTTATGACGTAGGTGAGTACTAAGAAAGGTTTTTCCAAAATTCACTGCCTAAAGGGATGAAGCGGGGGTCCAAGGTTTGTATAAGAAACCTACATTCACGCGAGTAAAGCCGCGGGCAGAAGCTAGTGTAGGTATGTAAGTAAAGCTGTTGTGTAGTTATGTTCTGGAATGTAACCCGATAAAGGATCCGGAGTCCTTAACATTATTGAAAATGTAATTTTGATTAATTTTCAATTGCAGTATTAAAGAAAAGAAAGAACGAATGTTTGCTAGTTGTTTGTTTGTTGTGACGATTAGAACTCCGTAGCGTATTCTTTAATATCTTAAGTGCAGCTTCGTTCTAAATGTTTTCTTAAGTAGTTGGCGATTCAATAGCGTCGAAAGTCAACCCAGAAGATTATAGCCACGTAAATCACGTCATTATATTGACCTTCGTGATCCCTAATGACGTTATTAAGACATAATTAAACAAAGTAATGCTTTGAGTGAATGTTTTGTTGATAATATTAATCGTGTTGCAATAACTTTTCATTCCTTGTTTATAAAATACTCATTAATAAGAGGAACAAAGATGTTTAATTATAACTATGATGAACAAAGATGTTTGATTAAATTGCAACTTTTCAAACGCCTTTCAGATGATGCACCTTCCAACTTTGATGGACATATTGGAAAAAATGAAAACATACAGTCTCTCCCTAGTCGCGAATAAAAATTTGCTCGTATGCTCATAAAAAAAAACAACTGACATGCAAATTGCTATGCTTTGATCTATTAGTCTAGATATTCCATTAGTTTAATGTATATGTTACCGTTAAATTGTAAATATCGTTAGATTATAATCTATATCGCGAGATTGTAAACTGTCGAAAGATTGTGAATAACATACTGCTTACAATTTAACGTATTATTTTTCTGTAATCAAAGAATTTCAAGTGGTATTTTATTATAAAATTTTACCCTACCCAGTACCCTATAAAAGAGCTAGCCAATCTGAATCGAGGTTGATATAATTTGTCCCTATTTCTAGTATTAATATTATGCCTGTCACTAATCTTAGTAAAAAGACGAATATTTTTCACAAGGTACCGTCATGCGTCATGATGTTTATGTCTAAATAGTTCCCTAAGACAATCGCACCTGCGAAGATTGTATACGGCTCTGATAGCTCTTTTTTGCAGAATAAAAAAAGTAAAAAAACTGAAACCCGTATAGCCGTTAACCCGTAAGTATGAAACAAGATTTTCAGGATGCTAAAATAAACAAGGTAATTGGAAAAACAAGAACAACAAAAAGAAAAGCCGTAGTCACACATTATTAAAGTCTTTCCGTTGGTATCTATAACGTTCTAGTTTTTTTTTTACTTTTTTTATCATTTAGACTGCACTTCTTTGGTTAATCTGAATAATCACAGATTCATTTTACTTTCACAACAATTTCATATACATAGTTAACTAACTTTAGAATTAGTTACTTATTTATAATTACAGTGAATTATTTTCAATACGAAATCAATTTACAATCAAAAACACTGTTTCTTTACATTTGACAACAAACAAATTTATTAAACAAATATGGCGGCGCGGGGCGCGCCATATTTGTTTAATAAATATGCGTTCCGTACTACAATTTAACAGTTTCACTTCGAAAGATTGTAATCTACCGAAAAATAATGCGTTAAATTGTAAGCAACGTGTTACGTTTCACAATCTTTCGACAGTTCACAATCTCGCGAGATAGATAGAAATAGTTAGATATATTCTTAAATGGAGTTGGCTGAGATATATTATAATCTAACGGTATTTACAATTTTACGGTGACAAATTTATATAAAACGAGAAACTGACTGACTGACATGTGAAATTTTGCACAAGGTCTCCTTTTATGACGTAAGCGAGCACTAAGAGAGTATTTTCTAAAATTCACCCCCTAAGGGGATGAAATGGGGTCAAAGTTTGTAGGTATAGAGAAACCTACTTTCGCGCGGGCAATGCCGCTGGCAGAAACTACTTACGTATAGGGTCAATTAAACATAATGAAACTAATGGACCATTTAGACTTACAACGATCAAAGACTCCTGTTTTTTTATTATTATATTTTGTTTTCAGATCAGTGTAATGACGGCATAATGAGTTTAAAATTGTTTGTTGAAAATGAGCTCGTTTTTACGCAACGAAAACTAAAATAATGGATCTTGTTTTTATGGCAGATAAAAAATCCTACTGTGTACGGTCAATGATCGTGAACATCATAAGCCTAAATAAAAATCTTTTTACATAAAAAATAAATAACCGACTTCACTACAAAAAAATCGGTGGAAGTCGGCGTTTCTGGTATTGTTTGCTTGTTATTTATTAACATCGACTTCCGAAATTAAAGTTATTTTGATCGTTTTAGTGTTCTGTTTTTTCAGTGCGATATATTTATTTTTTGTAAAAACTTTAAACTTCAAATCTATATCTCATGACGTTTTGGAATTAACCCAAACACTGCTAAGATACATTATTTTATTATGTAGTTCCCGTCCACTTCCCGGCTCCATCATCAGGTCAGTTCGATAGTACCATATAGCCAAAGTGCATCCCATGACAATTCTAATAAGCCCAAACACGGCTAGGTTACATTGATTAATTACGGAGTTCCAGTGCCTACCTTCCGTTTCCATCGTCATCAGATCACTTTGATGTTACCATTTTCAACATAACTATTCAGAACCATTTATTTATTTGTATTTTCAGAGTAACTTGACTATCTTCATTGTGATATCTATGTGAGGGTGAAGTTCCGTTGGCCATTTCTGACCTTCTTCATCAGTTCCACTTCATCAAATGTTATTTTTTGAGTGTAAATACGTTCTCTAGATAGTCTTATACTAACTTCTCGATGAAAATACCAAAATCACTAAATCGGCCCATAAACGACGGAGTTCTGAGGTAAAAAAACATTTTAAAAAAATACAACCGAATTGAGAACCTCCTCCTTTTTTGAAGTCGATTAAAAAGAGTAGGTTGTTAAATTATTGTTGTGAATACTGAAATATTGGTCAAGAATTTAAAGCGTATGCAAATTGTGTTTTCGACATTAGTCTCTTAAGATTTACTTTATATTGTTAGTTTCAAACAAGTGAAGTCATCAGTCAATCTAAATATAGATAAATATAAAATGCAATAGGCTAACATAAACTACCTACATTTCGATTTTTTGCAGAAACCAATACCTGTTATTTATGTAACATAAAATATGGTTTTATGTAATACTAGATTGAATTAACATATGAAATAAGAGCATATTATAAAATGCAGGTCTTTCATTCAGTAAACAGGTTGATATCATAAACCTACTTATGTACTTTTTAGGGTTCCGTGCCCAAATGGGTAACAACAGAACGCTATTACTAAACCTCCGCTGTCTATTTGTCTGTCCGACCGTCAGTGGGCTGTATCTCATAAACCGTAAGAGGTAGAGAGTTGAAATTAGAATTTCGATTGCACAGAATGTGTATTTCTATTGCAGCTACAAAACAAATAATAAAAATTAAAATTAAAGGTTCACTTATAAGAAACGTTATTTTGTAGGCTTTTTTTTGCCTCGATTTTATACATTGTAGCACGGAACCCTTCGTGTCCGACTCTGACTCTCAATTGGTCATTTATTAATATGATCACATCATGTTGAAACGACAATAACAAAAGTCACGTTTTTGTCCTATTGGTTTAACTTTAAGGCAAGAGGATTATTTATTTATACTATTTTATTTTAATCTTTAATACCTTCTACCTACAGAACAATAAATAATTGCAGATCACCCCCCAAGGCTGCTGATAAGATTATCTGATCTAATAATTGGAAATACCAGATTAGTGACACACATTATTTGCAAAAAATAGTATGATTATTTGCAAACTGCGCACTAACTTATCTCACTAGATATTAATCATGCGTACATTTTTGAGATAGCAGATTATTTTTCGTCTTATATAATTTCTTGTTCCAATCAATCAACAACAGGCTTTTAAGATTATTTATGTAAGTGCTTGTTTAAAAATGTAGGTTAAATTCTGTCACGGTTTTTTTAATTTGGGAAATCATACAATGACTTCTCCTCTTCTCTTGGATGGAGCAGGAAGGTGTGTCAGACCTTTACTGGCTACAACCACACCTTTCTTCCTTATTTGCCTAACTGTTCAGGACCCCGGGTTTCCCCTCCTCTTGCTTAATTTAAACCTATAGAACAAACATGACTTTTGTTACTGTCGTTTCAACATCTGATCATATTAATAATTGGCCAAGTAAGAATCGGACTCGGACACGAAGGGTTTCGTGCTACAATATTAAAATCAAGCAAAAAAAAAAACCGCATACAAAATAACGTTTCTTATAAGTGAACCCGCTTTATTTTTTATTTTCACGGCAAGATAGAAAAAGTGCATGTGCATACACAGTTACACTCTCTGTTCCTTTACTCTCATAAGTACACCGATTTGACGGCAATCCGACACGACCGGAGAGTCCGGCGCAGGACCACGGTATATTAAATTGGTCACCCATCCGCAGATCAACCTTGGCAAGCGTTGCTTAACATTAAGGATCGACTCGGATCGAAAAAACGTTTTGGGAACACATTCTTTGTGCGTACAGCTAAGGAGTGGGATTCCCTGCCGAAGTCTGAGTTTCCTGATAGCTACAACCTTAGGATCTTTAAGTCAAAAGTGAATAGGTCGGATTCGCGCACGAAAGGTTCCATACTATTTTGTATTCAACTTTTTTTAAACAATTTATTTTATTCTGTTTTTAGTATTTTTTATTATAGCGGCAACAGAATGTAATCATCTGTGAAAATTTCAACTGTCTAGCTATCACGGTTCATTAGATAAAGACAGACAGCGGAGTCTTAGTAAAAGGGTCCCGTTTTTACCCTTAAAACGTTAAAAAAAACCCTTAAACCAGGAGAAGACATTGGATGAGTTCCAAAAGTCTGACACTATCTCCCGCTCCGCCCAAGAGCGAGATTTGTCATTAGATGATTTACCCACCTAAAAAAACCCTTAGAAAAAAAACCCCTTCAGTTACGGAGCCCTAAACACTCGTGCGTCTGTTAATATTTTAGCCTCATTATGGGTAATTTTTGCATAACATAGTTCAACCGCATTAAGATGCCAACATAAAAGTTAACATTATAAATTTTCCCGTGGGAAACTATCAAATAAGCGTGGAAGAACGGAACGAACAATCAATTACTATACTAATATATATATTTCACACCCATTTTACACAAATATGCAAACAATTATTTAGTGAACGTTATCAGCAGCGATACGAGTGCGGTACTTGGTGGAGCATAGATCTACGAACTCGAGAAATGGGCCACTTGATTGGATAAAAGTCTTTGTCGCTCTATAGACACGGTATCAATCAAACAGCTGTGTTCCCTTTGTTCCTGTTAGTGTTTAATGAATTATTACCCGCCTTTTGGTCTCGAGCTTTGGATATTTTAATAACACATTTTTGTAGATAATGGAGAATTTAAATAATTTAACTATAAAGTACCTAAGTATAATTATGACTCACATTTATTATTACAAATTTTATTTTTATTTTTTTAATATTGTAATAATATGAAAGAATGAATGAATGAATGGAAGAAAAAAACGTGTTGCGCCGACCCCAAATAAGATGGGACAAAGGCAGGGAGATGATAATGAATAATATGAAAGAATACCTCAACAAATTAAAAAGATATTGAATTTTTAAGTTAAACTTGGATTAACCAATTAAAAAGATATTGAATTTTTAAGTTAAACTTGCAACTAACAATATTCGTTTTACATGGCATTCCAGTGTGTGACGTCACACGACCCTTTACCATTGAAGTGAAATAAAAAACACTACCAATAAATGAAAAACAAGCAGTTGTCCCATAACTAGAAACAGCGCGAGAGCTCACGATCAATTTACATTTTATACACTTGAGTAATTTGTGATGCGACGATCACGTTCATTTTACGTAAACTTAAATTAATGAATTCCTCAGGGAATGTAAAAATGTTTTTAACTGATTTATTAGTTGCCACTTATATTTTAATTTCATTCAAATCTCATATTTTAAAAACATTACACAAATTTATCCATTGTCATTACACCAATTTATTGCTTGTTATGGTTTAAATTCAAATACAAAATGTAAGGTTACCGAAGCATTTTGAGCAGGATACACTGGCAAACATACGTTAAAAAACTACTAGAAAGGAAAAAAAACAGGGTAAGTGCGAGTCGGACTTGCGCACCGAAGGGTTCCTTACAAACTTACCTATAAAAACTGTTCGATTCCCGAATTGAGTTACGAAGATTTTTTCCGAATTGTAAAAAAAGATTTTTTGTAACGTAACTATAAATTTACAGTTTTCAGATTTATTCCTATATATCTAGACTATAAGACCTTGCTTTATGCCAAATTTCATGATTCTGGGTCAACGGAAAGTATCCTATGATTTTTGATTCCTTTGAGAGTGTTGAAATGTACGTTTTTTGCAAGACAAACGCCGTATCTTATTTTTCCGTTAGCTTAGAAGTTTGATTTTTTTACAGCTTGAAGGGACTGCAGGCCTGAGTATACGATTTTAATTTCAACTTGATACCTCCACGTGTTTCTGAGATAAAGGGTCTTGACAGACAGACGGACGGACAACAAAGTGATCTTATAAGGGTTCCGTTTTTTTCTTTTGAGGTACGGAACCCTAAAACGTGGAGAGATCTTTTAGATGTCCTGTATATGTATGTATAACAGTTGTCCTAGTAATACAGACAGAGCACTCTTGTTCCAACTCAAGGCATGGGCTTTGACACTTTCTTCTCAGTTCTAAATATATGCCAAGATAATGGCCATAAATAGCTACAACTACTACAAGTAGGTAGTAAAAGTTATGTCAGTAAAATGACATTCCAGTCTCATCACAATGACATAGATACCTAGCAATTATGAGATAATATCTAATTGTTCTAAAGATTATACTTTGCAATTAGATAGGCACATCGATTGCTCCACAATACGTATTAAGAGATAATTATTTTAATTAGCGTAATATTTTACCCACGTTTTAGGATTTAAAATAATAAGTTTTTTTGAGGCGAGTCAATATCTACAATGCGTTCCAAATAAGAATAGGATCGATTGCCATGTTGTGACGTCACGTCATACTGTCAAACCGCAAGAAATTGGACAAAATTTAAGTACCCAGAGATGAACAAAATTGAAGAACTGGATTCTGATTAAACTATTTTCGTTCACAGTTCGTTAATAAATTAAATTCTAAAAATGTATTGTTTTGCTTACCATAATAATTGTTCGATTTGACAGTATCACGTGACGTCACAACATGGCAATCGTTCCTATTCTTATATGGAACGCAATGTTTTTAAAACGCATCCCGCTCCATCTACAGCGAGAGGATGGGGTCAGGCTTTCACTGACCCAAAATGCACCCGGGTTCCTTCAATTTCCCCTTACGTTCCAGGGGCGGTCCTTGAACGTAACGTGGGTAAAGGGCAATTGCAAAAACAATCTGACAGCCCTATACTCGTTCTAGGGCTAATTTAATAACTAAGCGAGTGGTACAAAGAGAGATTCTGATAATATTATATTTTGATATAATTTTGGAATTTGAGTCCATTGTTCGAAGATTATAACAAGATTAGCTTATTCATTCTCTCTGATATAATAAGAAATAAATGAACTGAAAAATTTATGTCAATATAATAATACCTACAACTAATTGGGTGTTCAGTTAAATGTTGAGACTATTGCAAATATGTAATACATAAGCTACATAATCAAAATATTAAAAACTTTACACGTAATCGTAAAAATAAATTCAAAGTCTATCCATTAATTATTACAATATTAAATCCAGTTTCAGAGATAAGTACTAAAATATGTTTACTATAATTACACGTGTCGTCATCCGATACATCATCTCGGATAAGAGAATGCAAAATGCAACTTTATCATCTCAACAATTAAAGATATAATTGCTCAATTAGCAATCTGCACCTGGTTGGACATGCTGTAGCCTCCAGAGTTCAAAACTGAATCATTACTTAAAATAATGGACGAAAACAAAGATAGTAAGTACTAGTCATTTAGTACGAAGAACAACAAACAAACGCAGATGATATAGGTACCTAAATATTTACGTTCATGCCACTACTACGCAGTAGGTGCGGTGCGAGTAAATGACTCTTATCTCGTGATACTTTAGTAAACTGGTTGCAATAAACATGTGATACGTAACTGGAATGACCAATGGGAATGACAGTACTTTATTGATCAGAATGTGTAGGCTTGGCTTATTATTGAGTATATCATAACATAACATAGTCAGCCTCTTAATGTTTCAACTGCTGGGACTCAGACCTCCTCGCTAGGAGAGGAAAAGAGCCGTAATCCACCACACGGGTCCAGTGCGGATTGATGGATGTCGCAAGTCTTCGAATTTTTGGCTCTAGGACATCATGGTTTTCTTTACGATGTTTTCCTTCACCGTTACCAATCTTAAGTTCCACTATTATTAAGTGCAAGTAATTAATATTTTTAACCGACTTCCAAAAAAGGAGAAGGTTGTCAAATTGATACCTCAGAACTCTGTCGTTTATGGACCGATTGGCGAGTTTTTTTTTCTCCTTAGAGGAAATGTTTCCAGATTGGTCTCATTTTTTTATGATATGGATAAGGATGATATGAAAATCGCTTCCGTAACGATTCATTGCCATGCAAAGGCCCTTCTAAGTCTGGGCAGTCAATTGTAGAAATAAGAACGATCTGAAACTCAGTACCTTCATAATATAGCATAACCATTGCATGACATATTGACATCACCATAAAAATATAATTCAATATTTAGCAAAACGGATGCAATACTATATCTTATCTCTGACATGACGTGGGTTTCATTAGTTACGCACTTGGTTTTCGCACAGCGCAGGCACAGAGGAAGGAATTCAGAATTGACACTAAAGCCAAAACATGGACCACGCCACAACAGAGATAGATGTGAGAAGAAATAAGATTTGAAAGAAGCGGGAATCTAAGCATTCTCTATTGGCTTGCAAAGGCTGTTCTCAGAAAACCAACATGGAATTGGATGAACTAAAATCCTTTGTTAGCATAGCGTAATCCTTCTAATGTCCTAGCTGCTGAGATTGAACCGGAATACACCACGCAGCCCAGTGTGGTGTGATGGATGCCACATGTCTTCGAATTTTTGGTTTTACGACATGCCGGTTTCCTCACCATGTTTTCCAACAAACCAGGAACCAACTATAAGTTAAATGAGAAATTATAAGTCAAGCCACACATTTCTTTGCTGGCCACGTGATAAAATTTCTCATTTTATAACTAAGCGACGAGAAAATGAGATAGCATTAATAAACTAATTCGTTTTTCTTAGAACGCCGACTAAATATTCTTAGTCCAAGAGCGAGCGAAGCGAACTCGGAATATAATTCCGGGCCCGCTCGCTCGCTCGAGCTCGCGGGTACTCCGGCACGGATAGGTTAGGTTAGCTGAACGGAGCGGAGCTCCCGCCTTAGCCTTCGTGTTTTTTTTTATAATCACCTAGAAAAGTAGTTAAGACGCTCGTTAATTGTGGCTGAATTAGTAATTTAGAAGGCAATGTAGATTTTTAGAGGCTAAAAAAGCTGGAAGGAAAGCTGGAAGCTGGAGGAATGCTATGAAAAATAAGTCTATTTAATTAACACTTAAGTTAAATCAAGGAAATGTATTTATGAGAAATGTGACTGTTATGATTGCAACATTTTCTTGTACTTCTGAAGCTACTTATTACGTCAAAATGACGGACAATAAACCTAGCATCATTGTTGTCGAACACAAAGTCAAGTTTAACCAGCTATCGAAGGTCGTAGAGATTAGATTACGGTTATAAAATGATACCATAGTTTTATTACATATGTACGTCCACAATAATGTGAGTAATTTAATTATTTTTATCTTATGATTATAATAGGAAGGTTTTGTTTGGTCGGGAGTCTTGTAATACGACATTGTCGATAGGGCCGTCTTAACCATTTCATCATTATTATATTCCACAACGCCATCTAGTCCCAAATTAAGCAGAGCTTGTGCTATGAGTACTAGAAAACTGATAAACATACATATATGTTTCCAAATACATACATATTAAAGATAAATTACACTCAGACACAGAACAAATGATCGTGCTCATCACACAAACATTTGTACAGGGTGGGAATCGAACCCACGACCTCCGGCATAGCAGTCACTGACAACTAGACCAACAGGCCACTAAAATTGGCCACTGAGCCCTAATTGCCAACAAAAAGAATTACTTAAACTACTTGTGATATATTTATTCATTAAATTAAAATTTGGTAGATTTTAAATATCAAATTCAATTGTCGGCGTTGCGTCTGAAATGAAAGGCCAACAAACTGCTAACGCCTGATGGCTCATTTTGTTTAACCTAATGAGTCTAAAGAATCATTAATAACAGTCATTAGTAAACAAGAACACAAACAAAAATTAGCGAACAACTAAAATTAAACGTACAGAACAAAGAACGCGTTTTTGCAAAAACATTTGACACCTAGAACATTGTCTTTACCTCGTCTTAACCTCAAGAGCCCGGTAGTTCAACGCCAACAAAATTTCGTCTGACTTGCCTTACCATGATGTGTTCAGTAACATTTTGGGATATAAACAAACTCTAATAACTTTGCTGTTTATGAATATTGTATAATAAGACTTAACTTCAATAATAACGAGACCTTTTCTAATGAGGCCTTTAAGTATTTGTGCTAAATAAAAAATAGTGGGGTATAGCTCCATCCCTTTAACAATTCAGTTTAGGTCGTTAAGTGGATCGAGGCTCGTGGTAGGGCCTGTGATCAGACTTCAATTTATAATTAAAGATCACAAACCTTCTATCCAGCTGTCTGCCATCAGTAGCATCCATTTTGTTGTCCATGGTTAGTTTGTAGTAGATCCTGGCGGCGGCCTCCGACCGGTCGTGGGTAGCATACAAAAATCCATGAAGCTGTTGTAGCATGTTGAGGCTCAGCTTCCAAAGCGACTTGCTCATCTTCGGCGTACATGTTACGAATCTGGGGGAGGAATCAGGAGTTTTATTAGACTAGGAATATTTTGATTTGGAGTGCATTTATGACGTTGTTTCGGAAGTTGCTTAATGATTGGTTAGAAAGCCGAAGATTAAAAATCCGATGCCAAGCCGACGATTAAGCCTAGTTAATTCTTATATTATATTCTTGACTGCTATCTAGTCTATATCCTACCGCCTACAGCTAAGCTAGAGTCTAACGGCAACCATTCTAAACCTGCCGTAACAGACACTTCAATGAATATCTACTTCATGATAAGCGGGGTTACCATGACGTTCAAAGTAAAATTGTTTCATTTTTATTTCAGTGTGGGTAAGAGACAGAGCTATACAGGTTGTGTAGCGCCATCTCTTACCCACACTGGAAATAAGAATGAAACAATCTTACTTTAAACGTCATGGTACAGGTCAAGGTCACATGAATAATTATCTCATCTACCTTAATGATCCCGGAGAAAACAAACTGTGGTTCTTGGGTTCTTTATGGATATTTCGGAATGGTTCCGTGATATTTTCACGTAAAAGCGGATATAGTAGCGACTTTTACCTGCTCACGTGTTAAAAGGCATGCTAATGATGTGTTTTTTATCTATAACATCAGACAGATTAAAAGATTTGATAAACTACACAAGCGCAAAAACGTGACGTTTATAGGTAATTCAAATATCAAATAAGGTGGTTTCTTTACGAATTACGTAATGTGCAGACATTACACCTTCTGCTAGCAGTAGCAGGTGTCTTTGGGGGTATGAAGTAAAAACAAATTAAAATTACAAAGTAATAAGTCACACAAAGAATATTAAAAGTCAAAATTAGTTCATCAAATTGTACAATCGGACGGAGGACGGTGACTCCAAAACTAAATATTTGCCTCTACCTTGGAGGTAGGGTTGCCACGTTTTTTCGGTGAAACATTATTTTCATAAATCATTGCAGAAAAGATTGAGAAATATGCTGTACAGTACGGGATGCTAGAACGAGCTCAAACATTTTGGTACCCCACCAAACTGTGTGTTTATTGTATTTTGGCCTTAAGGATGAAAATATAGTATTTTGCGTGTTATATTATTTGTCTATAATATAAAGTACAAATGACTATTTAGTACGATAGGTACTATATATTAGTACCTACAGGTGGCTACCCTATTTTGGGGTCAAATGGACTATACGACTTATGTAAATTCTCAGTAACCCTGAGCCATTTCCTACTCAATAGACAATAGTTGCAAAGTAATAAAAAGAAAATGTACAAGAATGTATTGATAGAGTAAAAAAATAAACTAAAAATCATAAAACAAGATGTTTGTTAATTTACAGAAAAGTGAAAGTAGCCACTCATGCACTCATTGAATAAACACGGAATCTCGGAAACTACTTGATCTACAAAACTGAAATTTTCATCGCAGTCGGGGGACTACTCTGAAAGATACTTTCTTATAATATAAGAAGTCCCCCGATTGCGATGAATTTATTTTTAGGTTATGTTACTCAGGACGATGCAAGGATTCCAGCGAAACCCCATACATTTAAATCAGTTCAGTCATTTAGAAGTTATGGTGGAATAAAGAAACTCACATACATACATGAAACCTGAAAACATAACACTCCTTTTTTGGGGTAGTCGTGTAAAAATATGTAAACATTCTTAATGTTGGAAGTTATTGTATGTCTATAGAAGAATCTATTCGGTAAGCACACTTACACAACAGGAAATAATCACTAGCTGGCGGACAATACTATTTTATCAATTTATAATTTTCAGTATTATAAACTGATAACTTTGGACCGAGGTCAAAATGGTCGTTTACTTTCATACTTAGTTGATTAGGGAAGAAACGACAAAGGTCTTGATTGGTTTTATCTACTTAAAGAACTGGATTAAATCGTCTAGAAACATGGCGGACAAGTTTATCGGTCATGTACTGCAACTTTGAGCATAAAAGAGGTTTGGGAATAGCAAGATCATCGGCAATGATGTACTCTTCGAGTCAAAACTTCAAAGTCTTGAGGGGTTACTATGACGTTCAAAGTAAGATTGATTCATTCTTATTTCAGTGTGGGTAAGAGACAGAGCTTTACAGGTTGTCTAGCGCCATCTCTTACCCACACTAGAAATAAGTATGAAACAATCTTACTTTAAACGTCATGATACAGGTCTTGAACAATGACGCCGAGTTACTAGCTTGTCGGTTTTTTATCGTTTACATTTCGGGGAGTGTGCATCGGAATTTCAGTTTAATTCCGCCCAACCCGTTCCATCATCGGATCTCTAGACGTACGGCATTGCAT
The DNA here is from genome assembly GCA_949316375.1 of Mythimna vitellina. Taxonomy (NCBI): domain Eukaryota; kingdom Metazoa; phylum Arthropoda; class Insecta; order Lepidoptera; family Noctuidae; genus Mythimna; species Mythimna vitellina. The sequence goes on along the minus strand of OX438689.1, from coordinate 5,253,622 downwards.
CACCGGTACTGGAAATCTCAACCAGGCGTACAAAATGTTTTGGGAACACATTAATTGTGCGCCGCCGACGACGTCGTCCGGACCGGGCCCAAGTCGTCGACGGCGCGTACTGTTCCACGCGTGCCTCAAAGAGATGTCAGCAACCGTAGGGGCCGAAGCCTACTGGGGCCATGGGTGATGCGAAAGAGATCCCCGGGGCCCTGGAAATAAAATGGCAGAGAAGAAACAAGAGTGGGTTTTTAGTCATTAAAAATCTGACACTATCCCCCACTCCGCCCAAGAGCTATGTCATTAGATGATTTTCCCACCCGAAAAAAAAAAAAAAAAACCAGCTAAGGAGTAGAATTTCTAGGGGGTTTTTAAGACAAGAGTGAATAGGCAAACATGCTTCATCGTCGATCACATCGTTACTTGCCAGCAGGAGAGATAGGGGTCAAACGCGAGGCTACAAGCTACTCGTATTATTGAAAGGAATTAACAAACTTTGCAAAATAAACAGCATAATATTTTTTTTTTTTTTTTAATTGATATAAACCAGTGCTTGACTGCGATCCCACCTGATGGTAAGCGGAGATGCAATCATTGATGGTCAGGCGCACTAGTTTATTAAGAGCCTATTCACTCTAGCCTTGAAGACACCTATATTATAGTTGGACTATTATATTAATATCTTTCAGGCATGTTGATAATGTATGAAATAGAAGTACAAAAAAATGTTTGCATCGCTCGTTATACATGTTTTAAACTTGCCTAATAACAATAGTCTTGCCCACGGGCATAAATCTCATAATGCGAGTTACGTCACACATGCGAGTTACGTCACACATGCGCAGGAGTAAAAGGTTTCAAACATCATTTGAATTTCGTCTTTAGAAAGTTCAATCTGTTTTTACTGAACCAGTAAATAACAATTTAAAACAAATCGTAATCTTCTTACTTAGGATACATAACACTATCTCTCAATGTTTAAAATTCTCAACACATTTCTTATCTAAGTCAAAGAAAGCTGAGTAAATATTTAGTTTCACAGAAATAGCGTTATTATTGCTACCATTGTACAGTTATATCGGACATATCAATTTCTGGTATTACGTAACAATACAATATAAAATTTTAATACAAAAAATTCAATTTAAAAAAAAAACGGGGTAAAAATGGAGACTACCTTCTAGTAGAAATAGTAAACATGATGAAAAAATAATTCACCCTTTTTTGGCGTAGGAAAACATCTAATAATTTCTCCCATTCTGGAATGGGTGGAGAGGGTAGGGAGAGGGATAGTCAAACTTTTACTGACTGAAATGAAAGTCCACCAACGTTTATTCAGTTGCCCCTTGCGAACCAGGGTAGCGGTGATTTTTTGGAACAATCTGCAGTCGACAAGTTTTTACCCTGAGGTGAAATTATTGTATTTCTTAAACAACAAGAAACCTGCAAGATGTGTCTAGAAAGGGAGAGATTTCAGTAGATTCTCACTAAAGAAAGATTTATCTTCACACTTTTCTCATTTACCCTTTTTTCATTTTTATTTATTCCTGAAGCCTCAAACAATAGTAACGACCAAGAAACCCCCGGGGCTATGAATTTCGACGAGTCATACAGACAACAAACAAACGACAAACGATTCAAAGGTTTGAATCTTTCAGCGAAATTAATCAGAAAGGAATAGAAGAATTAGAGGAAAGAATTATAAAATTAACCAGTTGATTTCGAATCGCAACGAGCATAGATTTTCGAAGGCATCCATCATCATATCATCTTCCTGCCCTTGTCCCGTTTTATGTAGTCACGTTTTTTTCAACACCTTTTTCTTTCATATCACTTCTCACACAATCCATCCATCTTTTCTTTGGCCTCCCTCTCCCTGAATCCGTCCACATATATGCTCATAACTCTTTTAGTAACATGCGTTTCATCCCTTTTCTTTACATGACCATAACAAACCAAACGATTCCCCTTCAACATTTTAAACACTGGCGCTACTTTCAAACTTCCACTAATCTTTACTTTATCCATTCTTGTCATACCACACATCCATCTCAACATTCTCATGTCCGCTACATGAATTCATTCATGTCTTTTTCACAGCTTAACATTCTGATCCATATATTATTACCTATGACGGACTTGTAGATTTCCCCTTCAGCTTAAGGGGCATCCGTGGCATTTCTCGAAACATCCAGAGAAACAAAAACCCGGAAAAAGAAGACTGTTTATTATATTATCAAAACATTTGATGTAACAATGAAAACATTGAAGTTAATCGACCGCAGCTTATTATCTTTAAACTAAAACATTTACAAAGTAAGCAAATGCGTTTCAAAACATATCCAGATCTTATCGAGATGTTTTGGCAATTATGTGCTTACACACAATAGCAATATAATGATAAACCAATTACCTAACATTCAATCAAAAACATCTCATATAGAAAGGAAACAGTAAGAAATCGTGCCTATTGGCATTGACCCATTAAAATATATCAGTTCGAACCAAGATAGAGAAGACGCAATGGAGATAAACTTTATGATAATATAATATATGACAGATGAACAGTTTGCGTAAAAAAAATGTATGTGCGTCAGAAATAGGTTAAACATAATTATATGTCAAGTGAATGACGTTAGCAAGATGCGGTGATTTCATAATCTAGAAGACACGTTTAATCTATATTATTATTGTTTACTTTTATATTTGCACCAAGTGCAACCCCATTTTGTGTCCAGGCAATCTCTATCCATTCTGGGTTGCCTGGAAGAAATCGCCGAGTGCGATAAGGCCGCCAATTGTATGTTTTATATTGTATTACAATTCAATTTGTAAATCTGTAACTTGGTATGCAATAAAGTATAAATAAATAAATAAATAAATATAAAGAGAAAATATTTGTATTTTTATATTTTTGTTTGTAATAAATTAACTCAAAAATTACAAGATCGATTTTAAAAATTATTACAATAGTAGAAAGCAGTAACTTTCTGCTATTGTAATAATTTTTAATTATTTTTTTTTAGTCGGGTAAAAAAATTACACTCATTGAAGTATCATTGAGTGTCATTTTTTTACCCGACTACGGCAAAGCCAAAGGATTGTTATGATTTTTAATTTTTTTAATTGTCATGCAACACAAAAGTACAAAGGTGGTCTTTCAGCTTAATGCTTTATATTTTCTACTTTCACGTAGGTGACCCGCTTTGGTTTCGCACGAGTGAAAATACGTAAATCTTTCTCGTTCGATTGCTCTTTCTATTAGAGAAAACCGCATCTAAATCCGTTGCATATGCATAGTTTAGGAGAGTTTTAATTTGTTTCATAATTTGTAAAGATGATCATCCCTTGACACTAGAAAGAAATTAAAGGCGCCTTGCATTCAGTTTAAGGCCGCGAATTATATGTCTTGACCACTTAAACATCTCAATACATACTATATCAAAGGCGCTGTTATAGCGAGTGTTTCAGCAATGTATTTGTACAAAGACAAAGAGACGATAATATGGAAGAAATAGTATTTTTAGAAGAGGGACAACACATACTCAAATGAAACTAAACATTTCTCTACATTGTACAATCCAATCACAATTAAATGACACAACACAGATTGAGACCATTTAAAATATTCTAAAGATAAAACACATTGAAATCAGTTCCTACATTCGTTTCCAACCTCGACACCAAGAACAGACACACAGATTGAAAAATGTTTTTTATTCTTGTTCTGCTTTTGGGGTTACAAATAGTCTACTTTATAGCCATCACCATATAAAACAACGGACGTCACAGTACTACAGACAGACATAATTCTTCCACCTCGTACAAAAACTTTGTAAGGACTGACCTAGTCATAACGTTGTTGTGACGTATACACCTCTTTCTACGGACGACCACATTCCCAGCCACTTTGTACTGAACCGCATGCGTTTCTACTCTATCTCCCACATAGCTAAAAAGCGTTTGATGTGTTAGTGACAGAAGCCGGAAAATGATCTTAAAGGACATTGTGATAAGGTTACTTTGATGGCCAGTATGGCAAACGCGGAAGGCCCAGGTGGAAAGTGTTTGCAACCACATATTTAGGGTGGAAGGGACACATCGACTCAAAAACTGATACCATGAATTCAGCACATAATTCTAGACAGTGTTTTTTTTTCAAAAAAGGTTGAGATTATCATCATTGATATCTAAGCCAACGTTTTAATTAAAAAGTAAATAATTCATTTCTTTCATTTAAAAACTTATTCAGTTAGTTTAGGTTAGTCATGATTTTTTAGTTAAACGTAAAATGAACATAAGAAAAGGAACGTATACATTGAGAAAAGCCAACGAAAAACATAAACGCTTTGGCTTCCAAAATCATGTACTGAATAATGGTATCAGTTTAAGTGTCGATGTCCTTTCCACCCTGTAGACATCTCAACACCAATGTTTTCCGATGATTTACCAGCCAAGCCCACACAAGGCCGACTGTCTCTTGTTAAATAATTATGTCTACGTTTTGTACTTTCACTTAGGAATTTAGTGCACTAGGACAATGTGGACATACCAACAATATTTACTAGGTGGTCGCGAGATGCATCAAAAGATTTAAATATTTCATAAGTCGGTCACGTTAACCTGCTAAATCATATACATGTTCTAAGTTGCATATGGCAGCCTCAAATGTCAGCTCTTCAAAACGTTGGCAACGGTTCTTTTATTATAATTATTATTAATACAAAATGTATACAATGTTTACTGAGCATTATTTACATATTATTAAGTAGTTGCATTATAAAATTAATTATCAAATAATAATTTAATCAGCTGATTAAATTATTTCGATTTGTCTATTAGCCTCGGTATAACTTGGGAACTGTTTACTTTCTAGAAAAATCGAATTATAAGTAATTATATCATAATAATATTATTATCTTATTATATTATTTCCTTACTTATTGTCCTTGACATGAATATGGTAACAATGGCATATTAAAATAGAATGATATGTTATATTAAAGCACACATTTATGATAGCTCCGATTTAATTAACGCGAGTGCTAGATACATATTGTTCAAATAATCATATCAACTGAAGAAAAACTCTCTGCTAGACCTCTAGTCTAAACTACTAGTACTAATAGTATAAAGCTGAAGAGTTTGTCTAATTGGTTGAACGAAATAATCTCAGGAAGTATTGGTTCGAATTGAAAAATTTTGTTTGGTGTTGGGAAGCATCGCGCTACGACCATTAGGGGCGGAGAGGTAACCAAAGAGAGCTAGTTTTAAAAATAAAATTAAAAGTCAGAAAAAGGATATAATGCCCTGTTCATTTATGTGAAAAGAATAATATTATTCTGTGAATTTTTATCAGTGTACCGTTTGGTTAAAAAAAAGTTTAATTAATTAAAATAGGTTTTGTTCTTAAACTTACCTACAATTGTTATCGTGCGCAAACAAAGCGTCTAAACATATCAATTATGTAATGTACAATCGCCATTGACGTTTACAAACAATTTATATGAACACACATTCATTTGAAATTGCCCGTTTAAATTAAAATATTATTAGATATTTCATTTGAAATGAAGAAATAATATTATTATTATATTAAGTAAGCAGGTAGACCGTAACTAATGATCAGAGGTCGGAATTAGGTTATTAAAGTTATTCATATGCTTTTAAACAGCGAAAGAATAAAGTGGATATGCCTCAAATCCTGAGATTAATTTTAAAGACCAGATTTTTTTTATGACACTATCAGAATTATATTATCTATTTTTATTCTTATTTATTTGTAATATTGTTAGCCACATTAGATTTTTCATTAGAAATCCCGAGATGATCCGTATTAATATCAAAATTTCGATGCAAGTACATGAATAATTCTACCAAATTCCGACCTCTGCCAATGATCCTCTAAGGTCTTTTTTACATAGAATGGGTAGAATGACAGCAGGACGAAAATATGCATCTTTAAGATGAGAGACAAGGATAGGTAGCTACATTGTATGAATCCGACAGCTGTCACCCGCACCTTCGTATAGCAATTGTGGCAATTGTAAGAGATATAGTAATATTTCCTACTATGCATTGTTTAAAGTAAGTATTATTAAGTTGGAATAACCCGCCCAAGAGCGGGGGATATCTTTGGATGTATTTTTTCGCACAGAAAAAAAAAGTAGGCAAAAAAACATACCTTCATAACTATAATTTAATTTGGTACGTTTATTTACACGCAATTGTATCACATTATATTTGTACGGGGGTGACTTACCTCTATTTTTCTTAAAAAAATATGAGGTAGGGTTGACCCCCACACTACATTGCCATCATCAATTCAGTCGAAAGACTTCCACTGTTGAACATCGGCCTCCCCCAAGCGTCGCCACAACGACCCGTCTAAAGGTAGAACTACATTGGGCCCACGTGAGCCACGTACCTACGCCGATCTGGGCGCGTCAGTCTCCATACATATTATATGACAACTACGAGTAGACTTGTAGAGCCAAGTACATCAGATCTACGCCACGCGACGCGAAGCGACTCTACGTACAACACGTGTGCGTCGGTCTAATGTTCCCGCTTTATGCGTCACGCACCCAATAGATTCGCGCGACCCTCACCAGGTCATTGGTTAAATTTGGTGGTAGGCCTTCCGGTTGTCTTCCGGTATGCATTCGCCATTCCGAAAGCTTTTGGTCCCATCAACAAATGTGCTGTATTATGAACAGTATATCTAATTGCTTATAAGTTCATCATAATTAGTAATTTGGCAGCAGTTTAACTAGCGTCCTTTTTCGCTTTAGTGTTTTCTATTATGCCTCTGACGTTTTGGTTCTTCCCAAATCTCTACGACAATCCACTCGTCCGTCAATCCTTCGTCTAAAGCCAAGACTTTTGATAGAGCTGCCTAACCAAACAGCCTATTTTATATTAATAGAAACTTAATAACACAGGCCGGAATAGGTTTTTAATCGATATGTTATAAATTCCGAGATTTTTATAAAATAAAATTTGTCTGTCTTTCTGTTTGTTCCGGCTAATGTCCGTAACGGGTGGATCGATTTTGACGGGACTTTTACTTAACAGTAAAAGTCCCGTCAAAATCGATCCACCCGATAGCTAATTTTATATGAAGTAATTTAGGTTATTTTCGAATTAGAAAAAGAATTAGGGTTCTGAAAAAAAAACTTCTTGAAATTGGGACCACGTGACAGTGCTGTTTTATGTGTCTGACGCGGACGAAGTCGCGTGTACCAAATAGGCTAGTACTATATATACATATAAAAGAAACCTGATCAAGTAAAGATTTACGTACTTATAAGGGCAGTCAACTAAATCGTGGAAGTCGTGATTGGAAAGTAACTTTCTCCCGCAAAGGGAAGGGATGAATAGTGAGATAAATGTGTCGCCCACATCTCAAGATTATGATTAAATTGCTGAATGGTGAGAGTTGTTAATTTACAATTAATTGGCATATCTAAAACGAGTAAATGTTGTAGTTTAACGTTTACGTACAAATTGCTTGTCACACCCAGAACTATAACTGTTATGAAGATTGCCTCTTCACATGCCTATTTTTGACAGTCCTTATTTTTCCAACAAACTATAATCCATTAATAACAAAATACCTGACCAGCTTGGCGATAACTTCATTTGGTACTGAACACAGTCCAACACAAAAATAAAGTAAGAAATACAGACCCTAGTGAACCGATAAATTGCTCAACTTCTAAATCAGATCCTCATCATCTTTCTACATAAGGGCAAGTAAGTACCTAATATTAGTCTTTGCTCAACTGGAACCACTCGAAAGGGACCCGCGGGATCACTTACTCACCGTGACTGTACTTGTAGTAAAATTGGACAGCGGGTCCAGTCGACCCATTCAAAATGTGATTGGTTTGAGTGATCCTGCGGGTCCAATTCGAATGGGTCCAGTTGAACCAAAAACTTATCATAGAAAAAAATACTCACTTGGTAAATGAAGCATACATAATGTCGATAGGCACTCTGTAGGGTAACGTGAGGAGTGTAAGGTATCTCATAGCTCTCTGTCTCATCACCCAGTTTACGAGCCCATTGTTCGCTGAATCTATCGCGTTCTGGAATATCGTCATCACTGTGTCCGGAAGGTCATCTACCAACGCGTCCTAAAAATGGGACAAGTATTAGTGAATTAGTATTTGTATCAAAGTTCAAATTCTAAAAATGGAAAATTGACATATTTATTTACGTGTTATTGATAAATCTGTCGCCATATGACCAGAGGGTTCATATTTCTTTCTCCTCACAGAAATGAATTGATTGCCAAAATGTGATGCCCAAAATTGATTGGCGTTTTAGACATCACATTATTCGCCAATAACAAAATTTATTGTCTAAACATGAGAGATTACAAGTTATCAAACGAATAAATTTGCATTGATAAATTCTCGGCAGATAGGCGAACATAAATCAATATGATTATAATTAAATTTAATTCCAACAAACCCATAACATTAAAGGATTACCCCGCTTAACACTATTTTCCCTGTTTACCTGTCTATGAGTCTTGCATTCTTCACAATCTGGATCGTATTCGTACGTGGTATCATCCAGGACATCTTGCAGTTGGAAAGTAGACTGGACAGCAAGACACCTTGTGCAAGATATCATGTTATTTCTCTGCAAGAATCGGAGTGCGTCGTCGAAGCCTTGCTTGCACATATTGCTTAGAACTTCGGGTTTTGGCGGGAAAAGAATGCGCGCGAATCTGTTCATGTTCTGTTTTGATAGTTCTATACTTGTGTTTGCCAGATTAACCTGTTGAGGAGAAACAGTTTAAGGGTATGTTTAAAAATAAAAAATAACGCTCTACCTGTTACGGTTTATTAGGGTCTGTTGACTGATAAGACGGATGGACAAACAAATGGTAGGACGTACAGATAGCGGAGGTTTAGTAATGGGTCCCGTTGAACCCCTCAATAACATTGCCTGCGCACACTATCAAGACCACAGAATAATTAATAGTACAAGGTACAGAATTTTCACTCTTCGAAAGAAAGAAAACATGCGAATATAAACCTACTAACAACGTTAATAATGTTCATAAAACATTGCACGGCACAGACGGGACCTTAATTATATTTGTCTACCGGGCGTAGTAGCGCTCGTAACGAATTAAAATGCACCTTAATTCCACTCCATTATATGTATTTATTTTGTGATCTTTATCGAGTATTCGGGATGTGTGAAAAGAGTATGGAGCAAAAAGTTTCGAATAAAACGCCCATTATACATCTGGACTTTCGCTATAGCAAAATATTGTTGTTTATACCACGTAAAAATATTTGTACAAATGATGTCATCGAAACCGTGAACTTGAGTCAGAAGGTCGAATGTTTCACAGCACGTTACGAGATAAGTCACGTAACAATTTCTTTCAACACTTTTATGGATTATAAAAGGTTTACAACGCAATGTTATAGCGATTTTATGAGGTAAAATACAGTCTCACTCAGTGAAGAAACGTGCATTCATTCTTTTGGAACGGTATTTATTGAGTTGTAACCATTCAAAATCAAAATGTAAATAGGCGTTACGAAAATAGATAACCTGTATTGACACAAAGTACATTTTAGGTACATAATAAGCAATGACTTTAGGTTAAAAAGATTTAAGGACGAGTTGTAGACTGATACAATAGCTTATTGTTCTATTCAAGTCATGTGTGTACCCAGTACATTGAATATGCTAACAAGCACGCATAATAAAGTACAAAAGTGCAATGTTACTTGAATTCTAATTGTATCGTCGAAATAGTTGCGAAAAAGAAGGATACGCGAATCAGAAAAATCGAGTTTCGAGATTGGTCCCATAAAGAAATATTTTTTAGGTGAAAAAGTGATCCAATGACTTCTCTTGCTTTAGGGTGGGCGCTTTTACTGAATAAGCCACTCCTATGCTCCTTCTTTGCTTTCGTTACAGGGCCTCGGGATTCTTTTTCGCACAACCGATGACCCCAGTAGGCTTCGACGCTGCTGGGGTCTGCTACAGTTTTGCTGACATCTCCTTGAGGCGCGCGTGGAACATCACGCGCCTACGCGCCGACGATAACTCGAGTTCGGGGACCGGAATCAATCCGCAAGCCCACGCCTACGGTGACTAGAAATCAGGGTCGGGATACCGGCGGCTGGGGCGTAGGCAGGCCTTTCCCTCACCCATGTAGTACAGTATGGTCAAAATATGTTGGCCACTCTGAAGTTAGCGTTCTGAACTATTCCGCATAGTCGTAAAAATAAATGATTCTTAAAAAGATTATTGCGAAACCAATTGTTCGAAGTTTGGAGCGGTCAAGATATTTCGGCCATACTGTATAATTAGCTCAAGGACTAGAGCAGGAACTATTAAATACTTACGTGGAACAATTGTGAGCTCAAATCCCTGGGGCAAATATCGCTTTCGCCACAGAAAGGACTGACAGTGATTGTATTCTCATCTAACACAGGCAGGTTGTCGCTGAATCCTCCGTCCATGTACCGGATGCCATGGAACCGAGGGGGCAGCAGCCCGGAGAATACTGGTACGAAACACGACGCTAACAGCGCCTAGAAAAAAAAATAAGAAGTAATATTTTAGATTTAGATTGCCCTAATAAAGAGGTCACCAGTCAACACTTAATGGAAATGGATTTCATGTCTTTCGGTCGATTTAAAGTAAATCTGCATCACTTTTAAGGACAACAATTTGAAACGCTCCTTGGCAGTTTTTGGATGTGACTATTTTTGGACTATTTCAACGAAAAAAATTCTGAATACTTTCTACGAGACGAGATGCTGCAGGTTAATGTAAATCTTAACCAAAAATTGTTCCGTCATTTTTAAAGTAAAGTATGCCACATTACGAAAATGCGATCACTGTCCATTGCGAAAATTATGTAACTTTACGTCCAAGTATTACATATTTTGCAAAAAACTTGATATAGTATAGTATAATCAGCCTTATAATGTTCCCACTACTGCGACTCAGATCTCCTTTCTAGGAGAGGGAATAGGCCGTAATCGGGCCCAGTTCAGATCGGTGGATTTCACATGTCTTCGAATTTTTGATTCTAGGATACGTCGGTTTCCTGATGATGTTTTTCTTCACCGTTTTGAAAGTAGTGGTGATGAATTAATTACACAAAGTAATGCGCCTGGTTGGGTTTAAACCATCGACCTCCAACTTGTAAGTCGGGGGCGTTACCACTGGCAATTAACGTAACTTGTCATACATTTGGATAAATGCAGATAAATTACCTTTTTATGAAGAAATCCCGCTTTTTATAGATAGTGTTTAAGAAGTTAATTTTAAGAGTGGGTAGAGGTTGCAAAAGTGATATCATGATGCCAGCTCTAAGATTCCGCGAGGAAAACGGAGTGGCTGTTACAAAACTGAGGGTTTATGCATTAACAAATGACATGAAGGCAAATAGGTATTCAAAATTACTAATGCTCACCTGTAGTAGGTCTTCCCTCGTCGGGAATTCAGTGACAATGACGTTTTTCCCATCATAGACCCTCGTCAGGGAAATGTGGAGCTTGCCACTGACGATTTTGTGCACGTCATGGGGCAGGTACTTCTGCATGCCCTCGAGGAGGACATTCTGAATGTTGAAGGAAGGGCTGAACGGCCCGAGGGAGCCAGCCCTCGCCTCGCTCACTACCCTTAATACATCTGTTGTGATCTCACCTAGTGGGAAGAAAATACATACAAGATATTAGGGACATAGGCGGTAGATATACGCAGCGCGACAAAATCCAGTTAAGGCCTCATTACTCGCTGAAATGAGACATGCACATGTTTTCGCTAGAGATGTGCAGGTGCGGTTGATTGCCCCTCTCTAGTTTCGTTATATATAGGGTTGCCATCTCTAAAATCTGATAACCAGTATAAAAAACCTAAAAATTCCGGATTTTCGAGCTAAGAACCCCTATTGTCATTTTTGTTTTAAATTTGTTCGGCATAATAAATAAATAGTTCAAATTGTCATAGATTTAGTTTTTATTATTTACTGTTTTCAAACTTTAAACTAAATATAGCATCTTTTACGATCTTTTTTTCTATGTGGAGCAAGAGGGAGTTTCAGATTTTTTATACCTGGACTAGAAATGAGATCAGCCCAGACGGTCTCCGAACGTCCTTTAAATTCTGACAAAACCGGGGAAACCCTGGGGATGGCAGCCATAGTCATAAAAGGGCGAGCGCACGGCCAAAATTTTACAGTGCGGCATTTTTTTTTATTTAGATTGGCAATCCATTTCGCACATAGAAACAATGTAACTAATATTGCACTATCAGCAAATCTGAGATTAATTAGGTGAAGTTTTTATCAGTAAATGTCAACAACCTACGAATATAGGATATCAGCTGTTAAGATGATTGATTGCAAAGAACTTGTGGATTAAACAGGTGCAAACTTGAAAATGAGGCACATTTTATGGTAATATTCTGATAGAGCAGGACAAAACTTGGCAGTAAGAATGTACACCTCACTCTGTCGATGTTGTGGAATACATTTCATGGTTCTTCTAGCCTGATTCAGTGGAAAAGGGAGAGGCGGTTGCACTATGGTGGGATAATAAATAGGCTAGTTAGATTCTAAATTACAGTGGTATGCCAATTTTTAATAATTGCTCCCTTATTACAACCGGGCCACACTCTGCGGTGCGGCGGCGCAGCGCATCGTGTGAGCCGGCTCTTAAGCACTGCGGATTTTCTTTAATAGCAAGAAAATCTATCTAAGTAACCGCTTATTCATCGGATTAATCTGATAAATATTTTCATGTCCATTTCGCCAGGGTCGTATTTTTATGACCAAATACGTTCATTTCATTTAACTGTTTAATTCCTGTATGTGACAGAACAGCTGACAGGATGGAATATATAATACAACCCTGGCAAAATGGATACGAAAATATTTATCGGATTAAGGCCTGCTGTCCATGGACGCGTAGCTTCATAGACGTGTATTTGTCATTGTACACTTGGTATACGCCTGCTAGCAGCTTACAAACAAAACTATGAAAGTTTCGACAAATTTGTAATGACGAATACATGTCCATGAACAGTAGGCCTAACCCTGTGAAATCAGTTAATGAGTAATTAAAGTTACACTGCATTACATTATATTGCATTGTATGGTTATACTGCATTTTAATTTTAATGACTAAACCATTTTCATTGTAATTTAATAATAGATTTTCTTGATGGTTCAAAATCAGAATAGTTAAACAATATATTATTAGAATCAACTCAATATTTTGGCATTGTTCCAAAGTTAGCATGAGATTATTCTTCCTGAAAATTGTTATTTATTCATTGTCTATTTAATATTTGTATTCACTTTTGCACAACCCTTGGTCTCAGTAGGCTTAGGCCTTGCTGAGTTCCTCCGACTGACCTCTGTAGGGGCACAGTAGGGTTGAAGCCTAATATTTGAACTGTTGAAAGACATGTGAAACTATTATGGTATCAACTTGTTTGGCTATAGGGTTTCAAAAGAATATTTTATTCTTTTGAAACCCCATACTATGGCCTGCTATGGCTGACTAACACTGATTATATTACAGTCTTAGTACTTTATTGGAATGGCCTACATATTTATTAACCTTTTAAGTAGCGTAATTAGAGACACAATAGAAAGACAATGACCAAGCGAACCCATGGTGTTCACTCGGGGTTTAATGAACTAAAAACCAATTTACTAAGTAATTTAAATTTTATTAAAAAAAAATTAAAACCAATAAAAATTTATCATTTCCTAAAACCATGAAATGTTCATTATTGGTAGCTCTAGTGATAAAAAATTGTAAAGTGAATTATTGGTAGCTCAGCTTTAGAAAAAAAAATGATTAAGTAACTAAAGAAAGAGCTATAAATCAATTTAATTACTCATCAAGTGATAAAAAAAATATTGCATACTAATTATTCAATAGTAAATATTGACACCAGTGAAATGTAACATTTTATATGTAGATAGGTAAGTGCATAAATGTATAATATTAAGGAATTGTACTTTGGGATAAAGAAGATAATATTCATAAAGCAAAGTTGAGTTTCTTTTGCAATAAAAATAGTTTCAAATCATTTTCTCAGGGTTTTATCATTCTAAAATAAACTCTGTTACCATTAAATTAAAGTTGATATTTGTGTAAGTTGAAATTCTATGTTTTCTTACACTATAGGTGCATATTGAATAAACAAAGTTCTGAGTATAAGGTTACTAGTTAGAATTGTGGTCTTGTCTCATCATCCACATTTACAATCATTCTATTATGATGACTAATTCAATATCTACTTGGTTGATAATTAAAATTCATATATAATTGTGTTTTTAATTTAATAACATTTTAAATTATATTATTTCTTCTATTTTCTGTTTTTATCTTATTATTAATTTCATACATTAAATGCTCCAAAGACTCACATTCAGTTATTAAACTGCTTCAATTTTGATTACATTCAAATACGCTTTCTAACAGGTGAGATAGTGGTAACAGACGAGCCTAGTGATAATAAAAAGTGATCAGAATTAGCGAAAAATCGAATTAAAATCTCACAATATTTTTAAAAACTAAGAATTTGTTGTTCCTTCCGATTATTTTAAGTATAATAATAAGAAAAGTATATTACCAATGGGCAGGTCACAGAGCAGGCAGCAAGCTGATAGGGCGCCAAAAGAGGCACCAGAAATTTTGCCTAACAAAAGATGAGGCGCATACTTTTTAAAACACACTGCAACACCAACATGGTAGATACCAAGGAAACCACAACCCGCGAACGATAAGTTCATTATTCACTTAAAATAATCACCACGAAACTGAAAACACAACTAATTTGTTACACACCAAACGATGTGTCCAATATGCTAATATGAATTAGGTCGACACACTCAAAAACTTTATCACTGCGAGTGAATTATAATTAAATCTAACAGATAAGATTGCTGTAATCACAGATAGGTTTTATCGTATGTTAATATAATGTCGAACTGCCCTCAAAAAGACACCTACCGCGTAAGAGAAACTCGTGAAACTACGGAAATAAAAGGTAAACAAGACGTAGACGTTCGTTGTGTTGACGTTTGTTTTTTCGTTAGCTGTCTGATAATTTATTTCCCCGTTATGGCAGTTTTAAGATCAGGGTTGCCGTAATTATAAACAAAAAACCTAAAATATTCGACGAAAAATTGCAATTGGATTGATCTCTGGAGTCAGTTTTTGTTTTTAGAAATTATGATTTATATTCGGTTTAAATCATTCAAGTATTTAATTCATTCAATTTTGTTTTTGTATTTCTGACATTGACATTTATTTGTCAAATTGTCGAAACTGTCAAATATAATACCACTCATTCCGAGACATTCCGAGTTGTTTGTTGAATTACAGCAAAATATTTTTATTTTAACTGCCTAAGCGTAAATATGACTCGACATGCAAGGAATTGTACAGCTGGTGCCGTATACACGTACCATGAAAAGAAAAAAGATGCTGCCGCGTCTGGATACGGCACACAAAACGAAAGACTTGGGAAGGATTCTGTGAAGAGCTTCGATTGCTGTAGTCTAACTTTACAGCCTTGTAGGAACCCAGTTATTACTAAAGAAGGATACTTATTTGATAAAGAAGCAATATTAGAGTACATAATCACTAAGAAGAACGAATACACACGTAAGTTGAAGAAGTATGAGAAACAGTTGAAGAAAGAAGAGTCTGAAATGGCAGAGCTGGCAGCAGCTGAGAAGGAAGCGAACCTTATTAAATTCATGAACAGGGAGAAGAATATCTCTAGTAAACAACAGGCTGATGGTGGGCCATCTACGTCATCGTCAATATCAAATCTTGCAAATGGCAAAGCCAAGGAATTACCCAGTTTTTGGGTGCCTTCTCAGCTGCCTGATGCTAAAATTTCCAAAATGGAGAAGCCTGATCCTACAGTGTGCTGTCCAATAAGTGGAAAGCCATTGAAAATGAAGGATCTGATTGAAGTGAAATGGACACTAGTAAATGACCCAGATGATAAAAAGTCCTTGATAGCTAAGGAGAACAGATACATGTGCCCAGTCACTCACGATATACTGAGCAATGCTGTACCTTGTGCTGTTATCAGGTAAATTAATGTTTGATGAGTATCCGCTTAATTAAGCTATTTTGCTGTAATCTTTATTTGTGTTAAATCTACATTTTCTTTTCTGAAAACACATATTGTAATGTTGTTGCTCTTAAACTCAAGTCACAGATTCATAATACCTTTTTTTTATTGGTAAATCGTCAAGTAACTTCTGCTCTGGGTGAAGCAGGTAGGTGTCATATTTTTACTTCCTAAAACCCACTTGTGTTCAATCATAACCCTTTCAAATAATCCTGCAACTCATAACGTTGCCATGTCTATCTCATTATGGATTTTAAAAACTTGTAACTTTAAAAAATTACAGGACAACTGGCCATGTAGTCACCATGGAATGTGTCGAGAAGATTATCAAGAAGGATTGGATGCATCCACTCACAGGTGAAAAGCTGAAGGAGAAAGACATAATAATGGTGCAAAGAGGTGGAACAGGCTATGCTCTCACCAACCAGAACTTGGAAGGAAAGAATGAGAGACCAGTTTTGCAAGCTTAGATTAAGATTTTTAATTTATTATTGTTATTTAGCAATAACCATAAGTTATTTTCTATTGATAATGTTAACCATTT
The DNA here is from genome assembly GCA_949316375.1 of Mythimna vitellina. NCBI lineage: Eukaryota > Metazoa > Arthropoda > Insecta > Lepidoptera > Noctuidae > Mythimna > Mythimna vitellina. Next base: position 5,236,929 of record OX438689.1, on the reverse strand, counting down.
AATTAGGATTCCATTTTGGTAAGAGTATTTTACTTGATAATGAAAAATAAAATGTCTTTGTTTTATATTGCAATTTATTCAATCAAATTAATTGTACTAACATGAGTTCATTTTCTGTAGAATTACGGTATTTTAAATTAAAAACAAATACATTATCTAACTTTGTTGAAAATTAATTTATTTACAAAATTACATTTTTAGCTAACATAATTGCAATTTTACCTAATCTCATGGATATCTAAAATAATTTTAATGTAAATAATTATATAGATAAATAAATAAAACAATAGTGTACAACTGTAAGTACAAATCTAATCTAAAAAATAAGCTTAAATATAAATTTTCTAATAACTCCTTAATATTAATTTTGTTCTTAACACTAATACAATTATGAATGATGAAATGTGAACAGATCCAATTGGAAGTCCACACCATTATTTCTAATCTCAGTCTCTGGGTATAAGTCATTGCCTAAAGTGTCTAAAAAGTTTAATACTGATTCGCCTTGATTTGATAAAAGGCGATTGTCTGAGGAGTCGTCCAATGATGGCATATCACCACAATGGTTCACATTTTTGTGTGAATCTAACGATTTCTCCACAGTATCTCTGACATGTAATAATGATGGTGCAATCAAACTGCTAGACTTAGTGAAACTGTCCTCTGATTTTTCACTTGTACTAATAATCCAGTCTTTAAGATCAGGGTCTATCACATCTGAGTCTTTACATGATAAATCTACATCGTTTTTGAACAGATCATGTAAGCTATCACTGTTTGATATACTTACATCTAAACTGTTTTCTGACGGCGGCATTATCAAACGTAAATTTTCATCAGAGCTTGGTAATGTCAAATGTAAGCCATTAGAATTCGGTAAAGCTGCGTGTAAACCATTATCGCTATTTGGTATACTAACGTGGAGCCTATTTTCAGTGTCAGGCATGGTAACATGTAAATTATTACTTGAGTTTGGAATATCCAGATTCGTGATATCGTCCAGCAAATCATTATTCGAATTGGATTTTGTGATGGGTACATCGTTATTTGTATTTAACATGTTCACATGAAGCCTGTCTTGTGAATCTGACATTGTGACTTGTAGCCTATTATGTGAATTTGCCATGGATGTGTGCAAGTGTGAACTATTTTTGTGTGAATGTGGCATGATAGCATGTTGGCTATCTGAGCTGGTCAGTGTGTCAAGTAAACTATCTGATATACTAACATGTATACCATTATTAGAATTGGTGATATGTGGCCTGGAATCTGCATTTGGCATACTAACATGTAGCCTGTTTTCTAAGTTTTGTGAATTTAAATTGCTTTCAGATTTTGGCAGGGAAATGTTTATATTTTTATCGGAATCTGGTGCAGGCACATGTTTGTCTGAAGCTTTGTTCACCATCTCTAATGAACGTATGACTTGTACATCATAATTGCTCATTTTGCTAGGATTAATCTGAAATTTACGAAAAACAGTTGAAGATGGTTTGATCGGTGATGAACGTATATCGAAGTGAGCACTATGGAATTGGACATAATTAGTCTTAGGCTGACCAAGCTCGCTCATCATGTTGTTATCAGCTTGCGGCTCATGCTCTGGTTCACAGTTAATGTTGCAGTCTTGTGTAGTTTCCAACATTTTGTCTACATCCTCTTCAGAAATAATATCTGCTGTATTCATATTATTTTCGGGAATAATACTTGCAGCATTGATAGTAGTCTCTCCTTCTTGAGGAAACAAAAACTCCTCAGTTCCCAGTTCAATGAGAGTGTCACTCTCAGATTTCAGTCTCATTTTCTTTGCACTTTGTTCATGAGTTTTTTGTTTGAGCTTCCAAATTCTTTTACTGACAGTTGGCCATTTTGCCACAGAATTGATTCTTGCGCAGTTCTCTGTTTCATTATCAGGATTTGGTACATCAGCATGTTTTAGTAAATGTGGGGAAGGTTTATTTTGATCTCTGATGATTGGATTGATTTTAGGAGGATTGTGGACACAGTATCCATTTTTATCTTTGACGCAATTCAATGCTTCTACGTCAATGTTGTATTTTCCAGGATTCATGCCAAAAAGTCTGAGAAATATAAAAATATGAGTATTAATCTAATCATATCTGGAAAAATATCTGAAAATAAAATAACATATTTGACATTTATTTACCTGCCAATGTCTTCATTAATTGTGCAAGGTTGACCATCAGTCCCATCTACCTTCTTCAATAAACAAGGCAGTAGGGATTTTAGTTTAACAATTAGTTGTTCTAATTGTTGTATAAATATATTGGTTTTATTTCCATCTGAACCGCTCTTAATAATCGCCAGTAAACAATGGAATAAATTGGAATGGATTTTTGCAGGTATATGTGTGGGGTGGTTTTCGTAATGTTTCTGAAGGCGGTATAAACTGCCAAAGTCCTGCAAAGATATTTTTAAATTAACACTGACTTCAAGAGAACTGCATCACAGATTTCAAAGGTATATAAATATTGTAATTCTTACTGCAGCACATTGAAAGCAAGATACAATGGTTCCACTTTTCTTCCTTGTCTTTTGTGGTGCTCCCTCTGGTAAAATCTGTTTTGGTAATTTTACTTTCCGCCCACTCCTTGTAACTTTCGCCTGAAATAAATGTCAGTAATTATTAGTATTTGTCTGTGTCATAATTTTTTCATACTGTCATCTGGAATGACTGCCACAGTCACATGACTCTAGTGTAGTCTACATGAAGCAAAATGTGTCCAGCACGCCACGGTCACGACTATATGATAGACTTAAACGCTAATAAATGTTATAAGAAAGTATTATTTTTCTTATTCGTCTTTTTAAAGGATGAAATCGTTGAGTACCGCATTAGTGTCGCGAGCACGCTGTTGATTTTTTGATGTGGCGGTCAAAAGATTAATAAAATACCTCAGCAGGAGGGTCAGGCTCAAACTCTTCTTCAATATCTTCCCTTGAAATCGGAACTTCTTTAGAAATAACCGGCTTTGCGACTTTTTCTGCATTAATGGGCTTGACGACTTTTTCTGGAATCATATGCTTCACGACTTTTTCAGTATTGAGATGCTTTACGACTTTTTCTGGATTAACATGTTTTACAACTTTTTCTGGATTAACATGTTTCATAACTTTTTCTGGATTAACATGTTTCACAACTTTTTCTGGATTAATATGCTTTACAACTTTTTCTTCTATTTTCTTGGGAATTTTAGCATGATTCTTTCGATCCTTCAGTAAGATTTTTTTTTTAGCAACAACTGTCAAATCTTTTGGTGAGACAACCCTAAAATTATAATAATTCATATAGTTTTTTTTTTATTTCAGTCAAAGTGCTGATCAACATAGCTCATAATGTATAAAGTGGCAGAATAACTTACTTATAAATATATTTAGTATTTGTGACAGGATCATAGGTGGGCTCTGGTGCTGATTTGTCCGGATCATTGAACATTTTCAATGCTTGATTTACCATCTTAATCTGCTCATCGCTCAAATGATTTAAACTGAAAATGAGAATGAAACAGTGTTAATACAATCTTATCATGTATCACTGAGAGATAGGGTTCAGCATGAATCAGCAGTTTTAAGCACTTTATCTGTGGGTAAGTATTGTTACACTAAAGTTTTGCATAAAAATACTTTAGCAAAATAATGAAATACATTAACAAAATCATATAATATGATTTTACTATGATAGGCCAGTTGTGTACTGGCAGTGAAGTTTTCCATAAAAATACTTTAGCAAAATCTTTGTGATTTTAGTAAAGTATCTTGTCTTTCTTCTTCTAGTCTTTTAAGTTTCGAGTTTTTCTTGCTCTTTAAAAAAACTAAGCTTGCAATGAGTCAAAGCGAATCCCTAGAATAGGGGTCAATTGCTATGTGCTTTTAGCGATTTGCTTCAATTCTATATAGCTTAACTATTAGTGTAACTTATGCATGTTTTAGATTTTATTGTTACACTTACAGGTCAAGTTTTTTTTAGTAATCACTACTTTGCAAGTACATTTATTTTGGAAATATGTTTTAAAAATACTTTTATTCATGAATTTAAACTCATTGAGGCCATCGGAATTCAAATTCATAGTAGTTCGATTGACTCCTGTGAGCCATTCACTCAATCTGTTTTTATGTCCCCTTTTAGTTGTGGACTATGTTATGACTTTCCTTTTTAATCAAAAGGGTAAAATTAAAGACTTGCTTTATTACATGGTATACTCACCAACTGAAAATATATTTGTCCATCAAGATCATCTGTACTAGACACTAGAACTAACTATGGTTGAATGACAATAAAAATCATATTATTTACCTATGATAAGTTTCTCCTAATTTTATTAATTGCACTGATGTATGTTTGGATTGAGTGGGGTTGGGTGTGCTGAAAAATAAAGAATTAAAAATTATTTTTTAAGGAAAAACAACAACATTATTATGTACAACTAATATTATAAACACAAAAGTTTGTATGCATGGATGTTTGTTACTCATTCACGCAAAAAATATTAATGGATTCCGGTGAAACTTGGTACACAGGTAGACAATGTCCTGGAATAGCTCATAGGATACTTTTTACTCCGGGAGTATGTTCCCTTGGGATAATTTTCTTCTATCACACGGGCGGAGCTGCTGGCAGCAGCTAGTAAATAATATTTTGTAATAGGATGTGGCGGCTAATCCTGTTGATAAGTACTAAATACAGGATGTGACTATAAATAAGGCAAATTGGGTGTTTTTTATTTGTTGGGAACATTTTTATAGGTATATGTAAAAGGTTTACAAAGACATACACTTTTACACTATGTTTACTAAGTCTCATTTGAATGTCTGAAGTTTTGCTGATGGTACCATTCTTCCAATAAGAATGGTGAAAAGGAGTCTAATAATAGTCTTACAATTTAATGTGTACTGTTTCAAGACCTTATGCATCAAAATAAGTTCCCATAGTCATTCAGCAATTAAAACACCTGGTCAAAGAAAAATGCATAGGAAAATTAACAATATGCTCTAAACATTTTTAACTGATCTTGGGACTTCCTTTGACAGATGAAAGGAGGTATGCCATAGTACTCATTAGGCATACCAGTAATGAGTTGTCTTATATTATTTATTGTATATAATTTTATACAATAATATAAAAAATTGGACATCTGACATACAAAAGCGAGCTTAACCCACTATTGGTTTCTCTTGCTATTCACAAACAATAACCAAAGCTTTATTACAAAATGCAATAATGACAGTCAATAACAACAGTGATAAACTTACTTCTCTTTTGGTTTAATCTTTGGCAAAACTTTCTCAGGCCGATGTCTGTTGATAATCGGAACCTCTTTGAGTTTTACTATCTTTCTATCAATATCTATTTTTGGTACTGTGTTTACTGGATGCTGATTTACTGGTACTACTGGCGTGCTTGCAGTGGTCGTGATGGTAGGTTTCAAAACAATATTGTCAACTACATATTGTTTATTTACATTATCATTTTTGGGCAACAAAAAACTTGCTAATTTCAAATTATTTCTGATTAAAATGCTTTCTTTCTTTTTGATCACATTGGGTCTAACACCGGTATCTGCGCTTAATAATCCATTTTCAATATTTCCACTGTTTTCATAGAATGTTTTCAGGTTATTACTAACAGGTTTGGGTGGCTCTACATTACTTGAAGCGAGGACATATGTATTACCCTGGGAACATAAAAATTAATGTTATTTAACATTATGCGAGATATCTATGCGTATAATAACAATGATAACAGTTATTACCTGAGTGGCGCCAGGATCTTGTATCAAGTAAATCGGGGCGTATTGACAGTTATTTACGATGATACCTTCTACAGAAGTATTCATATTTCTAAGTACAACACTTAATTAAAATAAAACATTACACTTAACATATATTTCTAATAATTTCTATAGAATCCCGTAAATAATATAATACCACCGCGACGTTGACAATGTTGACATAAATCTTCTGAGGGATACCATACTTGGAACTAAGTCACCTACCATAATTATAATCGATAATAAAAAGAAGGAATGGACAGACTGACAGACAACAATAAAATAATAACGAATTATACTGTTATTGTTAGTTTTCATAATTATTTAGTTTGAAAAAGGTTTCAGTGGCCTAATAGTATTAAAAATGGTTTTCGCCCCATAGAATAAAAAAATCTTTATTTCTTTTCTTTTCGCATTTGTCTTTTCTTGTTTTTATTTTAGAAATACTGAGCGTGAATAAAAATATTACTTACGGAATTTATATTTGCAATACTAGGCATTGGCAATATTTTCTAGGACGGGATCAATATGTCATCTCACTAAAATGGCTCATCATCTAAGGTCTCCTTGAAACTAAAACCTAATATTTTATTTGTGCACACAAGTATATTTAGATGTTAAGAAACCTATAGAACAACAAGCCACTGACCTCTACTATTTATCATGCCCCATTTACACATGGGCCCAGCCTCGGCCAATCGACATACTTAGCGATCGTGTAAATGGGGAAACCCCGTTGAAACAATGGCGATTGGCCGAGGCTAGGCCCATATGTAAACGAGGCATCACAGGGACAGCCCTGCGTTCAAAAATAACCAGAGTAGTGAAGGGTCGTTACTCTAACCGTTCAAAAATGCTTCGAGTTGTAACCCAGGGTCGTTCTTTTATAACTCGAGTAGCTACCCTAGAGTTAACCCAACTAACTCTAACTCCGAGCAGAGTAGGTTGGTGTAAGCGGCAGGAATGACAGTTGCTTGGCATTGACAGTTGAACTCTATGTTTGAGTAAAAAAATGCGAGTTTAGAGTATCTACCTTGATGACGTCATTACAGTTAACTCTAACCTCATTTTTGAACGCTGGGCTGGTGGCTGACAAAGTGCTTTTGTGCCTGTTTGATATTCGGCATTTTTGCGCTGTCGGCCGTAGCGAGTGTTTACGGCTTAGTTTACGGTAATAAAACTAGTGATGTCGACCTCAGCGAAATAAATATCGATAAATGTTGGTAAAAAAGATTTTACAAAAAAAAAAATGTAATAAGATGTGTACCTACTTTATTACGTTCTAGTAAGTTTGGAAGTACCTTTTAAACTTACTGGTAAACTTACAGTACTGCTTTGGTCTTAATCAGACTGCTAATTTTTTTTTATTGCCGGGATGGTAATTCTTCATGGATGTCCTTCGCCTGGGGCAGGCGAAGGGGTCTGTCAGACTCTTACTGATTAAAAACCACCCCGGTGTTCCCTCCCACACTTGGACCGGGGATCGTGGCAGCTAATACGCCATCCATGATCCCCGGCTAGGCCCGCGGGGATGTGTCCTCCCCCGCGACGTCCAAGGAGCACGCGTGAAACACTACGCGCCGCCGCCTCGGATCTTGCTGGATGGGGGACGGCGGACGACCCCGAGTCCGCCGTCCATCCGGATCTCTTTATGGGGGCTGGAAGAGGGCGTTATCTGCCCTCTGCCGACGCCCGGTTCGCCTGCGGCACGGGAGAGTGGCCACGGCCTCCCTAGCCTTCTTCGCAGCCTCCTTCTGCGAAATTACGGAAGGAGAAATTACTTCACAGAAGGAGATCACCGCATCCCACGACTCGGCGCCCCCGACCATAGAACGACCTGATAAATAATGACCTAGATAGATTAACCTACCTGGATTAACCTACCAAAATAATTATTTGTCAGTTAGCTTCGAAATTGTGGAATAATGAATACAATAACAAAGTCAAAAAGGTTCAATAAAACACATTTTATGTGATTTCATCTTAATTCTTAATTCTTTATTGTACACAAAAAAAACATACATAGTACACGGAGATAATACAGTTTATGTACAAAGGCGACAAAGGTAGGTTTCATCATTTTATAATGTATTCATTTTTATGCAGAAATCAGAAACGTTTGTTTCAAATACACCAATTACAGACATTTTTGAAGTGTGAAAATGTCGGTCAGTCAAAAAAAGAGAAGCTAAATTACACGTTCCGAAGCGTATATCTCTATAGAGAAGAACGTGCAAGAAACTGCATGGACACAGGATATCATTCGATTGTTCATTCTAGGCACGTTTCATTCTAGGGGGTTTAATGAACTAATTGTATTAATTTAAACACGTAAAATGAAACAAATAACAAATTCTAATACGGAACATATTGACTACAACAGTCGGGACTCATTAAAGAATCTAGACTAAAATCATCCCATCTAATATGGGTCCCGACTGTTGCAGTTGGTATGTTCCGTATTAGAATTTATTATTGAGCGTCAGGGAGCCGTCCGGCAGGGGTTTTTTTAAACTGAAATTGGTTATCCCTATTTTTGATATGACGAGACCTAAAAGGCCCCATACACGGTACGATTTGTCTATGTTATTTGTCAAGTTAAATCGTTAACGATCTTGACATACACTATTGATTCGTCGCTCACGATCGGTATGAAGCGACGGATTGTACAAACACATTGCACCGTCTATGGAACCTTTTACGAGCGCGAGAGTGTACTTACAGCGCTCGGTCCCGCTCGAGCCGTCTCGCCTCGTCTCGGGAGCGCTCTACACACACGAAGTCAAAAGAAACGAACGTGAATGAATGAAAAGTATGGCGAATAGAACTAAGGCGAGTCGAGTCGAGAGTGTATACACTACACAGCTCCACTCACTGCTCCTCACCTTGCAAATGTTTCGCTGAGACATTCGTGGAGCGATCTCGCCGAGAGTGTACAGCTAGCATTAAAAATAAGCGATAAATTGAAATAAATCTCAAACTCTCGGCAAAATAATCGATGACACGAAGCTGATTGACGAATGGACATACTTAAAAGCTTATAGCATAAACTTTAATGGCGGCGATAAGCTTTTAAGCGCAAACCGGCTGTGGCTGATTTTTTTCGCCCATTTATATTCTAAACTGCTTAAAATTGCACATTATTATTTTTGTATACCTGCTCACAATGCGAACGTAGAGAGTGTTTTCGCTAGTCATGCAGCAATGTACGAAAGAAAGAAACTCGCTAAACATACACACGGTTTCTTCTCTCACCTAAATCAAGTATAATTTCAAGGTCTTGAGTTGTTTGCAACACTTTACAAATTATTATTGGAAAAGAAAAATATTTTAGCGAAAATAAGGAAGACTAAAAAATACCAAAATAAGTTTAAAATAAATTTAGTCATGGCTGAGACTATGGAGGTGCTCAGCACAATGCTCAATGACCGCAGTAGAGCTGCTTCCGAAAGAATGGGACTTAAACTGAACATGGAAAAAACCAAACTCATGATAAAGAGCCATGTAGCACCCACTCCTCTCAAGATTGGAGACTACACTCGAAGTTGTGGACTATTACGTTTACCTCAGACATACAGTCCAGTTCGGTAGATCTAATTTCCGAATCCAACTCGGCTGGGTGGCGTTGGGGAAGCTGCGTTGGTATTTTCTCTTCCAACATACTACAGTTTCTCAAGACGAAAGTCTATGACCAGTGCGTGTTGTGATGACATATGGCTCCGCAACGAGGTCGCTCACAATAGGCGTCATCAGAAGGCTTAAAGTCACCCAAAGGGCAATGGAAAAGGCTACGCTCAGAGGTTTCTTGCGTGATGCAATCAGGAATGAAGATATGCGATGCCAGGCGGTGCGTTTATGGAACGCGTTGCCGTTACCAATTAGGCAAGCCCAGTCACTGGTTTCTTGCAAAAATTTAGTTAAAAACCATTTTCTTTCCCTCTAACACTATCCTGGTTCTTCGTAATTTAATTTTTTCCACCAATCACACTTTATTCTTTCTTTTTCTGCTTTTTTTCGTCCCTTTTTAATTAAATTGTGTAACATACTATCATATGTACTTAAGTATATATTTATAATTATTTATTGTGTTTTATATATATAGAGATTATATATATATATAGAGATATATACTGGAATGATTCTATCAGAAGATGAAAAAATCAAAGAGAGGTGGAAGGACTATTTTGAAAGACTGATGAATGAGGAAAATAACTGGAATGGGATTTTAGAGAGCAAACCAGTGAATTTGGGTCTAGTGAGAATGATTAGTATGGATGAAGTCAGAATAGCTGTAAATGGAATGAAGAATGGTAAGGCAATTGGTCCAGACGGAATACCAGTTGAAGTGTGGAAGTTGCTGCGAGTGGATGGATGGATGTGGTTAGCTTTGTTCTTCAATAAGTTGTTGCGGGAAGAAGCCATACCTGATGAGTGGTGCAACAGTTCCCTGGTGCCCATCTTTAAAAACAAGGGTGATGTGCTTGAATGCAATAATTATAGAGGAATAAAGCTAATGTCACATACTATGAAAGCCTGGGAGAAAGTTATTGAAAGAAGGCTGAGAGAAGAGAGTGAAATTTCACAGAACCAATTCGGTTTTATGCCTGGTCGGGGTACAACGGATGCCATTTTTTCTATACGCCAGCTGTGCGAGAAATACAGAGGTGCGCATAAAAACTTGCACATGGTATTCATCGACCTCGAAAAGGCATACGACCGGGTACCTCGTGAGGTTCTGTGGTGGGCCCTTAAGGAGAAAGGTGTGCCTGGGAAGTATGTGCAGTTGATCCGAGCGATGTACAGTCGATGCAGTACCCAAGTCCGGTCTACAGTGGGCACCACTGGCAGCTTCAATGTGGCGGTCGGCCTACATCAAGGGTCGGCTCTCAGCCCTTACCTCTTCCTGATGATAATGGACGCTCTGACGTCGGACATTCAGGAAGAGGCTCCCTGGTGTATGCTGTTTGCCGATGACATTGTGTTGGTTGCCGAGAGTGGCCTAGAGGTCCAGAACAGATTGGAGGTGTGGTGGCACAGACTGGAGAGTGTTGGCCTGAAATTGAGTAGAACCAAAACGGAATACTTGTTCTGCGATTTCGGTGGTCTCTCCGGTCCTATGCCCTTAGCTCTCGCTGGAACGCCCATACCAATCTGCTCCGACTTTCGGTACCTCGGGTCGCTTATCCAAGGAGATGGCGAGGTAGACCGAGACGTATCACATCGGATCAATACAGGATGGATGAAATGGCGACAGGTCACTGGAACAATTTGTGACCCACGGATGCCCCTCAAGTTGAAGGGTAAAATCTACAAGTCCGTGATAAGACCTGTCATACTGTATGGATCAGAATGTTGGGCTGTGAAAAAGACGCATGAAAAAAGATTGCATGTAGCGGAGATGAGAATGTTGAGATGGATGTGTGGTGTGACGAGAATGGATAAAGTAAGAAATGAATATATTAGAGGAAGTTTGAAAGTGGCGCCAGTGACTGAAAAGTTGAAGGGGAATCGTTTGTCTTGGTATGGTCATGTAAAGAGGAGAGATGAAACACATGTTACTAAAAGAGTTATGAGTATACATGTGGATGGGTGGAGAGGGAGAGGGAGGCCAAAGAAAAGATGGATGGATTGTGTGAACAGTGATATGAAAGAAAAGGAAGTTAGTGATAGTATGACTTTTGATAGGATAGAATGGAAGAAAAAAACGTGTTGCGCCGACCCCAAATAAGATGGGACAAGGGCAGGAAGATGATGATATATATAGAGATTGATCAATTTGTTAGCAGTTCACCGCAGACTACCCCCTGTATTATTTTAAGTTCTTACGATCCATCCTAAGGTTATCTGGTAGAAATCGCTGTCAGCGATAAGACCGCCATTGTACCCATACCATTTAAGTTTGAATATGTATAAGTTGTGTTACATTTTTCAGTCAGGGCCACTTACCACTAGACCAACAGGCCAGTCAAAACAGTGGACGACTTTCGGCTGAAATGATGATAAGAATTATTTCTGTTACTATGTTAACTCAGAAAGTGTGTTTAATTTTATTAAAAATGTCTATTCATTGTTACCGACAACTCGATTTTAATAACAAGCTGTATAAATAATAAAAATTATCAATTTTCATTTATGTTGCGAAATATTTAGATTATAAAATAAAATATTTCAATATTTATATTTAAATTTTTTCAGAGATCTGCGGGGAAAAAACCATGTTTCGCCCAAATGTCCGGGATTTTTGCCGTGTTATCCGACGCGACGTCGGCAATTTTGGTGATGGCAGTCCTATCTATGAATCAAATTAGTTTTCTTTTAGACCATCTGCATGTAGCGCTTAAGTCTGTGCAGGTAGATTTTTGAGACGTCGTAGTAAGGGCAGGTATGCAGGTACCATAACCGTTAAAGCCACAGGAAAACGTTCCTAGGAAACCATCTATAACTTCTTTAGATATTCTGTATTCAGTCACAGATTTTGGATAAAAATTAAAGTCGGCAAAAAAAAAAGCTAAAATAGGTACCAGATTTTTTTTTTGCCTCAGATTGAACCCAGAGTCTTAATCCCTATAAGAAATGTGATCGATAGGTATAAAAAAAAATTGTTGGTTCTTTAACTGATTGTATTTTTTTCAAAATCTGTGAATGCAGTTCAGAATATCTAAAAAAATGATGGATGGTCTGTTTGGAACGTTTTCCTGTAACTATAACGGTTAAGGTTACGAGTAATCTGCCCTTACTGACCTGTCTCAAAAATTCACCCTATACCTAAAAAATTGATTTTAACCTATTTTAAATACCTAGACGTCCACATAGATTTACCCCTTGAAGGCAACACGCCACTTTGGTCTGGATTTCTCCTCAAACAGGCGGCCATGGTCTAGCCAGCCATGGTCAATCGGCCGCGACGGCCGTCAGGCGAGTCCTCGGGAGTGATGGTGTTCGCAGCGGAAGGCAGGTACGCACTGGCACCTATTGTGGGGGACAGATGTGGGCTGCTGGAGGCTCGCGGAAAACTCACTCAGGGGTACTATATCAGCTCGGTAACCTTGGTGCTTTAAAGCATCCCCGATGTTGAGGACTCGATGGTAGGTGAGGAGCCGGGCTGATGAAAAAAAACAATGTCTTTTAAATTGATTATTCAACAAAAGAAATACACAATAATAAGGGGGGGACAAGACCGCCATGCCCTTTAATGTCACATATGGCCGTGGACCTGTCTACAGGGCTTAAGCCTAAGGCACTACTAATATTTTATTTTATTAAAATCGAGTTGTCAATGACAATGAATAGACATTTTCAATAAAATTAAACACTCTTTCTGAGTTAACATGGTAACAGAAATAATTCATCATCATTATTTCAGCCGAAAGTCGTCCACTGTTTTGACTGGTCTGTTGGTCTAGTGGTTAGTGGCCCTGACTGCTATGCCGGAGGTCGTGGGTTCGATTCCCACCCAGAACAAATGTTTGTGTGATGAGCACGATCATTTGTTCTCTGTCTGGGTGTAATTTATCTGTAATAAGAGTATGTATGTATTTAGAAATATATAAGTATGTTTCCCCCTTCCCCTCGGACCGCGAAAGCGTTTAGACGTGCATTCCGTACAAGTTTTTTCAATTTTTATTTAAAATTAATAGTTATTTCGAAATTAAAATATGAATATAATTCGCAAAAGTACCAGGCGTGCATAAGTTTGAAGAGAACGCGAAACGCAAGCAGAGCAGTGGAGGAAACGGCCGGCAAGTGTCAAGACAAGGATAGCACGCGGACCCCGCTGCGCTTACGCTGCGCGTGTGTCATATTTGTCGGTGGCCCAACTTACGAGCGATAGCGATTAGCGAGTAACTTATTTACGCGTACCTCGCCTTGACTTGATTTTTAGTCAGACTAGACAAACTAACAAGCTAAGGCAACATGTATAAAACTCCACCCAAAACGCCTCCAAATCAGTACTCATCGCGCTCGGAGTCTGATATCCGGAAGCTGCATTCAGACCAAGACCCAGTGGGAAACATCACCCAAAGAGCTAAACGCAGATGCCTTTCAGGCGAAGTCAGTGGTGATGACCTGGATATGTTTAAGAACGACATCAAGAAGATGATCAACGAAATGATATGTACCCAGAGCTCCCGTCTGGACAAATTAGAAGGTCATATTAAGGAGATAAAAAATCACTACTCGGAAATTAAGGCCACAAATACTGATCTCGAGAAGGCAATGACATTGGTCTCCGAGCAATTACAGTCCCTTGAAAATAAAATTACGGGACTAGAAAATCAACGGGGTTCCATGGCAATGCAGTTAGCTAAGTTGGAAAACAAGTTGGAAGTTCTCGACCACAATCTCATCAAAACCTCTATAGAATTACGTAATGTACCTAAAAGGCAGAATGAGACCAAGATAATGATATATGATACAATATCGTACCTCTCAAGACATCTAGGACTTGATATGGAATCCACTAGTATCCGTGATGTTACAAGACAACCCTCAAAAAAGGAAAACGTAACATCAAGTCTAACGGTTGAGTTCTGTAATACCCTGGTGAAAACGAAATTTCTTGCTGCTGTTAAAGACTACAATAAACTTAATCCCACAGACAAGATAAAATCAACCCACCTAAACTTAAAATCTGTACCGGAATCACCTATCTACATCACAGAGCTTTTAACAGCGAATACAAAAAGATTATTTTACCTTACTCGAAACCACGCTAAGACACACCAGTATAACTATTGTTGGACTTCGAACGGAAAAGTTATGCTTAAAAAGAATCCTGATAGCCAGACTATCGTGGTGAGAAGCGAAGAACAACTGAAGCAGCTGGCGGCAATCATCAAAGCATGACTACCTACGTTTAAGTATACCCTGCGATTTTTTATGTATAATTTGATTACTTTTACGAATTCTTTAAATTGCTATGTTAAAACACTAAATACAGACAATAACAATACTCACACATATAACTTTTCTCATCAACACAACATACTCTCAACATACATGCCTCACTTAACTCCTACATATAAAAACTTCACAATGTCATCACATATACTCCTTACATCTGCATGCGTTCATATCCATCATTCTTTACTTAGCTACTTCAACATCATAAAAAGTAAGTTTTTAAACTTAATGACCCCGAACATAAGCCTTCCATACGTTCTTAAAATATATACCATTCCATTTACTCGTAACCCACTAACTATTTTTGCCTTGCCAGTAAAATGACTACTAACATAAACAATCTAATTAACAGTATTGACGAACTGTCTGTATCAACTACCTATACGTGCACACCTGAAGAAACACTCTCCATCGTGAAGTGTCCTAATAACTTTATTACAATCCTATCACAAAACATTCGTTCGATAAACCGTAATTTTTTAAACTTGCAAACGCTACTGCACCGAATTTCTTTCGATTGCGACTTGATTGTCTTAACTGAATGTTGGTTACCATGCTCTAGCAATATCATTATCCCCATCCTCAATATTTACTCGTCATTTATGACCACCAAACACCTTAACCAGAGTGATGGTGTAGTGGTATACTCGAAGTCGAACCTGTCTGTTACTTGTGAAGAACCAGATTTTCACCAATCCGCATCTGGTCTTATTATAAAAATTAGCTCAGACCTGGCAATAATTTGTATTTATAGATCACCATCAATAGACAACATAAACAGCTTTCTCACAGCTCTTAACAGCATACTCGCATCGTTGCTTAGATTTAAATCGGTAGTTCTAACAGGCGATTTAAACGTGGACATCAAACCTACCACATCTGACATGCGCTCCCATGAATACCTAAATTGCCTCGCCTTTCACGGTTATCTCCCTGCTCACACCCTTCCGACTAGAGATGGAAATTGTTTGGATCATACGTTTCTCAAAACAACTTCCCCTACCCAAACCTTTGTATTAAGTTCTACAATAACTGATCACTCTTCTTCCTTACTTTGCATTTATAATAAATCTATATGGTCGGTCGCAAATCAATTTATAACAAAAATTGACTATGATGGCCTCGATAAAACAATGTCACAGCTAGATTTAACCTCTATTTTTAACACAAAGGACCCAAATATGGCTATCGATAAATTATTAAATTTAATGAAGGTATCCATTTCTGAAAATACCATAGTTAAAAAAGTTTCATCACAAAAGAGAATCCTAAAACCATGGATCACACCTGGTCTATTACGGTGCATAAGAAACAGGGACGCGCTACATAAGAAAGTTAAAAATTTCCCTGAAAATGAAGTTATTAAAATTACTTACCTTCGATACAGAAACTATTGTATTCGTATTTTAAAGAAGGCTAAAAGAATTTACGATAAAGAGGAACTAGAAAAAGCTAGTAAAAACCCTAAAACACTATGGGATACTATTACACGAGTAACTAACACTACTAAAACTAAAAATACATCTGATCAATTACTTACCTTGTCACCTACACCTAATGAATCCTGTAACTCTGTAAACTCATTCTTCGTTAATATTGGCGAGAGGCTTGCAAATAATATCCAGTCTAGCGCTACGCAGCCTTTGACAGTCCCTCAAAACACTTCTGACATCTCGGCAACTTCGTCGTTCGTCCTTGAACCTATTGATCTTGACGAAATTACAGCAACTATTCATTCATTGCGCTCTGATGCTGCATCTGGCTGGGATGGCATATCTCCTTTCATACTAAAGAGGTATTCAACCTTCCTGGCACCCATATTATGCCATATTTTTAACCTCTGCTTTGAGACTGCAGTCTTTCCCTCTTCTTTCAAAAAGGCAATCATTCACCCAGTCTACAAGGGAGGCGACGGGAACTTGCCGAATAATTACCGACCTATAGCAGTTCTAACTGCCTTATCCAAGGTACTTGAACGTCTCATTAATAAAAGACTTGTAAACTACCTAGAACATTACCAATTAATATCACCACAACAATTTGGATTTCGTAAGAACAAATCAACCTATGACGCAGTTCATGAATTAACTAACAATATTGTAAAACACCTAAACACTAATAAAAAAGTCCTAACAATATTCTTAGACCTTGCAAAGGCGT
This sequence comes from Mythimna vitellina, assembly GCA_949316375.1. Taxonomy (NCBI): domain Eukaryota; kingdom Metazoa; phylum Arthropoda; class Insecta; order Lepidoptera; family Noctuidae; genus Mythimna; species Mythimna vitellina. Next base: position 5,220,076 of record OX438689.1, on the reverse strand, counting down.
TCGACACCGTCCCCGTTCGTTCTCTCATACTTAAACTTGAAAAGATGGGTGTCAGGGGATTGCAACTTGATCTCTTTCAAAGCTACCTGACAAATCGCTCCCAGATGGTCAAAATTCATCAGCATAGTAGCAATGAACTTCCCATCTGCTGTGGCGTGCCACAAGGAAGCATTTTGGGTCCCACCTTATTTCTAGTCTTTATAAACGACTTATGTAATTTAGATATCCCAAATGCTAAGATGACATCATATGCGGATGACACTGCTATAACTTTCGTCGCTAACACATGGTCTGAACTCGAGGACAAGGCACAGAATGGCTTTAACGAAGCGCTGACCTGGCTTACTCTAAACAGGCTTACACTTAATACATCCAAAACTAAGTTTATTACGTATTCGGTAAGTTCTGCTACTCAACCCAACCAAACAATATTAGTAAAAGCTCACACCTGTAATTTTCAAACTCAAATGTCATGCCAATGTACACCCATATCTTCTACGGACGAAATCAAATACCTAGGTATAATCATAGATAAGAATCTTAAATTTAAATCTCATATTAATATCCTCACTGGCAGAGTTCGTAAACTTATATATATATTTAAAACCCTTAGAAGCATTGCTAATCCTACTATTATACGTAATGTTTATTTTGCCTTATGCCTATCTATTATTACTTATTGTATTCCCTGCTGGGGTGGTGCTGCAAAAACAATCCTCAAACCACTGGAAGTAGCGCACCGGGCCATACTGAAAGTGGCTACCTTCCGTCCAATAATCTATCCTACTAATAAATTATACACAAATTGCAAAGTCCTCAATGTGCGGCAACACTTTATTTTACAATCAATTTTATTGCAACACCGCGTAACCCCCTATATTGAACTGACCAAACGCCGAAAAGATATAATATGTACGACGCCAAAAGCCCACTTGACTTTTACTAAAAGATTCTTTTATTATTTAGGTCCGTCCCTTTACAATGTAATTAACAATAAATGTCCAATTTACAGACTCTCCTATCATAATTGTAAAAAGGCTCTTCGCACATTCCTCCAAAATAAAACCTATGACGAAACGGAAAAATATTTAACTTAATGACAAGTTTGTAACTTGTACCACACCCCAAAACATAACACACACTAATCAACCCATTGACTCAACACGTTTACACAGCCACGCATGCTTTCATTGCCGATTACTTACGCACATACACTCATTCACACATCCAAACACATTCACAGACCAATACACGACACACTCAACACACGTACACTCACACACACAAAAGTATCTAATAAGTTCTGTTAAACATTTTACTTGAATTTAAGTTGTTAAAATAAAATTGTAGTAATACAACTCTAGGGGATAGGCACTGTTACTTCTTAATACAGGCTATTTCATAGCCTAGCAAGGAGAACAGTACGTCACCCACTTGATTGTAAGAAATGTATAACTACCCACTTTCTGAAAACACGTAAAATGTACTACAATCTGTTTTTTTTTATAAATAAAGATTTATTATTATTATTATCAGTTGTCTAGTACTCATAACAAAAGCTCTGCTTATCTTGGGACTAGACGGCGTTGTGTGAAAGTTGTGAAATGTTATAATTATTTTATTTGTTTCTGTTTTTACTTCTCAGCTCTTAGGCTGGTATTTAACTACATTTACGGGCCAAGCCAAGTAAATGTAGCATGTGGTGTGTTATGTGGAGGATGCGTTCTGAAGAAGACCTATTTCGTGTTCGTCTATTTGTAAGAACTTTCTGACAATGCGACATGTATTTAAGATGGCAGCTTTTTGTAAGGGTATATAAAGGGTATCATTAAGACATAGTAACTTCAGACTATGGAGGAGATGATCCGGGATGACACCTGTTGTGGAAAGGACGATAGGGACCACATAAACATTTTCTTGTCGCCATATTCTAGTATTTACTATATTTTTCCGTTATTGTCTTCTGTATGTTATGTGTGTTTGGAACAGCAATATCTATTAGGTAGGTTATATTATTTATTTTATTCTGTAGAATGATATCCGGCTTATTATAGTGGATTTTCCTGTCGGTGAGAATAGCTCTGTCGTAATACAGTTTGTGTTTCATTTTCTAGAATAGTTTGTGGTGTGTAGGTAATTATAATGAGGGGTGTTTGTGTCCTGGGGCCCAAGTCTGCTATTTTTATAAACTAGTCATTCCAACACGATCCCATTGTCATGTTGCTAAAAGTTCGTAATCTGTTAATTAATAATGATCGATCATTGATCCGTCAATGGTCTCGTAATATAGTTGTGGTAGAATGATAATATCGAGCTTGTTAAAAGCAATGACTGCATAATGACGATCTAATGGTAGGTTACTGATCAAAGGAACTGTCGAAATTTTAGCAAAGTACTGCATACGACAGATATTAATTTGTCAATATGTATGAGATTATCATTCTAAGCCACTTCTTTCGATGGAGTGTCAGTGGTTGACCATTGAAAAGTCATAATGACGTCATTATATTAGTAGAATAACAAACTTGTCAAAAACAACTATTATGAAATCCATGATAGACCATTCTGACACTATTGTAATAGCAGACTTGGGCCCCTGTATGAGTGCATATTTCATTGCAAATTTTTGATGAAGTACGTTTGCCACTTGATTATATCTGTGCGTGAAGTCCGTTTGGGTAAGAGTCGTACAGGCTCCAGTGATAAGATGAATCGTTTCTGTATGTATATGGATTATAGAATAGAATAAACTTTATTGTACAGCAAAAAAGTAACATAACTTATACATAAACTTAAATCTATGAGTATAACAAACTCATTGTTGAGTTAAGCTCGCCTTTGTACATAAATTGTCAAATCCATGTATTGTATTTAAGTTTTGTGTGTACATTTGTACAATAAAGAATAAAGAATACAATGGCGGTCTTATCGCTAACAGCGATATCTACCAGACAACCTTAGGATGGATCGTAAGAACTTAAAACAATACAGGAGGTAGTCTGCGGTGTACTGCTAACAAATTGATCAATCTCTATATATATATAAAACACAATACATAATTATAAATATATACATAAGTACATATTATAATATGTTACACAATAGTTGGAGGAAATTAAATTACGTAGAACCAGGATATTGTTAGAGGGAAAGGAAATGGTTTTTAACTACATTTTTGCAAGAAACCAGTGACTGGGCATGCCTAATTGATAACGCCAACACGTTCCACAAACGCACCGCCTGGCATCGAATATCTTCATTCCTTCATTCATTCAACTCTCCACCAACCTCTAAACAAAGTTTCATGCCTCTGAACATTTTTGAAAATTTTCGAAACATTTTTTCCAGTTCGCCACAGACACCTCTTCCTCGGGCTTCTCGAATGCTGCCAGCGCGTCTTCCGGCGATCAAAACTGTCTCCCTTTCAGCTGACGTTTTATATTAGGGAATAAAAAGAAAAACTGATCTGATGATGGAGCCGGAAGGTAGGCCACAGGTACTCCGTAATTAATCAATGTATCGTAGCAGTGTTTGGGCTTATTAGAATTGTCATGAGATGCACTTTGGCTAGAAGGTACTATCGAACTGATCTGATGATGGAGCCGGAAGTTGGAAGGTAGACACAGGAACTTCATAACAAAACAATGTAACCGAGCAGTGTTTGGGTTAATTGGAATTTATATGAGAAATAGACACTCTGTTTATAAGTATATCGCAACTAAAAAGTGTGAAATAAAAACTTTTTACAAAAAAAAAAAAAATACAACCGACTTCACTAAAAAAAAAAAAAACACTAAAACGATCAAAATAACTTTAATTTCGGAAGTCGGTGTTTCTCGGTATTGTTTGTTTCTTATTTAAACATTTTTTAGTGGCGGTACCACAATAAAAAAAGTACTACTCAGCCAAACTTAAAGTCATCGCATATATGTATAAACAAAGCAATTTTACTTGTTACGACAGTTCTGCTGCGAAGAGTTCCGTTCCATATCTTCGAAGTTAATCATCAGAATACTACATTATTTCTATGGAATCAACTCAAGTATAACCTTTCAATAAAAAAAAAAAAAAACATTTTCAAAATCGGCCCACATTAGACCGAGAAATCGGTGAACATACATAAAAAAAAATACATTCAGACAAACATAGAACCTCCTCCTTTTCCTCAAACATTTTGAAGTCGGTTTTAGAAAATTACATACAGCCAAACATACGAGTACAACCTTCTTTTTGAAATTGGTTAAAAATAAATAAAATCATTTTCTAAATTATAAACAAATATCAATTTCAAATTGTAAAAAATAATTATCAATGTAAAACTTAAAAAAAAAACTATTAACAATGTGAAATTGTAAAAAGAATATAAAAAAGCATATTTGAAATATTTATAAAAGAGTCTTTGACAGAAAAAAAATAACTGTTTGTTAGCACTATAACGTGCTTTCCAAGGCACGAAGGGATGTCGATATGCAATGGATGACCTATCCATTGACCTCGAAGATCGAACCATGCAGCTATACCTAAATTTTTGGCTACTACTTTAATACCAGGTCCTCATTAATTTTTTTCTATCAATAAGATACGGAACTGCAAAGGTGCAGTCTGTGAAATTCAAATTAATTTAACAAATGTAATAATGTCAACAATGATTCGCAAATTTTCACCACCGCATCAATAGACTTGTTGATTTATATTTTCTTCCAATTCATGTGTCAAAACAAATACAAACCAGCTAATTACATATACCTACCTCTTGGAGGTTATAAGACTTTCAGTCTCTGGAAGACTCGCAGTATTATCGAGAACACCACCGTGGTCTGGCCAGTGGTCCTTGATAAATAAAACATGAATATCTTCTATTCAATAATATTTCTTGTGTAAGTTGAGCTCAATATCGAACTTGGTTTCGTACTTTTTATTGTCTTTTTTTGTGAGAAAACCCTACAGGTCTTGTTTTTCTGAAATCCAAATAAAAATCTGGAATAAAATTTAATTCAACGTAAAAACTTAGGCTCATACATTTGTTTGCAGAGTTGTACAAAATATAGCAGGCGATGGAATTCAAATCAAGGTGGAGCAAGGCTGGTTAGAAGGAGAGATACTGGACTTAATTACTGGAGATGGACAGTTCTGTAGTTTTAAAGGCATTCCATATGCTCTACCTCCTAATGGAACCTGGAGATTTAAGGTAAGAACCTGCTCAGACACTTGATTATACACAAATTGAGCTATTATTGCTTAACTAATTCATAATGCCTGACAGTTAACGGCCAATTCCTAATATTTGTTTTCAGGCACCTCAGCCTCCTCAATCTTGGACTGGAGTAAGAAGTGCTAAGCAACATGGTTCTGTATGTCCTCAATTCGATATCCTAACAAGCACATTTATCCCTGGGAATGAAGATTGTCTTTTTCTCAATGTGTATTCGCCAAACACAACACCCGACAAACCTTATCCAGTGGTAGTTTTCATTCACGGAGGTTCGTTTAAGTTTGGATCCGGCGATGATGACACTTATGGACCGGACTTCATCGTCAGAAAAGATATTGTTCTGGTGACAATAAATTATAGATTGGATGCATTAGGTTTCTTGAGCCTCGATACTGAGGAAATTCCTGGAAACGCAGGTATGAAGGATCAAGTTGCGGCTTTGAAATGGGTGCAAAGAAACATCGAACATTTCGGAGGTGATAAAGACAGAGTCACCATCATGGGACAGAGCGCGGGCAGCGCTTCTGTTGGATTACATATTGTTTCTCCAATGTCAAAAGGTTTGTTCCACAGGGCTATTGCAATGAGTGGTTCTCCATTTTGTGATTGGAGCTTGCCATTCCATCCTGCAAGACGCGCATTTGCTCTTGGTAAACTTCTTGGTTTGGAGACTGAAAACCCCGATGAACTACTCAAATTTCTTCAGTCTGTCCCTTCAGATAAATTAGTAGCCACGAATCCGAATATCATAACTTTGGAAGAGTACAGTAACATGATCAAAATGTATCAGTTTGTGCCGGTTATTGAAAAATTTAATGGTGAAGATAATTTCCTGACCAACAATATTTTTGAAGAATTTAGCTATACAAATGAGGTGGATATCATGTTTGGAAATACTAACCAAGAAGTGGTTATAGTAATAGAGTATATTATATCTCAACTTTTAGAAAATTATGCTAAATATCCAGAAATATTTGTCCCTCGAAAAACTTTGCACAAGCTCGGGCCAAATTCCGTCCTGGAACTATCAGATAAAATTCGTAAACATTATTTAGGAAACAAAAGAGTTGATATAAACTCTATAAAAGAGTTTATTAATTATGCGAATGATATTTCATTTGTACATGACAACAGAAGATATTTTATTAATTTGCCTTTTACTGAAAATACAGTTAGATATCATTATCAGTTTTCTATTCATGCAAGTAGAAATATCTATGGCTTACAAGGAGAAAAATACGGCATATTCGGTGCTGCCCACATGGATGAGTTGTTCTATTTGTTTGATCCAAAATTATTGAATCTGGTTTTGGTAAAAAATAGTACGGAATTCCAACATATTGATAAAGTAACTACGTTTTTCACGGACTTTGCTAAACACGGGTACGTAAGACCTTGCTTGTTACTAAGTTCCTCTTATTTCCTCCCTTTCGATTAGATAAATTATATATGATTATTGTTTATTTCAGAAACCCCACTCACAGTTATGAATCTGAATTTGGCATAAAGTGGCCATTGTTTGATAAGGAGACGTTGCAGTTCATGGACATAACAAATAGTAACTTGACTACCTCAAGTTTGGTTGATGATGACAATTTCAAATTCTGGAATCAGTTTTATTGCTCCGCTAAAACTTATATTTAAACTGATTGTAAATATTGCATGTTATTGAAAGGTAACATGGGATTATTAACTAAATCCCAGAAATAAAAACGTAATGCTGAACTTGTGTTTCAATTTTTCATAAGCCCATATTTTATATTCTATTTATTTACTTAATTCCTTTGCTTTGAAATAGCTACCTACTACGATAGTTTTCAATGGTGTTAGGTACTTATACCTTTTATAGGTCGTAAAATGGGTTGCGTTTAGAGCTCGTGGTACTCAATAATCACTATTCAACATGGCGACAACTTGACGCTATAATGCTCTGGATAATGCCGTATATGAAATAAATTAAATAAAGACGAAGAATTATGTCAAGTGGACTAACGTTGTTAATTTAAAATCATTTGGTTTCTTTCACATTTTTCATTTGAAATTACCATGTAGGATCTACAACGGTTTAAAGTGGGTTAGCATCCTTATGCGCTTTTTTCGTGATATCTTGTAGGGTATCAAAATAAGGGCTTGAGGAGACGATTCGAAAAATCACAAAAATGTAGAAAATAAAAATAATTGTAAGTACCTATTAAAAAAACCCGAATGCACGAAAAAAAAAAAGTCCATAGGAAATAGGTCACTTTTCAAGCAGTCTGAATAATCCAGTTGGTTTGTGGCATTTATTTTAGTTTACACAGATTTGTAAACTAAAACGAGGTGTTTTCTATGTCCCAACTGCATAAATATACTGTAATAATCCAGGTATAGTCAACCGCATGTCTGCGCACATCTTGTCAAATGTCTCTTGTCAAATGTGTCTTGGACATCTTGTCCAGTTGTGTCTTGACATGTTATTTGAAACTTGATTAAATGCAACACGTCAACTTATAAGCCGTTTGCTACTTTGTTTTAGAGTAGGTACACTTATTATATACCTAGTGATAGGAAGAGCTGGGTGTGAAATTGCATTAAGATTTATCGAAATCTAATCTAATTTTATCAATTTTATTTTTTTTAAAGTAGGGATCTATAATTTTGCGCAAAGTGATATCGATAATTATTATTCTATGGATAGCATTATTTTGATTAATCTTTCGTACTTCGTAATTAGAGAAAAAAAAGTCATTGTGTTTCGCGTAAATCTGCGTTCCGGTATCCAACAGGGTAAATGTAGGTTTATTAATTTGCGATGAACATTTTTTTTACGAAAATACTAGATAAGTATTCTTTACACGGAGCTACGCCAAAGAAATTACGTACGAACGAACTGCTTTAATTTCAGAGATCTTTGTTTATGGTTTATTTTTTTATTGTTTAACAGTTTGTTGTGTTTTTGAAAAAGGTTTTTTATTTTTCGCTTTTTACTTCCTTTAAGGTAACCCCTCAACTAAACCTAGTAATTATTAAGACCATTTATAGCCAGAGTGCATCTGTCTTCTGGAAAAATTCAGCTAGAGTAACTAGATAAATACCTATATTGTTTTATGACGGAGTTCGGACCGTCTAATGTTCTGGCTTTAGTATCAGATCGATGGAAAGTACTTTGTCAACGAGACTGCATTCTTTTTCTGCAAGCGAGGTATTAGTTTGTAATAACATTGTTTTTAGGAATACCAAAACAAACCAAATGAATTTGAATACTGTGTAATCTGTATCATGTAATAAATTGCTATTTCTGTACATTACTAATAGTAACACAAACTTACAATAATTTGTAAGTCCGATTGTCGAAGTATGATTAGTTTACCTTAGTTTTAAATTTTATTCTCATTTTAGTGAAATGTAAATTTCATAATAAAATAATAAATATCCCAGAAAATTCTATTATTCTAAAGGGTCTTGACCGACAGACAGACAGACTGAAAACAAAGTGGTCACATAAGAGTACCGGTTGGGTTTTTCCTTTTGTGGTACAGAACCCTATAAAAAGAATTTTACAAATCGGTTACTAATTGACGGATTTCTGAGGTAACAAAAATTAATAAATAAAACCGAAACGAGAACCTCCTCCTTTTTTTGAAGTCGTTTAAAAATAAGTCGGTTCATGACACTAAACTAGTCTGGTTAAACACTAGAATCGTATCGTAAGAATTAGTCAATATGTATGAAGCTGCTGCATTTACGCGATAATCTTTTCATATTTTTGAGAAACCACGATTTTCGAAATTAAGGGATAGGATTCCGAAAATCATGTTTTCGCGGCATACAATGAGGAAGGATGGAGGAAAGGATTTGTGACTTCAGGTCTATATTTTTAGTTCGTAAGTAGCGGTTTAAATTGTATACCTTCTAATTGTGTTGTATATTTTACCAGTTTCGTCGTGTGCGGCAAATTTATAGAAAAATTCAATTACTTTTCTGTGAATACTGACCTCTAGGCCTGTATCCGAAAAAGTTCAAACCTCTTCGTACCTACCACATAATGGAATAAAGTCGGTTAAAAATGGCTGCCAATATGGGAAGCTGGGGGTTTTCGGCGGGGTTTTTTCTGAATGACGTTCAGTTGCCGTTTTGAATATTCGAAAATTGATTCCTAGTGGATATTGCGATGTAAAAAATTGGTGTAGTTTTGTTTCCAGCTAGACAATATGTGAAATCATTGAAATAGGCGTGATTCTGGCAAAATGGTGCTGAGAATGTTATTGAATTATTGACTACGTCAGCGAAGCTTGCTGAAAAAGCTGACTCGTTACCTATGCTGCCAAAAAAAAAAAAAATAGAATGTGTTACACCTGCATTCTCACCATGGGATCTTAAGGCAACAGTCCTTGCACGCATGCACGATCTGCGCATGGAGATGCAACGCCGGGGCGAAACTCCGCTGGCAGGCGGTCGCCTCCTTCTGTGAAGCAGTAATGCTAGCAAAGGAGGCGGCCGATCGCGTGAGGCAACGATCCTCACGCCTCAACCACCGCCGGGATTCCGATCCCGATTTCCGGCTACCGTAGGCGCGGGCTTGCGGACGGCGATCAATGGGTGGCTCGCCGTCCGTCCGTCCGGTAACCGTCCGGACCGAGCCCAAGGCGTCGACGGCGCGTACTCTTCCACTCGCGCCTCAGGGAGATGTCAGCAATTCGTAGGGGCCCAGCAGGGTCGAAGCCAACTGGGACCACGGGTAGTGTGACAGTGAAACCGTGTGAAACGCGTGTGTGAATTGGGTTTTTAGTCAGTAAAAGTCTGACACTATCTCCCGCACTGCCCAAGAGCGAAATTTGTCATAAAATGATATTACCGCCTAAAAAAAAAAACACCCGCATTGGAATAATGGAGCTAATGGAGCTCAAAGAAACTGCTCGCTAATGGAGCTCAAAGAAACTCAAAGTAACTGAAAACTTTTTAAACTTGAGACTGGCATAATGCAGAGTTTGAAACTAGAACAAAACAAAGAAGGTGCGATAACTTGAGCTATATAATATTTTAGCGATAGACTGCGCTACTCTACCTCTGTTTCTTTGCAAAATAAACATAATAAGTACAGTACATTAATTCTGACAGGATTAGTTAATGTAACTCTGATAACAAATAATCCGCATTTTTAAGAGGACTGCAGGAGCTAATCGCGGGTTTTATAATGCACAAAAGTACGTGATCCACTGCAGTAAACAAACACATACATAGATAGCGTGTTCAAAATATAATAGGTACAGCTAATTTAGCATGATAGGAAAAATCAATCCTTTATCGATTAAAAACCGGACATCATTCCGGACATCATTCCATTACTTATAGAATAATCTGACTAACATTCAACAATAACAACGTAAGCAACGTTTAACCTTTATAGTGTTTTAATTTTATAATCAAATCTGAATATTTTTCGTAAATCGCTAAAATGTTTCTTTGCGCCTCTCTTTCTTTCATATGTAGTCCGAGAGTGATTGCGTCTCTTAGGTCCTGTATTCCTCTAAATTTTTTATGATTTTTACTGCTTTAAAAGGTGAAGTTTACGAAATCTAACGAATTTTCTAATCCATTTGTAGTTGCCGCTCAGAAATCCATGAAAAGGAAGAATGAATATTTTCTTTTCAATCTCTTTCTTCATGTAAGTATTTTTTTAATAATTAAAATATACCAATAATATGATCAGGAAGATGTCGAAATCTTTGTTCATTTCCTTCCGTCGATAACTGCCTTTTCTATATGTTTATTAAATATAGATATAAACAATCAATAATTAAAAACATATTTAGGTACTTTTCTTGCCTTAGTTTAGGTTGGTAGGTCTGGTTTGACTAAAGTTATAAAAATTATATGAGTTAAAAATAAATTAGGATTGATAAACTTCGCTGTCTGTTCAATAAATGACCGTAATATTTCAGTAATGCATAGTGGAGGTCAGTATCTGATAAACTGCTTCGAAAGAGCTGATGTAGAAACCAGACTGTCAATAAAAAATAAGTAAGAACGCAAAAATATGTTAGAATTTTTTGTTTACAGTAAAATAAAACAAGACTGTCACGAAAAAAAAAAAATATCTGAGATTCAAACTCGTATCGTGCTGCGCGCCGGTCTAGACATGAGACTACTACGTTACGGCGCTACTAATTCCTGGTTAAAATTAGTGTTCTTATCATCATCATCTTCCTGCCCTTGTCCCATCTTATTTGGGGTCGGCGCAATACGTTTTTTGCTTCCATTCTATCCTGTCAACCGTCATACTATCACTAACTTCCTTTTCTTTCATATCACTGTTCACACAATCCATCCATCTTTTCTTTGGCCTCCCTCTCCCTCTCCACCCATCCACATGTATACTCATAACTCTTTTAGTAACATGTGTTTCATCTCTCCTCTTTACATGACCATACCAAGACAAACGATTCCCCTTCAACTTTTCAGTCACTGGCGCCACTTTCAAACTTCCTCTAATATATTCATTAAAAAAAATTAGTGTTCTTATATAAACGTCAAATCGACTGCTTGGCCCTTTATCAATGATAGCGTGATGTTTTTCGTCTAAGATATTAAATTTGTAGCCAAATGAAAAAAAAGTATTTTTTCGTTTCACCGCTTTGATTTTATTATGTTTTGATTACTTTTTATAAAAATGTAAAGTAAAAATGTCAATGATATATTAGAAATATGCTGAAAATTGTTTTATTATTATTATCGAAGTACCATCGTATATTACATGCAAAACAGACGATAAAATACTCACAAAAATAATTACAATGACTGGGGTAGAACTCGCGGCAAATGTCGTTCAATACCAACATTTTGGAATATTGCTCACCGCCTATAGCAAATAGCGTGATAATTTATAGCCTATAAGTTGCCCTGACCTGCAAGGATTATGTATGCAAAATTTGAACAGGATTGGTTTAGTTGTTTTTGTGTTTTATTTGTATGTGTGTTTTTGTAGATAGATATAGATTAGATAATCGCAACACCATTCCAATGGATGAAAATAGGAGTTTAGGCTGTATTTGTGACATAGCTGTTGTGATTTGTTTTTTCTAAAAAAGAGTTCATCGCAAAATTTGTTGTATATTTTTTTTTGTTATTTATGTTCTATATCCGAGCAACAAGCATTAATCAAAAGAATAAATCAAACTTATACTGAATATATTATAACCAACAAAAAGTCCTGTTTTTACATTTTATTTGGAGTCCTTTAAAAGATTTCAAATTAAAAGTCAAAAGTTTTTTATTTTACAAAGGCCTACATGGGCACTTATAAAACGTCAGAAGCTAGAGCATATTTCTAAATTAATATAATAATTCTAATCATAATTACATAATATAGTTTAGTAGTTTACTTTTCTGCATACATCTGGGTAACAAACGGGCACATGATTCATTCACTTCTAAATTGAACTACGTATAGTTTTAATTTTCTGAAACGCTTCCACTCTTTAATTTTTTTAGAGACACAACAGTAACCGCATTTTATTTAATCTTTTTTCGTTAGTGGCCAGTTTGATTTTTGAATAAACTCGTTTGATGCTTGGAGATTTTAATTCACTTAATTATTTTTCAAATGCTTTTGACGTTCCTTATTCAAATTTATTTATTTAAACTTCACGTACAGTGGTAGTACATAAGCGGACATAATGCCACAAGGCATTCTCTACCAGTCAACGATTTGGTTAAAAGCTTGAACAATAAATAAATAACAGATATTTAAAAAAGAATGTAGTATCATTATATTAAATGGCTTATAATAATAAAATACGTATATATGCTAATATAAGAAACTAATAAATACTATAATAAATATGAAATCATTGTAATTAAGAGAACTTAAAATATAACAATTATGACGAAGATCGAACTAAGGTTGAGAGGACTTCAAGTAGTAGTTCCGAATTTTACGCTTGAAGGAAAATTTACTTTCAGCTTTTTTGATCTCAAGGAGAAGCACCTTCCAGAGTTTTACGGTAGAGATAGTGTAAGAATTAGCCATAAACCCAGTACGGTGAGGAGTATGAAGAAGAATGTTTATGGATGCTCGAAGGTTGAGATTATGAGAGCTGTCCAATACTTTAAAATATTGTTTCAAGTAATCAGGAGCATACGGATCGTTCATAATAGTGAAGAGTCAAATCATATTATTCCCTAAGAAACGCACATAGCACATTAGATCCCTAGGGACAGCAGAATGAATTGCTTTAGGTTTTTTTTTTTATTGGGTGGGAAAATCAACTTATGACAAATCGCGCTCTTGGGCGGAGCGTGAAATAGTTTCAGACTTTTACTGATTAAAATCCCACTCCTGATCCTTCTTTGCCTTCGTCCCAGGGCCCCGGGTTTCACTTCCACACTACCCGTGGCTCCAGTAGGCTTCGACCCTACTGAGCCCCTACGATTTGCTGACATCTCCTTGAGGCGCGCGTGGAACCGTACGCGCCGTCGACGACTTGGACTCGGTCCGGGCCGGGTCACCACCAGGGCCAAATTTTATAAGAAGAAATAGGGTATATGTAATTTCAAAGGAGATAATAAAGAGTATACTTAAAAAAAGCGCATCATTTATTAAAAAGTTTTTTTGGAACTTTTTGCAGCACATAACAATTTTTCATTTTTTTTTAAAGAATTTTACGACTTTTAATAAATTTCAATGAAGCCCTGTTAAGTACCTAGTTGGTCACTAGGTACTGTATCAAACTGTACTTACTATAAAAGTGCAAATGAGTAATAGTTAGTATATAATATCAACTCGTCCATTTCATATTTTTGGCAGAGTAATTCAAAGTGTAGCAGGTAATGGGATTCGAATTAGAGTGGAACAGGGCTGGTTAGAAGGAGAGATCCTGGACTTGATTACTGGAGATGGACAGTACAACAGTTTTAAAGGCATTCCGTACGCTCAACCTCCTAATGGAACCCTGAGATTTAAGGTAAATCTTTAGAAACATTGCCAGTCCTTAGGTACTGATTAATTTAACGGATCTGGCCTGATTGCGATCTCTGATTTATTTTCAGGCGCCTCTACCTGCTCTTGTGTGGGATGGAGTGAGAAAAGCAACTCAGCATGGCACAGTTTGTCCCCAAAAGGATATCTTCACAAATAAATTAATTCCGGGAAACGAAGACTGTTTGTTTCTCAATGTATATTCCCCGAACTTGACGCCTGAAACACCTCTACCAGTTTTAGTATTCATTCACGGAGGGGGATATAAAAGCGGTTCTGGCAATGTCGACACTTACGGACCAGACTTCATACTCAGGAAGAATATGGTAGTCGTAACATTTAACTATAGATTAGATGCACTAGGCTTCCTTAGTCTCGGTACTAAACAAGTTCCTGGAAACGCGGGACTCAAGGATCAAGTTGCAGTTTTGAAATGGGTGCAAAGGAATATTAAACATTTCGGAGGTGATGCAGACAGAGTCACCATCATGGGCCAGAGCGCAGGCAGCGCCTCTGTTGGATTACATATTGTTTCTCCGATGTCACAAGGATTGTTCCACAGAGCTATTGCAATGAGTGGTGCTCCGTTTTGTGATTGGAGTTTGGCATTTCATCCTGAAAGGCGCGCATTTGTTCTTGGTAAGAAGCTTGGCTTTGAGACTGAAGACCCCAATGCACTACTTGAATTTCTTCAGTCCGTCCCTTCAGACAAATTAATTGACACGAGTCCCAATATTTTATCATTTGAAGAATATACCTATAACTTACTTAAAATGTATCAGTTTGTACCTGTGATTGAAAAATTTGATGAGACAGATAATTTTCTGACTAACGATATTTTTAAAGAATTTCACCATGTTAATAAAGTGGATATTTTGTTTGGACACACTAGCGAAGAAGGACTTACAATCATTGACCTCTTAGCTTCGACCTATATTAAACGATATGATAAGTACCCAGAACTTTTCGTCCCTCGAAAACTTTTAAACCAACTTGGGCCAAAATACATCTTGGAATTATCAGATAGAATTGTGAAATATTATTTCGGAAATAAAAGTATTGATAAAGAATCCATAAAAGATTTTTTACGTTATGTAAATAATGTTGGATTCATTTATGATATCACTAGATATTTTTCGACATTGCCTTTTATTGATAATACTGCAAGGTTTTTTTACCAGTTTTCTACCATGTCGAGTAGAAATGCGTACGGTCTACAAGGAGAAAAGTACAATATATTTGGAGCTGCCCATATGGACGACTTGTTTTATTTGTTTGATCCAAAATCATTGAAGCTAATTTCGGATAGAAACAGTACAGAATTTCAACTTATAGATCAAGTTACTACAATCTTCACGGATTTTGCTATACATGGGTAAGCTCATTATACTCACAGATTTTATATGAATAATAATTGTTAATTAACGCTAAGGCGAGGACCTTAAGAGAGCCGAGGACGGTAATCACCAATATTCACGTGTATCATACGACGTTTTTCAATACACTTGTGAAGAAAAATAATTAAATTAGCTACAATTTAGGGGTCTTTAAGTCAAGAGTGAATAGGCTATTTCTAGGCAAGCGTACTCCATCGTCGATCACATCATCGTTTACCATCAGGTGAGATGGTGGTCAAACGCGAGCTTATCATTATTAAAAAAAAATATTTTTGTTTATCTATTAGGGAAGATCGTTTGACCATATCGCCTAGTCTTTCGTCAAAGTTTTCTTGCGTATAAGTCTTCCGTATTCAAATATCATAGTTTTTTCTTTTGTTTTACATTAGAATGCGGGTGTAACACATTCTAATATTTTTGTAGTATTTGGCAGCAAATGTTTCAATTCAGCCTTCTCAGTAAACTTCGCTGAGGTAGCCAAAACTACAATAAAATTCTCTGCTCCATTTTACCGAGAACGTGCCTATTTCAATGATTCCACATATTGTCCAGTTGCGCAGACACTTGAGATACAAAACTACACCAGTTTTACATCACAATATCCACTAGGAATCAATTTGCGAATAATTAAAACAGCCACTGAACTTCACTAGAAGAAATCCCGCAAAAAACTCAAAAAAAAAATTACCATTTATTAAACAACAAAACTAGTAAGTGTTTTTTTTTTGTATTATGGCGGTAAAAAATTGAGTGTGTTTTGTTGTATTTCCTCACTCCATTTGGGCAGGCTAAGTCTCACTACCAATCGCCTCGACATCAGTAATAAATATGTAATGCAGATGCAACCGTTCTAATGTTTTTGCCGCATTTGGCAACTAAAGTATCGAGTCAGCCTTCTCAATTTCATTTTGCCACTAGAAATAAATTTGTGAATAATCATTGACATTTCGAAATCATTGTGAATAATTAAAACCGCCACAGAACTCGAAAAAAATTACGCCAAAAACCGCGCACATCATAAAATGACGGTCATAGAGTAGCTAGACTGTTTTAAAAAATAAAAATGAACAGGTTGCATATCTACAAAAAAAAAGCATTTTATTTGAATAAACAATTTATTTATTAAACATGTATAATAAGGTGTTTCAAGAAATCACCATATATTATGCCTAATATGAGTGATTTAAAAATTAGATCATTAATAAAGTACACATTTTAGGAGGTCGTTAATAGGAGTTTTTACGTCACTATTCAAACCCTCAGTCAGAATGCTTTTTAATCATTGAGATAGTTGTGAGAAATTCAAAAAAATAATGATCAAACGTTTTTTTCAGCAATCCCACCTATAGTCCTGCGTTCAATATGACTTGGCCTTTGTTTGACAAGAAGACGTTGCAGTTCGTGGACATAGGAAATGGAAACTTGACTGTCTCCAGTATGGTTGGTGATGACAGCTTCAATTTCTGGGAACAGCTTTATACCTCCACTGGAAAATATATTTAAACTGTTCTTAAGTATTGGTGGTTATAAATAAAGATTAATAAGTGATGATTTGTGCAGTCATTCTAGTCATTAGTCCCTATTGATGACGAGGCACACCCCCTCCGCTTATATTAAGCCATTTATCGTGAAACGTTGCGATGTGGTATCGTTTTTGTATTTAGTTAGTCAGTTGAAAATAAAAAAATAAAACCTCTTTAATAACTTATACGTACTGTTTTCTAACTGCCACAAATTTTCTCCCGTTTGGACCCAATCTGAGCTTTAGTTCGTCTTTTGTATTGTGTTCCTTAGTTCTTTTTGCCGACTCTGGGGCATTCACCCCTATTCCTAGAAGTTAATTTTAAATGCAGTACAACTGTGGAACTTATTTCCAGCTAACGTTCGAAATGGTAAAAATATATCTGTCTTAAAAAAGCTAGGCGAAGAACATTATGTGTCTTCTACTAGGTAATGGTATAGGGGAGGTTAGCTCAAAGCAACCACCTTAACTTTGACTTCAAAAAAATCACGTTAATTACAGATTTTTCAAGAAAATAATATAGGTATTATACGGTAGGAAATGTTATCAAACTTCTAATAAGTGTAAATCAAATTTGCCCAAATGTTAAAATTACTTTAAAATTTGTTTATTACGAAATTTTTTCTAAAAACCGCTTTGCCCGAGAGCCTGCCTAAAACGGCTGCAGGGGAAAGGGCAACGTGGCCAGCATAAAGATTCACATAAAATGTATAGTTTTTAATGGCATATTATATCGTGTTTGATGAAATGAAAATACTAAAAATTTTGTTTAAAAGTATATTTATCTTTTTTAAAATAACGATTGTCAAACGAAATAGATTCAGTTAAAAATAATTATTTTTGTATTCATGTCCGCTTTGAACTCTCAAATTTACCTAAATAAACTAAAAATGCTGTCATCAAACTTTAAAAGGATATTTAATGGCTACAAATTTGACTAAATTGCGATTTTCCTGAAAATCTGTAATAACCTCAACCCATGACCCTGGCATGAGTCCTCTATAGTTGTTGACATACTAAAAAAAGAATAAGAACCAATGTATTTTTATAGATGAGTTTTGTACATTTGTTGGTACTTTTATTCGTAGTTTTACACACAGTTATAAACTCACTTGATACTTTGAGATTGTCAATATATCGAAAATAAATCTTGAAATGTACTATTTATTCTAGCAAAATGAATAGGATTCACGATTCCTATAAGTACCTTGGTCACGCGGACAAACTCACAGACAAACATTAGTTAACAATAAAATTAATCATAACTACTTTATTAATTATACCTACAGGGTGTTTGGTGCATCGTGTGCCAAATTGAAATGGTCGACAGGAGGGATCATCTGCTACCCTTTTAGACCACTAAACACTTCTCATACCCTGTGGATTTTTTTCATCAACTTTTTATTGTTTTATGAAAATAAGACCCAATTTTTTTATTCAAATACAAATTTAAACAAAATGTATAACGCGTAGACTCTGAATTTTAATTTTATTTAGATTTGTATTATATTAGAGTACTTTTAAATTTAAAATGATTGAAATAAGCTATCTAGTTTCTTTTTAATTTACTTGCAAAAGTTTGGACTTAAATTACAGCTGTCCATGTTACAGCTATAAAAAAAAAAACCAAAAGCGACCGAAATCTTCCAACTTCCTCAGAAATTCTCTAGTTTATCCTCTTGCTAATGATGTGCCACCTGCCATTAAAATCTTTTTATAACTTTGTGAATTCGATAGAATTGTGAATAAAGTCACATATGACTAATATTCAAAATTATGATTTAAATTATTTTTTTTTTGTTTAAATGATACCTGAAAAACCTATTAAAAATGTTATCTCACTCTAAAGTAAATAGAAAGTGGGTTATATTATAATTTTTTTTTTTTAAATTAGAAATAAAACAAATTATTTTTTTAACATTTATTTCATAATTTTTACAAATCCTTCTCAAATTGTTGGTCTCTATTGTGAATGCAGGCCTAACATTTGTTTCATATTTCGACAGTTGCTGAACGAAGTCGTATTTCCTGTTCAGCAGGACCAATTTCAATAATTCTTTTTTGTGTTCAACGCGTTGAACTAGTACCTCCCTAATTTCCCACTATCATTACTGCACAACTGCTACAAATTTGCAAATTCACTAGAATTGTGAACGAGTTACATAAGAGTAATTTGCAACGACCCTCAGCATTGAAGAGTACGATGCAAGGAGGAGGATCTAGGTATGGAACTTTATGTAGGAAAATAAAACGATGTTTTACGACTGTCGTGCTAGTCATTTCTACTAACATGACAGAATGTAGTCACCGCAAAAAAGTTGTAGACGCGAATTAATCGTGTCGTCTTAAATGTGAAAAGCTCCAGCTAAACTACACGATTATCTGTCGTCACGGCAAAGTGGGAAAGCGGCCTTAATGTATAAATATTTATGTAAATCAAACAATTCAATAAATATTATTATTATTATTTCCTTTATTTCACTTTATAAACATATTAGTTACATTTCTAAATATTTCAAAAATAATAATAATTATTATTAACAAAGTTATTTAGAAATAAAAAAATGCAAATAAACTTAGTTTTGCGGTCGCAAAAAATATTATGTAACTTAAATATCTTGAATGTTTCCTAAGGTATGGAACCCTTGGGAGGATATTCCCGCTCGCTCTTTGGAGTTTTTTCTTCTGTCTTTTACAACTGATTTAACCAAGTAGTCGTGTCAAAGAAATTGTACAGACGGTTTAGGTAACGATAGTTCTCATTGTCATTTACACATAAAATGGCTAAATCATTTCCAATGTCTACGTATTTCATTGTAGTACGCTCAAACGCGGGCCAGGTGATTTCGCATGGTGAATGAGGAGTGGGATTACTGAAAAAAAAAGGTAAGTTATTCATAATACTTATATGTTAAATGTACCTACAGGACTCAGGGCGGGTTTCTGAATTGTGTATTTTGAGTTAAGAATGACTCAAACTTCACTTAATACCAAAGGAGGATAAGAGGCATTTATCACTTATCACCAGTGATCGGAGTAGGTAGATTGAATTGGGGTCATTGATCCGAAGCGTATATATTAATAATTCCTTCGGAATAGGTTGATTATTAAAAAAAAACGGAACTTAGGTAGGAATTGTATTAAAATGTGCAATATTATATTCTTCATAAATTTTTTTAACGGCACACTGTCACGATTTGACAAAACCTAACGACCAATCAGAACAAAGGATCATGGGTGGTGCACTAAACGGATTATCAAAATAATGCGTATTCGTAAATATTGAAATGCTACAATTTATTAAAGTTGTGGTCATAAAAAGGCTTAAAAAAGTCCTTCAATCGGAATTCGATTGTTTTATTATTCAACAGATAAATAATAAATTAATTTAGTTTTGATACCTTCCTTTAAATTCTGAATTGAGTGTAATAATATCACTACCAACATTAACAACATTTAATTGAATCCGAAAAATGCCTTATCCATGTTATTCTTTCTGTGTGCATTTATGATACAAGTACCAAAAATCAATCTACCTACTCCGAACACTGCCACACACTCAAAAAAAGTTCATGTTTCTGATTATCTTCAGTAGTATCGTTGACACTCAAAATTAATAAGGTTATGCTTGTGGTTCAATCATGGAGCGTGTGCAAATACATTGAATACATGTCCTCTAGCTCGACTCAATCTCAAATCATCAAATTGACAGTTATAATTTATACATATGTCACGTTTTCGTTAGATGGCGCTGTAGTACAGTGCGTAAGAATAGCGCTTTACTTATGCAATACAGTCTCAACAGGAACAGTCAGAATCAGGTGGATTTTGAGGCATTAATTTGACTAATTTTAATAAAGTGGACTTCCCGATGGTCGCAAATACCATTTTCTTGACTTAATAATGATCCCGTAGAACGGGAGAGAAACAATAAACAAAAAAAACTTAATATATTGAGTTTAGCGACATCTAGCGAAAATGTAAGTCTCGGGCCCATAACTTACACCTCAATCGAAAGATTTTGCCGTTGTCATGGCGCCGAGTCGAGTAGAGGTCCTTCAAATTTACTTGAAACTTGGAGGTATAAACGTACTTACACCATTTGTTTTTCTTACCCGTATTTAGCAAAGTCCGTGAATAGTGTAGTGATTTTTTCTATCAGTTCAAATTCTCGGCTATTTTTGTCCAAAGTCATATTAAACGCCTTCGGGTCAAATAAGTACATCAAGTCATCCATGTGTGCAGCTCCACTGATACCATATTGCATACCTGGGTTGCCAAATACGTTCCTTTTTGACACACTGGAAAATTGATACAAATATTTTTTTGCCTTCCCAACATTAGGCAACCCTTCAAAATATCTGATGGTGTCATAAACAAATGTCGCATCATTCGCGTAAGCTATGAACTCCTTGACTGAGTTAATATCAACACTTTTGTTTCCAAAGTAATAATTACGAATTTTACTCGATAGGTCCAAAATTGAGTATGGCGAAGAAACGGTTGAAATTTTTCTTGGAACAAAATTTTCTGGATATTTATTATAAAGTTCTAAAAGTGTCGGAATGAATGTGACTCCTACCAGTAATTCTTGATCGGTATAACCAAACAAAATATCTACGTCTTTTACATTATCTGCATTTAAAAATGTGTTCTTGGTCATAAAACTATCTTCACCTTCGTATTTTTCAAAAACAGGCGCAAAATGATACATTTTTAATACATTGTAGTTTATTTCTTCAGACGCTAATACGTAGGGAGATGTGTTAACTAAACGGGTTGGTGAAACATTCTGCAAATATTCAAGCAGTTCATCAGGGTCTTCAAACTCACGCCCTAGTTGCTTGCCAAGAACAAAAGCACGCCTTTCAGGCTCAATCGCTAAAGCCCAATCACAAAACGGCGAGCCACTCAATGCGATGACCCTGTGGAATAAACCTCGTGACATCGGAGAACTAATATGTAGTGCAACAGAAGCACTGCCTGCGCTTTGACCCATGATGGTGACTCTATCTGCATCACCTCCGAAATGTTTGATGTTCTTTTGCACCCATTTCAAAGCTTCAACTTGATCCTTGAGTCCCGCGTTTCCTGGAACTTCCTTAGTTCCGAGGCTAAGGAAGCCTAAAGCATCTAATCTGTAGTTCAATGTCACGACGACCATATTCTTTCTGAGTATGAAATCTGGTCCGTAAATGTCGACATTGCCAGATCCTGCTCTATATCCCCCTCCGTGAATTACTACTAAAACAGGTATAAGTGTTTCGGGCGCCAAGTTTGGTGAATATACATTGAGAAACAAACAGTTTTCATCACCGGGGATTAAAGTATTTGTGAGGATGTCCACTTGTGGACACACGGAACCATGTTGCGTTGCGGATCTTACACCGTGCCAGGCGGTAGCAGGCCGTGGCGACTAAAACATAAAAAGCTAAAGGTAAAACAAAGGTCAAACCGAATAATGTTCACACACTTGGATAAAAAAACACGTTTAATCAAGTTTTACAAAATAAGAAGCTTGGTAAAACTTGATTTTTAACCGACTGCAAAAAAAGGAGGAGGATATCAATTCGGTTGTATTTTTTTAAATCATTTTTTTATGTTTGTTACCTCTGAACTCCACCGTTTATGGACCGATTTGCAAATTTTTTTCCCTCTTATTAAATATCCAATTTTGATGATGGGATCCATGAGGAATCGAGGGAACTCCTCAAATATTATAGGCAATCATATAGTGATTTTGGTATTTTCATCGAGAACTTAAGCATTTACAGTCAAAAAGTAACATTTGATGAAGTGGAACTGATGGAGAAGACCAGAAATGGTCAACAGAACTTCATACTCACATAGATATCACAATGAAGATAGTTAAGCGACTATGACAATACAAATAAATAAATGGTTCTGAATAGTTATGTTGAAAGTGTTATCATCGAAGTGAACTAATGATGAAGATGAAGCCAGAAGGTAGGCACTGGAACTCCGTAATTAATCAATGTAACCTAGCCGTGTTTGGACTTATTAGAATTTTTATGAGATGCGTACTACACTTGTGAGAGAAATGATATGAAAGAAAAGGGAGTTCGTGATAGTATGACGAGTGAATGGAAGAAGAAAACGTATTGCTCCGACCCCAAATGAAAAGGGACATGGGCATGATGATGATTCATATACTCGAAAATCTAAGTATACTTTACTACCTTAAATCTTAGTTTTCCAATGGGTGGTTCGGCGTAGGGTATCCCTTTGAAACTGTAGTACTGTCCATCCTTAGTTACTAGATCCAGTAGCTCGCCCTCTAACTTGCCCTGCTCCACTTCTACTTGAACTCCATCACTAATTACTTCTTGTACTATACTGAAAATTATAAATAATATAATAAGCACAATTGGTCCCATGGTCACAAAATTATGTTCTGAATAGCGAAGTATTAAATATCATTTTTAAATAGGCCTTTTTCGCATGGGTGCCGCTATCTTCCAAAAACATCTCTAATTTTCAGCGAATATGTCTATGTGCATGTCCGTGTGTTTTTTTTTAATATTGATTAAAATCGAAAGTAATTTATTTTTGAACATTGAAGTTTCACATACAGACCTCCGAAACGCCCACTAGTTTTTTTGGTAGGAAGTTGTAGTGGCACAAAACACTCCCTAGCAAGACCTGTGTCTATTAAGTTGAAAGAACTTTTATTTTTATGAACAGTATGCAACATAGTAAGTTACATCACATGACACCGGAAAACAGTATAAATTATATTAAGAAACAGTCCATAATGCCATTAAAAACAGACAAACCTAAGCATAAAAAAGTAAAAAACTAAAACCCGACTACGACAACAAAAACAACGCTGAAAAAGTGTGAAATAAGATTTTCATACTTTTTCAGGCTATCAGGGTTCATGAGATACAGCCTGGTGACAGACGGCAGGGCAGCGGAGTTATAGCAAAAGGGTCCTGTTTTTACCTTTTTGGTACAGAACCCTAAAAGTGGTTCTCCTTATTTTATTATTACTGTCACTACAACTTTGATATAATACAAAGCTATTTATGCTGCCATGTCCAACATCCTTTGTAAGATTGCTCGATTATCAGAACTCGACGTTGGCAACGTCGAGTTTTGATAATTATATGTAAGTATTGATATTATTATTATTATTGTCACGGGAGTGCGGTGGATGCGAGACGCACAGGATCGGTCGTTGTGGCGTCGCTTGGAGGAGGCCTATGTCCAACAGTGGACGTCTTTCGGCTGAAATGATGATGATGATGATTGATATTATATAAAATATGTAAATAAACTCAAGTAATCTTAAATAATAAAAAAATGCATAACATACGATGCACTGCTTCTTTACTGATGTGGTAACTAAGGTACTAAGAGCGGTGGCGCTCAAATTTGAAAATAAATGAGAATAAACCAAATATTAAGATTTCGCGGTGTCCATTGAATTACCACGTCAGTCGCAGAGGGTTAAGTACGACTTACGAGAGTTGACGTCCAGAGCCAGTGGCGTACGTAATTATATAATCTGAGGCCCGTTACAAAATCATTGCAGCCCCAGAAAAATTGTCAACATTTTAATTTAATTCGGATAAATCATTTAAGTCCAGACAAAAAATATTTTATTCATAATCCACGGGCGTTTGTAGCACTTTCGTAACTTCCTCGTAGCATTTTCCTAGCTTTTCCGTAACACATTCCTAGCTTTTTCGTAGCACATTCGTAGTTTTCTCATATCACTTTCGGAGCACTTTAAGCCTTAATTTAAAGACTATATATTTTTATAGCTTTACACCCTTGCCATTGTTCTATGTATAATGTCTGTTTATAAACCAATAATGTAAACAAATATAGACGGAAAAAAAAGGAACTATCTGCACTCACATTAGTATTATTGCACATAAAGTTTTCATTGCGTTGTAGAAACACAAGTTGTAAGCGTGTAGACGGCTAAATTATAAATGCCACAAAAAATATCTCGAAGTCGTTTATAAATTAAATCAGCGTGAGAAAATCAGACACTTTGATATTTTATTATGAGAACGCAATAAATACAATTAGTGTTCAATGCCAAAGAACATTTAGAATGGGTATTTTTTTATGTCATATTGTGACCTCTGACCCTGACGCAGGTCCTCACCGGACTTACCCAGTTCGGAAGGTTCCTGATTCTGATTCGGGAGAGAATTAGTGAGTATTATCATTGTGCGAATTGCCCGGAGGACACGGTAAAGGTGTACCTCTCGCGTCCGACTCTGGCATGAGCTGACAGAAAGCTCCGATCAGTAATACTGACACGCCGTCTCTGGTTCTACCTTTAGAAGTCATTTGATAATTTACCACCTTAAAAAAAAATAGTGATATTGTTATAATAGAGTATTACAGGTGTGATAGGCATACGTTCGAGGTTTTTTACTGCTTGCAAAAATGATCTGAAAAATTAGGAAGATGATACATTTTGTATCGGTTTTGAAACCCAAATGAGCATGTGAATACATATCGGATTAGGTATCGGCATTAAAAAGAAGGGCTACGTCATCAGCTAAACTTATATTTCAGCCCTTAAGAAGTATGATCATACCCAGATCGTTAATATACGCTACCCTGAGGCATTTTGCCTTGCACCGTAGGTGACTTTGCGTTCATCGCTAAAGAAAAAATCTATCTTAACGCTCTGAGTACGCTCATTTAGGTAGTCTTTAAAGAGCTGAGGTTGTACCCCTCTAATTCCCATAATCTCCATCTCTTGTGTGAGTAATAGCACAGAAACCGTGTAGAATGCCGTTGCGAGATTTAAGTACTTATGTTTACCAAGGATTTTTTGCCCTCTTTCAAGGTTTGTAACAATATAATTCGTCAATTCGTGAACTGCATCTGAATGTGACTTGCTCCGGCAAGCACCAACCGAAATGAGATGAGGCACGAAGATTGTTTTTTTCCAGGTAGATAATAAGGAAGAAAAGATGGATGAATTGTGTGAACAGTGATATGAAAGAAAAGGAAGTTAGTGATAGTATGACGGTTGACAGGATAGAATGGAAGAAAAAAACTTGTTGCGCCGACCCCAAATAAGATGGGACAAGGGCAGGAAGATGATGATGATGATAATAAGGAAATCGATTGTTCATTACCTATATTCTTTTAATTACTTTTGGCAGGGCAGATAGAACTGCTACAAAAAGGCCTGTAATTATCAACATAGTTTTGTTCTTAAAGATCGAGTGAATGATAGATTTTTTTTTTAACTTTTGTGAATTTGCCTGGTGGTGTAATTATACCACCAGGCAAATTCACAAAAGTTACCGAATGACGATGAAGACCCAATGTTTTTCCTATCCTACCCTAAGCACTGTTATTGTGGTGGTTCAATATTCTTCCAAGTTCGTTCTCGTTGGTAGGGAAGAGTACCATGGATTGAGTAGCTGCATTGCTGGTGTCAGTAATTACTTCTAATTAGTAAGGCAATATGAAATGTAACAACTGATTATTATCTACGACTACAACATATTGTAGTTAGTAATCATAACAACAAAAAACTTTTTTTTTGTGAAGTTAGTTATTGTTTTTGTAAAATGCTTTTTATTTTACACTTTTTAGTTGCGATACCCTTATAACCAGAGTGCCTATTTTTCATGACAATTCGAATTAACCCAAACACTGCTAAATTACATTGTTTTATAATGAAGTTCCTGTATCCACCTTTCACCGTCCGGCTTCATCATTAGATCAGTTCGATAGTACCCTATAGTCAAAGCGCATCTCATGACAATTCTAATAAGCCCAAACACGGCTAGGTTACATTGATTAATTACAGAGTTCCAGTGCCTATCTTCCGGCTCCATCATCATCATCATCATCAGTTCACTTCGATGATACCATTTTTAACATAACTATTCAGAACTATTTATTTATTTGTTTTGTCATAGTCGCTTAACTATCTTCATTGTGATATCTATGTGAGTATGAAGTTCTGAGGCAACACACATAAAAAAAAAACATACCTATAACCGAATTGATAAACTCTTCCTTTTTTTAGGAGTCGGTTAATTACATAAAATGATTACGCATTTTGATTAATAATTACAAATTGTACTTAGTTGCAATCACGATTACTTTTTATAACTACACATTAAAAGGTTGATTTTTTTATTACTTGTCAATCAACGCATTCATATTAATAATTATAATAAATGTAAGTACATAATCATCTACGATTTCAAGCCTTATATTTAATTATTCATGGAAGTATACGTACGTGGTTTCTTTATACAGTCAGATTCCGTTTATTTTTTAATTAAAATTTAGAACAAGATTCAGTTTTGATAACTAAATTTACGTTCTTTAATAATTGTAATTATTGAATTAATTTTAGGTACTTTTATGATTTTAAATTATGTTTTCATTATTATTTTTTCTTTAAACTATTATATGATGCTTGAAATAAAATTATTATTAAACTTATTACCAGTGATTGGAGTAGGTAGTTTGATTTTTGGTATTTGTATTAAATGCACATAGAAAGAATAACATGGATAAGCCATTTTTCCGAAAAGTAATTCCGCTATTTTCGGATTCAATCAAATATTGTTAATAGTAGTGATATCCAAATTAATAGTAGTGATAATATCGGTACTCAATTCAAAATTTAAAGGAAGGTATAATGTTCTGATTGGTCGTTGGGTTGTGCCAAATCGTGACTGTGTGCCGTTAAAAAAAAATTATTAAGTATATAACATTGCTCATTTAAATACAATTCCTACCTAAGTTTTTTTTTTAATAATCAAGCAATTCCGGAGGAATGTCCCTATTGGTGTATATGCGTTTCGAATCAATGACCCCAATTCAATCTACCTACTCCGATCACTGCTTATTACAGAGGTTCCTGTAGCTGATGAGGGGTATTTTGTCTGTTTTTTTTTCTGATGCTGAAACAGCGTCCTACTACCTATTTTTTATGAAAATTGTCTCGAAAGTAATGATAAGACCTGGGGATATCCATGGCTTTACAGTTTAGAAAATCATTTCATAATCTTCTCTATGTACCAATATTTTGAAGCTGAAGAGTTTGTTTGAACGCGCTAATCGAGGAACTAGTGGTTTGAATTTGAAATCTTTTAGTTGTGGATAGTCCATTTACATCATTATGTATATTAGCCATTGCTATTATATAAACAACTAATAATAAAACCGTGGTGGACTACTAATTCAAAGTTCAAGTATATTTCTTTTTAAATTTAAAACAACATCTAATATACCTACCTATTCCGATTACTTAATGAAGACTAACTAGTTGCTGCCAGTGGCGTCGCCCGCGTGATAGTAGAAAATTGTCCCAAGGGAACATACTCCCAGGATAAAAAGTATCCTATGTGCTGTTCCAGGACATGATCTAGTCGTATACCAAGTTTCATCGAAATCCATTCAGTAGTTTTTGCTTGAAAGAGTAACAAGCATCCATACATCCAATCATCCATACAAACTTTTGCGTTTATAATATTAGTAGGATACCTAAAATGGAAAAAAATCTTTATCTCTTCTCTAGTGTTGCAACAGAACTCTGCTTCCACTTCTGCAGAAGTTCCCCAAGCTTTTTTACTTTCGTTTCCGCTTCTGCTTCCGCAAAATTTATAACAGAACTCTTAAACGGAAGAATACAGCGATGAGCGCGGTGGTGGGAGCCGCGTGGACGACTGGACACATCGGCGCAGGGGTTCACCGCATTTTTGCGCTTACATAGCAAACGCTGGATAAACCCTACGAGATAGATCAAAATCAGTGACGTGCCTAGGCTAGGGTTTCAAAATAAGGCAAGCCCAATAAAATTTTAACCGATTTCAAAAAAAGAAAGTTCAGTTTTCGACTGTGTATGTAGGTATCTACGTATGTATCATCGCAATTTTCTCATAAACCACTGGTTAGGTACAATAAATTAAAAGTGAATTCATCCATCTTCTTCTTTCCTCTTCTTTCTTCAATTTCACTCTTGCTTTTCGTGCGGTGAATGAGGTAACCAAAGCTCACTAAAGGCATGCTTGTGCTAGATTGAATATAATAAACATATTAGCAATTGCATAGGTACCTCCGGTGGCTTTGAAAAAAGCCGTTTGGTTTGCTTCATTGCTTGAGGGAACAAATTTATGGTAAGTAGTTGCTTGCTTCGTAACAGGACTAACAGGTTACAAACAAAAAAACAAAACAAAAAGTTACAAAACGAAAGTTAAAAAATAGCTAGATAGAATGTAATAAGGAATTTAAATAAATTATTTATATTCTAATTGGAATCGTCTATCTTTCTTAAGAAATGATTTATATTCTAATTGGAATTGTCTATCTTTCTGAAGAAATGATTTAATTACATTAGAGTAAAATGTTGGTGATCTTTTTAATTCTACCAACAACTGTTTTTCAATAGCTATCATTGATTATTCGGAAAGACGCTCTTGACCTTGTGTATTTCTCAGATAGGTATTGATACGTTAAACCTTTTGAACGCCACGGTCGGGTATAGACGACAAACGAAAACGTGCCCAACACGCCATCGTCGTCTACAGCCGACAAGAAAACCACGTTTTTTTTTTTAAGTATAAAATAAATATACTAAATTAAGTGTTGTGTGTTTCTTTTTCCTATTATTTAAAACTACATTAATGATAAATTGTAAAATAGCACAAAGATTATATCCATTAGTTACATTTCAATAGAAAAACAATCATCAAACATTGCTAACCGAAATCCGTAAAAAAGTGTTCTTCCTCACGCCACAGTCGGCAAGACACGACAGCTAGTGATGGGTAAGTATGGTAAATTATATTTTAAATCTATGAAATATTTTATAAAAACTAGCATTAAATAATTCGATAATATTTTTTTTTTAACAATTAAGTATTCATAACTGAATATTCCTAAAGTATAATATAATATTAAATTGTGGTCTGTAGTAACAAATTCATAATTAATATCTAACGATCGATAGTTTTCTGTCCACTCTCGTGCATCCATACGCAACAGCGCATAGACAGTAACCTGTACGCCACAGTCGGGAAGACACGTCAAGCCGTGACGTCATAAGCGCTGCGGGAGACTGTTAGCGATTTCCTTCATTATTATAACCGGTGATAATAATAGTAACAGAATTATTACTGTGCGAGTGAACGAAATTGATTACAAAAATGGTTAGCAGTCAAAATATTACTACTGAAGAACTCCTTCGTATGTATATTAGGAAGTGTGGAAAAGGATGATGAATTCTCTGAAGCAACATCTTTCTACGAGGATCATTTAGTGGTAAGTTTTATTTTTATAAAACTTTTCATATAGATAGGTGTATAGTTTTTTCTTCCCTCATCTCGGAAAAAATATTTTTGCTCTTCGATATCTGAGTTATATTACAAAGTACTCTGTGATCTGAGTGCAAAAGCCGTTATTATCCGCTATAGGATAAAGTTAATTGAATTTAGAACATCGTGTGCACTAAGTTTGTGAATTCAAAACATCATTAAACCTATTTACTTATACCTCTATGGTGCCGAATTTATCATACAACCTTTTTTAATTCGTTAAAAACTCATTTTGACCAACCAGAACCTATCTAGCGACCCACGAAATACGGCGTTCGGAAGACTCATCGCTTTTGAGTTAAAAGTGCCAGTAGAGAAGCGTTCAGTAACGTACGTCAATTTACTGAACCCGATATGAAAAGTGCGACAGCAGTAAAGGACTTAGATGACATAAGTTTGCAGAGTTATTTAGAGTCAGACTAAACAAAGGTGAATTGATTAAATTCTTGTTAAATACTATATGATTATTATTTATTATGTCCCATAACGTCACATCCCTACTCGCATGCGAGGAAGTTCTCAAAGGTCGTGCCAGTCACGCCAGAGTCGGGACTTCCCGACAGCGGCTACCGTCACGAACGAGATTAGTGATGTACCTTATTATTATTTATTTTATTCGTTTGTAGTTCTAATGTCTGCTTTTACGTCGTTTAGATTGTTGTACTTGTAACTTCTGTTTAATGATCATAGATATAAGAAAGGAGGAGATATGTGAAGTAGTAAAAATTGTACCGGAACACGATGTCTCCAGTTACCCTACCACCGCCGAAACTACTACATTTGCAGTAATATTTACGCAGTCGCGCACACATCCGCAAATCATAAATCAGTCCATACTACACAGTCAATTATAAACCTTATCTCCCTAAAAACAGCGTATATTTTCCATGCACCGTACAACTTACGCACACATTAAATGTCGATGTGCTATGCAAAAGCAATTTATTTTACATTTACGCTAGTGATTGACTAAATAGAAAAGTTATCGATTTTTCCATTTTTTTTTGTTGTGCTATTATTTCTTTTGGGTCCCAAAAACAAAATCATAAAATGTTAATAATAATAATTAATTATTTATTAATTTGTTTTCATAAAACCCAAAAACTAACCATTTACCCGTATAAGGCCATTATATACGTAATTTCAGAACGTCAATATCAAATACTAAAAATCGGCCAAGTACATGTCCTGGTCCTCTAAAATCCTGAAAAGTTTAATAACTTGTATTATGAATTATTGCATGAAAAAGCTTTCAGTTACTAAAAAAACTTTAACTCAGGTCTAGTCTTAATTTAAGGATTGCCCATTCAAAAAGACTGCGTTTTTTTTAGAGGCTAAAGCATTTCTGGTTGAAAGTGGAATGAGCATATAGTACTATATTTTTTTAGGGAACCCATAAGGTGGCCTTCCATCAATCAATCAATAAAATAACATTGTAGTTATCATTTTACCTAACTTACTGCTAAACCTCACATTGTAAGGCTTTTGTTAGAAAAAAAATAGTACAGTATTTTTTTTCTAACAAAAGCCTTACAATGTGAGGTTTAAAATACTGTACTATTTTTTTTCTAACAAAATAAAGTTTGGAAAAAAAAAATCTATCTTGTTAATAAATAAAGAGAACAAATAACGAGCTAGAACATGTTGCCTTATTTTAAGCAAAAGTCGTTATTAAATTCTGAATTATGCTATTTCTTTACAACTCTGTAAAATAATCAAAATAAATAAAAATATTTACATTATTTTACTTTGGATATCCAACCAATCGATATTATGGTCGATAGTCTATATTAGTAGATCATACAGGCACATCATTAACTCGCCGCAACTAACAGCGGCCTTATTATGAAATACACCGCACTGATAAAGTATCGTTATGTTATTTTTACATTGCTTGTTCCGTTACTGAGCGTTAAAATTAAGTAGTGGTTAAAGAGCAATGTATGTACTGTAAGAGTAAAACAGTCGCCTTGATATTTGAAAATAAAAATAACGTAGTAGCAGCAAGGGATATTATAAGATTTGTGGTTTTTACTGATTTTAAAGATAAATATAGTATTAAACTTGTACTTCCATATGGTAAGAGATTCCATGATGACCCAGGCTTCTCTTATCGCTTCAGTTCTTGCATGAAACCACTGAACAACACGGCATTTTAAATTTGTTTACGATCACGTATCGCGTATCTCACAAGTTTGTAACTGACGGCCGTTTGCCCGATCGTGTGCATTTTGTGCAAGTCGCGCGGACATGCACACGCCTCCTTGCCACTTCTCTTGTTTTTTTAAATTTCTATGTTAATGATAGTATGATACAAAATAGGATCAAATAAAATAATGATGTAACGAGTAATATTTTATTTAAAAAATATGGGTTTAAAGCAATGACTAATTGGTCATCGATAAGATGTTGGAATTCCTATTTTTTTTTTTGTAGGTTCCGGGGAAGAACTTGTAGCCGGAATAGTTACAACAAGATAAGCTAACTTTAACAGCTCGGGAAAGGAATCTTCGAGGTTATTCTCATGAGTGAACTCAATTAATTCGAAAAAATTACGATCTTTCAGATCAGGACTAGAATACAAGCAAATCAATGACTTTTTAATGTTTGTTTTTCGAAATAGTTTGCATAAATGTCAAATAATGAATCTAATTGCTCTGTAGGAAAATGTGAGTGATAATTGTCAATTTTTTTGTTGTCGAGCAGTTGAAAAAACTTTATTTATAAATTTCAGAATATCGGTCAGTAATTTCGGTATTAATGTTATCAATTACTTCTACAAAAAGTCGTCTGTATTCCGTTTTTGCACAGCGTTGCACAACGTTGCGTCTCAAACGAGGAGCCAAGTTATTATTCTCATAAATTTGATCAAATTCGGATTGAAATTCAGCACGTAACCATGCCTGAAATCCCTTTATTTTATTAATTCAATAACCGACATCAACTTGTAATTTTTGTAGAATATTGTACAAGCAGTCAGTTTTTTCAAATATCCGATGACAAAAAAAGAATTTAAATTAAAAGATCGCAGTGTTTTCAAAATTATCCGCAGCTAAAATCATATCCCCGTCTCAGTTCTGTGGATTGTCGCACAGATCAGAAAACAACTTAATAAGTTTACTTTTTTGTTCAAAAACCGTGTTTACAACTCGCGACATGTATGTCCAACGAGTTGCGGGAGCATTAGGCAATTTTTTGCTGCAATGAGTATCGTAAAAAAGCAGCTCGTTTTGTACTATTACTACAAAAAAATTACACAAAGCCAGAAGGGCTGAAAAAAATAAACTAACCTCCTGAATTCTATTTCATGATTTAGACAACACTAAGGCCAAAATATGTGCATTACACCAAATATAAATTGCTTGTGGAAAAACATCTTTAACTTATTGTTTATTTATTTATTACGGCACTCCAACGAATAGTTCGCCGATACATTTACAATAAAAGTCTTATTAATATGCAATTAACCCAGCGAATTCTTCACAGGTGTGCACAGCACTTACAAAGTTTGGTAAATTAATAATAATAATTACATTTTAAATTAGTTGTTCTACATTATATGTTCATGCAATAATTAATAAAAAGGTACAGATAAAAATAAATACAAGGTAATAAAAATAATACAGAATAAGGAATTATTAATAATCAATTGCAAATAGAAAAAATCAATTAATTAAATAATGTCAAAATAAGTTAAATTAAATTAAGTTAAATTAAAATAAATAGGTGGGTAACATAATAAATTTACGAGTTGGTGTAAAGATTTTTTTTTTAAACTCTTGTTGCACTCCATTTCTTACACCGGACCTATATGACTACTACCACTATAGACGGATAGCACCGACATAGCTTTGCGCTACTAATTTTGCGATGCAATCATGTCTATTCAATGATTCTAAAATAATATTAGACTGAATCTGCTCTGCGACTTTTCCAACACATTAAGAAAGCCCAAAAAATGGTCATGAATTTCATTTTTATAATAATATCTGAGAATCAAGCACAGTTGTTCTCTATGACTAACATAGGGGTTTCATCAATAATAATTGAAACAAATTTTGTTTGCCTAACTTCATAATCGATGCAAGTTTGCATCACATCAGCTACGGAATTAATATTATCGTTTTGAATTTTGTTAGATAAATAACTCGGCCCCGGCCTCAATATGAGCAGGCTTAGGTCCAGCAGGTTGTCTCTTCAAGTTGGCGACATTGCCTGCAGCCTTGGCTTCTGCCAGGAGCCTCTCATTCTCCTTCACCCTCTTGAGGAAGTCCTGTCTGCACTTGGAGTGCTTGATGTGCTCAATACGGACATTGATGCGCTTGGGTAGAATCCTTCCGCGGACACGCTTGTTCACAATGACACCATAAGCGTGTTGTGTGACATTGTAGACACGGCCAGTCTTTCCGTGGTACACTTTGTGGGGCATACCCTTCTGGACTGCACCATTACCCTAAAACAATATAAAGAGACATGAGTAAATCTGGATTTAAAACAGAGGCCACAGTTGAAAAAAATGATTTTACAGTTATTTTAAATTATGAGTTATAGTAACTGTTTTTAACATTGGCTAAACTGTACTATACTGGACAACGAGTTTTACGCTCATATTTTTTTATTGAAAAGGTTTATGTCTAAAAAGTAATTATACAAAATCTCAATGTTAGGAAACATATAGTTTTTGAGAAAAAAAATGATGAAAATCGATAATTTTTCGTAATATTTGACGCCATTTTGACAGATTTCGTTCACTTTTTACCTTGTTTGTAGTATTATGACAAAGGTATTATTTCATACAGCCATAATGAATATTTACAAAACGCAAGTTTACTTTAATTTACATTAAAAATGACGAATAATGTAGCCAAATGACATATACATAATTAATTGAATTTAGCTTGTCTAATGCTAAAATAATAATACTTATCTGAAAAACATGAAAGTATATGAGGTTAGGTTAGGGTTATTTTTTTTTAAACCACTCAGAAAACTGTATTTTAGTGTACAAATATTTTTATACAATAGGTTAGGGTTATTTTTTTTAAACCACCCAGAAAAACTATATTTCAGTGCACAAATATGTTTAATACATTGGTAGAACGGTCTCCGATACAACAAAATTCATATTTTTTATTTTTAAATACATGACAGTATACAATTGCTACTGTGGGTGGTTAGGTTAGGGTTATTTTTTTTTTAAACCACCCAGAAAACTATATTTCAGTCCACAAATATTTTTTTACAATGGTAGAGTGCTCTCCGACACAACAAAATTTATATTTTTCATTTTTAAATACATGAAAGTATACAATTGCTACTGTGGGTGGTTAGGTTAGGGTTATTTTTTTTTTTACCACCCAGAAAACTGTATTTCAGTGCACAAATATTTTTATACAATAGTAGAGCGCTCCCCGATACAACAAAAATTTATATTTTTCATTTTTAAATACATGAAAGTATACAATTGCTACTATGGGGGGGTTAGGTTAGGGTTATTTTTTTTTAAACCACCCAGAAAACTATTTCAGTACACAAATATTTTTATATAATGGTTGAGCGCTCTTCGACAACAAAATTTATTTTTTTCATTTTTAAATACATGAAAGTATACAATTGCTACTTTGGGGGGATGGTACATGGGGAGGGGTTGACCCTCCCCCTAAAACCCCCAAATCTCCCCCAAAAATGCATAAAAAGTACAATATTTTGATTCCTAACCTCAAAATTTCAATCTTTTATATCTCCAAAAGTATGCGTTTCCTAGATTCGGGAGGGGGTTCAGGGGGGATAGAACACCCCCCCTTCCCCCCCAACCCCAAAAATCCCATTATTTCGTTGTCCAGTATAGTACAGTTTTACCTTAACATTTTTTGGTATGCCGAAAACTGTTCAAGTACCACTGCTCAGTTATTCTTTCCATTTGGAAACATGCACTTTGTTGTGAATACACAATGAGAACCAGGAATTTGTTAGTGTTTTTATCTTATTTAGATATTTGTAGATGTAATTCAGTTAATACAAATTGAAAATTTACATGATTCGATAGTGAGCAGAGAAACTTACAATGATGTCAACGATGTCGCCGACTTTGTACACTTTCATGTACGTGGAAAACGAAATGGTTCCATGGGTGCGGAATCTGCGGGCAAACAAGTCCCTGGTGGTACCGCGACGATAACCTTTGGAGTTTGTCATTTTTGGGCCTGAAACAAAATCAACCAACAAAAGCAAGTTATAACCAGAGCTATTCTTAATTTCACTATAACAATTTTAAAATATGCATTTACTTATAATGTTTTCACTTAAATTCACCTTGTGTTACAAAGCAGAATATGTAAAGTTTACAAAGCTTAACGGATAAAGAGAGAGGATATATTAGTCTATGGTGTTGTAGATTCAGAAGTAAAAAGCAAAAGTAATATTAAATTGTCTATTGTTATAATGCTACGTCTACACGTATCGAGTACAGTCTACTGTAGTCTTCGAATGAAGTTACTCAATAAATTGGAGCAGAATATTATTTTATTTTAGTGTTGACCTTGAATACCTCAGCGAAGTTTGCCGAGAAAGTTGACTTGATATATTTGTTGCCAAATAATAGAAAAGAATGTGTACAACTATTTTCTAATGGTATAAAAAAAAATATTGTTTAGAAACATTTATCTCTATTATTCCGACTGAAGGTCTTTGTATCCATGGTAAAGAATGAAATTAAAAGAAAAACCGTTTTTTGGCGGGATTTCTTCAAGTGAGTGAAGTTCAGTAAGGCGTTCATTACAAGGTTTTGCTGTCAGTTTTGCCACAGTCAATGTTTTGATTGACGAAAAACCTACCATCTAGTGCAATGATTGACTGTTGCATGGTACTGAGTTGACGAAAAAAACAATCATAGAATTGACTGCCGCCTGCATGACCGTATACTGTCGGAAAACGGAATCTTCATTCGAAAAAAATATGCAGCACCAGCAATACAACTTATTAGTGTGCGAACAGCCAACAATCTAACTAGTTTTATACACTGATCTATTAAATTTTCGTTTATGCGATTTACTAGTCTGAGAAATACACAGACTAGGCGTCGGTTTTAATGAAGAAATTAACTGTTTTTACTTATTTTTTAGATATATTGGTACAAATCGCTTTTAAAACCCATAATCTATGAGGATGGCAATAAATATGAACTTATTTTTCGTACTGTCAAATAGCCTATTGTGGCGTGCCCAGCCCTTTACAGCATGTAATTAAAATCGAAGATATTACTGATTTAAAAAAACTTTTTACAAAAAAAAATCGAAAAACACCGACTTCCGAAATTAAAGTTATTGTGATCCTCTTACTGTTTAGTGAAGTCGGTTTTTGAAGTGAAAACTTCTTTAGCGGCGTTGAGCACTTTTTCTGTAATGAGTATAAAATCTTAAACTCGCGTCAGGACACGTGACCTGATCGAAAAAGCGTAAGACGGCCACCAGTCAAATTTTCTCATTCGATTTTGAACTTAACCTTCAACATTTTATGGTTTAAAATCATTTAAAGAAATTTTTAAATGTTTCCAATCAACTTTGAACCTGATGCTTTAGGGATAAAGCTGACAAATCTATTAAATAAATTGCCACCCGCCGCGCGCCGGCTCAGCGCCGCGAAACCTAGTCCTCTGGCTATCTTCATCGTCCTTAAGATTGTGATAGAACCGTGGTCTTTGGGGGATTCGCACCGTGCTAACTACGAAGGCAATTTACGTGCTATTTACAAACGTTACGTACCTGTAGGTATGTTAGTGTAGCTAAAATTCCGTATTTCCTTGCAATTTTATTGATTGACGCATAATGACAAGAGATTCTAAAATCAATAAGACAGTGTTGTCTTTGAGTTTGCAGCTTTCTTAGTATCTAGTAGCTATTAAAAGTACTTGTGAAGGCTTTTAAGATGCAAGCACAATCATGATAATAAAATAAAAAAGGAAATCGTTCAATCGCAATAAGTACCTTCCGAGTATTAAATTGCTAAACATTTTCACTAAGGCGTTTGTTGTTTGGTAAAATAAAGTTCAGTTTATTTAAATCTGCTTTAAAAATAATTTGATTACAAGTATTTACAAGTAAGTTAAAAAGCACGAGTGTTATTGGTATAGGAAACCGATAAATTCTCAGCTAATTCTGTAGTAAGATCGAATGTGACGTTCCTGCTTACGTGCTTACTAAGCGTCTGTGAAAAGATGTATCGCACACATTTTTATGTGCGACAGATTACTTCCACACTTTTAATTACAAATTCTTTAGGCAGGATTCAATGATAACATAACATCCTGTAATCCCCGAAGGCTCAGGCAGGGGTGCACCGAATAGTACACCCACATTTCGCAAGTTATGTTTTAAGTCTTTTTATTCATTTATTTACTTCATTTATTTTTGTAATCACTGGGATTACAAAAATAAATTGACATTTTTACTTGAATCTGCAAGAAGTTAAGACTTTAGTTTTTAAATGAATGAATTAAACTTGCGGTATCACAACAATCCGCAGTCTAAACTTATGTGTGTAATATCGAAATTGTCATGTTTGTGTACGATAGCGCAATAAATGAATATTGTATTCTACCACATAAATGATAGTACTTTTATACTGATAAAGCAATTGGTGCAAAATTATTCCCTAACCATTCCAAAATATCAAACATGCTCAACGTTAATAATCAAGTTTTCACTTCTGCCGGCACTCCCGGAGTGCAACCCGTCTTTTTTTTTTAAGTTTTTTATTTCACACTTTTTAGCTGCGACATAGCGAGAGAGAAATTTCACATATTGTCCAGTTGCGCAGATATTTGAGATACAAAACTATACGAATTTAACATCACAGTATCGACAAGGAATAAAGTGAATAATTAAAACAGCCGCAACTTCATTCGAAGACTAGACTATATTCGGTATGTGTAGACGTAGCATTATAACAATAGACAATTTAATATTACTTTTGCTTTTTACTTCTGAAGCTACATGCACCATAGACTAACATAACCTCTTTCTTTATCCGTCAAGCTTTGTAACACAAGGTGAATATCAAGTAAAATATTTTTTAATATTGTAAAATACGAATAAAAGTGAAAACATTGTATGTTAATGCATATTTTAAAATTGTTACAGTGAAATTAAGAATAGTTCTGGTTATAACTTGCTTTTGTTGGTTGAAATCGGAAATCCACGTGTTGTGTGACTGGCTGTGATCGAAGACTGATTTTGTTTCAGGCCCAAAAATGACGAACTCCAAAGGTTATCGTCGCGGAACCAGGGACTTGTTTGCCCGCAGATTCCGCACCCATGGAACCATCTCGCTTTCCACGTACATGAAAGTGTACAAAGTCGGCGACATCGTTGACATCAGGGTAAGTTTCTCTGCTCACTATCGAATCTTGTAGATTTTCATATCGTATTGACTGAATTACATTTACGAATATTTAAATAAGATAAAAATAATAACAAATTCCTGGTTACTGAATGATCTCATTGTGTATTCACAACAAAGTGCATGTTTCCAAATGGAAAGAATAACTGAGCAGTGGTACTTGAACAGTTTTCGGCATACCAAAAAATGTTAAAGACAGTTATTATAACTCATCATTTATAATAACTGTTAAATCGTTTTTTCAACTGTGGCCTCTGTTTTAAATCCAGATTTACTCATGTCTCTTTATATTGTTTTAGGGTAATGGTGCAGTCCAGAAGGGTATGCCCCACAAAGTGTACCACGGAAAGACTGGCCGTGTCTACAATGTCACACAACACGCTTATGGTGTCATTGTGAACAAGCGTGTCCGCGGAAGGATTCTACCCAAGCGCATCAATGTCCGTATTGAGCACATCAAGCACTCCAAGTGCAGACAGGACTTCCTCAAGAGGGTGAAGGAGAATGAGAGGCTCCTGGCAGAAGCCAAGGCTGCAGGCAAGATCGCCAACTTGAAGAGACAACCTGCTGGACCTAAGCCTGCTCATATTGTCAGTGGTACTGAGAAACCAGTGTTATTGGCTCCCATCCCCTATGAGTTTGTAGCTTAAAAATAAAAATAAAAAGTATTTTTAAGGATGTGAGAATTTTATTTTGTACTCTCTTCATCAATTAAGTTCCAGATACTTGTATGGAGGTTAACATTTACACTAAGGTCTGAATATTTCAAACTATTATCCTATACTTTTCTATAGTAGGCCTTGGATTTTTTTTAAGTAAATAAATCTTTATTAGAAGCTTTGGCTTTTTCAAAAATGCAAGTAGAAAGTCTTTCCATAATAAAACTAGTAATTACTAAGAATGAAAGTTCTAAGTATTATGTGTTTATGATTAATGGCAAGCTGCACACAATGTTTATTTAATTCCATATAGAAAGTTGGTTATTTATGTGCATGTGAACTGAGGAACCATACTGGAATTTAGCAAAAAAAAATTATAGGATATAATAGTACACTTAAAACAACTGTAGAAAAAATCTGGGAATTTGTAAACTAATATACTAAAAACTACAGCCCCTAATCCCTCAATTCTCACTATCAGCCAGATCTCGAAAGTTATCAGAAAAATTGAAGTATTGTGACTACAGCCATTTAGTAGAGAGCTTGCAAAGATATTTACTGAATTTCAGACCACAAAGCACCAAAGGTAAAAAAATATATAATGACTAAACTGTGGTCCCTCACAAAGACATATGTCTTGGTCAATATTACCGAATCTAAAAAGTAAAATCTTTCTTTTTCTACATAAAGTTTTAGTAAGAATCTTAAAACATTTCGTAAAAAAGAAAAGTCGACGTAATTTAAGGATAGTGATTACTAAACTGGACCCTCAATCCTCACACCCACTGACATTTGAGCACCTTCTAGCTGCTAGATGAGAGATATATCAGAAAGTCTACTTTAACTATATTTTAGTGGAAAGTTTCTACTAAACAATAAGCATCTAAAATTGTGTAGTTCTTACCTGTTGAATTATGAATCTTATTTGTAGTAATCTAAGAGAAGAGGCAAATTGACGCCATCTTAGTAAAAATCGCTTTATCGAATCAATAAAAATTGTATGAATTATTCTTAAATGAACCGAGAGAATCATTCAACAGTCAGAATTAGGATTTGGAGACAATATGACAAAGAATATCCGATTTTAGCAAATAATGTTGATTTTACCGCCATCAGTTTATTACAAAGTACTTTGTGACCGCCATCTAGCGAGAGCATGGACACGCTTGAAAATATACTCCATTCGCGTTAAAATCACACTTTAAACATACCTTTTTTACTGTCCGTTCAACCGATTTTGACTTCTATTCCATAAGCAATAAGGATGGCTTTAAAAGCAAAAAAGTGGTTACAATAGCAACTATTTACTGCAGCCGCCATATAACAAGCCATCAATAAAAGTCAAAATAAAATGAAAGGACAGTAAAAAAGGTTTATCTGAGTGTCTAATTTTAAAGCGAGTGGAGTATTACCTACCTACCAATTTAGTTCAAAGGAAACGATATTTTCAGCCGAATGACGTCCACTGTTAAGACTTCCCCTGTCGCCATAACGACCGGTCCTGTGCGTCTCGCATCCATCGTATTCCCGCGATCCTCACCAGGTCATCGGTCCACATTGTGGGAGGCCTTCCAACATTGGGTCTTCCGGTACGTGGTCGCCACTTAAAAACCTATCGTTCCCATCGACCACCTGTTCTGCGAGAAATGTGCCTTGCCCACTGCCACTTAATTTTAGTGTTTCTTCGAGCTGTCGGTAACCTTGGTTTTCCTGCGGATATCTTCATTTCTGATGTGATCATGCCCTTTGGGTGACCAGTCTTCTGATGATCCATTGTAAGCGACCACGATTTGGAGCCATATTATGTCATCACTGCACTCACTGGTTATAGGCTTTCGTCTTGAAACAATATACCACATATTGGACAAGAAGATACCGCGCAGCTTCCCGAACGCTGCCCAACCGAGTCGGATTCGACGATTGATCCTTTTTCTCGAAGTAAGGGTTGGACCACATCTGGCAGCACGGAATCGCATTTGTTCCGCCTGTGCTACCACGTGCTGCCGCATGCGACGCGCGCTGTCTCATTCCGCAGACAAAAAGGTGATCGCACGCGTTAGCATGCTGCAGCATGGGTGGCATACTGCCGCGTTCTTTCATGATCAGTTTAGTTTCAAGCGCGAGATGGATAGGACCACGGAAGAGAGAGCAGTGATTCTAGCGTGTATTTTGCAAGAAATGCAAAATCAAAATAATAAAAAGAAACGCATTCGCAAAATAAAACGGAGATACTGGGTTCATCCTTCTTGGAAGCAGAGAGCGGTTCATGGACAGTATGTTACGTTAAAGACAAGGATATTTCTGCACTAAAACTATCAAATTTTCGTCAGTCATTGTTATTTCCATCCGTACGGCATGAATGAACAGGCTGCACTGAGCTGACGAGCGGCCGCGTGCGCCATTGTACGATAGAGTGAGACAGCATGCGATAGCAAGTGATCGGCGGTGAAAGGATGCGTTAGCATGCTATCGCGCGCTTCAGCGTTCCGGAGTCTCCCTGCCGACCATTGCATTTTGTCCGTGATGCCGATCGCCTCGAGGATTCCGTCGCGTGCTATCGCATTATGCTTTCTGTCTCGGTCTAGCAAATGGCAGTTCTAAGCGACAGAAAGAGAAAGGGCGACGGAAAAAGGCGATTCCGTGCTGCCAGATGAGGTCCAACCCTTAGACCTACCCAACAGGATCCTCTGTCCCAGGTAAACAATCGTCCATAACTCAGGATTACTGGAAGCGAAATACTGAATAACGGACAAGACAACTGGGTAATAATTAAATACAATTCACGCGGAGAAAGATCACAACGTTTTATTTTGAAATGAAATATATTTACAACTGTATGACCATTAAAAAGATGAATAATATATAATCAATGATTGGAATTAAACGATTTTTCAATAATTATATGCCTTTTCAACTTTAACAAATGTGGCATGATAACATGATTTATTATAATCACTATCTTAAATAATTTAAATTACTAAAATTAATTGAATAAACTTAACAACTAGCATCTCTAGATTGATAAAATAATATATATCCTGTCTCTGAAGATTTCTGTATATCAGATGTTAGGCCGTAGAAGTCTTCTATAGCGGAGGCATCAATTTTCTGTAAAGAGTTAAAAAAATGGTTAAGTACACAAAAATACATCAATAGCCATACTATACAGCAATTCTAGCGCGCGTTCTCAGTCGCCTATCCAATTAATTGCGCGCATGACTGATGAGAGTGAAAAGCACTGGACGCGTGGTCTTTCTCGTCCTCTTTCAACATCTTCACAAACAACAAGCGCGTTCGTTCGCACACGATTATGGCGCTTGTACACGTTAAAATATTTTACCGGGTCTGCTCCAGTTAGGACCAATTCATCATTTGTTGGATCTATGCAAGAAAATTTATCGTGAAAATTCACCAGCCCGGCAATCGTACCGCATCATAGCAACTTCACGCGTCGTGTCTAGTGCAGACAAGATTTTTTTTCTTGGTAAGCGCCTAAGCAGTGTACACAGTTCGTATGTAGAAACGAAACGAATTCTGTCATAGGCCCGCCGACTTTTATTAATGCACATGCAATGTACAAGCGGCCTAAAGCCCGCTATTAGGGGAATACAATTTGGATACTCTGTAATTCTAAGTAATTCGGCTAAGAAACCAAACAGCCCAGTTTTTCTCAAATTTTGCTAAAGTTGACTACCATTCTAAACGGATGCAGCTGAGGACCACTATTTTACTTGGGGTGACTATCTATCAGACCTCCACAACCCAGTCACTAAGTATCATAAGTATAGTGCTAAACTTAATCACTATAGTTAGAGACATGAACAGTCAGAATTAAGTGGACTTTGAGGCAATGATTTGACTTAGTTCAATATAGTCGAATGTCCGATTTTAGCAATGTTGCCATAAACTAAAAACAAAATGTAATACATAAAAATCTCGTGTCAGTATTTGTTATCAGACTCCTTCGAAACGTGTTGGCCGCATACCGCGGTAGGCCATTTTTAACCTTCCTACCCATCCACCATCATTTTTTCTTTAATAATTTATATGGCAGAACAACGTTTGTTGATTCAGCTAGTAAACTATAAATGTTGATTTCAGCAAATCTAGCTAGAACATGACCACATTCAAGTCTGTAGCTTTTAACCTGATTTGACGACACGGTTAGCGCAGTGGTTGAGCGATTGGCTGCTGCGAGGCGGGTTACGGGTTTAATCCCCGCACGGAACAAATAATTGTATGGCCTACAGATAGGTGTTCCTGGTCTGGGTATCTTATATATGTGAGTTAACATGTCTATGAGTGAGGC
The DNA here is from genome assembly GCA_949316375.1 of Mythimna vitellina. NCBI lineage: Eukaryota > Metazoa > Arthropoda > Insecta > Lepidoptera > Noctuidae > Mythimna > Mythimna vitellina. The sequence continues at coordinate 5,175,285 of OX438689.1, read as the reverse complement.
AACTTTTACTAAAAAAGGAACCTTACGTCATTCACATTTCAACAGATGACAGCATCGTTTTGATTTTCTACTGTTTAGTTGCGGTACCTCACAACTAAACCTAAATAGTGTATAATTTCTACAACCTTATTTTTAGTATATGCGAAACCTGAATATAGGTTGTTCATAATTAGTAACAGAATCGATTCAAATAATTTTTACACCACGTTATATTTCTCCCCAAAAATATTTAAAAATGGCTACGAGATGGACACCGCGCGACATTCAAGTACCTATCAGCAAATCATATGTGCAACACGGGTAACGGGAGGTCATAGCGACGCGAGCGCGCAGCGGACGCTTCCCTTCCCTTCCTCTCGGTCGCCAAAATGCCACAGGACGAAGCGCACGCGTCGCACTCTCGTCCCTGTTGCATTACGCGAGTGCGTGGATGCCGTGACTGTTTTGACTTATGTTGGTTGATCTTATGGGTATTAACCTATTATCGTATGTAAAAACTATCGTATAATTGAGTAGGGAGTGATTAATAAGACATTGTAAGTAGTGAGTGAGTTTATTATTGTAAATAAGGATGATTGACATTTTTAAACACGCCAAGATGGTAAAGTTTAGGTTATAATATTTATTATTGTATACTTCATTTATAAAACCCGCGTAAGTGATAAAATGTAGTGTGAACAAAGCCTGCAAGTGTGATGGAAAATGTTATCACTAGTTAATTACAATACAAACTGAAAAAATAGTATCAATAAGCGCTAGACAGCGCGTGCACGCCTCGTAATGACCATGTAGTTCTACGGACAGTCCGGTAACATAACAAGCTTATAACTTTTTGTTTTTTCATGATACGGTTTTCATTGTGCATAGATTCTTTACATAAAAATACTCGACAGGTGTTTCAGGTTTCACATATACTAAAACTAGTGTTGTTTAGTAATTTATCTACAGAATTACCGTTATCATTTATAGCCTTACATCACATGCCAATTCCAATAAGCCGAAACAAGACTAGGATAAGTATATTATTTTGTTACGGAGTTCTGGTGCCTACGTTATATAAATTCGATGGTACCATTTCCATCAGAACCATTTATATAAATTTGTTTCATCCTAGTCGCTTAGCTATTTAAATAGAGATATGTATGCTTGTTGAGTTCAGTTGGCTACCTGTGAACTTCATAATAAAATCTTTCACCCATAAAATCATTTTACATTTCTATCTCACACAAATAAGAGGCACTGCATGCAAACACTGCTCAAACTGCTTTTCTTTTTATATTTATTGTACTTTTTTTCCTTTCTCTAATACTCGAGTACAGTAAATATATTATAAATTGTAAAATAATTCTGTACAAGATAAAAATTAAATGTTACAGGCAATATATTGTATAATACTCAGGGGTTTGGCGCTGATAGTCGAATTATAGGCTCTGGACACTACACCACATATACTGACCTTAATTTGCCTGTTAAAATTGTTTGTAACTTGTGTCTAAGTTTTTCCAAATAAACATTATTATTATTATTATCATACACTACAAAAGCGACAAAGGATACTCACATCTACCATATCATCGTCGAATAGCAGCCAGAAGCCGTGGCTCTTCACAATACTGATGTAGTGTCCCCGGTTTGGACCGGAGCCACAATGCACCACCACTGCCACCAAGTCGTACAACCTGTCTGGGTTTACCGCGTCATCGGACTGTAAGGGAAAATGCTATAATATATGTATTCAGTTGTGCTATAAGGCTTCGTTGAGAACCCTTTAAACACCCGCGTCGGATTTTCCCGACGATTGTTTTTTGCGTCCTATTCGCCAGGGTCGTATGTTTGTATACTCCCAACTCGTTTTGCTCTTCGACCCCCGCAGGTGACAGAAGAGCTGACGAGATGGAGTATTTGGTCGTGGATGTGCGGCCCTGGCGGAATTCACGCAAGTGTTTGTCGGATATATCCGACGTATGCGTTTAAAGGGTTAATAGTCAAGGAAAGAATGAGTTGAGAATTCTAGGATACAGGTATTAAAAACCTTACCTCCCGATTTCTGTAACGAAATTATGGTCGCGTCGCAAAGACGGCACAATCAGTGCAGTGGTTGAGCGATTGGCTACTACTGCGCTGCGTGCGGCGGGTTCGATTCCCGCACAGAACAAATATTTGTATGATCTACAGATAGGTGTTCCGGGTCTGTCTGGGTGCCTCGTGTATGTGAGTTTATAGGCTTGTATACCCACGAGCCATTCCTAGTGAGGAGCGACGTTATTTTTTAACAAAAAAATCTCTGGTCAAATGAAGTAATAAGCTTGTTTCAGTCTACTAATTACAAAAATGAATACACTTTTGAATGCTCGCATTAATTTTGTTACAGAAACTGGTTGTAAGGTTGATAAAGTTTACTACGTCAGCTTCCAGTCTAAGGGTCGTCGCACACGGGCCACCGGCCACAATAAAAAAAACGCAGCCACCGAAATATTTCTGATTTCAGATTCGCTGCACATGGTTGACGCCGGCGGCCGCCACACGATTCAATTCACCGCTGCTCGTTTCTAGTGGCTCGCACAGGCCACTTAACGCCGATATAAAACGCCGTCATACGCCACTCGCGCATTTAAACCTTCTTCGAGTCCATTATGATACAGAATGATACTTCGAGTATGGGTAAAAAAAAAGTAGCAGCCACCGGCCACAAGTGGCTTGTGGCCGCATCTAGTGGCGGTTGTGGCTGTGGCATGTGTCCCATGTGCGGCGACACTTACCTGATGTAGCTGGAGACCAGTATTTTAGATGGAGCCACTGCCAATCTGACCTCCACAACTCAGTAATTGAAAGAAAGAAAAAACGTATATTCGTGCCTCACACATTCGTATTATAAACTAAAACTACATAATAGAAAAGAAAAAAATATATAATCTGTGCGAGGCTAAAAAGGCTCCTAACACAGCATGTGCTGCGATATTTAAAACGATAAATAACGCAGCGCTGGTATTGTTAGGGCCCAAATTGGGTAACACGATACCCCCTTGGCAAGAATGACTTTCTGGCTTCTGACTATCGTAACAACTGTCAAATATCTACAAATGGTAGCCGGGACCAACTTCTTAAAGTCACAAAGGAATCTCGGTATGTTAAGATGGTCACCCACCTAAAGACAGACCGCGGTTAGTACTGCTTAACTTGGGTGATCGACCTGTGACACTGAATATCTGATGTATAAAAATCTCGTGTCACGGTGTTTGTGGTCGTACTCCTCCGAAACGGCTCGACCGATTGAAAATAGGTTGTAAAGTATTTTCTATCCCCACCTCCATCTTTAATTGACATTACTGACACCGTTTTGGAAAGCACGTAAAATAGTTGGTCCCGGTTGTTAATTGTAATTCTTTGAGATTCGTTACACGATAGTCTGACCAGTCTATGCAAGGTGTATCATGTTGCCCAAATACTGGATTGTGAAGGTCTAATAGGATGTCGATTCATGTTAAACATGGGTATTCAGCCGTATCCGGTTAGACTGAAAGCTGACCCTCAAACTAGTTGGGAAAAGGTCGCAAGTCGAACTTTTTACTTCGAGTAACAAGAAAATACATAAGTTTCATTACCTGTTGATCACTGACCTCTACTATTTACAACTGGACAGACTGCTCCATATGTTTGACAGCAAATTTTTTGTGTCTATTTGAAGCGCCACTCGCGAGCATTCAGTGAACTAATTTTGACGTATAATGCAAATGGCAGTACTTGAAATATTTCTCTATTTTGAATTATTTTCGTTCGAATTCTATGTTATTCCTGCTTCAGGAATTATATAATACCTATGAAAATTTAGTCATGTGTATATTGTAAGCAACGCGACATTACTAATTTTAGTACCGCAGACACTCGCTACGGCCGACAGCGCCAAAGTGGCGAATATCAAACGGGCACAATAGCACTTTGACGGCCACCAGTCCAGTGTGGTAAATAGTAGAGGTCAGTGCTGTTGATAGAGAGAAAACTGTAAAACTACATAAGAGTATAATCTATCAAACTTACCGTATTAAACAACCTCAGCTCCAAAGGAAAAACGACTCTATGGGACACCTTGATATGCCTGTTATATTGTTCCATGTATTTAAATCTCTTAAGGTGAAGAGCTAAAATGAGTGGTAATTTCTTTACTCTCATACGTTTCTGGGCTTCTTGGTAGCTGCTACAGTTGTCACATTTGAATTTGTTGTCGTTGCAAAGTGTCTCGGTGTCGCTAAAGCATTTTAGACAATGCGTTATGCTTGTGTTTTGACCGACGTCTACCTGTAACACGGTAATATTTATGTGGTTAATTTTTAAGAATTATTTTTAAGTAAGAAAGATTTTGACTGTCCAAGATGCAATTCCCGAGAATAAGACCCGGGTCTAGCAGTGTTATTTGGAATTGAATTAGGTAGTTGATTTAACTATGTATGCATGTATTTAGAAATATATAAGTATGTTTATCAGTTGTCTAGTACTCATAACACAAGCTTTGCTTAGCTTGATACTAGATGGCGTTGTGTGATAGTTGTGGAATATTATTATTATTCACTTTCATCATCATCATCATCATCATTTCAGCCGAAAGACGTCCACTGTTGGACATAGGCCTCCACCAAATGCCGCCACAATGACCGGTCCTGTGCGTTTCGCATCCATCGGATTCCCGCGACCCTCACCATTATTCACTTTATTTATTTAATATGTTATAAATTACATTTTTAAATATTATTTTTTTTTTTAACAAAATCATCTAAAAAAACATTTAAAAATATAAAAAATAGTAGTCCGCCGGTGTCGGGAGCAGGGTCCAAGCTACCGGTGGTTAGGGCTCCAGAGACAGGAACCTTCTCACAATGCCAGCCGTATCGAGGAGTACTGCCTTCTGTATCAGGCCCTTGATCCAACCGCGTAACGACAGCTTCGACAGATGGGTCGTCGAAGCTTTTGACTATAAGGCCATTGGCGGTTTTATTATTATTATTACTAACGTTTTTTTATTATTTGTATCAAAACGTAATTGAATAAAATAACGTAGATTTTTTTTATATTGTTCAATATGCAATAGTAAGTTCGAACCTTTCAAATCTGATGGAGGGAGGTTCCAGTAAAGTAAAAGATCACCTCGTTCCCTCTTTGTCTTGACGACAGATAATCGTGTAGTTTTAAGTGTCGTGGCTTATATATTTAAATGGAGGTGTTCACAAATAGAACGACACGAATAACTGTCATTTACGACTTTTTATGCGTTGACAACAGATTGTCATGATACTGGGAACGGCTAGCATAACAGACATAAAACGATAAAAATTTGTCAAGACGTTTAATCTTGACAAATTTGGCGGGGTGCCAATAGTGACGTTAAATCATGTGTCGTTGTTGCGACTATTAGTCGTGGCCATGACAAACAGTTGTTTTAACCTTTCGAATACCGTAATTAGAGACACAATAGAAAGACAATGAGAGAGCGAACGGGTTTAATGAAATAGTGGGAACAGTTAGAGACGATAGTCGTCCGATTAAATTAAAGACCGAATAAATTAAACGTTACGGGATAGTGGGAATGCGGCCTAAGGATGCAGACACTGAAATGTGACGTCACCGCCATTAGATTGCGTGTGTGCAAATGAGATAACGAGATGTCTTCTTTCACGCCCCCACTATACTTCATACCAATATTTAAAGTGTTTTTCATGTTTTTTTATTTTTTTAAATTGCTAATTGCTGTTCCATTTGACAACCAATTGTGATGCTGTTTTCGGTAAAAGATTTAATTTTCTTATTATTAGTTGTTTAGTACAAATATATTGTACAAAAATAAACAGAAAAATACTTAATTATGACTTAGTTTAATGAAAGTAATTATTATAAGATAGCATAATTATACATTGCACTTAGTGCTTGATACCGTGTTGCAATGAAACACGCTACGATATTTTTTGTTCCGGCACGCGATATTTTACTACAATTAAACATTATTATTCATATGCATAAGGTCGCTGGATAGACATGATTTTGATAATCGTAATAGGTAATATGAATTAAATCATAATAATATTAAATTTATTGATATATTGTTACAAACAGTACCTTAAATTAAATAATCTTAATGTACTATAGGTCTGTAACTGATTGCGGGCTTCAGTTGTGTAGTATACGGTGGTCCCCAAACTAGGCGGTGTCTGTATCTTGGGGACCGGGAAATGTTTGCTATCTAACCAGTTCATTAATAAATACACAACAAAAATAGAATACTAACTATGAAAACAATATCAAAACTGGAAGAAAAACAAACGAAATACAAAAATTTGTTAATCTGTCTCTCTCGCCAAGACGCCCGCCGTTTTCTAGGCGGCCGTACGAGCATAATGAAGTTTGATGTCAAAGTTCTTATCGGATTTCTCTTTCTTATTAGCAGCTTTGAAGATTTATAATTTTGTTGATGCTAAAAAATATGATTGAATTTTTAAAATATTTATTAATTGTTTCTTATGCTAGAGGTAAAAATGATTTAATTCATTAAACCCTAAACGAACGACGGCGTTCGTTCTCTCACTGTCTTTCTATTGTCTATTGTGTCTCTAATTACGGTATTCGAAAGGTTAATTTAGCATACAAAAAAACATGTGTACTTCGTTCTGTCAAATGTTGATTGAAAAGTACAATTTGCAAAGAAAACTTATTTGCGTATCAAGAACAGTTTTTCTTTGCTTTGTATTACTAGGTCTAAGTTAAATCTAGGTGAAGTAAAAACGTTATTTTTAATCATTAGCTCAAAAAAAAAAAATTGTTTAAATCATAATTAGTTAAAACTAAAACTATTTTCTTTCTTATTTTCATTGGTTTTTGGACAATTCGCATTCTTCTTCCATTTGCCACTACTCAGACACTTTATACAGTGACGCGGAGATGAGAAAAATTAAAGAACTGGATTCTGATCAAACTTTTTTCGTTCATGATTCGTAAATAAATATTATTTTAAAAACTTCTTGTTTTGCTCACCCTACCCAATTTTTCGATTTGACAGCTATGACGTCACAACATGGCGTAAAAGTCGATCCTATTCTACTCTTATTTGGAACGCATTGTACATGTAACCAGTTACAAATTCAAACCCTTGTTTTCGATTTTTACGTAGTCATTGGAAGATTGAGAACTCACAGGTATAATAACAGGACAGTAGGTATTAAAAAAATGCGCGATGCATTTTTAGCAACTATATACAGGTGAATACTAGACACAGTGAACCTTATTTACATAAGGTAGCTGTATGGTTGCCGTCGGAGGTAAAATAACTGTGATATTACTTTACTCCTTAGAACATTTTCTATGAAGACCAAGAAATAAACAGAGTTGCGTTCTCTCGAAGACACAAGATCACGCCTTAAGTCGCTTTTAGAATATTTCAGTTACTTTCCAAGGGCTGTATGAGCGGAAAGAGAAAGGAACCTCCCTTTCTTTCCAAGAAAAAATGTGAGGAGAAGCTTGTGTGAGGAATTATATAATGATAGTGAATCAAAGTTGGTGTGACGGTTGACAAAGGTGAGTGAAAGAAAAAATTATGTTGCTCCGACCCAAAAAGATAAAGGAAAAAAATATGACGACTAAAAACAACAAAATCAAAACACCATACCTGTAAATCAAAGAAATGCTCATCTTTGCTGCTCACAGTCTCGCAGTTGAGACACCTTGTCTCGCTAGTGAGCGTGCCTTGGAAGATCTCGTGCACCCACGTCGGCTCGGTATTCTGTGGCGCGGTTCCGTTGCACGTGACGTTCTCGCCAGACGCATTCTTTTGTACTTTTAGGGTGCTTTGATTGCGTTCAGCTGCAAAGGATTATGAGCTTTATAAGAGGTCAACACGATCGGTTTTGTAATGTGGCGTTCGAAAAAATCCGCACTGGATTTTCTACTATCGGCGATAAGCAGAGCGTTGAAAATCAAAAGCGCGCAAGAAAACGCGGGCTAAGTTATGAAGAGGGTTTAAAATTGAGGAGCAATCCTTATGAAATACTCTTGCTTTTTCTTATTTTAATTATGATTGGTGCATTGCAATTCTAATTTTTCTCAGACGAAAGAGATTCTTATTAGACCAGAAACAAAATATTAAAAGCATTTTCAGACAAATCAGATTCTTATTAGACTAGAGAAAAACTGTGTGGAGGTATCAAAGTGGTAATTATATAGAAGAAAAAAGGGTTTAAATGGGGATACTACCTTAATAGCCCGCGAAAGTTTCTTTTGCATTTTGCAGATCAGTGAAGTTGTACGTTGATTAAAATATGATTGGCGGCCGTAAAACGTATTACGGAATTATAGTCATTAAAATCATGAATAAAACGCTCTTATTTCGTCTTGAATGAATTTTAATGAAATAGCATATTTTAATCTTTTAATTGTCTACGTCGGATATATCCGACAAACACTCGCGTTTATTCCGTCACGGTAGTACATCCAGGCTCAGCTCTTCTGTCTCCTATGGGGATTGAAGAGCTGAACGAGATGGTCTACCCAGTCGGAAATGCACGACCCTGGCGAATAGGACGCGAAAACACTCGTCGGATTAATACGACGCAAACAGTTAAAATCCATAAACAACTTACGAAAATTTGAATTTCGCGGGATATGTTGGCGCTTTCACTTTAATGGCGAAACAGATTCTTATTAGACAACATAAAAATTTAATGCAGACAACAAAATGATTTACTACTTTCTTGAGGAAAACATAAATAAAAAAATTGATTTTATTCATTTAAAACTTTATGCACTAATGAAACGTTGTACAAAGGCGGACTTAATGCCTTTGGCATTTTCTACCAGTCGACCTTAGGGTGGTGCAGAGATATAAATTTTTGATTTTAAGTTACTTGATTACACACAGAGCCATAATAAAGTTGAAAACCTCTAATACAATACTAAGTGTCTAAAACTCAAAAGTTGTTTGTTTTATAAATATTTTTAGTTTGTGATTTCAGTACTGGTAATAATTAAAATAATACATTAGCAATTTTTCCAGACCGAAAACTAATTCATATCTAGTGTTATTAAATAAAATCATTTTGTCATAAGCTATGTTACAAAAAATATAGTATCATTTCCAGAGTTATTATTAATCATATCATTTGAGAAAGTTCAAAATGTTGACAAGAGTTATGCTGATGAGTCAATAATGTGTTCATTATTATTACTTACCTAATATAATTTCATTTATGTGGTTGATTAGAAAGTTTAGGAATTCATGGGCATCTTGTTGCATATAGTTATCAAACTCTTCTGTAACAGAAATAGACAATACACTAATTATAGAACACAACATTTATTGCTGTTTTTTTTTTCTAATCATTTATGTAAGACTTGGCAGACATTCCACAGGCTACACCTTTTTATGTTAGCCCGTTGTGTCATGTGTCTCCTTTTCTAGGCAAAGATGTCCATGCGCTCCTTCTACCTCTCTCCATCCACAGCTACCAAAAAACAACAGCCAAAACTTTTGATAAAATACATATTAATAAAATAACAATCATGACATCTTACCTTTTTCTTTTCTCAACCTAGCAATAAACTTTTTAGGCGCTATGGAACCTACTTTCTTCTTCTGTGTTGCAATGCTATAAAATAAGTCTGCGAGGCATGTCAGAAGGGTTTCTTTTGTTCTCTTATTCTTGGCCTTATACTCTAGCACCTTCTCTCTGAATGGGCGACAGAAATACAATGCTTGCAACACTGAGTTACTATAACATGTATTACCAAACTGAAAAAATATTTAAGTTACATTTATTAGGATAAATTTAGTTCATTACAATTCAAATTTAGAAGATTTACACAGTATTTTGTGTGTATATTAATTTACTGAAATATTTACACTTGCACTTGGCTTTTATAGAAATTGAATTTTCAAGAGTTCTATTTACAACCAAAAAAATGTTCATATTTTTTATTAGAATCTCTTAGCAAGTGGACATCTGCAACTGTGTCATTTAATCATTGTAGGAAAATGATAATATTGATAAGAACTTCTTATCTTATTCACATACATCATATTTCTTATTACTCACAGAGTACATTATAAATCTGTTCAGTGAAAATATTTGAGTATCAAAATGAATCCCATTGAAGGTTAAGCACTTGATGATATTTTTATCTCTATTTTTTTGCAGTGATGAGAATATCTCTTGAAGCCCGGAAATGTGATAACTTACCTTTTATAAATTAATGTTATTTTCTAATTACAGTAGGTAGCTGATTGGAATATAGAACTGAATTACGTGATAACCACTTACATTAACTAAACCAAAATAGTGCTCATTCGGTGGGAACTGCTCTGACCCAATATCTCTTTCTAGTTGTGATATATTTGCGCCCTGAAATAAAAATGAATGTATCACTTATTAGAAATCCATTAAAAATGCCGACGTTTATCAGACGTTGCAATTCCACTAGTTTCACTTTCATCTCAGCGCACTTCGAGAGTAGGTCTTGAAAACGGATACCCTAAACCATTCCTGAACTTTTAATCGTAATTAGCTGATTAATTAACATATAATTAAACATGCATTTCTCTCACCATTCTATGTTGGAAATTAAGGCCGAGATCCTGACATATTGACATTTGCAATTCTGTTTTAGCCACTTATAGACTGAATATACGGTTATCACGACCGATTATTGGCAATTCACAAATGCGCTGTACTTATTTCTGGAAACATTATTGGAATTTCTTTTGCAAACTGGTAAAATAAGCACAACAGTTACGATTATGACATAACCACAGACAAGCAAAGATTAGAGAGAGAGTAAAAAATATCAGTAAAAATCAAAGAGTAAAATGTGTTTTAGATAGAGGAATCGAGCGTGGTTGTATTGTTTTAATTCTTATTGAATTAAATAAAAAAATGTTGTGTTTTGGAACAAGTTTGTAACTTAATGCCTTATTAGTTTCCTTCAACACAGCGTGTAAACTTATCTAGGTGTATAATATATTGTATTAAATCAGATACTTTGCCGGCCGGTTTTTGGGCCAAGTGCCCAGTTCATCTTTTTAAGCAGTTCAGTAGCAGTTTAGCAGCTATAACAGACACATCGTTTGTAAACATTTAAGTTCAGCTGAGCTATTTAATTACGCCAAGCATTTTTTGAGGGTATTACCAAAAATAAGGAAATAGCTTGTCAGGGGTCAGAACTAAATGACAACCCCACCCCGCACACGAAAGAGCTCGAAAATTCTAAGTGTTTATATACTTGAATCGGAAATTTGAGATTTTTGGTAAGTAAAACCGACCTTCATGGCTTTCATACAGAAATAATTAATAGATCGTTCGTCCGTCGTTGACTCATGACAATACTGTATTTTTGAATGGCCGAAAACTTTGGTAACATTTGTTTATCATTATATATATACTCTTTGGGGCAGGCAGGTACCCCAAGTAGCCCGTGAGCATACCCATACTACTGTGTTTGTGTTATTTTAGAATGACGTTTTGTATTCGAGTCACGTTCGAAAATAGCATTTTGCTTCAAACAATAGTACTGTTATTTTATTGGCAACATTATACTTTAAACGTCAAGATTGACAGTTCCGTCCTAAAACTAAATAAAATAATATTGAGTTTTAGAAGAAATGGATAATTTAATATTAAATATCTTAATGCTTTGAATAAAAGGGATTGATAAAACAAATCCGATACTTTTTGATAAACGATTTGTTAGAATAAAATTTAAATCTGCTAGAAAACAGGTAAAATTTGTTTCTGAAAATTTCGAAAATGACAGTTTCGTTAGTTTTGGAACGCATGCAAAGCGTAGCGCAGCATCCTCCTCCCGTCTGGCCGGCTCCGCTCCCGTCCGGCGATTCAGATTTCAGTTCCGATTCATCCCGATTGTGTTATCTTTCCGGGAACGAGGAAGTTTACGTGTTCGTGTTGACGTGGCGGTATCCAACGGGTAGGTATTTTAACGCAAAATTGAACAGAATTTATTCATTATAGTCCGTGATTAGGTAGTTTAATTGATTCATTGATTACGAACTGTGTAATTAAAGAAAAAATATTAGTAGATTAGCGTTGTGTTTCAAAGATTAGAGGACGTAAGTTTTATTGACTTGTTTTTCTTCAGATCGAAATGCTGAGGTCACTGTTCGTTGCATTGGCCGTTTCGGCTGTATTTGCCGGGGTGCCGACTCCTGAAGAAACAAAGCGGCTAATGGACCGCCTCTCGGAGTCCGAACATTTTAAAAACGAACACCATAACAAGCAGTTTGATCATGATGCCTTTTTGGGTGAAGATCAAGCAAAATCATTTGATCAGCTGCCACCTGAAGAAAGTAAAAGGAGATTAGGGTGAGTTAACTGGTTATTTTTTTTTTCGAATAGATATGACCTAAATAATATCTTGTAACTAAATCTTGCGGCTTCGCCCGCATGGTTGTAGAAAATTTTCCCAAGGGAATATACTCCCGGATTAAAAAGTATCCTATGTGTTTTTCCAAGACATGCTTTACCCATGTACCAAGTTTCATCGAAATCCATTTAGTACTTTTTGCATAAAAGAGTAACAAACATCCATACATACAAACTTTCATATTTATGAGTAGAATAATTTGCATCAAATAAAAACAAATTATTGCATTTTTATAACTTTGAGATAAGCAGAATATTCCAGTAAGTTCTAGGTAAACAGCAGATCTTTGAATTTCCTGCCTCTTAAGATTATCTCAGTATGTCAATGATCTCACCCACACAAAGTGGGTTAGTTTTAGTAGCAGATAACAGTTCAGACCATCTGTGTATACAGTCTAGTTATTTTTTAAACACAGATTACAATACCTATCATGCTTGCTTGCTCAAAAAGCAAAATATTTAAGTAATGAGTGAATAGGACAGTTATTTGCCTTTTTATCTTCAATAAATATTATTAATTTATACTGAAAATATCAATGCAAAACTAACTCTCAGTCTGTTTGTTATATTCTCACCCATTTCACTTAAATCTTAGAGGTCATACTTTTATCTCTGGGAGTAGTATGCATTTATTAGTTTACTAGCGACCCGTTTTGGCTTCACACGGGTGCAATGCTGATACCACCCGCTACCGCTATGTCCCTGCATTTTAAATCTGTAATATCTTTGAAAATATTCATTTAAATTACATGCTGTAACGGGCCATATTGATCTATATTAAATGCACAATGTATTTAAGGTACTTAATTGGATAAGTAATAATGCTGTATTTGTTAAAATTACTTCGTAAGTAAAGACATTGTTTTTTGTAAAAAGTAAAGGATAAAAAGTGGTTATTGTGGGTTATCCTTAAGAGATAGACATATACCATTGCGAACTTTTTTGTAGACCATTTTAAAGTGTACAATACTGTAGTACATTATTTTGATCTATCTCTTAGGGTTCAGCCAGTGTTTGCAATGCAAGCACAAAAAAAAATTGTTTATTTACGATATCACATTAGAAACCTATACCTATGGTTTCTCTATTATACTATGCATATATTATATTAAACATAAACCTTCCTCTTGGATCATTCTATCTATTAAAAAAAACCATATAAAAATCTGTTGCATAATTTTAAAGTTCTAAGCATACATAGTGACAGACCGCGGAAAACTACTTTGTTTCATACTATGTAGTGATTATTTCATCATATTTTTCTTATTGTTTTAATCTTTATCCAACCTGATGGTAAGCGATGATGTGGCTGATGATATATACTTTTTAATTAATATAAGCATCCAATTTTAATGATTACTATAATTGAGATATCTTACGCTATCTCAAATATATATTACTTATTTGTTGTGCTCATTGTGTAGTCTTTTTTTAACTACAAAAGCGGACTAGTAGAGAATGCCTTGTAGCACCCATTTGTACAGAAGTAGGTGGACTTAATGTCCACTTACTACTGCACACATGGGTGAAGCTCCTGGCAGAAGCTAGTTTGACAATATTTGTTAAGGGCAGTCAATTTTTTTTAAATCATAAAGCAGAACCAATTGGTTTTAATGTTGGTTTAATTAGTCCAGGCAATTAAATTTTGCATCCAATCACTCATATCAAATACTCGGCAAATTGGAATCTGCTTAGAGTTAACTCTTATCAGATTTCAATTTGCCTAATAATTAATACCTATAAACTTTGTAATTAAACAATTTGTAGACTTGAAAAAAGAATTCAAGAAGATTTTGAAATTATGGAACAACAAAGTAGACAAAATCAAAATGAAAATTTGAAAAAAAAAAATTGCTTAATTGAAATCTGGTTTGATACGCAATTCGATTGCATGGACAAATAACACTTGCATTAAAATTAATTAGTTCCGTTAGTTGTTAGTACCATGGAGCATGGAGCGCGCCTCAAGATGTCAGCAAACCGTAGGAGCCCAGCAAAGTCGACGCCTATTGGGGCCATGGGTTGTGCGAAAGTGAACCCTGGAGCCCTGGAAGAAGGCAAAGAAGGAACAGGAGTGGGTTTTAGTCAGTAAAAGTCTGGCACGCCCTCTCGCTCCGCTCAAGGGCAGGAGATGTCATTAGATGATTTACCACCTAAAAAAAATACCTATCTGGAATTATTCATTTAAACACATGTGCTGACTAATTTCTAAAGCAGGCGTGGCCCACGTATCTAATGTAGTTACATTAGACACACGTGGGCCACGCCTGATTTGTTCGTAGAACCGCGTCGCGTGGCGTGGGTCTAATGTAGCTCTACAAGTCTTGTTGCCATGTAAAATGTATGGAGACCGACGCGCCCAGTTCGGCGTAGGTGGGCCTCATGTGCCCAATGTAGTTCTACCTTAAATGTTGAGTATTGTTTTCTAACAACTGTTCATTTATTTCTTTTTCATAATTTTAGGTATTGTACCTACCTAAAGTCAGTTATTTGACCAAATGTGAAAATAACTTTGAAATAAGGTGGTCTATAAAGATTAAATGTCTTTCTTTATTATTTCTCATGCAAAATACGATTAAAAAGTCACACATATTCCAACACTAAATTTAAGTAATTTGAGTAATAGTTATGTATCTGGTTACAAAAGACAGGAACAGCTCAAGAATGTGCAAACAAACACGATATCACATCTATATACCTACCTACATAATCAAATTATCTTACGTTAATATAAAATTCATATAAAGTTCAACTATCAGCGTTCACTGACCTCATTATCAGGCGTGGCAGTGAATAATTAGATTTATTCTTTCTAGAATCATCGTGGATAAGATTGACGGTGACAAGGATGGCTTTGTGACGCTCGTGGAACTGAAGGACTGGATCAGATACACGCAGAAGCGGTACATCAATGAAGATGTTGACCGTCACTGGAGACAGCATAACCCTAACAATGATGAAGCTATCGAGTGGGAGGTAAGATAGTATAATATACGCTATTAGTGATCTGCTCTGGCAAAATAGACACAAAAACCTATTCAATTCACGTGCTCAAAAACCCGCTACTACCCCTATAATTTTTAAACACGCAATTTACTGTTTTTCGCACTAGTGCGGAGAAGTGCGTCAGCTCGACCCGACCACAATTTATTAAATTTATTGTATCAGTCTGGTCACCAAGCAGTCCCCACTAATCGCTGGTCAGCCCCGTATTTATTTCTTCGCAAGTGTATTGAAAAATGTCGTTTGATAGACGCGGAAAGTGACTGCACATGGAAATTTTCTTATATCTATGTCACTGCAGCACTCGGCTCCATAACACCTTCACCTGCGGCTCGGGAGAATTCCGCCTCGGATACAATGACAGGCTCGCACTTACCATCTGATGGTACGAGTAAGTGATGATGTGGTCGACGTTGAAGCACGCTTACTTTACTATTGATTCTTGACTTAAAGAGGTTCTTTGACCTAAGCAGGTTGTAGATATCAGGAAACACAGATTTCGGCAGTTCCACTCCTCTATTAGTAAAAACCGCATCAATATCCGTAGTAGGAGTTAGCGGATATACAGACAGACGCGATAAGTGACGTTATTTCTTATTATGTAGATTTTACGCCAAAGTTGTAACACAACAATCTGTTACAATATTCTTAATTCTATGGGTACAATGACGGTCTTATCACTGACAACGATTTATCAGACGGCCTTTGTGTGAACTGAATGAATAAAAAAAATGGATGTAGTCAGTGCCGAATTAGCCACGTAGCAAGAGTAGCTAATGCTACGGGCCCCACACATTAGGGTGGGCCCCACTTGGACGTACAAAAATAAGCCAAAATATCTGTGCCATATGAATTCTAACCATTATTGGATTTACCATAAATGTAGACAACTACTTAGGCCCGGCGCCTATTATCGGCATCGGCAAGGAAAAGGATCCTTCGCGCTTCGGCATCCCTAAAAAGATCCTTCGGCATTCCTTCATTCAAGAGCACAGTGTTGGAAACTATGCCTTGGCATGCATGTAGGGATGCCAAAGGATCCTTTTCCTTGCCGATGCCGATACTGGGCGCCGGGGCTTATGGACCCATCGCTACCTAAGAGCCGTTTAATCCTTCAACCGCCCGCGTCTGATTGATCCGTCGCTGTCAGTTGAGGCTGGTCATCTCTTAGCTGCCAGTTGCTATTTTAATATCTATATTTAGTTTTTATTTTTATTTACATTGTTCTCACATGATAGCGACAAGAAACATGTAACAGAGACATTTGTAATTACAAAACATGATTGAAAAGAGTGTCCATGGAGTTTCTTGCACATTCTTCTCCATAGAGATCTACGCTTTGGAATGTGCAATTAGCATCATTTATTTTTATGACTGACTTACTTCTTGACATTTCAAAAGTGCCTGTAAATGGTTTATTTGGAATAAATGCTATTTTGATTTTGATTTTCATGTCCTATTCGCCAGTGTCGTGCGTTTGCAACTGACAGAAGAGCAGACGAGACAGTTGTTCGTGGATGTGCGGTCCTGGCGGAATAAACGCGGGAATGTTTGACAGATATGTCTGATGTAGGCAGTTAAAAAATTACGAAGGAGTTTTCATTCGTTGTCATTTATGTAGATTTAGGGGCAGTTGTCCCTTGGAGAATTTGCTACAGACCTTAGGCTAGCTTAATCGGCAGTGGGTGTACTCGTTGGGTTACTTTTTGTAAATATACAACACATACAATTACAACAATTACATACAATTTTACATCAAAATAGTAGATGTAAAAGTGTTTTTCAACATATGTAGTACTAGCCGCACACAAAATGTAGCCTATATCACTCAGGAATAAAGCAGCTTTCTATCGGTGAAAAATTATTAGCAATCGGACCAATACATACTTTTAGAGCTACAAACAAAAAAACAAACCTAACCTCTATAAAATATATAATATATGTATTTAAATAAGTATACATTATTATGAGGAACGCTTTTTGTGATCAGCATAGAATCGGAAATAGTTTTTGATAACAATTGAAGTTCAACTTTAACCTATTGTAAATAAAATTAAAAGTAGTATAGCTCGATACAATGTATAAGGGTCGGCAGTTAATGCAGTAGTTGTGGTCATGACAGTGTTTCAATTCGATAACGAGAGAGCATATCACTTATCAGCCACAAGTTTTATCACGAGTATTTATCATGTAGCTTTTTTAACTTTTAATAAACTCCCATTTTATTTGTCGACGCCATTGGCCATTTATGGCCAATATCGCCTATTGAGAGCATAGATAGACAATGAAATATTTAATTTCGCTTAATTACGAAAAAACAGCCAGCCTAAAGTGGGGGTGGGCCGGCCACGTCGCACGAATGCACCCGGACAGATGGGCGAAGATTGTCGTCACTCGCTGGACGCCTGAGGGAGGGTGACGTTGTCGAAGTCGCCTGCAGCAAAGGTGGTGTGACGATCTGATCATGTTTGCGGGGTAAACTTTGCCAGAGATCGCCCAAAACAGAGAGATTTGGAAGGAGAATAGGGAGATCTTTGCCGTGGGACAGTAAACAGTTGCTATTTAAAAAAAACAACAAGTTTGTCTATATACATTTACGCTTACGAACGTGAAATTAAATTAACTTCATCTTTCTGACTGAAATTCAAATGCCGTCAGTGGACTTTGAAATCGACAGATTCAAAAACAAATACAAGAATCGCCACCTTGCACCCGAACCTACTATTACTAATCTTCTAAACCTCAGCCGTGGTAAAAAGCCCTTCTTAAAGTGAAAGGCGCAGCACTGTCTGCTCCAATCCAACGCAACGCCACAAAACCGCAGAATAAATTCTCTTTTGGTTTGACGTCCTATTGCAAAAGCTTTAAAAAAAAATGACCGAATCTGATAATATTCAAATGTGTTGTGGAGCGAGAGGTCAGATTTTTAGAGGACGAGGACGAGGTTGTCCTGGAACGAAGGCAAAGACGGAACATAGGAGTGGGTTTTAGGCAGTAATAGTCTGACATTTATATATCCCTAGAGCGGGAGAAGTCATTGCGGAAGAAGTCATTGGATGATTTTCCACCTAAAAAAAGCCCTAGTAGATTGAAATATATGCTTTGAGTTTGATTTACCATATTAGTTCTAACAAATTCATTTTATTTTAGGTATACAGAAAGAACGTGTACGGCTTCATGGATGAGATGGACCCTAAGGAACTCAAAATGCCGAACAGTGAAGGTTTCACATACACCAACCTTCTGAAAAGGGATCGCAGAAGGTGGACTTATGCTGGTGAGCAGTAATCTTTAGCTTGGGTGACTTTTACGATAGAAAAGTTTTAGGAATACATTCATTGTGTGTGTTGTACACACAATGAATGTATTCCTAAAACTTTTCTATAGGATATAAGGAGTGGAATTCCCTGCCGCTGCTGTGTTTCCTGATAGTTACAACCTGGGGATTTTTAAGTCAAGAGGGAATAGGTTACTTCTAGGCAATCGTGCTCCATTTTCGACTACATCGTCGTATTCCATGTGAGATAGTGGTCAAACACGAGGCTATTAACAGAAAGAAAAATTACCTCTTAGAAAAAATCTATAGAGCCTTTAGAAAAGGACATCGAAGCGCTCTTTTTCAGCTTTTTCCCACAAGGACAACGTGCATTTATCTGGACGACTTAAAGGCACTTACCGATAGTGTAGCTATGTATCCGCGAATTAATTTTCGTAATTAATTCAGTACTTTTACCTCGTCGGAACGAGGTATTTGTTGTTTCTTAGTCATTCAAGTAAACTCCATATTTATTGAAACTGCTGCATTGGCCTAGCGCGCACCACTACAAAAAATCTGTAAACAACAGAGATACATTAAAACCCGCGCACTGCGAAAATAAATCGTTTGCGATTTAAAATAGCAGATGCGAAATCTTACGTATATTTTGTACTCTATGAAGCAGTACCGAGATCCGTTCGTTGCGGATAAAATCGCAAACGCAGCGGTTAGTCGACTTGCGATCTTAATAAATACGAGGTGCATTCAATAAGTACCTAGCCTCATCGCCAGAGGGCGCTGTAGTTTCAAAAGAGTTTTACCACAGTGTAGCACATTCTTTTTTAATTCTTTTTTCAAATTTTCATTTCAATCCCTTCATTTGTTTTAATTTGACAACTTATGGAAGCGAACGTGTCGATCGGTTTTACAAAAATGGAAACAGAGCAATATCGTTCGGTGATTCGATTCCTATTTTTGGAAGGGAGAACGCGCATCGAAATCAAAGAGCGCTTGGATGCAGTGTACGGTGACTCTTTTCCATCGATGGCCACCGTCAAGAATTGGTTCAACGAGTTTGCACGTGGCCGCACGTCGGTTTTTGATGAACCACGTCCAGGTGCACCGAAAACAGCTGCTACGGAGGAAAACATTAATAAAATCCATGATTTCGTATTGGCAGATCGCCGATTGAAGGTTCGGGAGCTAGCTGAGACTGTAGGCATTTCAGAAGGAACAGTGCATCATATTCTTCACGAGGAACTCGGCATGAGAAAGCTGTCGGCGCGATGGGTGCCGCGTTTACTCACACCAGAAAACAAGCGCAACCGTGAGACCACATCGGAGACGTGTTTGGCGCTATTTAAGCGGAATCCAGCGGAGTTTTGTGACCGTCGATGAAACCTGGATCCACTGGTACACACCAGAGACCAAGGAGCAATCAAAACAATGGATCCAGACCGGGGAACGTGCTCCAAAGAAGGCGTAAACTGTAAAATCGGCCGGAAAAGTTATGGCCACCGTTTTCTGGGATTCACAAGGTGTGATCTACATCGATTACCTCGAGAAGGGTAAAACAATTACAGGGCTTTACTATGCCGATTTATTGGGCCGATTCGACGCCGAATTAAAGAAAAAACGACCCCATCTGGCGAAGAAGAAAAGTGCTGTTTCACCACGACAACGCACCGGTTCACACGTCTGCCGCTGCCATGGCCAAATTGGTCGAATTACGCTACGAATTGCTGCCCCATCCACCGTATTCTCCAGATTTGGCCCCTTGTGACTTCTTTCTGTTTCCTAATATGAAAAAATCACTCGCCGGGAATAGATATGGATCGAATGAGGAGGTCATCGCCGCCACGGAGGCCTATTTTGCAGAGTTTGACAAAAATTATTTTTCCGACGGGTTAAAAAAGTTGGAGCATCGCTGGGCTAAGTGTATCGAACTTAAAGGAGACTATGTTGAAAAACTAAATTGCCACTTTTCCAAAATTTTCGTTTACTTTTTGTAGGCTAAGTATTTATTGAATGACCCTCGTACGTGCCAATGGTTAGTTTCTTTTGTAAATTCTTGTTTCGACGCATATTCTCGTCTTTTGTGGTGGCAAGACTGAAAATTGTCTGGCATCCAGTATTTCGCAGGCGACAATAAATCGTAGTGCGCGTAGGAATTATTGTCGTTTGCGATTATATATCCATCTTTAAAAATCGCAATGAATAAATTTCGTAGTGCGCGCTTAACCCTTCGGTTTGATTTATTGTTGTAGGAGCTTACGTAAACTAAACATACTTACCGACTCAATACGAGTAATAAATGGTCTGCTTATTGTTCTATATAAGTCAATTGAAGGAAATAGGTCATTGTTCGGACCGTAGGCGGTTAACTAGGAATCACAATTTGTGATTGTAAGGTATGCGTATCCACTGATGCGGAGCTGGGCGAATTGGAAAGGACAAGACCGTGAATTGGCCAATTACAATGCTCGAAATCAACGTAGAGTAGAAACAATGTAAGCTGAGTGGACTTAAAGAATAACCTTAGCAAATCTTGACAAAGTTGCAATTTTTTTTTGGATTTGAAAATTATGCCGTCTGCTCTGGCTACAGGACCACGCGGCTCATTTCCATATGCGTTTTGTTTGATAGCTGCAATCTGTGGCTTGTAGGAAACGATTTCGTTGGACTTCTCACGCGGCTCATGGTGACCCCAATGGCTCGAGTAAGATAAGGCTCACCGGTGGCCTGAATGGAAATACTCGTTATTTCATATGGCGTTCAACGTGTTAAGAGGCTCCTTTGTCACTCGTCTATCGTCTCCATCGAAAATGGATTCAATGCTTGTTACCTACTTCATCTAACGCAATCCAACGCGATGTTTGACGAAGAGGCAACGCAAAAAAAGAGAGATAATGCCTGAAAACTCTGTTAGCATTCGGTAAATCCGTGATTCACTCGAATATTTCACAAGACTTGTTCCAGTACCTAAATACGTAAAAGTTATTGAAAAAAAATTGTTGTTATTCAGAATCTTGATTAAATTTGCAAGGCTTCTATTGTTATTTTTTTTTTACTTTTTTAATTTTTGAGTTTAATAGAAGTCAATAATGAAGTGTCAAAGGTCATGCAAAATAGCAGATTTTCAGAGGTCTTTACTGGTTTAGTTTTACAAAAATTTACAAATTGATTTCAATGGAAGCCTAGATAATATCCACAAGGTACTGTTTCCAAAATATCTAATGAAAAATGTGTAATAACGTCATAATCGCGTAAGAGCGGTTGTATGAATAACAGTGAAAATGTATGTCGAATCGCATACCCTTAAATGAAACAAATGAACCCGCGGCGTCGAGCCGGACAGAACGGAGTCGTAACGTAGCGGAGAGCACGAAGTGGAGAGTAGCTCAAATCCGCTCCGCCCCGTTCCGATTCAATGGAAACATTTGCCACTTTTTACCTGCTCTGCACTGCACTTCTTAATTCGGTCCACTCCGCCCTACCACGAACTCTTAACGCGATCCATTTTACGATCTAAACTGAGCTGTTAAAAGGATGGTGCTATACAAAATGATACCGCGACAATAAGAAGTTAATGAGATGCAAAAGTCGTTGATATGAAGTCTTCACGTGTTTTGTCTGTAGGTGGTAAGATGGTAAGAACTTGCGTAAATATACATTTGTTCTGGTAAAGCCGATAGTAAAAAGGTAAAAATCGTCAATTGAATGTATTTTGTTTCAGCATTTTTCTGTGGCTAATTAGATTTGTATTATTATTAAACAGGGTACTAGCTGTTGCTCGCGACTTTGTTCGCGTGGAATTTAGGGACATTACTTGGGGCGATCTTTTAAAAAAATGTGTTCCATTTCGGAGATTATCCGGAACAAGTAAACAGACAGACAGATTTTTTTATAGGTATGAATAAGCTTTTTTATGCATATGAAGTTAAAAAAAAAACATTTTTATTTTACTGAACCCCGTTTCAAAATTAATTATAAAATGAATTGAAGCAGCAATTACCATTTCAAATATTTGTAGGTATAAGAAAGAGTGAGTGCATGGTGGCAACATCTCGCTCTCTTTTGTGTACGTGTACCGTAATGGCGGTGACAGTTTCCCCTTCCACCAGTTTTGATAGGTTTCTAACTTATTTAATTTTGAACGTATTTGAATTTATTTTTGTTTCCGATTTTGGATAAAGTTACTTTTTGAAGTAAATACCTAATAAAAATAAAGTAGAAAGAAAGAAAAACGTTTATTCGTAACTCACACATACAGTAAAAAGTCTAGTTTCCAATTCTTTGGATCATCAATCAGATGTTTTCATCTTCAGATGCTGACGAAAATGATGCACTAAACCGCACTGAATTCGCTGCGTTCCTTCACCCGGAGGATCACTCGGCGATGAGGGACGTAGTGGTGCTCGAGACCATGGAGGACATCGATAAAGATAACGTAAGGAGAACTTTGTTATATGTTGTCAGGCCTTCACCCAGAGGGACCACTTCGAGATGGGGGACTTTTTTTCCTCTGTCGACTATTCTGCGAGCGTTATGTAGTGACATCAGAAGCTCTACCATGAACTCTTCATCATTATCATCATTTCAGCCGAAAGACGTCCACTGTTGGATATAGGCCTCCCCAAAGTGTAACCATAACGAACAGTCCACAGGAGGACCGCAGTAGTCTAGGTCCTCGATCCATATTGTGGGAGGCCTTCCAACGCTGCGTCTCCCGGTACGTGGTCGCCATTCCAGAACCTTTCGTCCCCATCGACCATCTGTTCTGCTAGCAATGTGCCCTGCCTACTGCCACTTAAGTTTGGCGTTTTCACGAGGTCTTAACGCGATCCATTTGACGACCTAAACTGAACTATTAAAAGGATATTGGGTGTATAGCTCCATCCCTCTTTCATTGCTCGCACGTTATGGTAAGGCCCCCCAGATCATGTTTACCGAACTTTGTTAATCTCAAGTATACTGATCTTATTGTTAACTTTACATTACAGGACGGCAAGGTGTCCCTAGACGAGTACATCGGCGACATGTACAAGCCCGAGGATGGTGAGGATGAAGAAGAACCCGACTGGGTTAAGCAGGAGAGGGAACAGTTCCATGGTTACAGGTCAGTTCGTAGTACTTTTTATGTGACTCTTGTACCCTCACTCTGTGTACTAACCGAAAGCAAAATTTGCGATTAGGGAGTCCAATCCCGTATCTAAATCGTGAGATTGCAGTCAACAATTGGGATTTTTAATTTCTTTTTTGTTTTAAGTAGTAATAAACATAAGTACCGGTGAAGGCGAGTCGGACTTGCATACCGAGGGTTTCTTATAGAAAAATATTTTTATGGAAAAATATAATAAAATATTGAAACGGTCCTTCATCTTTTTGGAAAGTAAATTCACGTGCTTTGGGGACTCCCTGGTCAAAGAGTACCTAAATTGACATTGATTAAGTTCCGTTCCAGTTGCGATACAGGACTCGCAAAAACATAAAATAGAAATGCAAAAATTATTTAAAAGCTGCAAGGTAAAATTGAAAACAAAATAAATATTTTCCTTACAAATACTATTAAAAATGTCAAGAGTTCCATGTAAGATGAAGGTCTAATAAATAATCAAAACGGCGGCAGATGATTGGAATCCAATCTACTATATAAAAATAAGTAGGGTTTTCCTTCCTGACGCTATAACTCCAGAACGCACGAACCGATTTCCACGGTTTTGCATTCGTTGGAAAGGTCTCGGGCTCCGTGAGGTTTATAGCAAAAAAAAAAAAAAAATATTCTTCTAATCAACAAACTTCTTTTAATCACCAAACGAAATGTTACATAAAACGAAGCCATCTGGTGGCGAAACGGAGTTCGCCGGGTTTGCTAGTTTTCTTATAAAAACTTAAATCCCGCAGAGGTGCGGGATCCCGCATGAGTAATCCCGTATTTCCGATCCCGCAGAAAAGGTGTGGGATCCCGCGCTTACGGGATTGGATTCCCTACTCGCGATCTACCCGCTCGTTTAATATGAATATCCCGTACCTACTCGCCCGGTCAACCAAGTCGCAATTTTATGCCATCTGTATACATAAAAGGCAAAGTCCTGACTAATTAACGCCCAGGCAAGCCCGTGGACCTAGAAAGCTGAGATTTTGCACAGAGGTTATTTTTATGAGATATATACAAAAAGAGAGGAAGGAGGACAACATTACAAAGTATAATGATAGGCATGTCGGATTACAAGGGGTGTCGGATTAGATAGGGGTCGAATTACCGGGGGTCTAGTAGACCCGGTTCGCTGTATTTACTTTTAATTAGGATAACCAATTTCTTACAAAGAAATATTACCAAAGTGTATTTAAGCAAAATTTCAGTGCTTCATTATTCGAGAGGTTCCCTGTTTCTAGTTCATTGCTCTTTCGCAATAACCCATTCATTTACTTTGATATACAAATCATGTCAATGAGCGGGCGTCATTTGGCCACCGCTACCACAATAATTTCAATTTAGCTCCATTGAATGTATTGACACTGAACAATGTTTGGCTAGTTGGTTGTTGACATGCAATTTATTTGCTCTATTTATTACTAGCTTTTTAATTTTTTTTTGTTGTATCCCTGAAGAACTGCGAATTTTTACGGGATAAAAGTTGTTAGTTGTTCTCTGAGTGTTACTGAGTGTACCTCAGTTATTGAGAGAGAGTGAAGAGGTTCTAGAAATGATCTACTAGATACCGCGTTTGCTTTATTCGCTTTAAGAGCCGAAACACATAAAGCGTTGCGGTGCCGCGCCGCTTAAATCAGCAGTGGCGGATGCCGCTACGTAGAATTTTGCGGTGTGCACCGTGACGCAAATTCCAGTCATATGACGTCATAGTTGGTGACAATGATGCAGGTTGTTTCTAGGCCATCAAATCTAAGAAGTATCGTTTGACGTTTCCCACTTTTTAAGCCGAAAAAACTTTGTATAGGCGTAACTCACACTATTTCTGTTACCTTTTCCTTAAAACCACAACACCCACCACAACCATATTTCTCCATACTAACTTTGGCCTCACGTTTCTTCCCCTTGGGGGGTGAATTTCGGAAAGTCCTCTCTTAGTGCTCGCCTACGTCATAAAAGGAAACCTCGTGCAAGATTTCACCCTTCTACTCCCAGTAGTTTCGGCTGTGCGTTGTTATGTCAGTCAGTCAGTTTCTCCTTTTATATATATATAGATATACAATTTTTCATCAACAAATTTAAAGTAAAATCTTTCAAAAAAAGTAAAGTAACCCATAAACAATAGATAGCTTTTTTTCTAGACTTTGTTTCAAAGTCACTTAGTAAGATACTTTACCGTAGTATTGCTCTTCAAATTCATTTGTATATGAATAATGTCCGAATAATCGAACTTCTAATAACGAGCCATTTTTTTAATCCAAGCGTCTTTTAGTATTTAATATGGGATGGCGCAAGAGTATCGATACAAGTAACCTCCCATACTAAAGGCCTACTCATCTTCCATGGGAATGATGACGACATGCCATCCGGTCTCTTACCATCGTCGCGTACCAAGCCATGGGGTTTCAATACAGCTAGAAAGCCGACGGTGACAAGAGCTCGTCTGATGATGTCGTTGATATTCGAGAAAAGTACTACAATCGGGATTCATAGCCTTATTAAATGGATATATCCAGTAACTTCTTTGTCGTTTATTTAAAATAGAATAATGTCTTCTTAATAACAAATAAGCAATAAGTTTATTACGATGCATGGCAGAAAGACGTCTAACCACAAAAAAAAATCACACCTAAAAAAAAAGATACATTGGTTCATTTTTTTTCAAAAGTCATGGAACGAAAGTTGTTGTTTAATGTTCTTAACATAGTCCGGAGAGGTTACCAGTGTTTCACAATTAACCCTCCCTATCAGTTCAGTTTAGGTCGTCAAATGGGCGATCTATCTGACGACCTAAACTGATTAAAAGCTTTTGGTAGGGTTTCAGTATACGGTCTAAATAATATGTGGGAATTCATCCAATGACATCCCCCGTTCTTGGGCAGAGCGAGAGGGTGTGTCAGACTTTTACTGACTAAAAACCCACTCCAGTTCCTTCGTTGCCTTTCATACCAGGGCCGAGTCTTCCTTTCAGAATTAGACCCTTGGCCCCAGTAGGCTTCGACGCTGCTGGGTCCTTACAGTTGCTGACATCTCCTTGAGGCGCGCGTGGAACACTACGCGCTGTCGACGACTTGGGCTCGGTCCGGACGATTACCAGACGATCGGACGGCAAGCTACCCATTGCTCGCCGTCCGCAAGCCCGCGCCTGCGGTGGCCGGAAATCGGGATTGGAATCTCGGCGGCTGGGGCGCGGAGGCCATTGCCTCGCGCGTGCACGTGCGGCCTCCTCTTTTGCTAGCATTACTGCTTCGCAGAAGGAGGCGTCCGCTTGCCACTCCTCGCTTCGGACCATGGCCTGTACCAAGGCCCGGCGTGAGAGGTCATTGTTCACGAGGACACGGCGGTGCTCTGCCCAAGCAGGGCACACCTCAAGTTTTAAACAACCTGCCTTTTAAAAATTACATATGAACGCAAAGCTAATGCACATACAA
The DNA here is from genome assembly GCA_949316375.1 of Mythimna vitellina. Lineage (NCBI taxonomy): Eukaryota > Metazoa > Arthropoda > Insecta > Lepidoptera > Noctuidae > Mythimna > Mythimna vitellina. The sequence goes on along the minus strand of OX438689.1, from coordinate 5,148,036 downwards.
AACCAACAAAGTTATATACACTTCATTTTAATTACCTATTTCGTTTGTTTAGATACCTAACTAAATGTAAGCAATCTCTTGATGATATGACTTTTTTTTAATATGTTTTAAAGTATAGATATAAGTAAATAGGTAGAAATCAATTAGGTACCTATATATCGTATAATTTTAGAAAATCTGATTATATTTTATATAATAAAATGTAACTACCTATTTCACATTTTTCAAAAATACCTAACCCTATAACAAGAACGGCCGGTTCAAAGGCGCTTAACGGACATAATAAAAGAGACTCCCGGTACGTGGACTCAAGGTGCATTTTGATTCGTTACGAGCGCTACTAGCCCGGTAGGCAAATATAATCAAGGTCACGTCCGTGCCGTGCAATGTTTTATGAACATTATAAACGTTGTTAGTGGGTTTATTTCGCATGTTTTCTTTCGAAGAGTGAAATTTCTGTACTTGTACTATTATTTATTCTGTGCCTGAGTGGGAATCGAACCGAATAGTACCACTTTCTGAATCGAGCCCTTGGTCCAGTCGCCTAACGAGAGTCTCCTTGTTGTTCGAGGCTCCTAGTTATTAAGCTATTGGCTGACAAGACTATCGGTACAATGATAGCCCAGTCCACATCCCACATATAGACAACCTCGCGAGCCAAGTGAATATACTTGATTTGTTTATCTTTTTTGGCTTTCACAAGGTTCTCGTCATGCGGGGCGGTTATATCAACAACATTGCTCGCCTCACGATTCAGTCCACCATTACTACTTCAGGCTTATTGGCTACAATCGTCCTGTCAGTGATGATGGACCGATCCCAGTACAAAGTGATATGGCCATTATCAAGAATTGGGTCTGCCACATACCTGTAGTACCGCACTTCCGATTACACAAGAGAGTATTTCAAAGCAAATTTCTGATGGTTAGTCCTGGCTACAAGGTTGTACCTAAGCAAATACTCTCTATTAGCTAGACGAGAATAACCAGAGATAATGTAACGATTGATTCAACTGATTACTATTATTAAACACAACATTTTTCAACAGAGACACCGACAAAGATGGCTTCATGGACGAAAACGAAGTCAAAGACTGGATCGCCCCTCCCGAGTTCGACCACGCCGAAGCAGAAGCGAGACACCTAGTATTCGAAGCGGACACAGATGCCGACGAAAAACTCACCAAGACAGAGATTTTAGACAAATACGACCTCTTTGTAGGTTCCCAAGCGACTGATTTCGGCGAAGCGCTCGCCCGCCATGATGAGTTTTAAATTAAGAAGCTGAGTTACTCAAACGTTGTTTAAAGTTAAGTGTTGAAGTAAATTTCTGCTAGTATGAAGTCTTCCATTTGGTGAAGAAAATGTATTGAGAATAATTGATCGTATCGTTGGGATACTCCCATCGTGTGTGAGCATTGAGCCATTATTCAGCTTTTTTCAATGTAAGATTTTAGTCTCTGGTTAGATTTATTCTTACAAAATTTGAAAGCGCCGCGCTCGTCCAGTCGCAGCAGCGTCGCAGCCTTATAATGAAAAATGTAATATGCAGCTATAATAAATATTTGAAGAAAATCAAATCAACAATGTTTATGAGTAAAAAAATGTGAAAGTATAGTATAATGTGATACAAATATTTTGAGGCTGGTAACACTTCAGCACAAATTAACAATTTGTGAAAAATAAAACCTGTATTTCTATCCATACAGATGCAAGTTGATGTTGCATACATACTAACTTTTTAATAACTTTATATTGAATGGACTTTTTCGCCATTTAGTTTTAGAATCTCTGTTTGTGGCATTATTCTTATATCAAATAATTTAGATTTTAAGTTTCTTAGTTTCTAATAACAGAACCAAAGTCTCCAATAATAAATATAAAATAAATAACTCAATTTTTATTATATTTTCGAAATTTTACTACATTGAAATATTTTTGTATGTTTAATATTTAGTTTATTTACGTATATTTGCATTTATTATACATAACAGTTTGTTATTAAAGTATTTTAAGATATTGGGGGGAAGATATGCAGAAACTTCGAATTTTATTTTTTCAAATGATGCAAAATTATCGAACATTCCATTCATTCGATCACTAAATTATTTTGCATGTATTTTAAATGAAATTCTCATTGAGCGATATGGATTTATTTTTTTAAAGAGTAAAAAGTATTTGACAATAATTTTGTAGCAATAAAATTGGTCTGTATTTCTTCTTCCCGTTATAATAAGTGATTGGTACTTACTAAACATTATAAGAAGAGATAGATTATATATATTATGTTGTTTAAGGTGTAAACGCATTTTGATTACATTCTCACGTTATCGTGTTCATAAAGTTGATCTGCCAAGTACAATAATGTATTATAACTACTTATGTAACAACAGCTTATATTCTAATGAAATAAATATTTTTTTCGACTATTCTCGGTTTTTCTTGCTTGCTTTTGTAAAACGAAAAATGAATGGGGGTTCAATAGAAAACTCCATCCATTTTTCGTTTTACAAATTAGAATCGAAGTTCCAGTGCTAATAATATTGTTATGTGAATCTTTATTCACTGTATCTAGAGACATACATTTTGATCACTTAAAAAATACTTATGATTTAGTTGTTGGGTCGGTACCATAGACAGGACCACCTACAGGACACACACACCAGTGGGTACAGGAGTACCTAGCTGTATAGTGGATGTGTTCACAAATATCTGAACTCACATGCATAAGCAAAACGGGTACTAAATCTACCCTGTCTGTGGTCCAGAGCACCTTGCCAAAAACAGGCCAAGTGGATGAAGAGGGTTTCACAAGAGTAGAAAAGAAGAAGAAGAAGCCCTGTTCTCGTAACCAGTGCGGTACCGCACCGAGTGGTCCGAACATGCTGCTGCGTCCTGCTGTGCCTACGACGCAGCTATACATTTCGCGCCTGCATCACTACACGAAGGTTGAGGAAGTCGTGGAGTATTTGAAGGTGAAGACCAATTGGACTCTGAGGGTCGTAAGGTTGGAGGCGCGTCACGACGTCAACTTCAAGTCGTTCGTGGTACGAGTTTCAACCCAACAGCTACAGACCTTCTTAAAGAGGACTTCTGGCCGAAAGGTGTCGTATACCGACGTTTCCGAGGACGGTTATGCGACACCACGCAGCGCAACACGACGCCGACTTAATTACGTGTTTAATTATAGTTAAATAAGCATTGTTTTTATAATATGTATTAGTTTATTATTGTTTAAGTTTATTTTATGTATTTTGTCTATGGGCCTCTGATGCCTGAAAATAAAATAAAATAATAATTATAAGACACCTAGATCCGGAACCACTATCTGTAGGCTGTATAAGTACAAATGTTTTTTCCGTACAGGAATCGAACCCGCGTCACACAGCGCAGGAGCCTATCCACCGTCACACACCAACGAAAATCGGTTCCCCCATAACATAACTTGACAAATGAGGTACTGTAGTATTACTGGCTGTGTAGACTGTGACGACACACTAAAATCAATATTGGGTTCATATCAGCCACGTGTTGGGCTACCATATCGGGCAAATCACATTTTAAGAGCCAGTTGTAGTCACAGAGTATTTTGTAAGCACTGGCCCGGCTTTCGTGTTGACTTCGCAGCCCTGTAACTAGGGTTGCCAACTTTTATTAGAAGAACTCACTTCTTCTAATAAAAGTTGGCAACCCTTTAGAAGAAGTGACTATATCTTATTTCAAAGGAGGTAAATAAAGAGTATAGACTTTTAAAAAAGAGTATCATTTATTTAAAAATTTTGTACAGGTATTTTTTGGAACATTTTCTTATTGTTTTTAAAAGAATTGCATGACTCCAAACATTCTAACTCTATGTTTACATAGATCAGAAGCTCGTTTTAATCAATTTCAATGAAGCCCTGTTTCTCTCTTCCCGCCACTTCACATTCATCATTTTAGTTGACTTTATTTGGTTAAGATTATAGGTAGGCATCCAGTGCCGTTATAAGCCAGTGCGGGGTCTATAGCAAATCAGATCAAGGGGCCCCTGTGTAGACCTTTTTTAATTAAGATAGATAAAATAAAATATGTTATTTTCTTAATTTACCGTAACCGTCAAATACTTCCACAAAATTAGGTCTGTCCTAAGTGTCACCAACGACCGATCCTGTGTGTCATGCATCCATCGGATTTTCGCGACCCTCACCAGGTTATCGGTTCCCTTGTCTAAATCCTTCCAACTCTGCATCTTTAGGTTTGCGGTTGCCAGTCCAGAACCTTTCGACCTCATCGAGCAATTTACCGAGCCCAGAGAAGATGAGCTTAAGTGGCAGCTTATTCGTTCTCTCCACTTCTGATTCGATCACGCAAGGATACTCCGGGCATAGCCCTCTCAATTGCTCTTTGGGTGATTTAAAGTCACCTGATGAAGCGCATTGTGAACCCCCATGTTTCAGATCTATAAGTCATCAATGGCAATATGCACTGGTCTTAGACCTTCGTTTCGAGACACTGGTTGGTCGGACGATTAAATCGAATTCAGGTGCAGGTGAGCTCCCTGATAGTTTCGATAACTTCTCTCACAGGTACTGTGCTTGGAGGCATTGAAGTTGGATCACGTTTGATAGCCCTGGTTAAAAGTCATATTTACATTTGATTTGGACTGAAGATCGTTGGAATCCACTCGACTTAAGTTCGCAGGAACCAATTTCGATGATTTTTAGTGTAATCCTAAAGGATATAAAATATACTTTTTATGGTGGTCGTTTTCTAGGGACATTCCAACTTTTACGCGGGTGAAGCCACTGGCTGAAAATAGTTAATTTTAATTGCCTCGGTCAAGCATAATCTTAATACTCTATATAGAATAAGTTTGAATGAGGCTTTTAGGGTACTAATCGAACTATATATTTTGTATATCTATGTGAAAATTACAATGTACACCTATAACCAACCCCGTTGATTTTAAGATTGGTTGTGTGACAAGTACGATGATGGGGGAATTTGAAGAGATCTTCTATTCTGTAGACATTTACTTGCAGGAAAGTCACAAGTAAATTGACTATCATATCCATAGAATTCAGCTGTATTTTGATTTTGTATAGTATAGATACTGTTTAGTATATATACTTTCCCTGAACGCACGGGGCCCCCAAATGTGCGGGGCTTGTAGCACTTGCTACTCTTGCTACATGGCTAATCCGTCACTGTAGGCATCATATATACGTATGTGTGACTGGCACTAGTATAGTAAACACTGTAAAAGATTATTTTAGCGTCCTCTATTAGTTTTATAGATTATAGAGTACACCTACATGATATATGAGTACAATACTCTATTTTAGAGTACGGTTAACGACTTGGGCAGGGTTAAGTAAAGGAAAATTTATTTTTATTAAAAAAAAAAAACAGTAACTATTCAAGATTTTTGTTTTTACCAGACTCTTAAAAAACAAGGTTTTAAATATTTCCGCGACGTAATCTTGTTTTCAAACGTAAGTTTGAGTCAGATTCGTGATATTTTTTTATCGAGCCAATTAATTTATATCATGTTTTGATTTTTACCCAGCGAACATACAGGTATTTGATCAATCTAGCTGGCCAAAAGTCAAATTTCTAAATCTCCCCATTCTATAAAAATCTTTTTACAAAAAAATAAATAACCGACTCTACTAACAAAATAAACACTAAAAGGATCAAAGTAACATTAATTTGCGGGATGGTACAAGCAGTTTACCTATCTCACTTAGGCGGAGCACCGCCGTGTCCTCGTGAAGGTAATCGGCGATTGCCTCCTTCTGCGAAGCAGTAATGTTACGAACATCCTCACGCCTCAGCCACCGAGACCCCGACCCCAACTACCAGCCACAGTAGACGCGGGCTTGCGGACGTCGGTAGCTCGCCGTCCGGCAGTCCGTTAATCGATCGGACCGAGCGAGCGCCACTCGTCAACAGTGCGTAGTGATCCACGCGCTCGTTAAAGAGATGTCATTAAACCGTAGGGGCCCAGCAGGTCCAATATCCGCTTGAACCGTGGGGATTTTCTGAAAAGGAAACTCGTAATCCTAGAACGCAAAGAGTAACTGAAGAACACAGGTGTGGTTCTCAGTAAAAGTCGATACTCCACTCAAACCGGGCAAGTGCGAGTCGGACTCGCGCACTGAGTGTTCCGTACAAACTTACCTAAGAAAACAGTTCAATTCCCGAATTGAGTTACGAAGATTTTTCCGAATTGCAAAAAAGTTTTCTTTTGTGACGTAACTACAAATTTAAAGTTTTCAGATTTGTTCCTATACTTGTGCTATGAGACATTGCTTCATGCCAAATTTCAAGATTCTAGGTCAACGGGACTCTATGAATTTTAATTCCCAAGAAAGCGTCGATATACATGTTTTTTGTTTTGCGACTTAAACGGTCGTATCTTTTTTTTCGTTAACACAGAAGTTTGACTTTTTCACAGCTTCAAGGGACCCCAGACCTGAGTGTATGGTTTTAATTTCAACTTGATGCCTCCACGCGTTCCCGAGATCAAGGGTCTTGATGAGGTACGGAACCCTAAAAAAATGCTTTTATCATAACGTTACTGCCTGCCAAAATAAATAAAAAAACAGAACCAGTTTTCAAATCAAATGTTCACTTCAGTCGTCAAGCACACTTTTACACTTGAGACACCGTATTAAACTCAAACAACAAACATTTTCATACATTAATGAGTTGTTCTAAAATGGGTGCCTGCATGCCTGAAACCTGTTTAAAGTCGTTGAGTATTTTATCAAGCGTGGATCGGTTCCCGTTGGCTAATTAATTGATTAGTATGGCGGAAGCAGCCGTGCGAATACCCGATGTTATTTTAAATTTTGTGCTGCCCTCATGAGCTGCGCAGTCCTAATTTCCTGAATATGGTAGTTGGAGGTTGAAGAATAATGTAGTAGTTAGCTAGCTACTTAATTTAATAATTGAACCGAATGATATATAGAGACTTTATAGGTGAATATTTTTGAATGAGATATTAGAGGCAGTTTGAAAGTGGCGCCAGTGACTGAAAAGTTGAAGTGAGGATGAAATGCATGTTACTAAAATACTTATATATGAGTATACATGGGGATGGATGGAGGGAGAGGGAAACTAAAGAAAAGATGGAAGGAATGTGTAAATAGTGATATAAAGAACAAAAAGTTAGTGATAGCATGACGGTTGAGAGGACTGATTTGAAGAAAAAACGTTACTCCAAATAACTCGGGACGAGGATAGAAGGATGATGAAAAGTGATTTTTGAACCACAACTGCATCCAAAGACACCCTAGGTATAAACATAACGTGACGGCGAAAGCAGTACCGAAATGAGCCAACGTGGGGCTGGATCTTTGTAAATAAACCTGAAATAAAACTTCTTTACATTATTTTTCTCTGCTCCCGAAGACTGTGTGTGTCAGACTATTACTGAATAAAACCCACCTGTGTTCCTTCAGTTGCCGACAATGGCCAGCTGGCCACGGTGACACGTTTGCACAATCCCGCTGCTCTGGTATTACCTTCGCTATATCAAATACTTACTACAGGTATATCTACCTTCTTATTACCGATCACAAAAGGGATCCGTATTACATAGGTACATACGGATCTCCACTAGGTGATCGTGTGGAGTCTCAAGCGGTCTCTATGACGGAACACAATATCTACCTACTTGTCGAATGAACCCGATACGTTTGCGAAACCTGACATCATGCAGCTATGTCGACGTGCGCAGCGTTTTGTCTTATCTTCATGATTCAACACTTTCTGTTGATTGCATCGATTTGTACTACGGGAACATTTGAAGGAGTATTTGGCTCAAATGCTCAACAATAAGCAACTAGTTATATGCCAAAAAGGTTCTAGACGACTAGCCTGATAGAATAAATATAATAACTTGTGGCAAAAGCTGGCTACTACACTAGTGCGAAAAAAAGGGAAAAATACTACATTGCGAGTCGAAAGCGGTAGGTGTAGGAGTTTTAGCAAGTAGGTAGAAATGTTGAAAAATAATAAACCTGCTTATTCGCAAGGCTGGATATTACGTTTCCTCTGCTCAGCGGGTCGGTAACTATCGATGTTTTCTGCTCATTTCCCTCACTCGGCGTCAAGAGGCTTGCGTCGCCGCACTCGACCTCATCGCTTATTCGATGCACAGCACACTGCACATATACTAACTTTCGCTATTAGAATAAGGGTGCTCTGACTTTATTAACTGTGTGTTAAATTCGTATTTTGTTGGAGGAGATTTTTGTAAAGTGGTTTATAATTTAACAAAATAAATTCTACTCTGTTTGCCTATGTTGAATTATGGCGCAAGAAGGTATAATTTGGATAACTCAGATATTTAGCTTAGTTGTTTCTTATAGTCTGTAAAACAACAAAATATATTCGTGAACAAATTGGTAGATGATGAAAATCCTTTTGAATTAATTCCATAAAATACATAAGAAGAATCTCCGCAGTAACCATCGTCTTCTCACTTTAATAAACGCTTCAAAAACCATAAAGCCTTTCTAACAAACTCAACGCTTACTTACAGGGATAAAAAAAATATTTAAGGAAACACAATTTCCATACATCAGCCGCCGATTTCGCGACAAACGCCACAAAGCCCCCGAGACATCGTACCCAACAAAGACGTCCCACAATTATTTATTTTACGGATGCAAATTACAAGTGCTGAAAATTTACGCGCGCGAATACGTAGCCAATATTCAGTCGCGTATTTTCGCCGCGCCCGTAAAAGCAACCGCGCTCTCCTTACATATTTTTGCATACTTATACTGTGACAGTAATACCTCGGTTCATATAAGATGGCGAATTTGTATGATAATTTTCATTTTGCATTCACTCCGGTTATTCTTCTTCGCTGTATGTTGTGGATAGCGCTCCTGGGAAATTCAGCGGTTTTGTCGTGTGCCACAGATATATCACCCCTAGAAAGGACCACTATTAATGTCGTTTACTTTATTTAATAGCCGATGCGGTTTGGTAAACTGCTCTGTTCGCACGCAAATTAGTGTTTGGTTGAAACCTCTAAATAACTTTTTCGCACCCGAAACTGTTTCGCGCCAGCGGGTGATTTAGGCTTAACTGACTTTTAATCTACCATCTAAATGAGTTTCTAACTAAATTCGTAACTGTTTTTCCGCACCATAAATATTGCTATTAGGTATGTTACAATGAGTGGGTCTGTATCCTCGGTCGCCCATACCTATCTGTGCCGACTTTCGGTACCTCGGGTCGCTAGTCCAAGGGGAGGGTGAGGTAGACCGACACGTAAAACATCAAATCAACACAGGATGGATGAACTTGTGAGCCATGGATACCCCTCAAGTTGATGGGTAAAATTTACAAGTCCGTGATAAGACTTGTCATACTGTATGGATCAGAATGTTGGTCTGTGAAAAAGATGGATGAAAAAAGATTGCATGTAGTGAAGATGAGAATATTGAGATAGATGTGTGGTGTGATGAGAATGGATAAAGTGAGAAATGAGTTTGAAAGTGGTGCCAGTGATTGAAAAGTTGAAAGGAAATCGTTTGCCTTGGTATAGTCATGTGAAGAGGAGGGATGAAATGCATATTATTGAAAGAGTTCTGAGTATTCATGTAGATGGATGAAGAGGGAGAAAGAGGCCAAAGAAAAGATGGAAGGATTGTGTGAGGAGTGATATGAAAAGCAAGGGAGTTAGTGATAGCGTGACGGGTGACAGGACAGAACGGAAGAAAAAAAACGTGTTCCGCGGACCCAAGTAGGTAATATGGGACAAGGGCTGGAAGAAAAAGAAGAAGAGTAAGTATCCTTAGTGTACATGATGAGGAGAAAGTCGTAACAATTGAAAACGATTGTAGAATTCTAGCGTAGCGCGTAGCTTCAGTAACCTTTTTCTATAATAATTCTAAACGCTACGTAGCGCAGGCCACACATTGTAGTCGACAGCAATACGAAAAGACATGCTTTTTATTATTACTATCGGCGTATTATTTTGATCTTATCCATTTGAGTATGCAGCTTGAATTCAAGATAATGAATTAATAGCACTGAAAGTTTCAAATTATAACGTGTCATATCCAGTCGATTTGTTTGAGCTATCGGGCCGAGTAATTGTCATCTTGGTGGGTTGTTCCCTGTATCAATATCAGTAAATATGTGAGGCTTAACTAGACAAGCCTGTCGAAGATGCCCTGTGAGGGTACGTGAGGATATGCCCCGGTAAAGTATTATTTGTACTGGGATCTACGGCATTGCGTGACAATGACAATATCTCGCCGCCATACGGAATAGAGCTCTTTTCGTATTGTTTGCTCAGTTTCTGTTACATCATTCGTTCACCTTCCCCTCGTGAACGGTGATCGCATCGTAAAAACCGAACGAGCCAAATACGGGTTTATCTAGCTCGTTTTATGGCTCTATTGCTTTATTAAGAACCCCAGAACTTGAAGTCGGGTGCGGTTTTTCATTAAAATTGATTGATTAGCAAAGTTCAACAACTTCATTAAGAAGTTAGTTTGTAATAAATGATTATCCTAACTTCACTACTTAATAACCATATACGGAGCTCCATTTAACAGATAATTTTACCGCTAATTCGAAACAATATTTGTGCATGTTCTAGTACTTACATGATAACTAGCTGATATAATTTGTACAAGCCACATTTACGTTTTGCCGCCGAATTTTCAGCCACAATACTGCTCTTTAATTAGTACCAGCTTAATGAAATTTCCCAGTTACGTTAAATATTTTCCTCGCTTGAAGGATTTTAAAACATTCCGTTGTAATTTTGTTAATCTCATTTCTGATTTATATTAAACAAAGCTTGTAGCTCGATGTATTTTGCCTTGGTGTTTAATTAAGTAAACATTGACTTCGCAGTTGTCATCTGCAGGGAATGTGGCCATATTTATTTGTGGCAGCGCCCGTTCGTGCAATAAATTTTGTCAGTTTAAACGTATTTTCAAAGTTATTGTGCCAACAATATTGAGCGCAGCGGACGCGTTTTTGGTTCAATGAGTTTCTTGCAGCTTGATTTAATAGATGTTATTATGTAACATTTAGTAGGTACCTAACTTGGCTATGTAGATTTTGTTAGTGTAAACGATAATGAAAATATTTTAGTTTCAGTTACGGTAGTTTATATTTGTTTAAGTGACTGTATAGGTATGTTTGTTACTTCTTCACGCGTGAACGGCTGAACGGATTTGGATGAAACGTCGTACACCACCATGTCCTGGAGACTGCCCTTGGGATAAGTTTTTACTTAAACGCGGGCGAAGCCTCTGGCTGCAGCTAGTCTACACTAATATTATAAAGAGTTAAAGTATTTTTTATTTGTTTGTCGGATGTAATCTCTGAAAGTACTGATCCGATTGCTAAAGTTTTTTCACCGATGGAAAGCTGCTTTATTTCTGAGTGACATAGGGTATATTTTATGTACGCGGGCGAGGCTGCAGGCAGAAAAAAAACTAAACATAAGGCCTTCATTTACTTGAAGTTATACCTACAGGTTAGTTGCGTGAGTTAAGGAAATCACTTCAGCCAAACAACTTTCTTCTAAGTTTTAATTCCACTGAGCATACTTAAGTAAACAGCTGTAGAAAGTACGTAAAACTTGTCGGGGGCAGGCAGCGGCTCCTGATATTATGTATGTCAAACAACATCCGCTGTGGGACCGGACGACGCTCAAGTTTTTCACAATTTTTGGGCTTAATCTCACAAAGAGGGAAAGTTGGGAACTCATTAGAGCGAGAGGGCCGGAACACCTCGCGCGACAAATTAAATTTAATTCACCCGTAATCAAGACGTTTTTCTATGATCCCCTAACTCTGATTTAGATTCTCCGCCGCGTCCTGGCTGTTTGTCTCAATGGTCAAGTGCTGCCAATTAGATTCCGTGTTCATTAACAACTTTGACAAAATGATTGATTCAATTACTTTCACTTGATTTTAAAGTTTCTGTCTTATTTATTTTCATGTTGTAATGAAAGGCTAGTAACAAAAGATATTTATTTAAAAGGCATGTAAGTAGAGATACTGGTAGAGAACGCCCTAAAAGAATATTATACACACACATTACATACAACACAGATACACATACGTTATTTATTTGCTATAAGTGGTATTTACTATATATAATATATGTTAGTCTGTAAGGTGATCTATGGGCCAAGATCCTTGATTTATTTTTTAAATAAAAACGTTGCCCCACACTAGGAATAACTCCTGTATCTGTAACTCACATACACAAGACAACTGTCTGTGGGCCATACAAATATTTGTTCCGTGCGGGAATCGAAACCGCGACATGTAAGCTAATCGTTCAATCACTGTGCCAACCGTGCTGCCCAATGATTTATTATTATTATACCTTATTGGTGATGTTCAGAATAGAGCTTTCAATACCGGTATTCTGGGATTCCGTAATACCGTGATCACGGTTATAAAATTGGTCATTTTTCAATCTCGGTATTAATGAGCCAAAACTGTGATTATATTTTATTGCGATTTGTTGTAATAAGTAGTAAAAGGTTTGTATTATCTTTGAATAAATATAATTAAAATGTCTGTAACTGTACATGTTTGCTGTTTGGACTTTAAAAGAGACTTTGATCTCTGAGTTTCTTTCGGTGTTTCTTCTCAGGGTAGTCAGCTAGGAAACATCAGCCTCATGTAGTATAAATTAACGAAGAAGATCGACTTGTTTAAGTGTTTTTTACTTGCAACATAAAAATCATTTACTATTTATTAACATAATATTTAAAAAAAAATGCTTATTTTTTACTAGAGCAGCAGTGCTGCATGCTGAAAGCCGACCCCAAGTTAACTGGGAAAAGGCTAGGGAGGAGATTATAAAATGCATATGAAATTACCTATAGCAAATTGTGGTCAATACCGTGATCACGTGATCACGGTATTGATATTACGAATGCCGGTATTAATACCGGTATTGAAAAAATCCGGTATTTGAAAGCCCTAGTTCAGAAAGGCTATGTAGTAAAAGCATCCTTATAATGTCCTCACTGCTGGGACTCAGGCCTCACCTCTAGGAAAGGAAATAAGCTATAATCCACCACGCGGGCCCAGTGCGTGTTGGTGAATATCACGTCTTCGATTTTTTGTTCTAGAACATGCCGGTTGCCTCACGATGATTTCCTTCCCCGTTTTGAGAGCAGTGGTGATGAAATTAATTACAAAAAGTTAAGCGCCAGCCTGGGTATCGTGGGACAGATGTACTTTAACAGTAACTGGTAAGTTGGGGCCATTACCACTAAGGCCAACACTTGGCCACGTGCTTCCACACTATCAGTGTGAGATTTATGGACATAAATAATGGAAAAGGAGTATGTAAGAATCGTAGCTGGTACTGTTATGTAGTTTCTGTTGATCCCTATGGGTAATGGCGTGAGTTTATGTATGTATTTTCATCATTGGCCCCTTTCGGTTGGTAGCACTGCAGTTTGTAATTTCCATTTATATTATATTCACGCATCGGAATATTTTGCGTTGCAAATAATGATGGGGAAACATGGAATTACTTTGTACATTTATTAAACAGCGATATTTAAGTTTTAATTAATTGAACTGTGAATGTTCATTAAGGTTGTATTCAACATAGTTGCTTTATGTTAATCAGCCTATATACAGCATACAAATATATTTCTCGAACCGCGTCATATTTACAAAAGCCAATTTTTTTTCGGTCAAATTGCTTCTGCCAGCAACTTCGCTAAAGTAAAAATATTCCAAGGGAACACAGACTTGGCATAAAAATCATCTTGTGTGCTATTCCAAGATGCGGTCAACTCGTGTGCTACATTTTATTGAAATTCGTTCAGTCGTTTCGGAGCGAAGAAGTGACAAAAATGCATACTACACAAAAACTTTCGCCTTTATAACGTAGGTACTAGATGTTGCCACCGACTTCGCTCATGGCATGGCATGGTCGGCCTTATAATGTTCCCACTGTTGGAACTCAGGCCTCCTCTCTAGAAAAGGGAATGGGCCGTAATCCAACAGTGCAGGTTGGTGGATGTCACATGTCTTCGAATTTTTGGTTCTATGACATGCCGGTTTCCTCACGATGTTTTCCTTCACCGTTTTAAGAGCAGTGGTGATGAAATAAATTACACAAAGTAATGCGCCTGGCTGGGTTGGAACCCGCAACCTACAACTCGTAAGCCGCGGTCGTTACCACTCGGCCACCACTGCTCAACTTCGACTTCGCTCACTGGAAAGTAAAAATTATCCCAAGGGAAAATTATCCCACACTCCCGCTATAAAAATTATCCTATGTGTTATTCCAGGATATGGTCTACCCATGTGCCAAATTTCATCGAAATCGGCCAATAGCACTGAACTTGGGCTTAATTTGAGACCCGTCGATTAGTAAAAACGTTGGCCATCGCTGGACACCCGACAGATGTGAAACATCCTAAACATCGAACATACACACGCGCCCACACGAGGAGGTGGTGAAGTGGCATCATGGCATAACAGCATCATGCCGTTTGCCGTCACGGCATTCAAGTCGGTTTTTACTCCCAAGGCGCACCAATAGATATTTCACATAAATAAATACGAGTAGAATCTGATAGAGTTAACATGAAAACTTTTAAACCAAAAAGTAAAACTAGAAATGTAATCGACTAAGAACAGAAGCCGAGTTGTAAAATTTATCTAACGTTTTTTATCGAACGTTTGGATTGATTAGTGAACTTTTCCAATCAGATAGCAATCTATCAAAAGCGGGTTGCGATTGTTTTGCGTTGCAAAACAAATGGTGGCCATGTTATATACTCGTTACGACTTTCTGTTAACGTACACTACATATAGAATTCAGTGAATGCACGCAGTTACATGGTGCGTGATTTTTGCTGTTCTCTCGCAAATATGGATCAGTAGTCCTAGATTTTTCAGTGTTCCTACTTTTTGGGGATGTTTCAATGTGAGTTTTGTTTTTTTTTTCTTTTAAATTGATATAAACCAGTGCTTGACTGCGATCCCACCTGATGGTAAGCGGAGATGCAATCATTGATGGTCAGGCGCACTAGTTTATTAAGAGCCTATTCACTCTAGCCTTGAAGACACCTAAATTATAGTTGGACGGGAAGACCGCAGCAGGCAAATTGTTCCAGTCCTTCGATGTACGCGGTATAAACGAAGAAGCGAAACGCTTAGTCCGGACCGTTAAAGTTTTAACAACGTAAGGGTGGATACTCGCCGTCCGTCGGGTTGTCCGATGGTAGAAAGGAGATGGCGGAATCAAGTCATGCAATTCCCGCGCACACTCTCCAAAATGTAATCTGTAATCTATTGATTTTGAAAATTAACATCGGGTACCACTGGCTTCCTGGATGCACCGGCGATGTTGTAATTTACAAGTAATCCTAAAACAAATTATCAAAAGTCCAGCAGTTCAACAGTGGACATCTTTCGGTTGAAAAGGTGATGACGATGATGATCTTTTTCCCTCGATAAAAATTATTGTGTATGCTATTCCAGGACATGGTCTAAATTCGTGTGCCAAGTTTTATCAATCATATCAATTCCATATAGCCGTTTCAGCGTGAGTACCTAACAAACATACACACAAACACATGTCACCTTTATAGTCTATATATATAAAAGCGAAATACCACTCACAGATTAATCACGAAATCTCAGAAACTATAACACCTACAAACTTAAAATTTGGCAGGTAGGTTTCTTACAGGGTGTAGACATCCGCTAAGAACGGATTTTCCGAAATTCAAATTTCCCCCTAGGAAGATAAAACGGGGGTCCAAAGTTTGTATGGAGAAACCGACTTTCACTCAGGTGAAGTCGCTAGCGGACGCTAGTATTAAGATATACCTAGCAGTTTACCCCCTGCGTCTTTAGTTACTGCTCCGCTCCTATTGGTTGTAGCGTGATGTTATTTAGCCTTACTCGATATATGGGCTATCCACCTTTTAAAGAATGACGTTCACTAAATCAAAAAACAAACTCTTCAGTTTTATAATATTTGTAATAGTATACCTAGTAGTTTCAAATAGTCAATTCTTGTCACAGAACATATTCTGATAATCAGAACTACCGAAGCAGGCCATCCAAGATGGCCGGACGTAGCTAAACGTTATGAACCTAATTGGCCATACATTTAATTAGTGGACGGTCCAGCTTGCCGCGTTAATTGAAGCATCTCTACGTTTGGGAGTTATAGCTGATGTTCGAGTCTGTTTCTGGGTCTGGAGAATGGAATGAGCTCGAGTATAATTGATCAGTTCGATATCTTGTTGGCACGGTACGTGCACTGGTTGAGTGGCTGCGGCGTAGCGTGGCGTATGGCTTACAGGTACTTATATGTTCCGGGTCTGGGTGGCTTGTGTATGTGAATTTATATATATAATAATATAATATTCCACAACTATCACACAACGCCGTCTAGTCCCAAGCTAAGTAGAGCTTGAGTTATGGGTACTAGACAACTGATAAACATACTTATATATTTCTAACTACATACATATATCGATAAATTACACCCAGACACAGAACAAATGATCGTGCTCATCACACAAACATTTGTCCTGGGTGGGAATCGCACCCACAACCTCAGGCATAGCATACTAAATAGTTTTGTCGTTTTTGTATCTTTAATTTTTTTGTATATGTGTAATAGTAATATGTTTGTGTAAATGTAATTTGTTTCTGTATTTGTAATTTTGTTTCTTTATATGTAATTTGTTTTGTGTGTGTAATTTGTTTCTGTATGTGCAATGTTTTATGGATTGTCCGAAATAAAACGTAATTATTATTATAGCAGTAAGGGTCACTAACCACTAGACCAAAAGGCCAGTCAAAAAAAAGCTGGTTTGAACACAAACAAAACACTGGATTTGAACACAAAATCGTGTTGATTGCGTAATTGTTAATTTTAAGTTTTATTGTTATTATTTTCTATTAATTAATTGTTTGTTATTCCAAATAAATGAAATTAAAATCTTCTTGCGGAAATGATTGAAAGCATTGTAACCAGAAAAGAATCAGTAAACAGTTATTTTACATAAAATAGTATCAAAAATTACCATAAAGTTAATATTTTTCACTTTCCAACACAAATTGAAACTACTCCAACATATTTACTCGATGACTCATTCGCGGATGCAATATTTTTTCGCGTGTGAGTTTTGAAAACGCTTGTATAAGTTAATTATTCAATCTATTGGAGCGTATTGGTCCGGTTGTGTGCCTTGCTCAGTCACCTGCGGGCGTTTGAAACAAACATACACTAGACGCGGGTGTATGAAATAAAATGATCGTCTTTTGGTTACTTTTCGTTGAATAAAACAATTGCTAACTGAATTTTGTTTCGCTGTTCGATTTAATTGGATGGATTGTTAACTGTATTTTTAACCGACATAAAAAAAGGAGGAGTGATATGAAAGAAATAAAGGAGGAGTGATATGAAAGAAATATGATAGACAGTGATATGAAAGAAAAGGAAGTTAGTGATAGTATGACTTTTGACAGGATAGAATGGAAGAAAAAAACGTGTTGCGCCGACCCCAAATAAGATGGGACAAGGGCAGGAAGATGATGATGATAAAAAAAGGAGGAGGTTGTTAATTCTATTGTACGTATTGTTTTTTTTAATGTGTTTTACCTCAGAACTGCGTTGTTTATAGACCGATTTGCAACATTTTTTTTCCTCTTAACGGATATGCCTTCAGATTGGTCCCATTAAATATCCAGTTTTGATGACGGGATCCATGAGGAATCGAGGGAACTCCTCAAATATTATAGGCAAACATATAGTGATTTAGGTATTTTCATCGAGAACTTATGCATTTACGGTCAAAACGTAACATTTGATGAAGTGGAACTGATGAAGAAGACCAGGAATGGCCAACAGAACTTCATACTCACATAGATATCACAATGAAGATAGTTAAGCGACTATGGCAATACAAATACATTAATTGTTCAGAATAGTTATGTTGAAAATGGTATCATAGAAATGATCTGATGATGATGATGGAACCGGAAGGTAGGCACTGGAACTCCGTAATTAATCAATGTATCCTAGCCGTGTTTGGGCTTATTAGAATTGTCATGAGATGCACTTTGGCTATAAGGTACTACTCGCCAGTACAGCGATCGCCAACACTGGAATTATCTGGAGGAGGGCTATACACAAGAGAGGGTTCCACAAAGCAAAGTAGATAACAACAAAAATAACCTACGTTTTATAGTATACATACATACATACTCGGCTTTATAATGTTCCCACTGTTGGGACTATGGCCTCCTCTTAAGGAGAAGGAATGGACCGTAATCCACCACGCGGGCCCAGTGCGGGTTGGGAGATGTCACATGTCTACGAATTTTTGGTTCTAGGACATGCCGGTTTCCGTACAATATTTTCTTCAGCGTTTTGAGAGCAGTGGTGATTAAATAAATTACACTAAGTAATGCGCCTGACTGGGTTTGAATCCACGACCTATAACTCGTAAGTCGGGGCCGTTACCACTCGGCCACCGCTGCTCTCTAAAAGTTTCAAAATAGATCCTTTAAATAAAATTGTGCAAAAGTACTACACTACACTAAAGTACTACACTAAAAGAACTACATTAGACCGTCGCAAACGTGTAACACGCCTGGGCCTCAAGTCTGCTATTTTTATAAATTCGTCATTCCAACACGATCCCATTGTCATTTTCCAAAAAGTTCGTATTCTGATAATTCATAATGATCGATCATTGATCGGTCAATGATCTTGTGGCAGAATAACAATATGGAGCTGCCTCGAAACAAATTAAAAGCAATGACTGCACAATGGCTTTCTAATGGTAGGTCACAGATCAAAGCAACTGTCAAAATTTTAGCAGATTACCGCATACGTCAGATATACATTTGCCATTATGTACGAGATTACCATTCTATGCAATTCTTTCAATGGAGTGTCAGTGGTTGACCATTGGAAACGCATAGTAACGCCATTACATTAGTAGATTACCAAACTTGAACACAATCAACAATTATGAAGTCAATGATAGATCATTCTGACACTATTGTAATAGCAGACTTGAGGCCCAGATTTGTACGTAGAACGACGTCGCGTGGCGTCCCGTGGCGTTGATCAAGTGTAGCTCTACAAGTCTAGTTTCCATATAAATGTATAGAGACCGACACGCCTAGAACGGCGTGTGTGGCACACGTGTACGCAGTGTATTTCTACTTTAATACGCACCGTGTTTAGAGGTACTACTTTCTGGATCAAGCCTTTGATTCAACTGCCCAACAAGAGCAGTTTATTATTATTTTTAGGATTTTTTTTTCTCAGCGCTTTGGCTGATTTCGATCACATTCGCGGGTCAAGCGCAAAGTAAATGTATCGTGTAAAATTTTAATGTGTCATGTGATAAGGTTCCACGTCGTTCTCTTCTATCTGCATGAATTTCCTGACATTTCTATAGATATTTTACAGGTATTATTATTATTAAGCTCACGATATCTCTCATAAATCATTTATGTCTCTCCAGATTTTTTTAAACCAGATCTAATAAAAGAACCTCAACACTAAACCTGCTCAACTCAGCTTTAGATCTATAAAACGTGTTCGTTGAAGTGCACAAACATTTCCTACGTAAAGCTGTGCTTTTCATCCACTTAAGCAGATTCCTGTGCTCGACTTGTGCACTGGAGTTACAAAACTAAACAACGTGTCTCCTGAAACAACACCCCAAGTAGGTCTTGTCTCAGAACTTAGTACTTAGACGGTGAACAAATTAAGATGTTTTACTTCCGCTTTCAAAGTCAAACTGTCAATTAATGAGTTTGTCTAGAAGGACATTGTAGAGTTGGGCTTATGTTTTAATTGGTGAATGAAGATTGTATTATTTCTGTGTGCCTGTGGAAAGAATAAGGCGCGGACTGTATTATCAGAAATCAGTGGTGAAATGAGGTTGCTGTTGCAATAAAATGAGGTTGCTGGGAACTACCGACTACGACCGACGCATACGTGGGTGACGCCTGTGTTGTACGTAGAGTCGCGTCGCGTTGTCATCATGTAGCTCTATAAGTCTAGTTGCCATATAAAATGTATGAAGACCAACGCGCAAATGTGGTTTTAACTTAATTGTCGTTAAATAAGTTTTTTTTTTAGCTAGCTTCAATAAAGACCTTGAGCTCTAATGCCATTTTTTTGGTATACGTAAAGAAAGAAACAAAGAAAACGAGTTTCTTTACGTCAAACATTGCGCATAGCTTAAAAGTAAAAACAAATAACAACAACGACTTATATTATAAGTGGTAGGATATGCGTCACATCCGCACAAAACGGCCAGCGCTCAGCAAAATGCTGGGGCTCGTGTAAGAAAGAGTGTCTGTGCTGATTTGCAGCACCAGCCGTTGTCGACGGTGAGACGTATTTTATCTATACTATTTGCCATATATACAATATTATAAAGCTGAAGAGTTTGTTTGAACGTGCTAATCTCAGGAACTACCTATTGGTTCGGATTGGAAAATTCTTTTAGCGTTGGATAGCCCATTTATCCACAGATTATATCCACAGGATAATATTTAGACCCACAGGAGCGGAGCTAAAAAGACGCGGGTAAAACCGCGGGAGACCACTAGTGTAGGTATAAACTTCCAGATAGGTAAGCTTGACCCTTAACAATTTTTTCTCGAAGGGATACTGTAGCAAATAAAATATTGTTTCTAATATATTGTAGGCCTAGCAAAGTTTCTGAAGTTTCCCCAACCCGCATAGTTTCACCGAAAATCATCTTTAATCCCTTCTAAGATTTTATTAGTTGGTCTTACAAGGAGAGTATCCTCTCTGAAGGCCTTTGCCCAATTTCTTTAAAGTGTTCTTGGTTATCCGTGTGGAATAAATTCTTATCCAGTGTAATGTAGGCAATACGTACCATGAGGGTGGTAGGGCAATTTCTTGCCGCGGTACAAAGGGCGAGCATGGATGGAATTTAGATTAAAAATGATCTTAACACAAGTGCAATGTTTCGTGAAATGTTACGTGAATCGATTTAATTTATTCGCTTAGCTGGTAAACACGTTGAAATTTTAATGGATTTTGTACCGTGTAGTCGCTGATTTAGTAAGGGTTTTACTATCACACAATTTTATCTTATATGTAACTAGTCTAGTTAGAAGTCAACAATGTTTCTGTTAGGTTTTTTTGATTGATTTTGTTTATTATAATTAAAAGCTCTTGTCCGCGACTTCGTTTGCGTAGAAATTGGAAATATTTATGAAGTGTAAGTACATTAGGAGGTTATTGTTTGGACCGTTCGGAGGACACGGTGGAGCATACGGTAGAGGTGTGCCCCGCTTGGGCAGAGAACCGCCCAATCGGTGTCAGCAACCACTCGCACCGGGCCCTGGTTCATAATATGGTCCGGAGCGAGGAGGAATAGTATAGTAAAGGAGGCGGCCGATCTGGTGAGGCAAATGTCCTCCCGCCCCATTCGCCACCGGGATTCTGATCCCGATTTCCAGCCACTGTAGGCGCGGGATTGCGGACGGCGAATAATGGGTAGCTTGCCGTCTGATCGTCGGTAACCGTCCGGACCGGGCCCACGACGTCGACGGCGCGTAGTGTTCCACGCGCGCCTCAAGGAGTTGTCAGCACACGTAGGGCCCCAGCAGGGTCGAAGTCTGCCATGCGAAGGGCCATGGGTGATGCGAAAGAGATCCCTTGTGGCCCTGGAAAAATGGCAAAGAAGGAACAGGAGTGGGTTTTTGGTCAAATAGTTTATTCCGAATCGCAAAAAAAGTTTTTTGTGACGTAACAACAAAACTGTTTTATATTATATTAAATTTATATGTATGCATATTTTAACTATGTTGATATATACCTTGTTACCTGCCATAATGTTGTCTCACTACCACCCTTGGTTGGCTGGTATAAATCGAAAGCTTTAAGTCCTCCTTTGTACCTTCTTGTTACATGAAGTAATAAAAAACAAAAAAAACCATAAAAGTGTTCACTAAAAAATTCTTAGTGTTCAGTAAAAACATCTTTAAAAAATGTATTTCAACGATATTCAACGGGGTTCCGCGAAAAATCACCTCTTACATTTACTTACAGTACGAAAGCCACTAGTGCCGGGCGCGGTGTGCAATTTGTTAATCATTTATATTAATTAGTGAGGATAACGTTAAGTGGTCGAAGCAATCGTGTAATGGAGTTTCGGTGTAGCTTGCCGTCGGGTGCCGTCGGCTGGGTGTCGGAGATAAATACATCGCCACACCGGTGAATGCGGGACCGTCATCAGTATTATAGCGTGGGAAATAAATTATAGGGTAACACTGAATAGATTTTTTGATTTTGTGTTATATTGAATCTTGTTGGAAATATACTAATAAAGTTTGTAGTAGGATGTTTTTTTTTTTTATTTATTTATAATAATAATATACTTTATTTCAGATACAGAAAATCCGTAATGTGTTAGTAACTGAAATACTAAAACAACTATGTTAGTAACAAAATGAATTAAATCGGTCGTCGATAAAAAAGAAGAATTTCCCAGTTACTGTCCCAAGTAAGGTTCTATCTTATGGTTCCTGTGGATCTTATGGTGGCGGTTATGGTTGGTGT
The DNA here is from genome assembly GCA_949316375.1 of Mythimna vitellina. Taxonomy (NCBI): domain Eukaryota; kingdom Metazoa; phylum Arthropoda; class Insecta; order Lepidoptera; family Noctuidae; genus Mythimna; species Mythimna vitellina. The sequence continues at coordinate 5,125,438 of OX438689.1, read as the reverse complement.
CTTATGGGTTCGTTCCCCAGACAGGGTAGTATCATTGATGTTCTCTGTGTCAGTTTTCTGGTCTTTACGTCCTAGAGAAAGAGAGAGTGCGATCCTTATATCTTTACTATACATTTGTTTTTTTTTTTGAGGCGGGAAAGTTTCATATAACTTCCCCCACTTAGGGCGGTGCAAGAGGAAGTGTCAAAATAAAACCCACCTGTGATCCTTCAGTTGCCCTTTGTGCGTTCCAAGGTCACGGTAACTTTCGAATAAAACTGGCTGGTCCTCCGATTTTTTAGTTAAGAATTTGTTGTTGAATTTTTTGTCGAAATCTTCATTACTTTAAAACTTATTGAAATTTGACGTTAAAGTAGGCTTTATGAACTTCAAAAGTACGAATTCTTAAATTAAAAACTGGCCCAAGACTTAAAGAACTGGCAGGATTAGTATACTGATGATTTTTAGACAACTTCAAGACGATATTAAAATTAATGAGCTGGTATCACTAACCATTTTCACTAAACTGGTACTAATATAGGAAATTCAGTTTGCAAAGGACCTTTTTGTTACGAGGTTGAAAATCATCGAATAACTCCTTCCTTTCAGAGTGGAGCAAGAGGGCTTGTCAGACTTTTACTGAATGAAAACTTCCCGTGTCCCCGCAGTTGCACTTTACATTCCTGGGTCATGGTAACTCTTACAGACATTCCCGCAGCCCTAATAGATAAAACCGTACTCTAAGTTTGTTTTCAAAAATTGCGAGAGAAATGTGGATTCATCTATGCTGGCTGCAAATACTTTACACATTGTGGGACGACAATTAAAAATATTTTCACACCTTATTTAAAAGTATCGTAGTACCCCCGACACCGTAGCTGCAGGGTCTAAGCCTACTGGGGCCATGGGTGATGCGAAAAAGATCCCCGGGGCCCTGGAAAAATGGCAAAGAAGGAACAGGAGTGGGTTTTTAGTCAATAAAAGTCTGACACTATCCCTCGCTCCGCCCAAGAGGGGGGGATGTTATTAGATGATTTTCCAACTAGAAAAAAAAAATTGTTTTTAGGTCTTGTTAACGACCGCAGGGGTGCTTCCCATTTCTATTCGAAACACAAATAGAAGCTATATACCCATATTAAATAATAGGGTTTCCGTATATTGTAAGGTTATTTTATGAAAGGGTAACTTTTGGCATGTGATATTTTTATCTGTGGACGCAGTCTCGATACGATACAACGGAGTCAGGGATACAACGGAAAGTCTTGAAGCAGAAAAATAATGCATAATGCATAAAGGTAGAACTACACTGCGCAGACGTGTGCCACACACACCGATCTGGGCGCGTCGGCCTCCATACATTTTATATAGAAACTAAACTTGTAGAGCTACACTTGATCCACGCCACGCGTCGTCGTTCTACGTCCAAACCAGGCGTGGTCCACGTGTGCGTCGGTCTAGTGTAGTTCTAGCTTAAAGGTAGAACTACACTGCGTACACGTTGTGTACCACACATGCCGATCTGGGCGCGTTGGTCTCCATTCTTTTTATAGAGAAACTAGACTTGTAGAGCTACACTAGATCCACGCCACGCGATGTTTTTCTACGTCCAAACCAGGCGTGGTCCACGTGTGCGTCGGTCTAATTTAGTTCTAGCTTAAAGGTAGAACTACACTGCGCACACGTGTGCCACACACGCCGATCAGGGCGCGTCGGTCTCCATTCATTTTATATGGGAACTAGACTTGTAGAGCTATACTAGATCCACGCCACGCGACGTCGTTCTACGTACAAACCAGGCGTGGTCCACTTGTGCGTGCGTCGGTCTAATGTAGTTCTAGCTTAATACTCATATTTATTTATTAAGCAATTTATGTCTCCTTCGTGTCTTTATGTTGTACTAATCACACTACCACGTACATTATATAATAAAGCTGAAAGTTTGTGAGTGTCTGTGAATGTTTGTTACTTCTTCACGCTCGAACGGTTGAACTGATTTCGATGAAACTTGTGAGCTCTGTCTGGGTGCAATTTATCAATAATATGTATGTTTTTAGTAATGTACTAGCTGACCCGGCGATACTAAGTGCTGCCTAACATTCAATGAATGTAGTATATCTTTCGATATATCTGGTCAATCAATTGCAATGAAACAAAGCGTAAGTAATATATCAAGTAACACACAATTTTAATTTATAAAAGTTATCTACATCTATTTCGTACATATTATGCGATACGCGCACAACTAAAAACTTCTACAGATTTATTATATGTATAGATAAGTATGTTTATCAGTTGTCTAGTACTCATAGCATAAGCTCTGCTTAGTTTTGGATTAGATGAAAATGTGTGAAACTTTTGCAATATTATTTCTTACCTCAAAATAAGGTAACTTTCGTACAATCTCGTAGCCCCTACTTAGTCTAGCTGTGATTTACTCTTTTAATCAAAACCTCATTTACTAACAACTAGTACTATAATCATAATCCACTAACATTTAGCGAAGTTCCGGCGGGATCTCATGGTGGAATGGCTACGGCGACTGTCGCAATCTAGTGCTGGGCACGCTACAATTATGGTGGTAAGTACCCTATTTGAGAAGTGGCTAGAGCGGCAACACGGCGTCCTCACTTTCCGCATGACGCAGGTCCTCACCGGACCTGGCAAGTTCGGGAGGTTCCTGCATCGGATTCAGGCAGAAGAAACGCCCGTATGTACGTAATGATGACCCGTGTCATCATTGTGTGGACCGTCCGAAAGGACATGGTGGAGCATACGGTGGAGGTGTGCCCCGCTTAGGCGGAGCACCGTCTTGTCCTCATGGAGGCAATAGGCGGCAGCAACCTCTCGCGCCGGGCTTTGGTTCGGGCTATGGTTCGAAGCGAGGACGAATGACAGGCGGTGGCCTCCTTCTGCGAAGCAGTAATGTTAGCGAAGGAGGAGGCCGCACGCGTGAGGGAACGAATGTCCTCACGCCCCAGCCGCCGAAATTCTGACCCCGACTACCAGCCACGTAGACGCAGGCTTGCGGACGTCGAGCAATGGGTAGTTTGCCGTCCGGCCGTCTAGTAATTGATCGGACCGAGCCCAGTCGTCAACAGGGCGTAGTGATCCACGCGCTCCTCAAGGAGAATTTCTGAAAAGGAAACCCGTAGTCCTAGAATGCAAAGGGCAACTGAAGGACACAGGTGTGGTTTTAGTCAGCAAAAGTCTGACACGCCCTCCCGCTCTACCCACAGGGCGAGAAGTCATTAGATGACTTCCACACTTAAAAAAAAACATTTACTGACGTACTTCAATTCAATTCAAATGTTTTTTATATCACATAGGCCTACATGGGCACTTATAAAACGTCAGAAGCTAGTGTAATGTGTAAGTACACGTTACACCCCAACTCCTCTCATTTGGGAGATACGCCAGCTAATATACCTGCAGCATTATGCCCGGTCCTAAAACGCAAAGTGTAACTGAATGACACAGGTGTGGTTTTAGTCAGTAAAAATCTGAAACGCCCACTCGCCCCAACTTAGACCGAGAGAAGTCATTGGATGATTTTCCAACTCAAAAAAGGTAACTTTCATACAATCTCGCCGCCCGTACTTATATAGTCTAGCTGTGATTTACTCATTTAATCAAAACCTCGTTTACCTCACTAACAACCAGTACTATAATCATAATCCACTAACATTTACTAACACACTTCCCAACTCCTCTCATTTGGGAGATACGCCAGCTAATATACAGCATTATGCTCTAATGACCGCTGACTATCGCATGTAATACCAGCCAAGTGTGTCTGTAATATCCAATAAAGAGCCAATAATCCTTATGAAGCAACTGTACTGAAGTTAGGAACCCAATCAAACTAGATGATCTTCTGAGTTGGTCGCAACGATTAGCCAATTCGATTATACCAATAGTGTACCGGCTTGTATAATTTTGTTATTGAGAGTTTTACGTATTTGTTGTGTCGTGACTTGGGATCGGATAGTTGTCATTAGGTTATTCTACGCATACTTTTTTTTTAACTAGAAGTTGGAAAAGCAATTTTTATCTAATTAAGACAGTTATTTAAATGGAGGTAGGTATCTACTGAAGTGTTAGGCAGTCGTTAAATTGAATATGAACCGAATAAAACTTTAAGATGTTTTCCCGGTTGTCTTTTGTTTTTTTAGGGTTCTATATCTGCACTTTGAACTCCGGAGCAAAACCCAAATTTAGGCTAAGATAAAACATGTGTATATTTAATTGTATTTACTTATTTTGTGTCATTTATGTAATTGTAGTAATTTATTGTATTTTTAATGACATTATTGTAATTTTGTGTTTTTGTAATGTGTATATTTTTTATTTGCTTTTTTAAATTTAATATTTTAATTTCTAAATTTTGTAATCAATATGGACTGGTTTCCGAAATAAATGAATTTTAATTTAATTTATATCTAAGTCGGCAAAAACGGAACCCTTTTAGTATCACTGTGCTGTACGTCTTTTTCTCAGGAATGTGTTGAGCTATGAAGCTGAAATTATTACCAAATACCTAAGTTTGCTAACTAAAGTGGCAGAGAAAAAATTAAACCTCCAAGTCAACACAAATCTTAAAACAAGGCTGTTTATGCTCCGTTCAGGCGCATATTCTGACGCTAACTAGGAAATCAAAACCTACAGGGTACTTCCCGTTGTCCTGAAATTTAACATGAAGCAAGGTCTCATAGGACATGAAGAGTGTAAATTTGTATTTACGATTCAGCAAAGTCTTCGAGACTCAATTCGGAAATTGAACTATTTACATAGGTAAGTTGGTACGCTATCAACAGTGTGCGAGTCCGACTCGCACTTGCCCAGTTTTTTTAATCGCTATTCTATAAATATCATCTAAATTAGAGAAAAACAAAATGTTGCGAAGTATAACTGTAAAAAGTGTTAAAAAATTTAAACTTTTCTAGTAACGTGTCACAACAATTTTAAAAAAATATTAAACTTTTGTAAGTTAAAGTTGACTGTCCTTCACATTTAACATTTAAAGTCAGTGGGACGAAGGCTTATCTATGAAACCGCCTCATGATCTAGGGCAAGGGTTGCGCACACACATAAATTTCCAAAAGTGCTGTTTCGACATCTGTGACTGACATAACATGGAGAATACGCATTTTTTTGTCAAAATATTCAATTTATGTACTGTCACGTGTTTGTTATGACTCTATATGAAAAACTGTACAAGTAGAGTTTGAACAAAGCTGATATTGTTGCCGATGTGCTTCCCTTTGACATCAAAAAAGCTGAAAGTACTACTACTTGAAGTCCTCTCAACGAGAGAGGAAAAGTTCGGTCTTCGTCATAATTGTTATATTTTTAGTTCACTTAATTACAATGATTTCATATTTATCATAGTATTTATTAGTTCATTATATTAGCATATATACGTATTTTATTATTATAAGCCAGTTAATTTAACGATATTACATTCTATTTCAAATATTATTTATTTATTGTGCACACCTACCACAGTGTTGTCTTTTTTAAACCAATTGTTGACTGGTAAAGAATGCCTTGTGGAACTAAGTCTGCCTATGTACCACCACTGTACATTAAGTTTAAATAAACAAATATTGTATTTTCATATGGAGGTGTTTGAAAGAAGCCTTCCCGAGCGACGTTAAAAATATCGTACAGCGATTCTAAACTCCCGGCGCAACTTGGACAGCTGGTATTCAGTAACCAGAGTCTAGCTGACTAATCCTTTCACCACAAAGACTCAAACTAAAATTTGATTAAAAACGGATTTTCATATGAATCTGACATTGCTATCCTCCTCATTTCTGTCGTTTATACTCAATGCTGAGGGTCGTGAGCTCGATGAATATTATGTAACTTTGTTGTGTACACTAATATTATAAAATAACAACAACAACAACAAAACACGAACGTAAATAGCAACTAATATTATTAATTATATATGTAGGTTTTTTTTTTTTATAAATACTTTTAAACTCTAATTTTCGTAATTTTCTTTTGTATTTTTATGCACCTGCCACATTTTCTCTTTACCACCCTAGGTTGACTGGTAAAGAATGCCTAAGGCATTAAGTCCGCTTTTGTTGCATGAAGTTTTAATAAATAAATATATTATAAAGAGGTAAAGTTTTTTTTTTTGTTTGTATGCGGTAATCTCTGAAAGTACTGGAGCGATTGCGAAAATTTTTTCACCGATTGAAAGCTGCTTTATTCCTGAGTGACTTAGACTATATTTTATGTGTGTGGGTGAAGCTGCGGGCAAGCTAGTGGATAATATTTTGTCTATCTTCGGTGACAAGGCGGGTGTAGCAGATTGTAGTCTCTAGTGTGGAACCGATTGGTCTGCCCAGCGGAACGGAGTGGCAGATGCAGGAGGCATCTGCCACTTTTTCCGACAGATCAAACACTCAGATCTACACAGATCAAGATTGAACTGATACAGTTATAGAATTAGACTTTTTTTTGGATAAATTACGACTTTGTTGTCAGAGAATCATCAAAGCATTGATTGGTTGGATTTGTATTTTCATAATAAAATTGATTATTTATATGTATGTAACTTAGTAGTTATTTATTATTGTACTTATTTCTTTTCATCTTTTTATTAAGTTGCACCTGTCATGTTATGTTTTTGCACCACCCTAAGGTCGACTGTGGACTGTGGACTGTGGACGTCTTTCAGCTAAAATTATGATGTAACGTATCATATGGTGGGTTTTCGTTTTTGATGCGACGGTAATCAGCTAAAAGTTCTCTGTCGATTTATCTATGCAGTTTTTTTTTGCTGTCAATAGATTCCGAGATAAATAAATCAAAAATAGTTCCCTTAATTTCTATGTAATTCAACGTTGTTTTTAGTGCGTAACTCAAAATGTGATTTTGTCAGAAAACGGCATTATAGCATGTGAACGACAGACTTTAGTTACTCATTATAGTTAACAAGGCCGGTAGGGACCAAATAGATGTGTAAGTACAGCTTAACTCTCTTAGGAAATCTTTTTAACTACCTGAAAATGTAAATACTCCAAATGTTAATAACATAATTTTCTCCTTGCTCACAAAACAAATAATATCACATCAAAAATTTTAATAGAAATTCCCCCAAATTCAACTTTTATATTGGCTATACGAATTCGTGACCTTACGTTGAGAAGCAATCAAATACTAATTTCGCTCAAACAATGACGGAAAATTAGAAATGAATTCGTGCGTTAAATGTCAACCATTTTGAATGAGTTTCAGGGAGCGATCGATGGTAATAAAACTAAATGGTTTGATAATCGCTTGCGGGGCCAAGGGAGAAGATTTTTCGCGAGGTTTTATCTCTTCGATTCGGCTTTTGATATAAAATCGACATTGCTGAGTTTCAGGAAAGCTATTTCGATTTGTGATTGGGTATTGCCGCGATTGGGTTTGGCGTAACAAGGAACGAGTATTGAGGAGCATTATGTGTGTATCGAATTATATGTAGCGAGAGTTTGGCCAATCTAGTTACTGTGATCTTGGGTGGTGATTTTACTTCTTGGGTATTTTTTTTTAAAGTGGGAAATCATCCAATGACTTTTTCCAATTTAGGGCAAAGCATGAGGGCGTGTCAGACTTTTACTGATTAAAACCTACTACTATGTTCCTTCTTCGCCGTATCCCTTTCGAAAGCCAAGCCATGGTCCCAGTAGGCTTTGGCCCTGCTGGGCCCCTATGATTTTGCTGACATCTCTTTGAGATGCGCGTGGCACACTACGTGCCGTCGTCGACTCGGGCTCGATCCGGATGGCAGGCTACTCATTACTCGTCATCCGCAAGCCCATGCCTACGGTGGCTGGAAATCGTGGTCGGAATTCCGGCAGCTAGGTCGAGAGGAAGTTCGTTCCCTCACGCGTGCGGCCGCCTCCTTCGCTAGCATTATTGCTTCGTAGAAGGAGGCGTCCACCTGCCACCCCTCTTCGCCCCAGACCATGGCCTGTACCAGAGCCCGGACATATTGGGTCGTGAGTGATCATACACTATTTAAAGATTTATCCAAACTTTCAGTCAACACTTCGCGTGACCCAAGGGTTACATTTTATTTCGGCCAGAGATCTTTGGGTACACTTCCAGCAACAGTGATGCAGGGTAATTTTTTGACGCCACATTTTAAGATACTCGTATTTACTTAATTTTTATTTTAACTGTAGTATAAAATATAGTTAAGTTTTTTTTTTTAATAATGTTTATTTTGATGTGTATTTTATTTTGTTAAATAACTTAACAGAGCTTTTATTTAGTTATTTCTCTGCTCATTAAATGACTTCAAGTCATTACAAAACACTTAGGCCTTTATTTAGGCCGTAAACCCTCGACTTTATTTTCTCCTTGTGAAATCAGGAGTTTATTAAGGGGTATAAATTGCCTGTAATATCTGTGCAGGGTCCTCTTCACAATATTCATTGATGATGTTTGCCATGGCTATCGACTGGGATAGCTTTTGTTGGGTAGCAGTTGTGGGTAGCAGTTTGTTGGGTAGCAGTTTGTTGGGTAGCAGTTGGATCGGCACGTTCAGTCTTTGTGAATGCCTAATGCGTTACGCGTTGATTGTGTTCCTATTATGTCAACTTCGTTTGGGCGCCTTCAAATTAGCCGCAAAGTGCCGCGAGACAGAAGCGCGGCTGCAGCGCTGTCGCCGCGCTGCTTTGTTATTCCATGTAAATAATAAAGTAACGTGCAGCGCGACTGCAGCGCGGGTGTATCGCAGCAGTCGTGCGTTTGGGTACCTCAAAAGGAAAAAACAGAACCCTTATAGGATAACTTTGTTGTCCGTCCGTTTGTCTGTCTGTCTGTCTGTCTGTCAAGACCATTTATCTCGGGAACGCATGGAGGTATTGAGTTGAAATTAAAACCGTATACTTAAGTCTACGGTTCCTTGAAGCCGTGAAAAAATCAAACTCCTAAGTTAATGAAAAACAAAGATATGGCCGTTAATGTCGCAAGAAACGTATATTTCGACACTCTCAAGGAAATCAAAATTCATAGGGTACTTCCCTTCGACCTAGAATCTTGAAATTTAGCATGAAGCAAGGTCTCATAGCACAAGTTTAGGAAAAAATTCTGAAAACTTCGTAAGGTTAAAAAAAATATACTTTTTTGCGATTCGAATAAATCTTCGTAACTCAATTCGGGAATTAAACTGACTTCATGGGTAAGTTTGTAAGGAACTTTCAGTGCGTAAGTCCGACTCGCACTTGTTCTCTTTCATAAAAGTATAATTCCTGTTCATCACTTTTTAGTGCCCTTTGGGTGACTTTAAGTCTTCTGATGAGGCTCATTGTAAGCGACCACGTTTCAGAGCCATATGTCATCACTGGCAAAACGCACTGGTCATAGACTTTCGTCTTAAGACACCTGTGGTATATTGGACGAGAAAATACCGCGCAGCTTCCCGAACGCTGTCCAGCTGAGTCGGATTCGACGATTGATCTCAATGGAAAGGGCTATGCTCGGAGTTTCCTTGCGTGATCGAATCAGGAATGAGGATATTCGCAGGAGAACCAAGGTCACCGACATAGCACGAAGAATCGCCAAACTTAAGTGGCAGTGGGCAGAGCACATTGTTCGCAAAACGGATGGCCGTTGGGGCCGAAAGGTTCTGATATGGCGACCATGTACCGGAAGACGTAGCGTTGGAAGGCCTCTTACAAGGTGGACATCGGTCCAAGTCATCGGACTTAGTAACGGCTGCGGGAGTCCGATGGATGCGAGATGCACAGGACCGTTCATTGTGGTGACACATGGGAGAGGCCTATGTCCAGCAGTGGATGTCTTTCGGCTGAAGTGATGATGACTTTTTAGTGTCGGCATATTTTTTATTTATGTGGAATAATAAAGCAACGCGGCGGCAGTGCCGCGCTACCGTCGCGCGGCACTTTGCGGCTAATTTGAAGGTGCCCGTATTCTGTGCTTTTATTTATGTATGTTTGATTGATTAGGTCACATCTTGCAAATGAATTTCAAAACAGTTATCCCCAACCGGTTGAGCTTGTTAGTTATAATAATAATAATATTCTACAACTTTCACACAACGCCATCTAGTCCCAAACTAATTAGAGCTTGTGCTAGGAGTTCTAGACAATTGATAAAAACATACTTATTAAATTTAGAGCTTATATAATTCTAAATACATGCATATATAAATAAATTACACCCAGACACAGAACAAATGACCGTGTTCATCACACAAACGTTTGTCTTGGGTGGGAATCGAACTTACGACCTCCGACATAGCAGGCAGGGCCACTAATCACTAGTCCAACAGGCCAGTCAGACATATGAAGTCATTCTAATTAAATGTGGCGGACTCCTAAAGATATTGGACTAGTTATTTTTATGTAGTTACCCGAAAATATATTAAGTCACAATAAATCCGATATGGCGGTAAAAAAGTGAAAAGATTGTTTTTAAAAATTGATGGGGATTGGCTACTGCACTATGTGTCGAGAGTTCGATCTCCACACGGAACAATATTTATATGGCCTACAGCGTTTGTGAACGCACACACAATATCTACAAGAGTCATTTCAAACACTGACTCCTAAGTCACAGGATTTCCTAGTTTGGGAGTCAGGGTTTTCCTCATCTGTGTGACCTTTAATTCACTGTAATTTTATACACATTGACTCTGTATTTGTCGTGTTAAAGGTTTCTGTGTAAATATACACCTTCTTATCTTTTATCACACTTTCAATATCTATGTTCTTCCCATGCCAAGAATCTGCGTTCTTCTAACAATCTTCTACTGCTTTGTCCTTCTCATACTTCTGATTTTGTTCATTCTTCCTTTCATATACAGTCCATACTTTTGTGGAATGCGCTTCCTCTTGACATCAGGACGGCCACCAGTCTATATGCATTTAAGCGGAAGTTGCGGCTTTATTTTCTACACAAATAGCGGAGTAGTTTCAAAAATCCTTTCATTTCTCGTTATATAAATAATTTATATTTATATAAAAAGTTTCATATTATATTAAATATTAATGTATGTTTATTTTTTTATGTTATATATATTTGATCCCTTGTTTTCCTATTAATCTTTTTTTTTTAATGCACATACCATGTTTTCCCTTCACTACCCTTGGTTGACTGGTAGAGAATGCCTAAGGCATTAAGTCCGCCTTTGTACCTTTGTGTTGCATGAAGTTTAATTAAATAAATAAATATATCTAAATATTTCCTCCTTGAAAACTAAATTTAGAATATTAGCGCCTATAATGGCATTCCCAGCGAATTATGCAGGCTCATTACTTCTGGAACATAAATGTGTTTACGTCACCAACAATGAAGGTGTAAGGTTGAACGTAACTTACATTATTTGCTTGTCGGCTCTGATTAAACTTTATTGAGCAACGTTCTCCCGGTGACAACCCTTTGTTCTAATTCCGGATATCAGCACCAACTTTATATTTGCACTCACAATCACCTCTATCTCTGTTAACTAAAGTTGAGAATTGTTTGTCAGGGTGGTGTTTGTTAGATAGTAACAAGCGTACGTTCGCTTCAAACAATTACGGGTACGCTCTAATTTTACTATCTGACGCCCCTGCCGAGTCCAATCTAAAAAATTTGCTCTTGGAAAAAACTGTAATTCGATTTGGAGAAATGACCCTTTTCGAATTTGGCTTTGTTACTTATGTGAGCTCGCGTCAGCATGATGCCCCGACTTTTTGTCGGAAAGTAAACTAGTGACTGAGTGAGTTGCTCTGACAGTTGATTTTGTATTTGTGTGGGTACGCTTTGTAGTTCATTTGGACATGCTTGTTCTGTGGATGGAATAGGTGCTCCAGTTATCTGTTATCTTGGGCATATGTTTCATATTGTGTTAGAGAGTAACGTGCTATTTCTACGATTCTTTAATAATTATGACTCTAATTTACTAAGAGGCTGTCTCATTCTGGGTTCCGTACCTGAAAGGGATAAAACTGAACCCTTATAGGATCACTTTGTTGTCTGTCTGTCAGTCTACTAAATATAATATATACTCATATTTACTCAAACTACAACGAAAAGAACATACATTCAAAGGAAGTTGGTGTAATCATCACAGCGTTGATTTGTTGGATTCGTTTTTCATAATAACATTAATAATTTGTACGTATGTATCTAAGTATATATTTATTACTGTATTTCTAATCTTTAGGTTATCATTATGTTTTACCTACCATGATCTATTTCTACACCACCCTAAGGTCGACTGGTAGAAAATGCCCAAGGCATTAAGTCCGCGTTTGTTCAGTGTTTCTTACTAGTACATAAAGTTTTAATAAATAAAAAAATAAAAGAAATGGATTGTGGAAAGAGTTACCGCAGCATTGGAACGCAAAGGGCAACAGAACGCAAAGGGTAACCAAACGCAAAGGGCAACTGAGCAAAAAGGGCAACAGAACGCAAAGGGCAACTGAACTCAAAGTGCAACTGAACTCAAAGGGCAACTGAATGCAAAGGGCAACAGAACGCAAAGGGCAACTGAATGCAAAGGGCAACTGAAGGAAGAAAGGAGAATTAACCCTTATTCTCACTCCACTCAGAGCAGAAGGAGTTATTTGATGATTTCCGAACTCAAAAACAAACGGCCACAAAGTCCGTAGTCTCGAAAATTATACAATAGGGCATTACACTCATTCTTGAAAAGTGTCTCAATTAGATTCTAAAGTGTTAATAAACAACTAAAAAAATACAAAATTTTTATTTAGTCTCAAATTACCCTAATCATGCATTTTAAATTTACATTTTCTAATTTCGCGCGTATTTGACGAAAATGTAGAAAGCAGTGGACACCATATTTAGTCTGAGGTCGTGACGTCAGTTGACTTTGTAAATTAATGCACTCAGTATGGCCGATCAGTTGACAACTGTCACTTTATTTTATACAGCCGAATGACGTAATAACATGGTGGCTACTATTTCAATCTTCTAAAAAACAGATAATAAAAACAGAAAACTTTGAATTGAACTTTAAAATTTATTTTGTTATTTTATGAACTAAAACACTTATCGACAGCATTTTACCCAAGTTATCTTAATAATATATTTTTAGATTTTTTCTCACATAGAGTAAAATACCATATTGAAACAGCAAAAAAGATAAGTAAGCTTTTATCTTAGCTAAGAACAACTTAAGTGGGTTATAGTGCTCGTGCCACTGTTACTACTTATGCACCATTTCTTTTTAGACTAAAACTTTAGTTGTTCCTTAACTTTTAAGCGGCACTTTACATCCTAGCTTACAGACCCATTTCGGAAATGTCTTTTCTATTTTAAAAGTGTAACGGAACGACTTGTGAATGTTAAGACGCGTTGTTTTAACGCAGTGTAATAACGTTATGTAGACATTATCTTTAATATAAATAAGACAACGCACGTAAAGTAGTTCGCACATAACTATAGAGAGTAATGTGGGCCATTCTTTAGATACCTACTCACACTTATAGAACCGTACAAAAGGTTTACTTGTTACATGATTTCAGCAGAACTAACAGTGCAGCTAAGGAGTGGAATTTCCTGCCGGAGTCTGTGTCTCCTGATAGTTACACTTACAACCAAAGGGTCTTTAAGTCAAGAGTGAATAGGTTAATTCTAGGCAAGCGTGCTCCATCGTCGGCCATATTGCGTCAACTCGAACTACTGTTTGTCCTACAAAGAGGTAAAAACCGATGGAATGGGATCTCTACAGTGTTTAGTCGTAGTGTTTTTATCTTAAGTTGCTTCAATTAAACCTTCTGTAGTCTCCTTTCTAGTGGTAACGGGCCCAGCTCCCCAGATGGCAAGTTTCATCTTGGCCCGTCACATAAGTATGGCGGATAATAGGCTGTATCTAACTCCCAAGATAAAAACGCTTTCCCGAAAGTCTGTGTAATCTGTGTCCATATTATATGCGAACTTTGTGTGTGGTCCCTTATTTTACTTCTAGTGTAATGAGGGGAATATTATACATGCGTGGGATTAAGTTTCATTATGGTTGGCTGAGTTTTGATTGAAGAAATTCATGTTTTCTTTAGGTTTTATGTGAACGTCGTAGATAACTACCATGATCATGTGTTTATTGTTTCTAATACTTTATCTAACGAGTTCTTTTAGACTTTATTTGGCAATATTGTATATTAAAAATATTAATATATTTTTAGGGTTCCGTACCTCAAAAGGAAAAAAACAGAACCCTTATAGGATCACTTTCTGTGTCCGTCCGTCTGTCTGTCTGTCTGTCAAGACCCTTTATCTCAAGAATGCCTGAAGGTATCGAGTTAAAATTAAAACCATATACTCAAGTCTGCACCTCCTTGAAGCTGTGAAAAAATCAAAACTCTCAGTTTACGAATAAAAAAAATTCGGCCATTTATGTCGTAACAAACGTATATTTCGATCCTTTAAAAGAAATTAAATTTCATAGGGTACTTCCCGTTGACCCAGAATCCTGAAATTTCGCATAAAGCAAGGTCTTATAGTACAGGTATAAGAATAAATTGGAAAACAGTAAATTTGTTGTTGCCTACGTCACAAAAAAAATACTTTTTTACAATTCGGAAAAATCTTCGAGACACTATTTGGAAAATTTAGTTTGTACGGAACCCAGTGCCCAGTTTTTAAAGAGTACCTAACCCTACAATTTTGCCGGTTCTTCTCCATAGGAAACGATCAGTTGGAACATTGCACTAGCTTTTGATGTTTTGTAAGTAGGCACTGGTAAAACGTCAAATAAGCAGGTTGTGCAAACTGTAAAAACAATTTTCCCAGAAGCAGGTCTTCTGGAAACACATAGGCTTATATAGCATGTCAAATAGAATATTTTGAATCATGTATGTTTTATGTTGAACATATTCATTCGTGACTTTAATTTTAATACAGCCACGTACATAAGATATAAACATATACATAAGTATGTGATATCTATGGAGATTTAAGTATAATTTGTTTTTGCTATTTTGGTGTACAATAAAGTTTATTTTATTCTGTACAGTGAAAATATAAGAACTCAAAAGACTTGGTGATATTTATTTCTGAATATCAATTAACAATTTCAATATCATTTGAATTAATTCCAGTGTAGGTAAAGAATGCTTACTACTGCCGTGAAATTAAACAGAAAATTGAGCTGCTTTATAATTGTTCGTAAAACAAAGTTGAATTTTTCTAGAACAAAAGTATGAAAGGCTTTAGGATAAGGTTCCTTCGTCTGTCTAAAGAGTTTATATTTTTTACGATTATAAATTACCTAGAAATAAAAACAGCTGGGAGGCAACCTCTAGCTGTCTTTTCTCTTAGTAATTTTCGTAAATTTATTAGAAAGCCAGACTAGTAGCGCTACTTTCAGTTGATTGAACTTAATGCCGAGCAGACAGGGCCGTCTCGTACATATAGGTGAGCTAAGTAACGACCTAGGTCGCTTGTATGTCTAGTGGTTAGTGGCCCTGACTGCTAAGCCGGAGGTCGTGGGTTCGATTCCCACCCAGGACAAATGTTTGTGTGATGAACACGATCATTTGTTCTGTGTCTGGGTGTAATTTATCTATATACGTATGTATTTAGAGTATATAAATATATAAGTATGTTTATCAGTTGTCTAGTACCCATAACACAAGCTCTGCTTAGCTTGGGACTAGACGGCGTTGTGTGATAGTTGTGGAATATTATTATTATGTGTGTGGAATATTATTATTGTATTAGGTGGGGGGAAGGAGGGGCAATTGGGGGCATCGAAATTAAAAAATAATACAAATAAGATCTGTTGATATTGGCTGGTATCTGAGTGCGTTCTTTGAAACAGGTTCAGTTAAATTAGCTCTAATACAATCTATTTCAAGGAAACCACTCCATTACCAGACGCTCTGTGTTTTCTCCTTATGAAATAAATAAGTCTTCATCATCAGCATTTCAGCCGAAGGACATCCACTGTTGGATATAGGCCTCTCCCAAGTGTCGCGTCAACGATCGGTCTTGAGCGTCTCGCATCCATCGGAAATCCGTGACCCTCACCAGAGTTTCTAGTGAATGATTATTTTACGTTAACGTGATCGATTCCGATACCAATTGGCCCCCTCCAAAGCTCTTAACCTCAGCCAAACGCAGTAGACATTTTGATGGCGTTAATGTAAAAACAAATTGCATTCAGCTTACTGGTCTTTGGTTCATCTTATGGGAGACCAACGCTGCGTCTTCTAGAAAAAAAAAAGTATCTTAATTATTTTTTATTGAAAATTACACATTTAGTTTGTTTATCACGAATTCGCGTCTTGTTAGTCTTTCGCCTAGGGCTAGGAATGCTCGGGGCTACATTGTAGGGTTGTTCACTTTTGTTATTAATGCCACCTCATCGAATAAAGCTTGAACTTTTTCTATTATCGTGAGCATAAATTAATGTTTCTTACGAAGACTAACGCTACTTAAGAACGGCTCATTCACTGAAGCGAACCTGGGTCTCAATGTTATATACCACAATACAGTGAGTAATGTAAAGTGATGTGGTTGAATCTATCTAGGTCAGAGACTCGTTTCATACTTGAATTCAAATAGAAATATCAATTTAGATAAAGCTTTTAGAGCTCATTATGGCAATCAGATCTACAGAGTGACTTATCAAGAGGTGCAAGTAGGGTTGCCATCACTTTTTATAAGGGAAATGAAGAGGACATTCTTAGAAAAAACAGAGTGCCCTTAATTGTTATTTATTTATTTAATAATTTATGTACACACAATAATAAAGAAATGAAGAAGGAAACAGAAGAATAGTACAAAGGTGATGCTTATTTCTAAATAAATCTATTCCAAAGAAATCTTTTCTTTCTTCTTCTCTTTCTTCTCTTCTACTTTTCTCTTCTTCTTGTTTTACTTTTAAAGAATTAACATTTCTTTGTTTTAAAGTAATTGTACGACGACCGAACAGATTCGATGAAGCCATGGTTTTCTTTTACTATCTCTTCGTAATTTATGACCGCGTAGACAAAAAAAAAAAACTTTTAGTAAATAGCTAGTGAAATTGCAGAATTTCATTCAGTTTAATTCAAAATCACAGTGAATAATTTAGGTTACATAAGTAGAATATTTTAGGTGACACTATTGCGTAAGTACCTCTACACTAAATATAGTACAATACACTATTAATTTTCTGTACACCGCAAACTACCCCCCTTTGTTTCTATTTCAAATTCTTACATTCCACCCTAAGGTTGTCTGGTAGATATCGCTGTCAGCGATAAGACCGCCTTTGTACCCATAGATTTAAGTTAATGTAAAAGTTTTTGTTACTATTTTGGTGTACAATAAAGTTTATTCTATTCTATTCTATTCTAATTATCAGAGTACGATTGGCAGTTTACCGTACAGCTAGATTTTTCAGAGTTAGTCATGTAGAACAGTCTCGTGTTCAAGCACCGTTCTAGAACAGGGATTTGAAAAAAGATCAACTATAGCAGCATAGTTCAACTCGAACATCGAAAACAAAGTAAAACAACAAATTACCAATAAATTCACAATAACATCGAACAATTACAGCACTGCAATCGCGAAAGAGACAGTTTGATAGTCGAAAGCTCACAATATTAACAAACTTTTCCCATACTTTAATAATTGCGACGCTATGGCAGTTATTCAATTAGTTTTCAAGTCGATAGCATTCCAACACTGGATAAACTTCTCACGAATCGCCATTATAAAGTCTTTAAGAATCGGGACCAGATAAAATTTAATTTCAATATCTTATCTGACATTATAGACATTTACTTCGACGATCGCACTTGTGAGATCTCTCATGCAAATTGTGGATTAATATGCCTCATCCATCTTAGTTTAGAGGCGTATGTTTTTAAAATATTTATAAAAAAAAATTAATTGTAGATGCTTTGGATATTACCCAGTAAGTTATAATTTTTTTTGTAGTTTTGAAAGGAGATACTAGGAATGGCACCATTTGCCTGCTGCTGTCTTCCCGTCCAACTATAATGTAGGTATCTTCAGCTTAGTAAACTCACCATCAATGATTGCATCTCTGCTTATCATCAGGTGGGATCGCAGTTTTAAATTAATTAAAAAAAAAAAATAGATAGTTCTGTTAGTTTTAGGTGATAAATCATCCAATGACTTATCCCGATCTAGGACGGAGCGGGAAGGTGTGTCAGGCTTTTTATTGACTAAAACCCACTCCTCTTTTTACCTTGCGGTCCAAGACGGGTTTCCCTCTCGCTAGGAAACCCATAGCCCCAGTAGGCTTCTACGGTTTTGCTGACATCTCCTTGAGGCGCGCGTGGAACACTATGTGTTGTCGACGACTCGGGCTCGTTCCGGACGGTTACCGGACGGCGAGCTACCCGCTCGTCGTCCACAAGATAATTTTGGGTACTTTTCTAAAAGATTAGGTTGATTAGAAAAGTCTGAGTATTGAAGTTATTAGCAATGATGAATATGCTCTTTATTTTGAACTAAGCAACACATTTATAGAGTTTAAATATGATTCCGGGTATATATTGTCTCGTAGCTCGAAGTACGACGAGGCACATCGTCATATTCCTCTAATTCTAATTTTTACTAGCTTCTACCAGTGGTTTCGCCCACGTCATAGCCAGTTTCTTCATACAAACTTTGGATCCCCGTTTCATTTCCTAAGCTGAATTTTGGAAAATCCTCTCTTGGTACTCGCCCACGTCATAAATGGAAACAGGCCCTGTAGTTTCGGCTGTGAGTTGTTATGTCAGTCAGTTAGTTTCTCCTTTTATAGATATAGAAGATTGGCAATAAGAGGGAAATACTAGAGACACAATAGATAGACTGTGAGAAAGATTTTTGTGTAGAGAAAAGGGGACTTAAGAGATGATGGTTAATAGAGAAATACGAAAGAAAAAGACAGAGCCCCAATTTTAGTCAGTAAAAGTCTGACATTCCCTCCAGCTCCACTGAAACTGAGAGCAGTGGTGGCCGAGTGGTAACGGCCTCGACTTACGAGTTGTAGGTTGCGGGTTCAAACCCAGCCAGGCGCATTACTTTGTGTAATTTATTTCATCACCACTGCTTTCAAAACGGGGAAGTTAAACATCGTGAGGAAACCGGCATGTCCTAGACCCAAAAATTCGAAGACATGTAACATCCACCAACCCGCACTGGGCCTGCGTGGTAGATTACGGCCCATTCCCTCTCCTAGAGAGGAGGCCTGAGTCCTAACAGTGGGAACATTATAAGGAAGACTATGCTATGCCACTGAAACTGGAAGAAATTATTTGTTGATTTCCCACGTAAAAAAAAGCATATTGTATATGTCAGCGCAGGATGCCGTCATTGTAGCTCTATCCAGGTACTTTGCTTTGTGGGCGATGGCTGAGTTCGAGCAATAAACAAACAATTCCAGATCACACACCTGATTTATTATAATGCAAGCTTTAACTTTCACTTCAAACAACGAGCTCTGAGACAGTCCCCGAGACTAGACGTTCTACGCACGGCTGCCGACAGAGGAAACTCGGTCGGAAGGTCGGCACTTTTATCTGCTCGGTTCGTGGTCAGCGCCGATTCTGTCCCAGTGACATGTGTCACTTTTCACTTAGCTCGTTCATACGTTCTCAAGTTTCCGACTTCATTGATATATATATTTCATAATTATTGTTACTATCATATATATATGGTATATTTCATTGTTACACTAAATTGTTATAACCTTACATAGAGGCTACGGTCTAGCTGGTTGCAATTGATAACATAAATCCGGACTGTAGAAGCCCAATATTCCCAAAACGAATCAAGGCATAGCCCGTGCCTTATTGGTTTTAGTTAAGCTCGGTATATAACCAAATATAGAAGTGACGACGACACCGTAGAGATTTAGGCTTTACTGTCTGCGGACGCGTAGCTTCCTAGACGCGTATTCGTTACACGCTTGGCTTGCGGCAGCGACACGAAGGCACGACGTTGCTGCTTCGTTGATAGAATTTCATAGTTCTATGTGTAATCTGTGAGCAGGCGTACACCATGCGTATAATGACGAATACGCTGCGCTTCGGAGGACAGTAGGGTTTAGTCAGCTATGTATAGGTATGTAAGTTTTGAAATAGCTTTCATTATCTTCTAAAAGTTTCTAAACTTTTTTTAAAATTGGTAGTATTTAAGCGAGTGACTGTAAATTAAAGTATTAAAGGAAGACTCGGCCCCAGGTACAAAAGGCAACGAAAGAACAGGAGTGGGTTTTTAGTCAGTAAAAGTCTGACACTGTATCCCGCTCTGCCTAAGGCGGGATTTGCCATTAGATGATTTTCCCACCTTAAAAAAAGTGACAAAAATAATTAATTACGTTATAGTATTACTAAGTGAAAGATTGACTGCGATTGATGAGAAATCAACAGAACAGTAACTTACAAACATTAATTTGAGTTACTTAAAATAAAAAATGAGAATCTTCAAAATATTTGAGCGGCCTAATATTTGTGTGAGTGACAACGTAACATCCTGCATTTTTTTTTTAATTTTTGGTAAAGGTTTTATTTATACTGAGCGGCATTTTATCTTAAATGAAGTATTTCGAATGTCCTAAAAAATATCAAAATTTATTTATTTCCTTTATACAGCACTGGCAGGCCTTGCATGCACCCATCAATCAGGCGTGGGGCAGGTAACATTGTTTGTTATAATAATTTTAGTTTAATTAATTAATTATTTTTATCATAATTGAAATTTTAAGTTGATTTTTTAATTTATTTTATTGTTCTGATTAAACATTTTAAATTTCACTGACATTGTAATTTTGACATTTTATTTTATTGAACATTTTATTAGTCTATTTTATTTTATTGTTTTCGTATATAATAATATACGAAAACATTACATTTATATTTGATTATAAACTAATGTAGATATAAGAATTACTAACAGATATTGTGGACCAAATTTCGTCTTATTAATAAATTATTATTATTTATTATGTATGTCACAGCGAAAACCCGGATAATTAGAAAATGGTGAAATTAAATCTGCAAGCAACTTGGACGTAGCGTTTGCCGGACGCTGCCGCGGTACCGCTCGCTTCGCTCGCTTGACTTACGCGCGGTTGGTCACAGTTCTAACCTAACCTAATCTATTTCACCGAGTTTAAAATGATGAATCATACAATCTGCCTGCGACTAGATAATAATAATAATAAAATAATATTCACACAACTATCACACAATGCCGTCTTAAGTCCCAAGCTAAGCAGAGCTTGTGTTATGAGTACTAGACAATTAATAAACATACTTATATATTTCTAAATACATACATATTATAGATAAATTACACCCAGACACAGAAAAAATTATCGTACTCATCACACAAACATTTGTCCTGGGTGGGAATCGAACCCACGACCTCCGGCATAGCAGTCAGGGCCACTAACCACTAGACTAACAGGCCAGTCAAAGATAATTAGATAATGGTGAAAGTGATCTTTTTAGTAGTTCGTTATGTCAAACTTCAATCAATCACAAAATATCGTCTCTATCTTAATATTAAAATTGCCCTCTCTGTATTTTTCTAGTCGCGTGCACTTAGTCATTTAGTCGCACGGCTAATATCTGAAATGGATTGATCACAACCCACTTTTAGTAAGTTCGTTCTGGATTTTATTATAAATCAATATTTGTCGTTAGTTTAGTTCGTTTTTCGCTTACTTAGATTCATACAGCTCAAGTTTTAAGTTATTATATTAAGTTATTATATTCATATCGCTAAGTTTTTTTTATATACAAAGCACAGGTTCGTTCGTGTGTGGAGTACTGCAGCCACATATGAGCTGGCGCTGCAAAATGCCACCTAGCAGCTTTGGACTCGTTAGAAAGGTGTGCGAAGAGGCTAATTGGTGATCCAGATCTGGTTAAGTCCAATCTATAAAGTCTTGAGCACATGCGTAGGGTAGCCAGCCTTTCGGTGTTTTTCAGGATGTATTTTGGAGAGTGTGCGCGGGAATTGCATGATTTGATTCCACTATCTCATTTCTACCATTGGACAGCCCGATGAACGGCAAGTATCCACCCTTACGTTGTTGAAACCTCTACGGTCCGGACCAAGCGTTTCGCCTCGACGTTTATACCGCGTACATCGAGGGACTGAAACAACTTGCCTGCTGCGGTCTTCCAGTACGCTATATATTATTATACATTATTATCGTGGCTAGAGTGAATAGGCTCTTAATAAACTAGTGCGCCTCACCATTAACGATTACATTACTACTTACCATCAGTGGGATCCCAGTCAAGCACTAGTTAATAAAAATTAAAAAAAAAAACAAAAAGTAATTTTCAAAATCGGCCTACAATTGACTGAGAAAAAATATATATACAGCCGAATATAGTTTTTTTTTTGTTGGGAAAATCATCTAATGTTAAATCTCTTAGGCGGAGCGGGAGATAGTGTCAGACTTTTACTGACTAAAAACCCACTCCTGTTCCTTCTTTGCCTTCGTCCCAGGGCAACGGGTTTCACTTTCAACCTACCCGTCGCCCCAGTAGGATTAGACCCTGCTGGGCATCTACGATTTGCTGACTTCTCTCTGAGGTGCGCGTGAAACAGTACGCGCCGTCGACGACTTTGGCTCGGTCCCGACGGTTACCGGACGATCGGACGGCGAGCTACCCATTGCTCGCCGTCCGCAAGCCCGCGCCTGCGCGGCCGAACATAGTTCAAGATTCATTTACTTAATGTAAAACATAGGTACATTATAAGTTCTTATTTAATACATTGAGGGCGCTATGTTCTGCCTCTAGGGCGTACAAAGTAACAATACATGCAATATAATTAAAACAAGAATTGAATACAGATTTGTAAAAAAATGTCCGCAGTTATATTGAAATGAAAAATGGTCAGCACTTATTTAAAGAATATTAAAGAATTTGAATTACGTTACAAATTAAAATTAAATGCCAAAATGTAAAATTAAATGTCAATATTTCTATATTTACGCATAAGGAAAGTATTTCCAAAAATATTTTGTGCATAATACGACTTTCATGTGTTGTACGATTTTGTCCTCCATGCCTATAACGATGACGAATTACCGTCATTTAAGATCAAAAACATTTATTTTCCATCCTGTCAACAGGCCCATTAAAAACTCGAAAAATCTCGTCAAAAAACGTTGGAAAAGAATAAACAAGATGCCACGCGAGACATCAGGGATTGAAATTATCAAGTAATTTAATAAAAGTGTGCGATAAGTCGGGGCGGGCCCACGACGGCCACTGGCAGATAAAAGGGAATAAGTTTAAACGAGAAAAGTTGGCAAGATAGCGCTGTGGACAGTCGGGCCGCACCGGGCCGCGTTCGCGTCACACGGGCCGCACGGGCCCTTGACGGCACTGTCGCAATATCATTCCGACAATTGCCAGCGGTTTTACTGACAAGGCGATGATTGCTCTGCTTGGATGGAGTTTAGTAGCTTCACAGTATTTTTGACAATAAAAGTACAAGAAAATTGGGTGTATTTGTTAGGTTTATGAATTTTATAAGTCTGAAAATGCAGAAAGGGACTTGAAAGCAAGACAATCTAGACAAAGCATATGCAATACAATACTGAAAAGTATACTTAGGAGAAATCGGTTTCCAATGGGAGTCTTTTAACTTAAAATCGGAAAAGCTTTGAAAACTCTACTCATCATCATCATTATCATCATCATCATTTCAGTTGATAGACGTCCAATGCTAGACATAGGCCTACTCTAAATGTCGCCACAATGAACGGTCGTCTCGCATCCATCGGATTCCCGCAACCTTCACCAGGTCATCGGTACACCTTGTAAGAGGCCTACCAACACTGGGTCTTCCGGTACGTGGTCGCCACACTAGAACCTTTCGGCCCCAGAGGCCATCTGTTCTGCGAGCAATGTGCCCTACCACTTAAGTTTGACGATTCTTTGCGTTATGTCGGCAAACCTGGTTCTCCTGCGGATATCTTCATTTCTGATTCAATCACATAAGGAAACTCCGAGCATAGTCCTTTCCATTGCCCTTTGGGTGACTATAAGCCTTCTCATGAGGCCCATTGTGAGCGACCACGTTTCGGAACCATAATGTCATCACTGACAACACGCACTCTACAAAAAATCTACTCGCAAAGATATATTACGTCGGTGATTTTCTATAGCACGATCAATCTAAATAATTCAAAAATACAAAAACGAATTCCTATCCATCGTATTCATAAAGTTATACTATACTGTTTTAGTATTTGAAACTGAATACCGTACTCATAATAAAAAGTAAAAAAAGAAAATCGTCGGTGAGAGAGCTTGAATTTTTTAATACATAGTTTGAATGTTGGGTTGTGGTGTACCATCGAAATTATTTTAAATTTGCATACCAAAATAGCTTTCATATTTTTAAGGTTTAAATTGTTTTCATTCTCTGAATTCCATAACATATCAACTCGAGGTTTGAAAAGTAAGATAAAAAATTATAAAATTAATTTTAAAAATTTTTCGTGGTATTCCACTAAATTGTATTTAATTTTATTTTTTTTGTTTTGTTATTATTTCAGTGCTTGAACTAAAACAATCCAATCAACATGAATCCCTCGAGCGCTTACTTCTAATATCAAACGCTAATAAAAAAAGTCGAGATATTTTTAACTTACGGTATTTGACTGCCATTTTGAACCTAAGCGGTATCATACGACATTTAAAAGGTCAAATTAAAATCTACAACATTCTCACTTCCCTGACAACCCAACAAAAATAAACACACTCAACTTCCACAAGTTCAACAACCGTTTACACTTTAACCCGCCAACGATACTTGCACACTTCAAACAAGTTCAAGTTAAAACATCACGAAAATTATAAACTTACACCACTTATTGAGTGCAGACCGGTAATTAATAGAGTTGGACCGACTGGTCGCCGCGTAGTCGGGAAATGTGACTACCTGGTCATGTTTATAGTCGGTAACTAGTCGGCCAAAGATGCAGATTGATGATTTGTCCGTTACGTCACAATCTCAGGTTCAGTTGAAAACCAACGTCAGGCACTAGTTGTCTGGCAATCATGCTGAACTGGACCTATTTTGGCGCAGCCGTGAGGCGCACAATTGAATATATATATGTTTTTCTTATTTTCTTAATTTGTATGGTTTCGTGTTTACATATATTGTCTGTGTGCCTTGCGTTGTGACAAAATAAATTCATTTTCTTTCTTTCTTTATTCAATAATAACTTAACAAAAATCGATAGAGTGACCGACCGACTAGTTATGTATCCGACCACAATCTAGGCCACTTAGTCCCCGTTTAGAATCTTTTAGTATTCCGACTAGTTAACCGACCAGTTAAAGTTATTTATCGAATGAACAAACATGTACGTACATTTTTGTGTCTAAACTTAGAAATATAGTTTACAAAATGCAAAAAATAACACCAAAATGTATCTACACAAATAAAAGTAAATTACAATTTGAACACTAAACTATTGATTTTGATTATTATTATTTTTACAATTTATTTAGCTCTATTTTATTGTACATCAATTTAGGAAGTAAATTTTTATCTATATTGAGCGCCGACTAGTCGTTTAGAAGTTCGCTAGTTGGCCAAGTCTCATCTCTAGTAATTAAGTGTGTCTAAGTTGAAGCGATCGGATCGAGCGCCTCAAGACGGCTGCCTCTAGAGACCTAAGTTGAATACTTGCTAAGTTAAGGCGAAGTTGCTGTTAAGTGACGTGATGATGAGGTAGGGGTTGTTAAGAAAAATTGTGTTGGGTGGTTATTTAAGTGTGTTTTGAAGTTTGAAGTCCTAATTTTCTTTTTAAAATATTTATTATTCACTAGCTTCTGCCGGTGAATTCGCTCGCGTTAAAGAAGAAGATTATCCCAATGGAACATACGGCGAGCACCGGGTAGGTCGCTGTCCGACCGTCCGGTAACCGTCCGGACAGAGCCCAAGTCGTCGACGGCGCGTAGTGTTCCTGGTGCACCTTGAAGAGATAATAATAAGTCAGCAAACCGTAGGGGACCAGCAGGGTTGAAGCCTACTGGGGCCATGCATCATTGTGCGAAAGAGAACCCCGGGGGCCCTGGAACGAAGGCAAAGAAGGAACAGAAGTGGGTTTTAGTCAGTAAAAGTCTGACATGGAAGGGCAAGGGATGTCATTAGATGATTTCCCATCTAGAAAAAATACGACTGGAATAAAAACTATTTTGTGATCACCAGAGTAACTAACATATATATATAAACTCACACATAGTACCTACAAGCTTTGGCTTTAATAATTTTAGTATAATTGTGATTAAGCTTTAAGGTATGCCTATGTAACTTGGATGATAATGCAATATTATGGTAAGTACCATAATATGCTGCTCTAATTTTGGAGTGTTGGTTGATGAATGTCACATGTCTTAGAATTTTTTTTTTAGGACATGTCGGTTTCCCCACGATGTTTTCCTTCACCGTTTTGAGAGCAGCTGTGACTCGTAATTCCGGGCCGTTACCACTCGGCCACCACTGCTCTCCGTGTGGTGGATTACGGCCCATTCCCTCTCCTAGAGAGGGAATGGGAATATTAAAATGCTGATTGTGTTATGCTGTGTTAATTTTGGAGTCGAATAGTAGGCAATAGAAACTACTGAGTGCAACATGATATCCCCACCGTGTTTGAGTTTTTTGAAATGGAAAATCTTTTCTTTTATTATGAAAAACTGTTTTTTATTTACTTATACATATGTTTGCGTTTGACCACTATCTTACCTGATGGTAAGCGATGGTGTGGCCAATGATGGAGCATGCTTGCCCAGAAGTAACCTATTCACTCTTGACTTAAATACCCCTAGGTTGTATTTATCAGGACACAGACTCCGCCGGGGAATTTCACTCTTTAGAATAATGAATGTGTTCCCAAAACGCTTTGTAAGTCTATGTGGGATGTTTACCATGTACCGATGGCGCAACGCTGAACGTGTAGTGGTCCGATGCTGGAACGAACTTGGTAGAATTAAATTGTGCAATTTTGTTAATTGAAAACTTATTTTTATTATTACATTTTTTTTTATCAATTTATTCTTCTACCTAAAACCGTATCAGATATGTAATCGACGAATTTCCTATACGTAGATCGGTTAGTACACCTCTCAATCTTTCACGTGAATACCGTACAGTTTGAAATCGTCAGCTAGAACGATACATGCACACAGCAATGCAATTCCGGACGCTAGATTTTTCCCAGCGATCCAATTCCCTATGTAGCCGGCAATAGATTGGAAGGCCTTTACTAGGATTTAACAGCTTTTATCTTCCTCACCACTGAATTACGAGTGGCCGGTGAAGGACGGTTGGTACCTGTATAGCGCGTTTGATGTCCGATTGTAAAAAGAATACCAAGAATTTTGGACGAAATGCTGAGGAGAAAGTATCTAATACTAGCTTCTACCAGCAGATTCGCCCGTATCTCTATGTCACACAGTGTTAAAGTAGCATTCTATTGGCGAAATAATTTTTAAAATCAGTCCAGTAGCTTTTGGCTTTATTCATTACTAGCTTTTGCCCGCGACTTCGTCCGCGTAGAAGTCGAAAATGGTTTTATTATGTTTTTTGGCATTATTATCTTCGTCGTGAGTGATAGTCCATTGAATTGTATGGCGAGCTATATTGTATGTTAAGATAACATATTGTGGTATCTTAGCCGTGTGCAGCGCCCCGTGAACTCCACTGCGGGTGACGTAACCTACGACAAACATATTATTTGCGGTTGGTACAGTAATCGGCTCTAGGGATCAAACGCAAAATCAAGTTTGTTTTTTATTGTATATAATATACTTTTCCAGGATAAAAAGTATCCAGTGTGGTGCCCAGGATATTAAAGAATAATTATACCAAGTTTCATTGTAATCGAACCGGTAGTTTTTGCGTGATGCCTGAACAAACAGACAGACAGACAGACAACATTATTTTTAATCACATTTTTGGGTTCGGTCTAGTAACACTTGCCATTAATTTTTTTTGATATTTTTAATGTACAGAATTTTCACTTCTACAGATTTATTATAAGTATAAATAAAGAAAAATATAAATCTTATAGTATTAAGAAGTGTAGGTATAGATTATTTTCAATATTTATAGTTTTATAACGATATTGTTTTTATAAACATCAGACTACAACTACAATTTTGAACCTCCGCCAGAGATTAAGCTTTGCCTTACAACGTAGCAATGCTGCCAGTTTTTTAGGCACACTTTCAGTCGACAGCGATGAGGAGGAATTTTTTGACGCCATTTTTAAGATATCCATCATTTTTCTTCATTAATTTACCCTAGACAGGGTTTCAATTGGTTGTTCACTTCTCCATAGGAAACAACCAATTGGAATCATGCGTTAGCATTAGAAGTTTTATATGTGCCTATAGGCCTATGTGAAATAAAATATTTTAAATTGTCTTTAAATTAGAGGTGTGTTCAAGGAGTTTATTAAGAGCTTACTCTAAAGAAAGTTTCACCATCAACGATTGCATAACTGCTTACCATCAGGTGGAATTGCAGTCAAACACAAGTTAATATGATTTAAAAAAAAATTGAATTTATAAGATGGAGATTAGCACCTTTGTATGGCAACAATTATCGTCTGGCCAAAGTAATAGAACAATAAAATAAAAACAGCTAGTTTTTTATTTATTTTGGATAGGTTCGCGCTTGACCGCTATCTCATCTGATGCAAAGCGACGATGCGGTCGACGATGGAGCGCGCTTACCTAGAAGTAACCTATTCACTCTTGCCTTTTTTTTGTTTTTTAGTTTTATCAAAGATGAAAGAAACGAATTTGTTATCACCATGAACTCAAAATATAGACATGCGAACTTCTATCAACAATGTACTGTTGATCGAAGCATGAGAACCAACAAACCGAGCACAAACTGTACCGTTTTACGCAACATTGTACAATTTGAATGCACAAAGAAAAAATACATTCAACCGAACATAGAACCTCCTTCTTTTTGAAGTCGGTTAAAACAATCCTCTTTATTTATCTCAAGTTGATTTGTTCCCACCTCTGCTGTTTGTACAGCTCCCGAGTTTTCTTTGACAAATCTCATGCAATGGCTGAGTAAATACGCCCCGAAGAAAGGGTTCCTCTTTTCGCACTTTGGAAGTTTGTTCAATGAACGACGTGGACCTTTCTAGCTTAGTGCGTGACGAAACAGCCCCAACATCGAGCCCCTAATGGAACAAAGCAGTTCTTTATTATTTAGCTTTCGAAATTATGTTTGCTTATTCAACTTTGTTAGGCCTTTGTTCGAAATTGAACTTTGCTTTTGTGTAATAGGGTAGGTTTTTAGTGTTAGGTAGCTTGTTTATTCTATGGGGTAGTGACGCGTTATTTTGAGATGGGCGAGTCCATCAAGGCGAAATGTACGAATTATAATATTTTGGAGTTACCTACAGGCATTGGCTACATTCTGTTAATAATATTCTTCACCGAGTCTGGGTGCAATACTTTTATTGTTTTTTTTTACTTAAGTCGTCGCACGGTTTGCGTATTCCAGCCAGTATCAAGTTTTGTGGAGGTAAGTCTCATCTTTGAGGAGTGGCTGGAAAGACAACACTGCGTCCTTACCTTTCGCATGACGCAGGTCTTCATCGGTCATGGTAAGTTCGGGAGGCTTCTGCACCGGATTCGTGCGGACGCGATGCCCGGGTATCGCCACTTTGGGACCGTCCGGTGGACATGGTGGAGCATATCGTAGCGGTGTGCTCAGCAGCATCGACAGCGCGTTTCACGCGCGCTTCAAGGAGATATCATCGAAACCGTTGGACTTCCGAAAGAGAACTCCGGGGCCCTATAACGAACAAAGAAGAAACAGGAGTAGTTTTTAGTCAGTAAAAGTCTGACACGCCCTGTCGCTCCGCTCGAAGGGCGAGAGCAGATGATTTCCCAACTAAAAAAAAAGCCAGTATCAAGTTTGGCATATAGACACTTTGTTTTCCATTTAATACGGAAGTAACATATTTTTATGTCTTTGCAGTATTTGGCAACAAATGTGTGTAGTCAGGCTTCTCGGTAAGCTTTGCTGAGGTAGTAGGTGAGTAGTCATTAACTAATTAAAATAATATAATAAAATTATCAGCCTAATTTTACCGAGATGACGTCTCATTTAGATTCAAAATGTTGTCCAGTTGCTTAGACACTTGAGATACAAAACTACACCGATGATTAACATAAAACGTTCATTTAACGCAATTCTAGGCAAATAGAGAACATGTACATACGTGTTTTTAGGGTTCCGTATCTCAAAAGGAAAAAACGGAACCCTTAAAGGACTTTGTTGTCCGTCAGTCCGTTTGTTTGTCCGTCTGTCTGTCTGTCTGTCAAAACCCTTTATATCGGGAACGCGTGGAGGTATCGAGTCGAAATTAAAATATCATATACTCAAGCCTGCGATCCTTTAAAGCTGTGAAAAAATCAAACTACTAAGTTAACAAAAAAAAGATACTTACGGCTATTTATGTCGCAAAAAACGTATATTTCGACGCTTTCAAAGGAATCAAAATTCAAAGGCTACTTTCCGTTGACCCAGAATTCTGAAATTTGGCGTAAAGCAAGGTTTCATAGCACAGATACAAATCTGAAAACAGTAAATTTGTTGTAACGTCACAAAAAAATCCTTTTTTTGCAATTCGGAAAAATCTTCGAGACTCCATCCGGGTATTGAACTATTTACGCAGGTAAATAGCAGGTTTCTATAGAACCCTCAGTGCGCGAGTCCGACTCGCACTTGCCCAGTTTTTTTGTTCAACTTCTGCCACTCAATTTTTTCTCACCTAAAAAGAGAAATGCGTATTTTAAGGATTAGAATCCTATAGAGTAGGTACTATAATACTATGTTACTAAAAGAGTTATGAGTTTACATGTGGATGGATGGAGAGGGAGAGGGAGACCAAAGAAAAGATGGATGGATTGTGTGAAGAGTGATATGAAAGAAAAGGAAGTTAGTGATAGCATGACGAGTGACAGGGCAGAGTGGAAGAAAAAAAGCGCCGACCCCAAATAACACGGGACAAGGGCAGGAAGATGATGAGAGTAGGTACTATAAAGGAAGTTCCTGTTATCATCTGTCGATCAAACTAATTCATGTTTCATAATCAATGCAATTAACTTCTAAAATGGACAAATACCGCTCTTAATATAAGCTAAATACATGCAATAAAATCTCTTTACTCTCACAATATGAAACAGTAAATAGCCGTGTAATTGGATTCTCGGCTACAAATGCGATAATCGTTAATACAAGCGATTTGTTTACCGAACGTGTTTATCTCATTTTGAATACAGTTTTGGGGAAAATTCTTGAGGAAATATTGTTTTAATTGAAGTGTATTATACTAATGCCAAAAAATAATCAAACATTTGTTGAAATGTTCTAAAAAAAACAAAAGAAACTTTGAGTTAAATGAAACTGATCGATTTATTATATTAGCAATATTAATAATATAATATGTAATTCATATTAATATTAATAATATATTTATTTAAACTAATATTACAAATAGGAAAGATTTGTATTTTTGTTTAATAAATAAACTCAAAACCTATTGAGATTATTTTAAACATTCACCAGTACAACGATATTTTGTCGCTGAGTGACATATCCTTACATTTTATAAAACAGAGTCCCACCAACAGTGTCTATCTGTCGGTATGAACACGATAAGCTCAAAAACTACTAAATAGATTTTCGTGCAGTTATCACCAATAAATAGAGTGATTCATGACGAAGGTTTAAGGGATACATGCATATTATAGTAGAGATTGCGTGCGTACAGCTAAGGACTGGAATTCCCTGCCGGAGTCTGTGTTTCTTGATAGCTACAACCTGGGGATCTTTAACTCAAGAATGAATAAGTTACTTCTAAGCAAGCGTGCTCCATCATCAACCACATCGTTGCTCTCCGTCAGATGAGATAGTTTAACCACTATCTCATCGCGCAAGCCAATCAAAAATTAAAAAAAAGTAGAGAAAAGTCGAGATTTAAAGATTTGTAAAACCCGTGTGAAGCTGGGGTGGGGGGTTGCTAATCTATATATATAAAAGGAGAAACTGACCGACTGACTGACTGACTGAGATATCAACGCACAGCCGAAACTACTAAGACTAGGGTGCAAAATGGGGAATTTCGTTTGTATGCAAACACTCTGTGTACCAATATAATTAAAAATTAGTAGCTAGTTTTTTAATTTTTGTAACGAATTTTGCGTCTATTCAGGTAGAATAAACATGTTTTCTTTTTTTATTTCTAGTCTTAACTTAATTTTAAGTAAATAAATTAAGACTATCATTATTAGTTTTTTGAACTACCTACCCTCAAAATACGATTTAAGGGTTATTAGTTTAAATGAAAACTTTTTTGTGGACAAAGTCGCTGACAAAGTGCTAGTACCTATATATATAAGGAGAAACTGACCGACTGACATATCAACGCACAACCGAAACTGAATGACTGACATATCAACGCACAACCGAAACTGAATGACTGACATATTAACGCACAACCGAAACTGACTGATTTAAATATCAACGCACAACCGAAACTGACTGACTGACATATAAACGCACAACCAAAACTGACTGGTTCCAGGAGTTTCGGTTGTGCGTTAATATGTCATATATTAAGTCACAACCGAAACTTCTGGAACTAGGAACGTGAAATTTTGCACAAGGTTTCGTCTTATGACGTAAGCGAGTACTAAGAGAGAATTTTCCAAAATTCACCCCTTAAGAGGATAAAACAGGGGTCCAAAGTTTGTTTAAAGAAACCTACTTTTACGCGAGCGAAGCCGCTGGTAGAAGTTAGTATAATATAAAAGCTTGTCGCGAATCTTTCCAGTGTAAATGAACAATCAATCTCGCGACAAGCTTTTATATTGGATTTAGAATTACGTCGCTTAGCTTACTATTTAACGTCATCCGAAATGAACATGACTGCAATATTTCAGCTCAATCGGTTAGAGTTAACTGTTTCGAAATTCATTTATGGAGCATTTCGCGTGAAACGGACAGCTAAATAGATAATCAAAGCAGATCATCCTCTCACTTAGTCTTTTCAAAGGCTCATTAACTGAGCTTTATTCTGCAATAATATTTTGTATTTTTTTTTCTAAGGCGTAGCGATAGGGCACGTCAGACTTTTACTGACTAAAATCCACTCCTATGTTCCTTCTTTGCCTTTGTTCCAGGAAGAGAACATGGGTTTTCCCATGATTCCTATACATGATGACTTATACAGGTGTAGCATAATCAAATATTAGTAAAATCGGACACAAATTTTTTTAGTTGCTTCACGTGAAATGCCCCCTTATAAAATTTGCACTAAAAAACTTGTTCTTATTAAAAAGGGGATAATTATGATAGGTACGGGTGGTTGAATATGTGGTTTATTTCCGTTAAAGAAATTGCGAAACATGTAAAGATATTGATTGCACAGGGAGATGCCTCTTGTAAAATGATTTTAAGAAATGAAATGCGCTGGCACGAAAATGTTACTTCACTTTGGGGACCTCATAGTGAGTGCAGTAGCGATTTTTTTCATTAAGGTTAGGTTAGGATATGTAGGTACTGTCGTTTTATGTGAATGCCTGAAACACAGTTAGAAATAAGCAGGAAGATGATGTGTGCCTGTGAAGTTCAGTCTCACATATATATATATTTACTCGACTGCTTTTTTGTTTCGTGTTTTCCTTGCCTTTGTTTGTGTGCCTTGTGTTGTGCCGAATAAAATCAGTGTCTTTCTTTCTCCCTTCTTTTCTTTTTTCTTTCTTTCTATACAACTTCTCCCGCTATAGGTAGAGCGAAAGGAAGTGTCAGGCTTTTACAGACTAAAATCCACCCGTGTTCTTTCAGCTACACTTTGCGTTCCAGCGTTGCGGTAATGCTTTCGACCAATTCCTTAGCCCTGGCAGGCATCGGCCTTAACTGGCCCAGTCAATTAAACTGACATCTCTTTGAGGCACGTACGGAACACAACATTGGGTACAACGAAAACAACAGAAAGATGGTACTCTTCCTTTAGTTTAAGACCAATTCAACTGGCATTTCCAGAATTTCGAATAGCAAAACCGAACGAAGGCGTCAAATTCAGAATCTAAAATTATTTTCTTTAGTTCTACACCCCATCTACATAATACATCGAGCGTACCCAAAAGCGAATTAGAAATAATTTGTCCATGTTACTATGGACGGGTAACGCGAACAAAGGGCCAAACAAATGAGAATTTAGGTCGATAAATTTTAATCAAAGCACGTCGAGCCGACTCCGGCAAATGAAGTTATGGTCTGCTGTTTATATGCCATCCTTGATAGATAAATGAAGCTATACTAGGTTTAGTCATACTGTTCGTATGCGTATCATTACACTAGCGGGGTTACCATGACGTTCAAAGTAAGATTGTTTCATTCTTATTTCAGTGTGAGTAAGAGACAGAGCTATACAGGTTGTCTAGCGCCATCTCTTACCCACACTGGAAATAAGAATTAAACAATCTTACTTTTAACGTCATTGTACAGGTCTAAGGTGACAGACTAGGCAGAACTCTAAAGTCATTCCATTCCATCCAGATTTTGGAAGCCCGTGATCCTAGAATGCAAAGAAAAATAAGGCAGGTTTGGTTTTATTCAGTAAAAGTCTAACACACCCTCTCGCTCCATTTTAGAGCGGGAAATCATTCAATAACTTCATTGAATGATTTCCCACCTCAAAAAAAAGATCCAGATCTTGGTAAATGCCAGAGCAATGGTATTATAGATAAGTCGAAATCATGTGGTGGTCGGTGCAGCATGATTTCTTATACAATTTTTTTTTTTTAATCTTCGTTCATAAACTAAAAGATATACTCAAATTTATGATCCAATATCACATAATTTTGATATTAGGGTCATTAATTGAACATAATTGGTAAAATGAGGGTAACCCAGTGTGAACTTTACACATTCACGTAGGTACCCCTTCAGAGCATACCGGCGTGTACTTGGTTGAAATAGTGTTAACAATAAACAGACATGCGATTGAAGCAATCTCGGAAGATTTGCTATCATTTATTGAAGAGTTCCATGGTCTATTTCCGAAGTTTGTCCAGATTTGGTTAAATCTAATCTTCAAAGCCTTGCGCTCAGACACAGGGTAGTCAGCCTTTCGGTGTTTTACAGGTTGCATTTTGGAGAGTGTGCGCGGGTATTGCATGACTTGATTCCACCATCTCATTTCTACCATCGGACAACCCAATGTACGGTGAGTATCCACCCTTACGTTGTTGAAACCTCTACGATCCGGACTAAGCGTTTCGCCTCGCCGTTTATACCGCGTACATCGAAAGACTGCAACAATTTGCCTGCTGAGGTTTTCCCATCCGATTATAATTTGTGTGTCTTCAAGGCTAAACTGAATAGGCTCTTAATAAACTAGTGCGCCTCACCATCAACGATTGCATCATTGACACAACATTACCATCAGGTGGAATCGCAGTCAAGCACTAAATTATATCAAATTAAAAAAAAGTTCTTCATCAGATTTTCACCAAATTTAATATGAACAAAAACAGAATCATCAAAATCAGTTAACTTTCAGTCGACTTGAGAACTTCCTTTATTTTTAGAAGTCTGTTAAAAATTATGCTTATTTTAAATATATAAGACCAGTGAGGACGGTCATTGTACTTACTATTAAACAAAACCTGACATCATCCTACTCTACCATGGAAACACCGCGTCAAAAAAATTGTTAGTAAACTAAGCAATAACCCAGAATACCGTCTTCTTCATTACAGCATAGTTTGCTGGAAAATTTAATAAATCTGGGAATATTGTAGCGTATAATGTATTGCATATTGCAACCTTATGCCGTAAGTGAGTCTGTAGAAGCGCGAGTATTAATTATACGCATAGTGCTACTATAACCGCGGGTGTTCCGTCTTAGGGGCGCACCACATGGTGCGTTGCGTCTACGCAGCGCTGTCGCTGCATCATCTACATACATATAATAAAACAATAAAAATATTTTCCAATGTTTACGGTTTTATTTTAAGTTAAGTATTTATAGATTAAGTAGTTACTTTTTATCTTATTGTTGTTTGTCATGTAACGCTTTGTGTGGACCGGCTCTTACTTAGTGGTGGAATTGTTTTTGTATCACTAGGTTAAAGTGTGTAGGTAGGCTTTTAGGTCGACAATTATAATATTGGAGAAAAAAAAGTGAAGAGGAGGGATAAAAAACAGGAAGGACTGTGTGATTATTTATATGACAGAAAAAGTAGTTAGTGGTAGAGTGACAGTTGACAGGACAGAATCGTAGAAAGAAGCAGTTAGTGATAGAGCGACAGTTGACAGGACAGAATGGAAGAATAAAGCAGTTAGTGATAGAGTGACGGTTGACTGGACACAATGGAAGAAAAAAGCAGTTAGTGATAGAGTGCCGGTTGACAGGAGAGAATGGAAGAAAAACGCAGTTAGTGATAGAGTGACGGTTGACTGGAGACAATGGAAGAAAAAAGCAGTTAATGATAGAGTGCCGGTTGACAGGAGAGAATGGAAGAAAAACGCAGTTAGTGATAGAGTGACGGTTGACAGGACAGAATGGAAGAAAAACGCAGTTAGTGATAGAGTGACGGTTGACAAGAGATAATGGAAGAAAAAAGCAGTTAATGATAGAGTGACAGTTGACTGGAGACAATGGAAGAAAAAAGCAGTTAGTGATAGAGTGCCGGTTGACAGGAGAGAATGGAAGAAAAACGCAGTTAGTGATAGAGTGACGGTTGACAGGACAGAATGGAAGAAAAACGCAGTTAGTGATAGAGTGACGGTTGACAAGAGATAATGGAAGAAAAAAGCAGTTAATGATAGAGTGACAGTTGACAGGAGATAACGGAAGAAAAAAGCAGTAAGTGGCAGAGTGACGGTTGACAGAATGAAAGAAAAAAAAATTGTGAGACGACTCCTTGTAAAGCTTCCTAGTCTTCTCCCAACTAGCTAAGGGGTCAGCTTCTAATCTAACGGTATGCGGCTGAATACCTGTGTTGTACATGGAGCGACTACCTTTTAGACTTCCACTACCCAGTTACTGAGTAACAAGATACTCCTTGGATAGACTGATGGTCAAACTTTCAGGCTATTGACTACCTGTAACGATCGCCAAATATCTACGAATGACAACCGGGATCAACGGCTTGCTTTTCGAGGCACGGGGTGTCAATAATGACCTAGATAAATTTATAAAAATTACATATATAATATGAATTGAAAAATTCACATTGGTACTTATACGGTTTCGAACCCGCAAATATACGCTTGAGAGGAGGGAGCCTTTACCCTTGCACCAATACGAGAAGGACAGGAAAATGATGACGAATTATAGTATTGATGAGAATCATTTTTAACTAAATTGGTGGTATAATGTTAAAGTAACTGCGTGCGCAACTGGCTTTTGAGTAACAGATTTTAGCCAGTATTTTTTTCAGCTCTTTGGGAGAAAAGTTTTGTATATGGATCTGGCTGGTTATACCGAATAGGTCAAAGATCCTGAAGACTTAAGAGCTTAGTGAAATATTCGCAACAATTCTCCAGCTGTCATGGAAGACCTCATGATCTAGGTAGGGTCGAGGTTTCAATAGAAAGGGTGAGATGACGACTAATGGAAGAGCATAGACGTGTACATATGTCGCGGTGATATCAAAAATTTAAATTTTATAATTTAATATATCCCAATTTATTCGTCATAGTATGATGAAGAGGCACGTTTTAAAAATATAGTAGATATAAAAGAAGCTTATTCAAAGAATTAGCATTGCCATTTAACGTGGTGGAATTTTGATATTTCTTAGAAAGGCCCCCTAACCAAGTTACAACCGTTTCATTTTAATTCTCTTTTCGTTGACCGCCTCGGATGACCACGCCTCAGAATCTGAATAAACGAGTCAGAATAAAGGAATCGGATGCGTGACCTACTCGAAGCGATCGACGAAAAGAGAATGAAACGTAACGGTTGTAACTTCGCTAGGGGGACTGGAAAACTAATTTCTCAGACCTAATTTCCTAGAACAGTTCACCTATGTAGTTACGTTGTCTAAATAATCCGCGAAGTCTAAAGTGCAGTGAATTTTACTCGTGAATATAAAACACGGACGCCTAGAGAGCTGAGTAATTCTCGTCTTAGAATCTTCGAGAGGCTACTTACTTGCTTCACAATTTATACACTGAAGGAAATCCGGCTGTAAGGATGACTAAACGGTTCAACTTTATAGCTCGAGTTCCTTAGCCAGCGCAGTTAATGGTTTATGTATGAAAAGCTAAGTGGACTGATACAGCGAACGTTTAGTGAATTGGATCTAGAAATATTATGAGACTAATTTGTTGTAGTAGGAGGGTAACCAAGGTTACCGATATAACCTGAAGAATCCGTAGCATTGGGATGGACACTTTGTTCGCAGAACAGATGGTCGATGGGGTCGAAAAGTTCTGCAGTAGCGACCTCGTACCAAAAGACGTAGCGTTGGAAGGCCTCCTACATGGTGGATCGATGACCTGGTGAGGGTCGCGGGTATCCAATGGATGTGAGACGCACAGGACCGGTCGTTGGGGTGACAATTGAGGGAGGCCTATGTCCAACAGTGCAGCGGTCTTTTGGCTGAAATGATGATGATGATAATTTCTTGACAGCTTTTTATAAAGGCATCTGGCTTATGCCTGCCTAGCCTTTACAATTCGCTGTACCCCGCGATTTTACCCGCATCTTTGGTCACTGCACCGCTTCCGTGAATTTGCCTACACTATTCAGAATTTGTCAATACGACTGGTAGTTTCAGAGATTAGCGAGTATAAACGACCAAAAAAGTCTTCCGCTTTATTGTAATAGATGTTGTGTTCGACTTCCCATCTAATCGAACACAGGCGGAAGCTGCAAAATAAAAGATATGATTGCGGAGTGAATGATTAAAAATAAAAACAATAAAAAATAGTACAAACAACTTGGCTTTGTAAATATTCATGTTAAAATGTTTTTATAATCAGCCAATATTAAAATGTACATGTAATGTAGTAAAAGTACTTAAAAATAATAATGCATAAACGTAAATATTGATCTGATGGCATATCATTGAAGTAGCTCAGTTACAAACCTTGTCAACTGGTCAATGTTCATTAGTGACTGCAGACCCTATTGGCATAGTTTTTTTTTATTATGGATAAGCTCGCGTTTGACCACTATTTAATTTTACCTAATGGTAAGCGACGATATGGCCGACGATGGAGCACGCTTGCCCAGAAGTAACCTATTCACTTTTGCCTTAAAGACCCCTAGGTTGTAGCTAGCTAACACAGACTCCGGCAAGGAGTTCCACTCGTTAGCTGTACGCACAATAAATGTGCATCAAAAACGCTTTGTACGTATGGGTCGGATGTCTACCACATACTGGTGGCGCAACGTCGTACGTCTAGTGGTTCAATGATAGAACGGATTTCGCAGAATTAGATTGTGCAATTCCAGTGCACCCTCCCCGAAATGAGGTTTTTTTTTATAAAGTACTGTGTCTGTGATTAATATAAAAAGTATTCGTATAATACTTTTGGCAAAACGACTTTAGTATAGATAGAGGTTATAGAGATAATAACTAAAACAGATATTTTCACAATCCGATAACATTCTTGGGCAATCAGTGAGTTGGGTTGCGTTGCGTTCTGTTAGGATGGCGATCCGTGGGTCCTTTTTAAAAAAAACACTTGTTACTGCTAAAAGAATATTTAATGAACAGAGGTTACACTAAGACACACTGGTTACACAACAACTGAACTCTCGACACGGAATGTACAATATGTAATGCGAAATGGCTATGACTGTCTGTCTGAGCACATGGAAACGCCCTTTTATAATATTGGTAACAATATGGAAGCGGCGGGGTTTATATCATAGTCAGCATTTGATGCGTTACAAAGTCCGTTTATAACATCTCCCCCCTTTAGACTGAGCTTTATTTAATTTATTTTAATTAAAAATAAGCGAAGGAATATTAAAATGAATATTAAATTAGTAAATAAAACTCAGTTACGTTACAGAATGTGTCTTAACTAATTACAAAGTATGCTTAAATTTTAAAACTTATTTAAGATACTATAATTATTTATTAATTATTGAACCCAAAAATAGAAATTGAAACTTATATTTAAAATGAAAATAATATTAAAAGTTACTGATATTTCTATTGGTTTTCTTTAAACCAAACAAGGCTTGATTTTTACCAATTTCTATATTTGGAAGACTTTTTACAGATTTGTTATCATTTTCTAAATCATCAGAAATTTCAGTAAGTTCTATGGACGAGTGAACATTATTGTTTTTCCTCGTTTTCTTAATATTATAGCATTAGTTATAAATCTGAATACAACAAGAGGAATTTCTAAAACTAAAACATTTGGTGTACAGTTTATAAATAATAAAAAGAATGATTGCTGATATTATAACATAAGTCAGTCCGGAATAATAATTACCGTATTTAACAATATGGGACTGATTTTCGCTATTGCGAATTTCGGTTTCTAAATTTTCCAATTTATGTGAAGCCAATTTCAATGACTCTAAATCAATATTTGATAAGCTAATTGGATTGATAGAATGAGTACTTTCATTCAGAATATTATACTTGCAACAATCATCCAAGGTCAAATCAAAATTCAGAATTATCTGACTCGGTACAGTAGATTTATACACATTTGAGGGATGAAATTGCAATGTTTGAAAATATGCTACACAATTATTTTCTAAAGATAAAATTCCTGTTCCATATAAAATATAATCAGTAATGTTATTGTTACATTTCAAAGTTAATTTATTAGGTTTAGATTGTACATAAATATATCTGTTGTTATTTAACTTTTGCCAAACATTTATATCACCATAAATAACTTTGGAGTCACAAATTTCAGGGAGTGATAAGGTGACTTCGGTTAATAACTTAGACTCACATGAAGGATTGTTAATCGTTGACAATATTGATGGTGAAGGACATAAAATATAATCATTATTTACATGCTTACATTCACTTATGCTATCTAATAAGACGTAAGATAATCTGTCATCCGTTACTGCTACATATAACTTTGAAGGACGAATTAAAACATAAGTTAAATATTGATTTGTATCGCGTGGAGTAGGTAGCGGTAAATTCTTGTAAAGGTTGAACTTAATAGGATATATTAATGGTACTTGTATGATAAACATTAGTTTGTTATTATAATAATATACAGTTAGTTTGGATAAGTCGATTATAGTGTGAATGTTTTGCAATGTTAGCGAAACCGGGAACTCGGTGGTTCTCTTTAGTTGACTGTTATTCGATAACTCGTTGTATAATTTCTTGGGAGTTATGACGGATGGGTGTAAAATATTAGCTTTAGCGAATAAAATTGAGTTAAGTATTGTGTCCAAAATATTGGAAATTGACAGTAATGACCCTTCAATAATATTAAACATAGAATTGATTTTTTCTAAATTCAATATGTTGTTATTTATCTTAGAACTACTTGCAAATATATAATTAAGTTTTTCAATCTGCCTATTGAGTAAAATTTCATTATTATTTAATTTTTGAATAGAAACATTAAAACTATTTATCGTAGAGCGTACAACATGTATGTTATCTTTCATTATAGAATAAATATGATGCTCATTTTGTTGACAAGTGCTAACAGCTTCGTCGTATTTTCTAGCGTCGTTAGCATCTAATGTACCAAAAAAGAATTTTAAAATTTCGCCTCCAAATTCAAGAGCGCGTTTTTGACGATTATCGGAAATAAGATGCGACAGGGATTCCAACTTAAGATTATTAGAATTAATAAGTATTTCTAAGGGGTTAATAGTATCCTTACACTCTAAATTAATGTTAGGTAAATTACGAGTTTTTTCGCAAAAATTTGATATATTTTCAATAGACTTTTCTATATTTTCCATATAAGGTCTAATAGGAATCATGTCTACATATGTGATAACATTCCAGTTATCGTTTTGGAAATAGACTATTAATGTTGGATCAAAATAGATTCCTGCACTATGTTCTATTATTTCAATTGGCTCGGACAAACTTGAACACACGAAACATCTGAAACAAATATTCACGCTGGTTTAATTTCGTTAACATGATATTTTACATGTTTTCTATTGACGCATAGAGTGACATTATTTTTACCATGTGTTTTTAAAATCTTAAATGGTCCCTTCCACACAGGGGACAGAGCCTTACGGAGCCTGTGATGGTGTTTTAAATAAACTAAATCACCGGTTTTATATGTTTTTTCTCGGGCTGTCGAATCATAATATGTTTTTGAGGATTCTTTGCTTTTATTCATATTTTCAATAGCTTTTTCGCGGGAGTATCTCATCCTATATTGTAAAGCACGAATGTATTCCTGATAGGTAACGTTATCATTCGACTCGTAAACACTACTGGGAATTGATGGCTTATAACCGTATAGAAGTTCGAAAGGCGAGAATTCGGTAGTGCAATGAGGGGTTGTATTATATGACAGAATCGCTGTTGCTAGATAGCAATGCCAGTCGTTTTGATTTTCGTTAACAAAAGACCTTAAGTACTCCTTAAGAGTAGCATGGCTTCGTTCTAGTGCGCCATTTGTTTGAGGATGATATGGAGTAGAAAATAGATTTTTTATTTTAAGTATTTCAGTTAACTGCCTAAATAACTCTGACGTAAAGGTTGTACCTTGATCCGTCAATAACATTTTGGGAAAACCAAATAACGAAAAGAAATGTACGAGGCTGCGTGCAACTTCATCAGTCGTACAGGTTATCATAGGATAGGCACATGAAAATTTTGTTAAATCATCCTGAAGCGTTAAAATATATTTGAATTTCTGTAGGCCTGCCTCGGGTAAAGGACCAACGATATCGAGGGCTAGTCTTTCAAAGGGCCTGGTACTCGTTGATGTTATTACCATAGGTGCTTTATTTGATGCTCTTAAAGGTTTATTTACTTGGCATAATTTACAGTCTTTAACAAATCGTTCAATATCTGAACGCATTCCTTTCCAATAGTATGAGGCTTTGATTCTACTTAACATGCGTTTAACGCCTGGATGACCCGCTATAGTCGTCCCGTGATTTTCTTTAAGGATGTTACCGATCTCGGCAGGAGTTGGATAAAGTATTTGATTTTTATAAATATGGATCTCAATTTTAGTGCCATGAAAAATGTAAGAGATTATATTATATATTTTAACGTAAACTAGTTTAGAAAATGGTTCAGAAAAATCAGGCAAAGCTAACTCTTTTTCGTAATCGTTTTTAGAAATAATATCATCACGTAATTTTAGTAGTAAGTTATAAATAGTTTTATAAGTTGTTTCATCGAAATGATGAACTTTAGTGTATAAGAAATAAAGTATCTTATTGTTTTTACAGACAACCGTTTGTGAGGTGTCAGGTTCGCGTTCGCCTGCGCGATATTCCTGTGGGTTGTCAAGCATCGCTAATAATTGCTCTGTATGCGGCATTGAGTTATCTAGATCTAAAGAAACTGGACAGGCAATACACTTTTGTTTTGCTTTGTGTAAACTCTCGCTATGTTCTACGATTTTTGTGTCGCAAACTGAAATGGTTTTTGTGAATTGTTTTTTAAAGTATTCCTCATACGTAGTCGAGTTGATGTTGGAACATGGGGTAGTCACAGCATTGACTGGATAACGCGATAACGCATCAGCGTTACTATTAACTCGGCCGGGTTTATACACAATCTCATACTCGTATTCTTCAAGTTTTAGTCGCCATCTTAACAAACGGCCACCCGGGTCCTTAGCGTTAAATAACCACGTTAAAGGGCGATGATCGGTCACGATTTTAAATTTATAACCGTAAAGATAGGGCCTAAATGTGTTAACGGCAAAAAGTATAGCGAGGAGCTCCTTTTCGGTTGTTGAATAATTACCTTCTTGTTTATTTAAGGTGCGAGACGCATATGCTATGGGCTTATCTTTGCCTATCTCACCCTGTGACAAAACTGCTCCGACGGCGTAATTTGAAGAATCCGTCGTCACAATAAAAGGTTGGGAAAAATCTGGATATTGTAATAAAGGAGCTGAGATGAGCTTTTCTTTAAGCATGCTGAAAGCTTGCTCTTGTTCATGAGACCAATGAAAATTAACATCTTTTTTTAGTAGAGATGTGAGAGGTTTAGTTATAAAAGAGAAATTCTCGATAAAGCGACGATAATAACCCGTTAATCCAAGAAAAGATTTTACATCTTTGGGGGTTTTCGGTGTGGGGAATTGAGATATAGCCTTTACCTTATCTGGATTAGGCGAAACACCGTTGTCCGTAATAATATGCCCTAAATAAGCCACTTCTCGTCGTAAAAATTCACATTTATCGGGCTGTAATTTTAAGTTTGCCTCTCTAAGTTTAGAAAATACAGATTCCAG
This sequence comes from Mythimna vitellina, assembly GCA_949316375.1. Classification (NCBI taxonomy): domain Eukaryota; kingdom Metazoa; phylum Arthropoda; class Insecta; order Lepidoptera; family Noctuidae; genus Mythimna; species Mythimna vitellina. Next base: position 5,081,041 of record OX438689.1, on the reverse strand, counting down.
TTTCTGTATGTGAGTTTCAAGGTTATGTGAGTAAATTATACAATCATCAAGATATATGTAACAATGAAGACCTTGAAGTCCTGAGAGAACAATATTCATCATTCTTTGAAATGTCGCCGGAGCATTTTTGAGCCCGAACGGCATTCTTGTAAATTCAAATTGACCTGATATACTGTTGGTCGTTACGCTGAAGGCTGTTTTTTCTGTATCTTTAGGATCTAATAAGACTTGGTGGAAACCTGAAGATAAATCAAGAGTACTAAAATATTTTGAATGACCTAATTGATCCAAGATGTCGGTTATAAGAGGAAGAGGATAAACCTCGGATACAGTAACGTCGTTTAAGCGTCGATAGTCAATTACAATCCGCCACTTTTGTTTACCTGATGCATCTATTTTTTTCGGAACCACCCACACAGGCGCATTCCAAGGAGAAGTTGAGGGGCGAATAATGTTTTGATCGAGCATTTTTGTGATTTGTTTTTCGACTTCGTTTTTATGCACTTCAGGGAAACGATACGATTTGACGTGAATTGGGGGTGCATCCCCAGTATTAATTGAATGTTTAATTACGTCTGTATGAGTTAAATTTTCCCCATCAAGATGAAATATATCCGTATATTTGGAAATACAGTTCATCAAAGCCTTATGTTCTTGCGGATTTAAATGAGAACACCTTATTTGTTCAAGAACTCTTTTATGCCGGTCAGTTTTTGAGAAATCTAATTGGTGAATAAATTCCTTATGAGTGTTATCTAATTTAGAAGGCAGTTGGTCAAGTGGAGTTAACTTGACTTCGTAGTTATCAATTGGGACTTCATGTTCCGTGGTGTTTAGAATAGAAACATTAACTCTATTATTAGGTTTTAAGCTCACTATGCAGTTTGCTAAGAAAACACCGTCACGAATTTCATGATCTAAGATCAAACCTTCTTTTAGATTTATAATCTCAGAGAGATTGGAAACTGGACACTCAATGACAGTTTCTGATCGCGGGGGTATAACATATGATGGCTTACTAAGAGAAATAGGTATTTTGTAATCTTCTAAATTAAGAGTATTGGTAGAGTAATGAATATCTATTTTAAAATGTTGGATAAAATTACTACCGATAATACCATCGTAATTTAAGTTGACCGCATCGTTAATAGTATGAAATAAATACTCGAACATTATCTTATTTTTCGATGAAACGCCATGTTCAAAAATTAGTTTAACGGTCCCAAGGGATTCGCAATATGATTCATTATCGCTTAAACCTCTAAGTTTTATAATTTCGGGACCCAACACTGGTTTATTAAGTAAACTTGAAAGTTTAACAATAGAAACTGAAGAACCAGTGTCAATTAGAAAGCATAAAGGCTTGTTATTATAATTTGTTTTAAGATAAACGTGAGGTAAGGAAACTTTATAATTTATATTAAGCGTTTGCTCACGTGTTAGAGAAAATGTGGAAACACATTGTTTAGAATTTTGCGTGTCATTTTTATGATTTGAAGGTTCCGGTAGACACGAAACCGAAACCATATTTAATTTAAATTATCGGAATTATTAATGTCTACTTGATGCACATTAGAGCGATTATCATTGTTATTCGGTGCACTTGCACTTGGTGGTGTAGAATTACTAGCCTGTGAGTTCTTTGCCTTAAGTTTCCGACACTCGCTTATCAAATGACCGCGTTTTTTGCAATATTTGCATGATTTCTCGGGGTCAAACTTGGAAGTAGTAGTAGTATTATGGGAATTATCTGATGAATTTACATGATACAAATTTGGAGAAGACCGCTTATTTTTGTAACATTCGGATGCGATATGACCACTTTTGTTACAATGTGTGCATTGTTTATTAGAACGCGTAGTTAATTTAGATAAATTAAATATTTTTTCCTCTTCAATGGCATGCGTTATTGCTTCGGATAATGATTTAGGATTCCTACACCGCACTATATGCGAAAAATTGGAGTTCAACCCTAACAAGAAGGTATTGAGGGCGAGATCTTCCATAGCGGCTAATCGACCTATAAGTTCTTTATCATTATCGCAGCTATAATGGATGTCAGATTGCAATCTTGTTAAACATGATTCGATACGCACAGCATACTGCATCGCGTCTTCAGAAGGCAATTGCTTGCACTGTTGTAAATTAACTAATAAATGTGTGGAGTGTTTTTTCTCCCCAAAAGTAGTTTTAAGGAACTGTTTGATATCAGCCCAATTGTCAAATTTCTTTAAGCAAGCGGCTAACTGAGCTTTGCCTTCTAACTGCGAGATGATGTATTTACATAAAAAGTTCTGTTGTTCTGTAGTTGCTAAAGATATCGCACTCTCGCAGTTTGTTAAAAATGCGGGTAAATACTCGCGATCCCCGTTATAGGGCTTAATGAATTTAGTGAGAACATTGAGGGTGATTTTGTCCGACATTTTAGTTTTATGTTTTACTGGAATGTTCTCTGATTCTGAACTGGATGAAGATGCGATTTCCTCTGATTTTTCTTTCTTTAAAGACATTAAAATAACAATATGATTATTATTTAGAGCACTTACAGAACATCAGATAAAAACAAAGCGTGCACAATAAAATTTCTAAATTAGATTTTTAAAAATAAAATACGAGTGATTTGAATATTTGGGAAACGGCACTTCACTTCACTAAAGCACTTTCATAATATTTGAAAAACTCACATTAGCAGATGTACAGCAGTCGCACACGTGAACATTCTGGAAAGGTGACGTCACGAAGCACGCGGCGCCAGCGCCTGGCGACCCAGAGAGTCGTATTGCAGGCAGTTCCTGCACGTGGTGCGCTCAAAACACGTGGCTGATGATGGATGGAGAGACAGCCACAAATCCCATGCGTGAGATGTTGATGCAGTTCAGAGATCTTGTGTTGACCTGGTGATGCGGGCTCACACTCGAAAGTGGAGGCTGACCGTCGACCACGTGGTAGCAGATGTGTTCGGGGGTGATGCGGGCTCACGCTACACAGCGGAGACTTATCGTCGATCACAGCAGCAGCAGCGCGGACTTAGGCGTTTTTAGGAAGCCTAAGATTTACCGTCGACCACGACACTTGCAAAGGACCATCGACCACGGACCAAACAACAATGGTGCAGACACGTGGAAATATTCGCGACGCCTACACCTAATGGATCCCAGTACTTAACGATTTTCCTGGGATCCCACTTCTGACACCAGTTTGTTAGGATGGCGATCCGTGGGTCCTTTTTAAAAAAAACACTTGTTACTGCTAAAAGAATATTTAATGAACAGAGGTTACACTAAGACACACTGGTTACACAACAACTGAACTCTCGACACGGAATGTACAATATGTAATGCGAAATGGCTATGACTGTCTGTCTGAGCACATGGAAACGCCCTTTTATAATATTGGTAACAATATGGAAGCGGCGGGGTTTATATCATAGTCAGCATTTGATGCGTTACAAAGTCCGTTTATAACAGTTCGAACTAGTGCATAGTCCAATGCATTGTGTGTTTACACGTAGTGATGTGACCGTTTGTTCATTTTGAAGCTAGGACAGGGAGTTTTGCCATCGGTTTTGTTCAGAGCAGTCTGTTTTTTAGGCTGGGTAACTATAAAATAATTTCACCCACTCTGACTCGTTTCGTCGAACTTTTAATGACTAAAACCCACCTGTGTTCCTTCAGTTGCCCTTTACGTCCAGGGCCGCGGTGTTTTTCAAACATACCTGGCAGTTACGGCGCTAGTGAGCCCCGTCAATATTTTAATCACTCAGAGGCGAGCCTGGAACACAACGCGCCAACGACCTGGACCGGATGGTTATCGGAAGTCGAGCTATCCATTGCTCGCCGTCCGCAACCTCGTACCTGCGGTGGCTGGCTATCGCATTGTGACTCCCGATGCCCAGGGTGTCTCCGACGGCGGCCAGGGCCTTATGATTACCCAGACCAGCAATCTTATAATGTTTTTAATTTTGGAAAGTCTCATCGCTAACTTTGACAATTAATGTCGAAGTCTTAGTGAAATGTTAATTGATCTGTTTATATGAAATTATCGCATGGTTACCTATAAACAGAAAAAAAAACTGTGTGGGTAGTGAATTCCTACGGGGAATCTACCGAAGTAAAATGTATGTATTTTGAACTTGTCCATAACACGTTTTCCGTTGAGAACGCCTCAACTTTAAAATAACAGGCTCCAAGTGATTCAATTTGAATATTTGTGTTAGAAAATTGATTGTATTTTCACCGACGCTTCCTGTACCTACACATTATTCACTATATAAGGTGATATATTGGTGATATAAGTGATGTGGTGATATTTTTTTAAACATAAATCCATACAGTTTCCTAAGCATAATATGTTACTAGTGTGAAGATATTTATTCTCCACACGCTCGTAACAACTCGCTAACGCTGTTTCATGAATGTGCTTGCTTGGAACTGCGTGGTATTCTATTTAAAAAAATATCACCACATTACTTATATCACCAATATAACTCCCTTTACCATATTTGAATTACGAATATGAGATATTAATAAAATGTTGGACCAAAAATTCCTATGTTGGTTGTGACAAAACTCAATTCACATTACAATCCATACTTTTTGGAATAACGCTAAAGAAGAAACATCAGTTAGAGGAGACGGATGGAAATAATCTAGTTCAAATCCAAGTATAGTGCTGCGCAAACGTCACATCGCTTCACTATCGATAAACAGCGCGTGTCGTAGGTCTGTTCGTTCGACGAGTGGAATCGAATCGGCATACTACATTTGGCAAACATTGAATTAGCATATTGTATCCACGCCCAGCCTGCGTTCCATCCGATTATATTACCCGCCCCTCGATTATAACCTGTTCGCAGACAGATTGAATGTTCGATTACTGTTTGACAGACTGGTGTTTGGTTTATCGATTTTATGAAACTATCAAATCGGTTCGCGGTCTGTTGGTGTAGTGATGTGGATTTTAAAATTGAGTGTGTCGATGAAATAGGTACGAGTAGATTATGTTGTGTCGTTGTTTGAATGAAATCTACATTTTATAGAGATTTGAATCTTTAAGACCCAATCATGTATTAATACAGTATCTTCGACTTTGATCTAAATTCTAACTTTAATTACTTCGATATCCTACAGACTGGTACTAATCTAGAGCCAAGCTTAAACGCCACTTTATTATCAAAGACAATTACAGTAGTTCTAGAGTGTAAAAGTATTAGTTCTACTCGTGTAAGATTGTAAAGTAAAAGCCGTAAAAGTATTTAATAGCAATCTTGCTAAGCATGTCTTTACTGAAAGGGATTTCTACAACGAGTTTCTGTAATGGTTGTTTTCTTGTATTTCCTTTCCGTTGTATGGTTCTTGAGTTTGTCAAAAACTGGTAATAATATATGTTAAGTTTTTCCTAATCTGAATATTTCCGAATGTGTGACATGTGTTTATAAGTCCTCTTACGAGACTAAGATTTATATAGGTAATACCTAAAGTTTTTCAAAGAATTTATGATCTGACTAACTATGTATGTGTCGTAGCCGTATTGTATAATACGGCGTATTATAAGTTAGCGCTTAGGTTACCTCGTTATTTAATAACTAGCCTCTGCCAGCGGTTTCGCCCGCGTGAAAGTAGGCTTCTTCATGCAAACTTTAGAAACCCCTTTCGTACCTTTAGGGGTTTTTTTTTTTTATTGGGTGGGAAAATCATCCTAATGACATCCTAGCTCTTGGGCGGGGCGATAGGGCGGGATAGCGGGAGATAGTGTCAGACTCTTACTGACTAAAAATCCACTCCTGTTCCTTCGTTACCTTCGGGCCCCGGTTTCCGCTTTCACACTACCCGTGGCCCCAGTAGGCTTCGACCCTGCTGGGCCCCTACGATTTGCTGACATCTCCTTGAGGCGCGCGTGGAACAGCACGCGCCGTCGACGACTTGGGCTCGGTCCGGACGGTTACCGGACGGTCAGACGGCGAGCCACCCATTGCTCGCCGTCTGCAAGCCCGCGCCTACGGTGGCCGGAAATCGGGATCGGAATCCCGGCGGCGGTTGGAGCGTAAGGACCGTTGCCTCACGCGATCGGCCGCCTCCTTAGCTAGCATTACTGCTTCGCAGAAGGAGGCGACCGCCTGCCACTCCTCCTCGCTCCGGAGCATGGCCTGAACCAAGGCCCGGCGCGAGATATCGCCGCCGCCGATTGCCCCCACGAGGACACGGCGTTGCTCTGCCCAAGCGGGGCACACCTCCACCGTGTGCTCTACCGTGTCCTCCGGGTGGGCCACACAGTGGCGACACCCGGGCGTCGTTTCCGCACGAATCCGGTGCAGGAACCTCCCGAACTTACCGTGTCCGGTGAGGACCTGCGTCATGCGGAATGTGAGGACGCCGTGAGGTCTTTCCAACCACGCCTCAAAGAGGGGACTTACCGCGTACCTTTAGGGGGGGTGAATTTTGGAAAATCCTCTCTTAGTGCTCACCTACGTTGTAAAAGAAAACTTTGTGCAAAATTTCATAATCCTAGTCTCAGTGGTTTCAGCTGTGCGTTGATATGTCAATCAGGCAGTATTTCCTTATTTTTTTTTGTTTCATAAATTTCAAACTAAACAAATCCCTGATGAAAAATCCGTTTGCAATTTTACATATTTGTTAAAATAAAAGCTTTGAAATTCTATTCTGCGGATGGCAGGTTCTCGTTATTTCGATCAATTGAGCATACATAGATTCCTGGAAGCTTCCACGAAACAATTTTTGTTCACCGAAAAGTAAGCGAAAAATGTAATTTTAAAAATGGAGAGATGAAGCAAAAACTTGCACTCTTTGTCTGTCGTTAAGGGTTTGTGGAAATTTGAAGACTCAGAATACCGTTTAGAAGCGTTGTTTTTATTTGGTGATTTTTTTGACAGCAGTTGTCTGTTATTTCAAATCGTTTATGAAGAACAGGAGTGCTAGGACAATTGCAATAGCAATAGGAGCAGTGATGGACAAGTGGTAACTGCCCCAACTTACGAGTTGTAGGTCACGGGTTAAAACCCAGCCAGGCGCATTACTTTGTGTAATTTATTTCATCACCACTGCTCTCAAAACGGTGAAGGAAAACATCTTGAGGAAACCGGCATGTCCTAGAACCAAAGACATGTGACATCAACCAACCCGCACTGGGCCCGCGTGGTGGATTACGGCCCATTCCCTCTCCTAGAGAGGAGGCCTGAGTCCCAACAGTGGGAACATTATAAGGCCGACTATGCTATGCTATGCTAGGACAATTGAAGACTGCAAAGCGGGATGGCAGTGTTCATTTTCAAATATGTTGTAGGAAATCTAATATATAAAAATTTCGAGCCACGGTGTTTGTGATCGAACTCCTACAAAACAGCTTGACCGATTTTTGTGTCAATTTTATATATAGGTCTGAGAATGAGGTCGTAGGCTATTTCTTTACCTTCCTACTGCCACTGTTTTGTTTTCTTTGATAATAATTTATTCGGCAACTTTTTTGTTTTAGTTTTTTTAAAACAACGTTTGGCGAGTCAGCTAGTTATTGTGTCAAAATTTTTGCATGCTATACCGAACATGGAAATCAATGAAATATATAAAACATCCATTTATGTTGGGTACGTACATAGATCATGTTTGCAAAAAACAGTTTTGGATCGATACCTCCAACGCATAAAGACGTAACATATTTTTTGAGTAAAATATCATAATCCAGGGTCTGGTACTTTTTTTTTTTGGGTGGGAAAATCGTCTAATGACATCCCCCGCTCCGCCCAAGAGTGTCAGACTTTTACTGACTAAAAACCCACTCCTGTTCCCTCTTTGCCTTCGTTCCAGGGCTCCGCAGCAGGGCAGGGCAGCGTCTGGTACTGTGATCTATTTAATTAAAACTAAAGTGAACGACGGCGTTCGCTCTCTCATTGTCTTTTTATTGTGTCTCTAATTACGGTATTCGAAAAGTAAAACGGATTATTGATTATATAATGTAAATACATCGTTTAAAAGGAATTTCACAAATAACTAACACAATGAACACTTACAAAAACGCTTCTGAAGAAATTTTTCGCTACCTTATGTGGAGAAATGTATCTGTGTGTGGGTCACATGTACCTCATAATACCAGAGGTCGGAATTAGGTAGAGTTAAACATGCACTAACACCAATTTCATATAGCGAAAGATTAAAGTGGATATGCCTTAAATCCCGAGATTAATTTTAAAGAGCAGATTTTTTTTATGACGCTTTTAGAAATATAGCAGAAAATATTTCTTCCTGCATTAATGACGAAGAAGAGGAAGTTTATGAAGTTAACCTTACCTCAATTGACGTAGAGAGATTTTACTCAATGAAAAATACTAATAAAAATTGTATGTTAATTATTTATCTTTGTTTTATTTGTCTTCACTATCTCTGAGTTTTTTATTATTATTTATTTTTAATATTGTTGGTCACACTAGATTTTTCATTAGAAATCCCGGGAAGATCCATATTAATATCAACATTTCGATGCAAGTACATGAATAACTCTACCTAATTCCGATCCCTGCTCATTACAAGCTAGTTTAACGTCGCCAAAAAGCCTTTTTATAAATACCAATGCTACTAACAATTTCGATCAAAAACTCCGTCTAAAACCCCCTCTCCTCGACTCAACCCTCTGAATGCGATGCACATAATGTTCGGTGAATTAACTCAAAAATGCCAGGCGCACAGTCCTCCAGTAAATTCCCTCGCCACGACTTTATATGACTACTACTGGGAAGAGTAAGCCCCTACAAATAACCAGACATAATAACTTCAGACGCTACTTACGTAAGGGGGTATTTTACGGGTAGTCTTTATTTTTGAAAAGAATTAGTTCCTTTGGTATTTACATGAGAAAATGTATCCTTCTCGTTCTTGGGCGAAGATAGGAATGAACATAAACTTAAATATCAATGAGTTCAAGGATAAGTTTAATAATAATTTCAAATTCAAATATTTTATTTCAGACTAGCTTTTGTAGAAGTCTACGATAGTTTTATTAGGTTTTTTTGAGATACGAAAATATTATTTATTATCTTCGTCGTGTGTGATAGTCCATTGAATTGTATGGCGAGCGATATTGTATCTTAAGATAAAATATTATAGTATCTTAGCCGTGTGCCTTTTAGTGAACTCCACTGCGGGTGACGTAACCTACGACAAACTTATTATTTTTGGTTGGTACAGTAATCGGGTCTAGGGATCGAACCACAAAATTAAGTTTGTTTTTATTGTATATACTTTTCCGTGATAAAAAGTGCCGAGTGAGGTGCCCAGGATATTAAAGAATACCAAGTTTCATCGTAATCGAACCGGTACTTTTTGCGTGATGCCTGAACAAACAGACAGACAGACTAATAAGATGAAGGCACGTGAACACATTCGCAGGAAGTTGGTGTAACCATCACAGCGTTGATTTGTAGGATTCGTTTCTCATAATTACATTGTTAATTTGTATGTATGTATTTATTTATTTTATTATTTATGTACACACAAACACACAGACAAGGACAGGTATCTTAATATAAAAATTTGTGTAAAGGTACTGCTTATTTCAAAAAGAAATTTCTTCTAGCAGACCTGCGAAAGTAGAGATTAGAAGAGATGTAGACTATAGTGTGTAGAAATAAGCAAAGAAGAGTTTGTGTGTTTGTGTTTGTGATGTACTTACTACTACTTGTATCTAATTATGTATTTGTTATTTTATTTCTTTTCTATTTCTTTACCATTAAGCTGCACCTACCATGCTATTTTTCTGCATCACCCTAAGGTCGACTGGTAGAAAATACCTAAGGCAGTAAGTCCGTCTTTGTACAGTGTTTATTACTAGTGCATAAAGTTTTAATAAATAAATAGAGCTGAGGCCTATTGTTTATGGACACGTAGTCTTATAAACACATATATTTGTCATTATACGCTTGGTGTATACTTGCGTGAAGTTGCGTTTTTACAAAACTGTGAAACTCTGCTGATGAAGCGGCAGCGTCGTGCCATCGTGTCACGTCTATGAAGCTACGCGTCCGTCGACAGTAGACCTTAGCCTAATGTTAGTACTAAACTAAATTATAATAATAAACAAGTACACCAGCCCCTCTAGACAAGTTACGACCGTTTCGTTTCGATTCTCTTGCGTCGAACGCCTCGAGTAGGCCACGCTTCCGATTCTTTTGTTCTGACCACATGACTGAGCGTTGACTCATCGTCAACGCAAGAGAATCAAAACGAAACGGTCATAACTTGGCTAGGGCGGCAGTTTATTTGGATAAATGTGTCTGGTTGAACCCACGCGCCCGCGAGTATGCCTGACGCACTACAACGCCCACGGTAACCCCAAAAGCACCTTGAATGTGTACTATATTAGCTTTTAAGTAAAGTTTAAGAATATACTATTTGCAGGGACGTGTAAAAGAGTTACCGAGGCTAATGAATGAACATATGTGGGGTTTAGTCAGTAAAATTATGGCATGTCCTTACTTCCCCCTAAAGCGAGAGAAGTTATTTAATGATCTGGCAATCTCAAAAAAAAAACTAACTTTTGGACTAAAACTGTAACTGGTTTTGGTGTGCTGTAGTTTTGGCAGTAGCATTGCAACTCTTAAAACACTTAAAATAGGATTCGTCAATTTGTGCTAAGTGCGTTGGAAGCAGTGGTGGACTGGTGGCCCAGTGGTAACGGCCCCGACTTACGAGTTGTAGATCACGGGTACAAATCCAGCCAGGCTAGTTTTTGTAATTTATTGTATCACCACTACTCTCAAAAATGGTGAAGGAAAACATCGTGACAAAACCGTCATGTCTTAGAACCAAAAAATCAAAAACATATGGCATTCACCAATTCGCACTGGGGGGTTAGACAAATTGCTTTTCCGATGGCGTTCCCACCAAACGCTAAGTACAAAGTATATGGCAATGACATTAACTGCGGAGAACGTGACAGGTCATGGACATGCTAATGCCATGCGTGCTGCTGGTGTGCTGTGGTTTTCATCGTAACTCTTAAAACACACAAAATATCTTCATTATTTATGATTTTATTTCGATAGACTATTTAATCGTTCGTGGCATCACAGCCGGCTCTAACAGAATACCAGCGCTGCGTTATTTATCGTTTTAAATAACGCAGCATATGCTGAGTTAGGTGCCTTTTTGGTCTCGCACTGATTATATCTTTTTTTTTAATTGTGTGTTTTTAGTTTATACAATTGTGTGAGGTATGAATAAATGTTTTTTTTTTTAATTCGTGAGCGATATTTATGCAATGTTTTCAATAACAATTCCATAGTTCTGCAGGTAATCTGTCACAATTAAGACAGCAGAATTTCCTGCTCATTACCGTTTTTTTTTGTTATCGTATAAAAATGTGTTTGACACGCGCCTGCCATAAATTCCTGTGCAGCGGTACTGACGGTGGCGCCCCGCTGGTGCGCGGTAATTGCGAGAAGCACCGCCCTAGCTCCATCGACAAACCTCATTTGCAGGAGTGCTACTAAAGATTACTACTTGCGGTTCTCGATTTTAGAAGGTTTAGGTAAATCAGAAGCATAATAATGTAACTGCTGATAAATATGTACAATAAATCATTATTATTTCAGGTTATGTGTGTTTTATCTAAAGTTTCTTCTCATAAATTGATATAGCAACCTTGTCATAACAGAACTATATTTTATTTGACTGGTGAAAGATAATTTACTTTATATTTCGTGGAATAGTGTACCAAAGTCAGAGTTTTCTTGATATCGATAATATCAATTTCTCACAATGAAATCATCAAAAAAGAAATCCCTCAAATCGAGATATCTTAGTTAGAGCCGAAGCCCTTCCCACTGCCGGTAACACACTCAGCCAATTTATATAGCGAGAGGGCAATTACCGACGTTTTCCGACGTTTTCGGTGCCTAAACGTCATTTGCCGAAATTATTTCGTCGGAGGCCGAATGGCCTTGGGCAAGTGATAAACACTAGTGATAGGACTGTAATCCAGTGATTTGATTTGACGCAATTGGTAGGGGACTGTTGGCCACATTTTTATTTGTAGAACGCGTAATTTTCAGCTCAATGCAGTTGAGTAGAGTATCGAATTTGGGGTGTAATTCTAAATGCCAGTGAATTAGTAACTGATAACTGTAGACGTAATTAAATAATAAATTTAAATTAAATAGATTTGTATTATTCTCAAGTACGCCCCTTCTAAGTTAGTTGGGGGTCGTTACCTCATAATAAACAAATTAACCTATAATGATTATTAACCGTTCGAGTAGATAGTCTGCTTGTGCTTTCGCTGGTTGACCAGATCGTTATCAGTTATTAAGAGGGTTCTTTTTCACTCACCTGTCGTCAACATCGAGCATGGTTTAACAGCTTGTTACTTCATCTAACGCAATCCACCGCGATGTTTGACGAAAAGGCAAGGGCAACGCGTAAAAAGAGAGATTATGCCTTAAAACTCTGTTAGCATTCGGTAGTTACGTGATTTATTCGAATATTTTACAAAACTTGTTCTAGGAAATACGTGTTTATTTTTAAACCCTTAAAGTTTTTGAAAAAATGGTTGTCATTTATATTCTTGATTATTGTATTACTTTTTTGACTTTTTAAATTTTTGAGTAAATTATGAATAGTCAAAGTTCATGCAAAATAGCAGATTTTCAGAAGTCTTTACTGGATTAGTTTTACACAAATTTATAAATCGATTTCAATAGAATCCTAGATAATATCCGCAAAATACTGTATTTCCAAAATATCTAATGAAAAATATGTTATAACGTCATAATCGCGTAAGAGCGGTTGTATGAAAAACAGTGTAAATGTATGTCGAGTTGGACGCCCTTAAGTACTAACATAAGCAAAGAGATTTTATAACAGTGAAATTCTGAATAAATAAATTATTATAATAATAAACAAACTAAAATCTTATAAAAGATGATTTATTATACCTAAGTTGATACTTCGTAAGTAATGAGGCATAGCGAAAAAATTTCATAATTCTGTTTGACTTCTGGAATTTTTAATAACTCATCAACATAAGGGAAAAGTAATTAGTTTTATCTACAGACATATTATTATCTAATACTAAGCTCGGAAATCTGATAACCTACATTCCGCATCACACAGAGTTCACGCTGGAATGGAATTATTCCAGTGTAGTTCTGGCTACAATCCCTCATTTTAGTTTCATTTGACAGGGATTATTCTGATGAAATGGAGTGAAAAAATATCTCCAAATTACTAACCTGAACAGAGCTGATAGTAAAATTTAAATCAAAATTGACTACCAGTTCACCAGCTATTCTAAATTGAATGAAACTGCTGATTTGTTGCGTAAAGTGTATAGTCTGTATAGCATCGTTAGGTTCCTTGTTTCCTTTTTATGCACATAGGTACCTAAATAAAAAACGTTGGCCGTTTGGGTCACAAAAACACTTACATGTCATGTTAATAACAGAATTCATAATAAAAACATTTTATTTAATATAAAGTAAAATAAAGAAATAGTTAGCTGTGAGTGCTACTCGTAATTTTACACGATATCCAAATAACTTAGCTCTCGAGTAAAACACATACCTACCATTTTACTTCAGCTGCGTGAACATGTATTACTTAGGAGATAAAACATTCAAGAGGAATAGATAGAAATAATATTTTCTTCTAAAATATGTACTAAGTTGTCCTCGTCCCTAATTTCTCACCAATATTTTAATAATTTTAATTTTACTTACAACAAAAAAAAAATATTCTCGCTTTTTTTAATGTAAGCGCATTCCTTCATATATTATTTTTCAAATGCTGCGTTTGTGTTTATCACTCGTCTTTTTATAAGGGCGGGAAAGAGAGGGTATAGATCTTTGGTGTAATTCGAATATGTCCATGGTTAACACAGGGCTAAATCGTATTTTGCTAACATTTGTTGGGGTCGGCTTCCATTTTAACTAGAAGAAGCTGAATATCAGTATTTTACATAGAGCGACTGTCAAACTGAACTCCACAATACAGTAATTAGAGAGCACGATATCTTTTAGTAAAACTGGTGGATGGTGGCTGATGGCTACAACCCGGGAATCCTTAAGCCAAGAGTGAATAGGTTACTTCTAGGTAAGCGCGCACCATCGTCGACCGCATCGTCGCTTTCCATCAGGTGAGATAGCGGTCAAGCGCGAACCTATCAAGAATTAAAAAAAAAATTGGTACGTATCTGATTTCCTGACTACTGACTATCCGTTACGATTGTAACAGGCTTGTCCGAGGCGTGTAGGAATCTTGATATGATACTCTTTCACTGGCCGACCTCAGCAAGCGTGGCTTGACCTTGTTGATGGACCTGTCCGGCTGTTATTATTTAGCCAAAATGTCCTCAAAATAAACACCAAATAAAATTGTTCCTTGTATATGGGAACAATGATTTCTCGCCAAAACGGCCACAAAATAATCAGTACACTTGGGCGCCCGTGCTGCGTTTCTCTTACGGGGATAGGTCGAACCGCGCCGTCCGCGCGTTTCCTGCACTGTCTACGAGCGTCCTGTGCCATCTCTGCGTGTTTACCGCGCCGTCTCCGCGCGCCTCTCTTTTACCGTCCGCCTTTCTATCGCGTCCACGCGTTTTTCGCGCCATCCACGCTTCTCTTGCGTCGTCTGCGCGCCTCCCGTGCCGCTACCGCACCAAAGTCCAGCTCGTACCGCTGTCGTACACGGTGACGTTTTAATTTATGTAGTTGTACCTAAAAAGCTATCTATTTTATCAAACTGCGTCATTCTCATTTGTAGACAGTGCTAATTTTCTGCCGCTCCACTACAATAGAATAAATAGAAATAGTCCTATAAAATATACATACTAATATAAAATTTGGTTCGAAACCAAACTTTCTCTACGCTTCAAACTCTCGTTTCTATTTAGGCTGTTCCGATAACTAATAGATCAATGTTTTAACCACTTTACAGTGTTTGTAACAAATATATTAAGCTGAAACAAGTTACAGTTCACTTAACACTTTGTAGACGCTAAGGTTAAGTAATTTACGTCAAGGTAAAGATTCAGTATAAAATCCAGTTCATCGTAAAGTTTCATTTTTATGAAATAGGCGTCTTTAGGTATACCTTTTTTTACGTCTAAGATTTTTGGTAGGTAAATGAATATTTATGTTATTAAAGTAAACTAATTTTGCAAGGAGGACGGCTTTTTCACATTTTGATTTGTTTTAAGAAGAAAAAAGCAGTAACTAAGAATACTTTATGAATAATTTAATAAGGCTAGACACATTCAGGTTGCGGGATTTTTCGAGTCACCACGGCTCTGGAACGGGTGGAAGGTAAGGGAAGAAACACGGGAGGGTTTTATACAGTAAAAGTCTGACACCTCCTCTTGCACCACCCTGTCAAAATTTTTAATTAAAACATTATGCCAACAAGTCATGAGTGCGTGCTTCGTGCTGAAGACCGCGCTGCCGGCGCAGGCGGGATAATAGTGGCAGTGACATATTGGTACAGATAGTCTAAACTCATTAAGTATTTAATGCGTTTGGAGGTATGCAGAACAGAGCGTAAAATCCCGCAAACCTCCGTTGGTAAGGGACAATCCTCCGGCCAGACGAGTGTTATGTCTGGTGGGCAGCTGCCCGATAGATGATTTCGGGCTGTTTTATATGTTCTAATTGCGCGGAGAACTTTGATTGCGCGATGCAGGATTAGTTCTTATGTGACGCCATAGATGTCGCTACATCACTCCCCTCTGAAGATCGGAGATCGATGGTTCTTGATGCTTCTTGATGAGTGCCAGGCCTGTGGTAGGTTGGTTCCAGTGGGTTGGAACCGAATGCCGCATAGTTCTCGGTGAGTCGGAATTGTCTGCGGTGATGCCCCAGTGAGTCGGGATGGTGCTGTCCCAGTGAGTCGGGATGATGCCCCAGTGAGTCGGGGTGATGATGTCCCAGTGAGTCGGGGTGATGATGTCCCAGTGAGTCGGGATGATGTTGAAGGCTCCAGTGAGTCGGAGTAGTGCTGCTGGCTCCAGTGAGTCGGAGCGGTGCTGTGCGACGTAGTGGCTTGTCTGCTTGCGTCGACCAGGAGAGGTTCTTCGATGCTCTTCATGTCACTGGCCGAAGGTGCAGTATGCTTCGCCAAGGTTGCTGATGAGGCTGAGGGTGATGACCAGGTATGACCAGGTAGGCATGCTGGTGGTCAGGATACCCTTTACAGCCAGGTGCTGACTGTATGGCTCGCTGCTCGAAAGCTTGAAGAAATGATGATGACGTCACGAAGTAATGGCTGCACGAAGGCTACGCTGACGTTCTTTGATGAAGGTCACCAGTTTGGAGGTATGCGGAACAGAGAGTAAAATCCCGTACACCTCCGTTGGTAAGGGAGAATCCTCCGGCCAGACGGGTTTTATGTCTGGTGGGCAGCTGCACGATAGATGATTTCGGGCTGTTTCATATGTTCTAATCGCGCGGAGAACTTTGATTGCGCGATGCAGGATTAGTTCTTATGTGACGCCATAGATGTCGCTACATGCGTATTTAAATACGTATTAAATTGTTTATGTATTGTATGTCGCAATTAATATTTTAGTCAACATCCAACTTGACTGTAGACAACTTGAAGTATCGCGTTGCTCAGTACAGTTACCGGGCAACATGATGCTTCAAGTTTTCAATCCAGTGATTGTGGAGGTCTGATTGGCAATCGCTCTATGTAAAACATGGGTATTCAGTTGCATCTTGTTAGACTAGTTCTAGTTGAGAAAAAGGGCTAGGGTGACTCTGACCTCCAAAGTGAATAAAACTTACCGACCCTAACGCTTTGCCCTTAATTAGCACGCTTGCTCAAGGTCGGCTGGCAATATCATAGTGTAGTACACAAGTTTGTATTTCATTATCATCATCATCATCATTTCAGCCGAAAGACGTCCACTGTTGGACATAACCTCCCCCAAGTGTTGCCACAATGAACGGTCCTGTGCATTTCGCGTCCATCGGACTCCCGCAACCCTCACCAGGTCATCGGTCCACCTTGTAGGAGGCCTTCCAGAGCTATGTCTTCCGGTTTGTACTTGTTAATAAATTGATTATAAAGTTCAAGTTTCCTCACCACATTTTATTTCACCCTTGTCCGTGATAACCAAGACTTTACCAAAAAAATATGCATTGCCATTCAACGTGGTAATACTGCCAGTCTTCTGGGCACATTTTCGGATTTGTTTTTATATATATATATATTTTTTTTTTAAATTGATATAAACCAGTGCTTGATTGCGTTGTACATATATATGTACATAGTTAAGTTCAGTATTTAAACGTAAAAAAAAACAACTGTTCTATACATTTTGACGAGTTATGACATCATAAAACGTATGGAGCAGCTGATTTTTTTTTCGCGATTTCAGGTTAGGTCCCATAGTAATAATATCTAAATAATATTGTATTGTGTGTTGACTTTGAATTAATTAACCGAGATTGCCAGATCTCATCAAGCTATTATACATACCAAATAATAAATTGGGCTATCAATAATATACTCTCTCCAATTCAGACTAACAACTCATTTGATAAATTAACACAACATCTATAATGAAACGCGAGGCGCCTTCGATTTATCTAATGGATATCAACTAGGGGTGAAACGGAGGTGAGTTCGGAGGTAGAGGTGGATTTGAAGACGGAGGTGAAGATGGAATAAATGAAAAAACACGAAAACATGAAAATTTATCGATTTCTGAACTAGTGCGGAAAAGTGTGCGAACTCGACACCGTCACAATATATTGTTTTTATCGTATCAGGCTGGGTGTTAAGCGACCCCTATGAGTCGCCGGTCAATCCCCGTTTGTTTTTTAATTCTATTGAACAATGTCGTTTGATACATGTGGAAATTTGTGACTCCATAACACGAATTCCACCTCGTTCGCAATGACTTTTTTCCATTTGTATCAGAACGGACAATTAAAAAAAAAAAAAACGATAAATTTTTTAGAAACAAGCTTTCGTTTAAATGCTTTGAAAAGAAGAAAATAAACTTGTAATTAAATCAATCATCATCAATCAATTCACATATTATACAATTTACATTCAGTCAAAAAAGTATCGGGAATGGATGATTTGTTTATGGTTCCTAATTCAAATTTTTGTTTTTTTGTAGTTGTTAGATTGGCACAACTGTTTTCCATTTTGGCGCGGAGTTTGAGTTGCATCAGTTATTTATATTAAATACAGTGCTGGTTTTAGTAATATCATATATAGTGTGTATTGCGAATTTCATAATGGACAAAAATATCGAACAAAGAGTTTGTCTTAAATTTTGCATCGCCAATGGAATTTCGTATTCGGAGTCACTGAAAATGTTACAGAAGGCTTACGGTGAATCGACTTTATCAAAAAATCGTGCTTATGAGTGGTTCAAAGCGTTCAAAAGCGGTCGAGATGTGATGGAAGATTTGCCTCGCTCTGGTAGGCCGTCAATTTAACATCGGAAAAGTGAAGAAAATAGTGACTGAAAATCCCCATTCAACTCTGAGAGAGATAGCCGCCAAACTTTCTGTATCTCACGAGTCGATCCGTACCATTTTAACTAATCATTTGGGTATGAAACATGTTGCTGCTCGGCTAGTCCCAAAAGATCTGAATTTTCTCCAAAAACTCAATCGCATGAAAGTCGCTGAGGACATGCTAGAACGAGTCAGTTCGGACCCAACATTCATGAAACGCATTGTTACTGGTGACGAGACGTGGGTTTACGAGTTTGACATGCAAACTAGTCAACAAGCTTCGGAGTGGCGCCTTCCAACTGAATCGAAACCGAAAAAACCACGCCAAAGTCGATCAAAAGTCAAAGTCATGTTGACTGTTTTCTTTGACTATCGCGGTGTTGTGCACTCTGAATTCTTACCGGAAGGTCTAACGGTAAATAAAGAATATTATTTGAGCGTTATGCGGCGTTTAAGAGAGCGAATTCGACGAAAAAGGCCAGATTTGTGGAAAGAAAATTCTTGGATTTTGCACCACGACAATGCGCCTTCGCACAAGGCTATCATTGTGAACGAATTTTTGACCAAACACTCAACAAATACCATCCAGCAACCACCATATTCACCAGATATGGCTCCTGCTGACTTTTTTCTTTTTCCTAAACTCAAATTACCACTTCGTGGCACCCGTTTTCAATCGATAGAAGACATAAAGGAGAATTCGCGGCGAGAACTGAACTCAAATCCGGAAGCAGCGTTTAAAAAATGTTTAGATGAATGGATTATTCGTTGGCGCAAGTGTATCGTTTCTAAAGGAGCATACTTTGAAGGTGATAAAATAAATTTGGATGAATAACAGATATTTTGTGTATTATTGATCTTTTCCCGGTACTTTCTTGACAGAGTAGTATATGATACTAGCTGCTGTCTGCGGCTTCGCCTCCACTGTTGTAGAATATTATCCCAAAGGAACATACTATTTGGTTAAAAAGTATCCAGGACATGATCTATCAGTTTTTCTAAGGTGGGAAATCATCCAATTACTCCTCGCGCTCTAGGACGGAGCGAGAGGGCGTGTTAGAATTTTATTGACTAAAACCACACCTATGTTCCATCTTTGCCTAGCATTCCAGGACTCCAGGTTTCCGTTTCGGAAGTCAACCCAGTAGGCATCGGCCCTGCTGAGCCATTACGGTTTTACTGTTATCTCTTTGAGGCGCGCGTGGAACACTACGCGCCGACAACGACTTGGGCTTGGTCCGGACGGCATGGTCTACCCGTATACCAAAATTCGACTTTAAAATATTAATGTGATATTGAAGGATAATCGGCTGGTAGACCTTCGTTATAGTCCTCCGGTAGTCCAAATCCGCATCTTACAGAGCTTTTGCTTTTGAGAAAACGGATGCCTTCCAACCCTAACATCATGTATATAGCTATTTGTAATTCATAAAGGCAGCTGCACACCTGCGATCCACAAATTACCTGATCAATTAGTCGCAGCGCGTTCGTCGCACGGCAGATTCTATTTGCTTGAGGTAACGAGGACTTAGTTAATACTATTTGAGCATGTACTGATTATGTGATATGGTTGCTGTAATATGTTATGTGAGCTCCGTCTTCTTTTTGAAGGTAACTCTTGTACAGACAGGCGGCATGCGTACTGCATAGCTAGTGTAGTGCTGATCCAGTGGTAACAGCCCGTGACCTACAACTCGTAAGTTATGGTCGCGGGTTCAAAAGTACCAGTCGTTTTTTTTTTTAATCAGCCTATACTTTCTCACTGCTGGGAAAAGACCTCCCTCAACTTCTTTCAGGTATTCTTTTCTCGAGTTAACTCGAACCAGCGCTTGTGGTAGGCGTCTAGCCATCTCGCTACCTTTTCCCAGTTCGACTTTGGCAGCGGCTACTCAGATACTCGCTTTGAGGAGTGGCACTTTTGCCCAACGGTCAGAGTGCATACGGCTGATGTGATTATTACTATTATATTATTATTTTAGCGGTATGTGTTAGTTTGTGTAATTTATATCATCAGCACTGTTTTCACAACTGTGAACGAAGACATTTTGAGGAAACCGACTTTTACTAGAATCAAAAATTTTAAGGCATATGACATCCATCACTGTGCTCGTGTGGTGGATTACTGCCCATTTTCTCAGACCTGAGTCCCAGCAGTGGGAACATTATAAGGTTGATTATATTGTATTACAAGCTTCTGCCAGCAGCAAAAAAATAAGCATAAAATAAAGAAATAAAGCATAAGCAGCGTAAAATCCGTTCTTAGCGAATGTCTACACTCTTTATGGAACCTACCTGCCAAATTTTAAGTTTGTAGGTGTTATAGTTTCTGAGATTTCGTGATTAATCAGTGAGTGGTATTTTATTTTATTTTATTTTATTTTATTTCTTTGGGACAAAAAACAGTTATACAATACAGAAATAATACACAGTAGTTTTATCAGAAAATTAAAAAAAGTATAACCCACACCATTGTCCACGGAATAACACGTGAAATAGGATAACGGACGCGCGCTAAATAAGAGTAATATATAAAGGTTTAAATTCTCTTACAGTTATTATAAGAGAAGCAAATACGTATGAGTCTATTTTAAGGGCGGTGAGCCAGCAAATGACAAGCCATTTTTCTAAATTTAGATTGAGAAAGCGCGAAAATGTCTAAATCTATAAAATGTGAGTTATAGGTTGCCACTAGTTGGCGGAGAGGCGCCCGCACCCCAGCATTCGTCCTACAGCGTGCTGTATAGAACAATCGAGGTACGCGCACCTCCCGCCGGACAATAGTTCTAGGTACTACATAACAAAGCTCGTTGGAGAGTTCAATACAGTTGAATTTGTTGTTGCATATACCATATAGCATCATAACCATGATCAATGAACGTCTAGAATCCAAGCTCAATATTTTGTAATGCTTTAACAAATCTGTATAGGATATTTTTGTACGGAAACACTTGTAGTGGGTGGCGCGAAGAAACCTTTTCTGTACCATTTCTATGGCATTCTTATATTTCTCATAAAAGGGACACCATATCGGCACCGCATATTCCAACTGGGAACGAATTAGAGTTTTATATAGGAAGAGAAAAGTAGAAGGTTTCTTGAATTCTCTACATGACCGCATAACAAATCCATACATCTGTAAGGCTTTGTTAATTCTGTTGTCGACATGGGTATCCAAATGTAATTTGCAGTCTAGTAATACTCCAAGATCACGCGTGCACTCAGTTTTATTTAATTTTATGTCGTTCAGAGTATACTGGTAATTAATAGTTTTTTTGTTTTTAGTAAAGGATATAAAATAACATTTAGGAAGACTAAGATGAAGTTTATTATCAAGACAATACTGCGAAAGCCTGCATAAGTCCTCTTGCAGCAGCAAGCAGTCTTGAAAGGTTTTACAGGCCTTATAGATTTTAATATCATCGGCGTACATCAGGAATTTAGAATTGACTATACAGGATTTTATGTCGTTTATAAATAATATAAAAAGTAATGGGCCTAAGACAGATCCCTGAGGCACACCTGACTCGACAACTACATAATCAGACTCGAACCCATTGACGACCACTTTCTGAGTCCTGCGAAAAATGTATGATGCAAACCACCTAAGTAAATTGCCTCTTATGCCATTGTAGGCAATTTTATCGAGGAGCAATTTGTGGTCCACCTTGTCGAAAGCCTTCTGAAAATCAGTGTACACAGCATCAACTTGCGTGCGCATGTCTATGTTTTCAAACAGAAATTGGGTAAAGATCATTAAATTAGTGGTAGTTGACCTGGATTTGACGAAGCCATGCTGTTCAGGTATAATAAGGTGACTCATCTGTGGAAATAAATGGCTGTGCACTAAACTCTCAAAAAGCTTAGACAAGGTGGACAAGATAGATATGGGTCGATAGTTTTCGACGTTACTTTTGTCTCCACTTTTGTAAATGGGAGTTATGAAGGCCCTCTTCCAAACACATGGGAAAACCCCTTCCCTGAGACATCGATTAAATAAAATGTGTAATGGAACACATATGTTTGGTGCCGTGTTCTTAAAGAAAGAAGGAGGCAGACTATCCGGTCCAGCTCCTTTAGTTAAATCTAATGTGGAAAGAGCTTTCAGTATGACACTCTTTTCGAGATAAATGTCCGGAATACATGCAGAGTGGTCATGCGTATCAGGGGGTATCCACATATCAGGATCAAATGTTGAGGGCTCGTACACAGAGTTAAAGAAAGCAGAAAACAGTGAACATATC
This sequence comes from Mythimna vitellina, assembly GCA_949316375.1. Classification (NCBI taxonomy): domain Eukaryota; kingdom Metazoa; phylum Arthropoda; class Insecta; order Lepidoptera; family Noctuidae; genus Mythimna; species Mythimna vitellina. Next base: position 5,058,328 of record OX438689.1, on the reverse strand, counting down.
TCACTGGGGCAGTTGGATGACTCATTTTTGTAATACATGTTTGCTGGGAGTCCTGAAACTTTCTTACGGTTAGAAATGTACGACCAGAAGTGCTTGACATTAAGAGGAATGCTATCTTCTACCGATTTTATATATATACTATAACATTGTTCACAGAGTAGTTTGAATTGCTTACGATGACTAGAGAACTTTTCATAATCAGATAAGTTGCGTAGTTAGTATTTTGCTTTTATATATAAGATGTCGTGGGCAGATATTACCTACTTCATAGTTATGTTAAGTTTTGTAGGTAGAGACGGAGCTGGTGTCTTGCGGTGAGATTGGTACTGTAGCACTACAAAAATCGGTTGTTTGCGGACGGTAAGCAATAATTCGCTCTCCAGGACCAGGATCGAGTCAACGGCGCGTTGTGTATCATGCACACCCTAAAAAGTGTCAGCATAACTGACGGGGCCCGTTAAGGCTGATGCTTGCTAGGGCTGCGGGTTTGTTCGACCCAGGAGTGCAAAAGGCAACTGAAAGAACACAGGTGGCTTATAGGCAGTAATAGTCTGAAATCCCCTTTCGCTCCAACCAGAATATTTGATGATACCCACCTCTAAAATAAAAAAAACTGCTACTATTTGTAAAAATACTGCAACTTTTTCAACAGGACGGTTCGTTTAAGCGAAGCAATTTAATTGCCTGTTGATTGCATTGGGTAGGTAAAAGAAAAAAAAAATCTTACCTGTTTAAAATATCTTCATAGTTTCTTGCATAGTGCAGTTTGTCATTAAACGACGTCAGGTGGGAAGTTTCGATCAGATTATTGTGAATCGTATATACACAACTAATTTTTGATTAGTACAAATACTTATAGCCGTTCACTGTGGCGACACTTGGGGGAGGCCTATGTCCAACAGTGGACGTCTTTTGGCTGAAATGATAATGATGGTGATGATGAAAGGGCTTATTACAAATGGTCTCGTTATTCTTTATGTAAAGTCTCAATAAATAATATTCATAAACAGCAAAGTTATGTGTATTTGTTTATACCCCAAAATGTCATCAATTTATGGAAAAATACTGCGTGTAGTATTTTCTAGCAGCAATTGTTATGAATGTTTGTGAAGAGTATTAGCCTTAAGTGAATCTACTTAGTATTGCCCTTAACAAAACGGTGTCATATTAATGCTTAATATTTACTTTACTTAATGCGCATTATTGTAAGTCCACTGTATGTTTTATTTAGATTATTCAATAAATCCTGTTTAGACTTACTGGTTGTCTGCTTTGCGAAACCCCAACATTACATTTGATTCAATTATGAATTTACCAATTATGAATTTACCAATTATGAAATTACCAATTATGAATTTACCAATTATGACAGATTTCCGTGGACAATTTTGGGATTTCGTTTTTTTTTACTTTTGACTACACAAACATGATCAGTAACCGGTACGGATAGAGCCCCATTTGTTTTTGTACTAATAAAAAAAAAGGGGTGTATATTACTTTTCGGGTAAATATAATGTTGGAGTAATTACTTGTCTAGAGCTACGGGATCGTTCGAAAGAGTCCATGTGGCCCTTGAACACAAAGACAACATAATGAACATGTGTGGATTTTAGTCAGTAAAAGTCTGACATCTTCACTCGCTCCATCCAGAGCGGGAGAAGTTATTTGATGATTTTATCAACTGAAAAAAAATTAATATCTAGGGATTTATACAGCATAAAATGTACGACAAAATAATGGAAAGAGAAAATTTATTATGACAGTGAAGCGAAAGTAGGGTAGTTTCAATTAAATTTATACGTGAGAGCTTCGAGTTATAAAACAACATTGTTGCTTTACTTAAAACTATTCTGATTTGCGCTTGAACTCTAGTTTCAATACCATGCGGGTTTTCCTAACAATGTAATTGTATAAAAGTTTTGAAAGTTAAATCCTTTTTTATTTTATTTTTTTAACTCACTAACGATATCCTTAGTTTAAATGCTTATTACCGGATTCTAAATTCAAAATTTCGAATTCTCTAAAGACAATTTTGAATTAAGAACGTGGTAATCAGTGTTTAAACTAATCATAGTTTTTTATACGTATTACCTATCGTTATTTTGTCATTTGACGGTAATGTGTGATAATTGATATTATTTCATACCAGTTCTTGTAGCAAACCGTGAAAAATTGGTGTTATTTCCGATTACTTTTTAGGAGTAGGTAGGTAGTTTATATATATATTATATTTACCTATATTGATTCAAAGATTCAAAGCATTTTATTTCAAATAAACCATTTACAGGCACTTTTGAAATGTCAAGAAGTCAATCTGTTAGAAAAAATGATGGTAATTGCATATTCCAAAGCGTAGATTTTTATGGAAAAGAATGTGCAAGAAACTCTATGGACACTCTTTTCAATGTTTTGTAATTACAAATATCTCTGTTACATGTTTCTTGTCGCAATCATGTCAGAACAAACTAAATAAAGTAAAAATAAAAACTAAATATAGATATTAAAATAGCAACTGGCAGTTAAGAGATGACCAGTCTCAACTGTCAGCGCCCGTTCACGGACATGACGCGAATATTAGCACCACTCTGCTCAACCATTTTGTAGGGAACCGAATGATCCAACACAAGCTCCACCATCAGTGAGACATTTGAGTGAGCATGACAAACTCTCATTTGCATTTATGTCAAACGAGTCTAATAGCAACCAAAAACCATAAAATAGCTCTATGGTACATTTACAAACTTTGAAAAAAAAAAAATGCTTCTACATTATACAATACTTATATTTTTTTACAATTAAAAAAAAAAACATTACAAAATAATTATAATAATTTCTAAACTAATCAATTTGTACACCCCGGTGGGAATGGAGCTGAACCCGTATTTTGCCAAGCATTTTTATCTTGAATATAATCCTCCAACTTATAATATGCTTGCCTGCATAGTGTGCGTTTAATACAAGATTTAATTTTCGTTTAATGGAGTTCTAATATTTGGACCTCTCCAAATATTAGAACTCCATTAAACGAAAATTATTTTATTATAACATTTCAAACAGTTCCCCTTGAAAGAAGAGGCCAATTTAGTCAGTCTGAAACCTGGTTGAACTAATTGGTCCCTATTTCTTGTAACATAATTATGTCTATCGCCTCTTTTGCCAAAAAGATGAAGATTTTTTCTAACGTACATGATGTTTTCATAAATATATTGACAAGGCACCGTCATGATGTTAATATCCTCAAACAGTTCCCTTAGAGAATTGTACCGGCGAAGATTGTAAATAGCTCTGATGGCTCTTTTCTGTAGTATAAAGATTGAGTCGATATTTGCAGCCCGTCCCCATGGTAAGATACCGATTACAGATTCTATTGTATCTGCGATTCATTGGTATATCTTTTTCATATTCACCTTTTTTTCTCTCTTTTATTGTTCTACTCTCCTTGTACCTACATAAGAACAATATAAATAAATAAACTGGTTGACTGGTAGAGAATGGGTGAGGCATTAAGTCCGCCTTTGTACTTTATGTTGCATGAAGTTTAATAAATAAAAATAAATAACTATAGTGTAACCAAATACAATGTATTCAACTTTTTTAATTCACCGTTTCAATTTTGCTATTTTTTAAATATCTATTTGTTAGTTAAAGATTGCTAATTGTTTGTTTTGGATAGTTATTAAAACTAAACTCACTGTATTAACTTCAATAGGTAATTGTATTCTATAGTTCTAACTTGAATTGAGAAGCGATGATTTTTTATCGAAAACCTTTTTTTATTAACCAATTAACAGATTTTTATACAAAGGTTTGTGTTGTGGTTAAGTTTGAACGCTAATAGCAGAATATTATTGTTACTTTGATAGCATACCTAATAAAGACTGCTAAAATTTGATGAAACTACTAGCACATTTATAATCAGCAATCAGGAAAAGATTTAGTAGATGTAGAATTGATTAGTATACGTAGAATTGCGAAGACTAAATAATATATTATGTAAATATATTATTAATATGCTGCCAGCGGCTTCGTAAGCGTGTAAGTAGAAAGTTGTCTGATGACTCAAGTCATCATACTCCCGGGAAAAGAAATTGTCCCAAGTCATCATAGCCTCGGGATAAAAAATTATCCCAAGTCATCATACCCTTAGGATAAAAAATTGTCCCAAGTCATCATGCCCCGGGATAAAAAATTGTCCCAAGTCTTTATACCCCCGGGATAAAAGTATCCAATAATTATGCTATTCCAGGAAATGATCTAGCTTCGTGCCAAATTTTATCCGAATCCATACAGCCACTCGAACGTGAAGAAGTAACATAAATACAGGCACACTCAAACTATCGCCTTTATAACATTAGTGTGATTATGAAAAAAAAATTGTTAATATTCGCTTGAAACAAAAAAAAAAAGATTAAGACTAACGAAAACCTGAATCGGGCAACCTGTATAGTATGAACACAACGAAGCTTGAAACAGTTTGTTTATATTTACAATCTCTTAATTAGCAGTTGTTATGAAGAACTAAACTTCAAAGTCATTTCGACCATTCGCCCTTTAGCACGCCCTTAAAAACAAACATTTTGAAGTCTATTATTTGTAAACATAAGACTTTCAAGACAGGTTCTGCTAAGTATTGTAAAAACAGACTAGAGGCTAGAGCTACTAAGAGTTTACACTATTAATAAGATAGAAATATTCTTTACAAATAAACTGTTACAGTATTGTGTTGATGATATTATTATCTATCAAATTGAAGTCATTCATTCTTAGAAGGTTGTCTATTAACATATTAGTCCAATGAGGGTGTTCTAAAATGTCGTTTACCAGGTGGTAGCACTGAAGCGACAGGTCCGGGCACCTGTCAAAACCTTCTGTTAAATATCAACGTCATTTATACGTTTCAAAGGAAAAGACCTGACTGCTAAGTGGAGCCATCTGAAGGTGGTGTGAATTTTCCAGAACACCCTCATAGACCTGGAAAATTGTCTTTCAAAAGATCCAAACTTGGATTTTTTTTTTTTGGCATGACGTGGCGGACAGAGCTCCGGTGGGATCTCATGGTGAAATGGCGACAGCGACATGGCACACCATAATTTTGGTGGTACGTCACCTCTTTGAGAAGTGGCTGGAAAGACCACACGGAGTCCTTACCTTCCGCATGATACAGGTTCTCGCCGGACATGGTCAGTTTGGAGGTTCCTGCACCGGATTCGTGCGGAAGAATCGCCCGGGTGTCACCACTGTGTGGACCGCCCGGAGGACACGGCCGAGCATACGGTAGAGATGTGTCCCACTTGGACTTAGCCCAAGTCGTCAACGGCGCGTAGTGTTCCACGCGGATGTCAGCAAAACCGTAGGGGTCCCGCAGGGTCGAAGCCTACTGGGGCCATGGGTGATGCGAAAGAGGACCCCGGGGCCCTTAAACGAGGGCATAGAAGGAAAAGAAGTGGGTTTTAGTCAGTAAAAGTCTAACACGAAAGGGTAGGTTGCATGATTTCTTCACCTTAAAAAAAAAGTTGTGAGTATTTATAAACATTTTGAAAGACATCTTCAATTAGTTTTTTGTGTTCTTCCATTTTGTCTACTCTACAGTAAGTTCAGACTACTGCAAACAAAAGTGAAGTACATAACAAAACTATTAGCTAATCGCACCTCCAGTCCACGTTTACTTAACACTGCACCTAAGGACCAGACGCTTTCGTCTGACGACAGCCGCGCTGCCACTGGTGACAGTAATTAGTTTAGAACGTTTTCTCCGTCGTCTTAATTCTGTCACTTTGTTCCAAGAACAGCATCCAGAGAGCATCTGTCTGCCCAACTGATGAAGCGAAGCTACGACCAAAAAGTTACGAGTGCATATCACTTAGCGAGCATGCCGCTTTGAATTCGGAACTAAGTTTTAAGTTTGAAGCGCGAGTTTATTTATAGTTGAAAGTGAAGCGTAATTTAGATGCTTTTGTTGGTGTATTGTTTGAGCTTTTGGCTGCTCAGAAGCAGGTTGTTTCATTTTATAGAGCGACAAATTATAATAAAAATGTCTTTTAGTGCTGTTCGTCTGCTTCTACACCGAATAGCTGACTCATTATTATTTTTTTAATTTCTTTAGGTTTTTTTTTATTGATATAAACTAGTGAACTGATGAACTGATGATGATGGTGAAGCGCACACGTTTATTAAAAGCCTAGTCAGTCTTGTCTTGAAGAAACCTAAATTGTAATCGGATGGGAAGACCGCAGCAGGCCAATTTCTCTAGTCCTTCGATATACGCGGTATAAACAATGACGCGAAATAGTTGGTTTCGGCTATAGAGTTATCAACAATGTAAGGGTGGGCATTCGCCGTATGTCGGGTTATCCGATAGTAGAAAGGCGATGGCGGATCAATCCATGCAATTCCTGCTCAAAACTCTCCAAAATGCATCCTATAAAAGGTTCATGGAAGAGGTTTCAGTGTAACATTATTATATACTTCTCTAAGGGCAGAATTCACCAACTAATCGCGTTTTAACGTTTGGCTCGCATAATCGCGTTTAGCCGCTGTCACTAGTGTCACTTGTCTGTATTTTTCTTTTGTTGTATTTTTACAAGTGACACTAGTGACAGCGGCTAAACCCGGTTATACGAGCTAAAAGTTAAAACGCGATTAGTTTTATTGGTGAATTTCGCCCTTATTAAAGTACTTGTGGTAAAATATCGAAGTAAACAGACGATAGATGAAGCTTATCTGAAAAAACTTTTAGGGTTATTACAATTAATTAAAAGCAACACAACTTAAATTAAGTAACTCTGTGCCTGTGTGTCTCTTTAAGTAGTTCTGTTTTGGTTTGGACTAATAAATATTTGCTGTAAAAGCACACAATGTAAAGCCTAAACATTCAATATGATGTAAAAAAAATACAGCCCAAAAAATAATAAAAATAATATTTTTTGCAACTAGAGTTAATGTTTTTTTTCATTACACCTATGAGAGTTAATTACATTTCAGCTTTTGTATGTATTTTTTATTTAAAATATATTTTATTATAAAAACCAGGTTGAAAAGTATAAAATATAGTTAAAATAAACATGTGTATGCATACATTGTATTCATAAAAAAATATTTGATTTTTAAAAATAAGTGTTTTATTGTGTACTTTTTATAAACAAATATTACACGGATTTAATGAAATGAGACAAATTAATTTGAGATAATTTCTTTACTAATCTCAGTTAACTAAAACAGTTCAGTCCTCACGACACCAGCTTTATTAGAGCCATTACTCATATCAAGATTCGTGCCTGACCATTCATTTGGTCGAAGGGCCGAGGGCCAATAACGGTTTATCATGGCGTTCGCAGCGCCCTCTTGCGGTCACTGGCGTAGTTGTATCTTAGCTAGGCACTGGCGTATATCAACCTAGCGCCGTATTCTGTGAATCATTGTTGATGACTACACATTTATTGTTCGTGGTTTAGGCCTGGCCAGTATATATTGTTTTAACGGTTGACGGTTGAAATTTTGATGTTAGATTCGGTTTTTAAGGTGATAGTGGGTTATGATGGTTGTGTATGAAACTTCAAGGTCACAATCTTCAGAAAGTTAACAGAAAGAAAAATATTTTATTTGGCGCACATACATAGATACACATAATGTAAAAAAATATGTTGAAACTTAGAAAACAGAAAAACTAACATCACGTATCTCACGTTAGCGCCAAAAAGGTCCAGTTCAGCAAAAATGCCAGACAACTATGAGGTAATTTTCTGGCGCTGCTTTTCAACTGAACCTTATTGAGATTGTACGGATGAAAATGAGTTTGCCTAACGATATTTAATAATCAACCGACACAAACAGCGAGGCACCGTCATTTTTTTTTAGATGGGAAATCATTCAATGACTTCTCGTGCCCTATGGAGCGAAGGGACGTGTCAGACTTTACTGAAAAAATCCCACTCCTATTTTCTTTCTTGTCTTGCGTTCCAGAAGCCGGGTTTTCCTTTCGGAAAAACCCATGGCCTAAGTAGATTTTTTTCTCTTTAAGGAGCGCGTGGAACACTACGCGTCTATGGCGACTTGGGCTCGGTCTGGACGGTTCTCTATCAGTAAGAAGCTAATCCAACAGGAAGTTCCCAATCCTCAGTAATAGAGAAAAGTGGAACAAAGGAAAGGAGGCCTTTGCCTTGCAAAAGGAATACATACAGGCTCATAATAATTATTTTGTATATTTACTTATTTTTGTTTTACCGTAAAGGCAGGAAAGATTTGAAAATGTTGAAGCCATCATTATCTGGTGACAGTTTAACCTTTCGAATACCGTCATTAGAGACACAATAGAAAGAGAATGAGAAAGTGAGCGTTTGATTGAGGTTTAATGAATTGAATCAATATATATATAAAAGCAAAATACCACTCACTGATTAATCACAAAACCTCAGAAACTATAACATAATACAAATTTAAAATTCTGCAGGTAGGTTCCTTATAGGGTGTAGACATCCACTAAGAATGGATTTTACGAAACTCCACCCCTAAGGGGGTAAAACGGGGGTTGGAAGTTTGTATGGAGAAACCGACTTTTACGCAGGTGAAACCGTTGGCAGAAGCTAGTCAATTATATTACCAAATCAGACAAAAACAATCGGTTTAACGTGGTAAGCAGTAGAGTTGAGTCATTGTTTTAAAGTTATTAGATCACCCATCCACTAAAAGGCCAAAGCATAGGCAGCTTAACTTTTGGCTGGCCTGTTGGTCTAGTGGTTAGTGGCCCTGACTGCTATGCTGGAGGTCGTGGGTTCGGTTCCCACCCAGGACAAATATTTATGTGATGAGCATGATCATTTGTTCTGTGTCTGGGTGTAAATTATCTACATGTATGTTTATCAGTTGTCTAGTACTCATAACACAAGCTTAACTTGGGACTAGACAGCGTTGTGTGATAGTTGTGGCATATTATATTATATTAACTTTATAAAGTCATCGTTTTGCGTGATTCCTATTTAATTACAAGCCACACAATTAATGAGCTGCTGAAGTTACAATTCAAAAATTTTATATTTACTTATTTTAACCAAACTCATGTAGGTTAATTGGTGGCATTCCAATTATTTCATTACTTTTAAAAGCTAGTAATTATGAATATCTGATAAGAACAAAATCAACGTTGATAAGCGTGCTGTTGTTAGACACACGAAACCATTGTACCTATACTTTTTGTTAACTAAAAGCTTAAAGTTGAAATTACTAAGGGTTTTGTTGTAACTAAAATAGTCATTTGTGCTTGGTTAGATCATTTTAGAGAGAAGCCTTGATTTTAATGGTTAATTAAGTTTGGGATTGTTCTATAATTCTGTTATTATAATAGCATTAGTTTTTCAGAGATAATTGAGTATAATTATGCCTTTTATAAAGATTAATAAAGAAGATACTGTATAAAAAGTTTTATTTTATAAAAGCTTTTAATTGTTTTCCGACATGTTGGATTTCCGATCCCGCGAGGGTGCAGGAATCCAATGGATGCGAGACGCACAAGACCGGTCGTTATGGCGACACTTGGGGGAGGTCTATGACGAACAGCGGACGTCTTTCGGCTGAAATGATGATGATGATGATATTGATTTATTGTGACGAATTTTTTTTTCTATTCTTCTCAATAAACCCTTTGAATTGACACTCCTATCATGAGGAAGCATAAAAAATAATTATTCCACCATATTGGATTTAGAATGACGTCACTTAACTAAAGTATGCTTTTTCACTCAAACTGAACATGTATGCAAAATTTGAGCTCAATCAATTAGGAGTAACTGTTTTAAAATTTATTTGCAAGATTTGACCTCAAGAAATATATATATTAAATAAAAACTTGTATAAAAAGCCTTCCACTAAAGTATTCCACTGTTACTTTCCGACCTCTAAAAAAACAAGTTTACGAAGCCAACCCTTTTGTAACATAAAGCAAAATATATTTGTCTATCCGTACCCTATTTCAGGCTAAGAGGTCATCTCGATTTCGGTTGGATCCTACATCACTTGAGTTCGTGTAACCTTTGAGATACTGCGTAGCACTTGGCTACGGCGTAGCACTCGGCTACGGCGTAGCACTCGGCGTAGACAAGATGTGCCAGTTACTCGATATCTTGTTGAAATCTAGCTGAGTTTGTAGTCACTCTAAAGGAGTAGAAGATTTTGGTTGTTACATATCTGATTTCAGTCAGGATTCGTGTTTTTTCCAGGAAACAGTAACTGGTAACTTCTAGGAAATTGATTCACTAGTTTGATTGGATTGGATTTCTGGTTTGAAAGTAATTTGAGCTGTTGATAGAGTCCGTCCAACCCTCCGGTAACTGTCCGGACCAAGGACGTTGAAGGCGCGTATTGTTTCACACGCGGGCCTCAAGGAAATGTCAGCAAACCGTAGGGGCTCAACAAGGTCGAAGTCTACTGGGGCATGGGTTCGCTTCTGAAAGAAATATTAAATTAAACTTCCCATCTAAAAAAGCTGTTAATAGAGTATTCCAACCATATTGTGACATAAATCACGAATCAGATACTCCTTACGATTTCGAGAATTCCATAAGTTACTTTAATACATTCAAGCTTTGCTAATATTATAAAGTGGAAAAATTTGCATGTACGTTTTAATTTGCACGTGTGAATTAGTTCTGAAAATTCTTTCACTAATATTTAGTTGCACTATCCTTGAATGTTGTAGACTATAAATTATTATGATGTAACGAGTTTTCCGGGCGAAGCCGCTAGCAATAGCTAGTGTATTTATATAATTGTATACGTACCCGAAATACTCTAGAAATAATCTCGAAATACTCTACAAGCAGTCTACAAGTACTCTGCAAATACTCTACAAATACTTTACAAATACTCTACAAATACTCTACAAATACTCTACAAATACTATACAAATACTCTACAAATACTCTACAAATACTCTACAAATACTCTACAAATACTCTACAAATACTCTACAAATACTCTACAAATACTCTACAAATACTCTACAAATACTCTACAAATACTCTACAAATACTCCACAAATACTCTACAAATACTCTACAAATACTCTACAAATACTCTACAAATACTCTACAAATACTCTACAAATACTCTACAAATACTCTACAAATACTCTACAAATACTCTACAAATACTCTACAAATACTCTACAAATACTCTACAAATACTCTACAAATACTCTACAAATACTCTACAAATACTCTACAAATACTCTACAAATACTCAACAAATACTCTTCAAATACTCTACAAATACTCAACAAATACTCTTCAAATACTCTACAAATACTCTACAAATACTCTACAAATACTCTACAAATACTCTACAAATACTCTACAAATACTCTACAAATACTCTACAAATACTCTACAAATACTCTACAAATACTCTACAAATACTCTACAAATACTCTACAAATACTCTACAAATACTCTACAAATACTCTACAAATACTCTACAAATGCTCTCCAAATAGTCTGCAAATTGCCTACAAATAGGCTACAAATAGTGTACAAATAGTGTATAAATAGTGTACGAATAGTGTACAAATAGCCTATAAATACTCTACCAATACTCTACCAATACTCTACCAATACTCTACCAATACTCTACCAATACTCTACCAATGCTCTACCAATGCTCTACCAATACTCTACCAATACTCTACCAATACTCTACCAATACTCTACCAATACTCTACCAATACTCTACCAATACTCTACCAATACTCTACCAATACTCTACCAATACTCTACCAATACTCTACCAATACTCTACCAATACTCTACCAATACTCTACCAATACTCTACCAATACTCTACCAATACTCTACCAATACTCTACCAATACTCTACCAATACTCTACCAATACTCTACCAATACTCTACCAATACTCTACCAATACTCTACCAATACTCTACCAATACTCTACCAATACTCTACCAATACTCTACCAATGCTCTACAAATAGTCTACAAATAGTCTACAAATTGTCTACAAATAGTCTATAAATAGTCTACAAATACTCTAGAAATACCCCAAAAATACTCTCCAACCTCCGAACCGATTAAAACCAGTCAGGTTTTTGGCGGGATTTCTTCGAGTGCAGTTCAGTGGCTGTATTAATTATTTGTAAATTGATTCCTAGTGTATTCTGTATATGATATATATCTGTTTGCGCAACTGGACAATATATGGAATCATTGAAATAGGCGCGATCTCGGTAAAATGAAGCTGAGAATTTTATTGTAGTTTTGGCTACCTCAGCGAAGTTTGCTAAGCAGGCTGAATCGATATATTTACTGCCAAATACTACAAAAATATAAGAATGTGTTACACCCGCATTCTAATGTAAAACGAAAAGAAACAACTATGATATTCGAATACGAAAGACATTATTATTGAAAACTTATTACTAACGAAACGAAAGACTAGGCGATATGGTCGGCCGACTATAGCCTTCCCTAAGGAGTAATCAGAAAAAAAAAACTGAAAACAGTCAATAAATCTTTATAAAAAAATACCAGAAAGATTTTCACAATCGAGTATCTGATAAAAAAGGGTCCATGAACGCGAAACAATAGTAAGGCAGGGAACACACGCTGAGTCATCAGTTTAAATATGTGCCGGCATTGTAAAAATAAATCCAACGCGTGAAGTGAACCCCTGCCTTTATTACTACGAATCATGCGACGCCGTTTAATGTGGAGTTTTCAACAAGCTATATTTAACATACATACACGGCAAATAAATTACATATTTGAGTTGAGAACTAACTTTAGTACCTACAGGCAATGGGCGGCTGTGGCGTTTTTGTTATTATTATTTTTTGCATTTATGAAACTATTTTTATTGTGATACTACTAGCTTGTAAACTGTTCCGGTCTAAGGCAAAGATTCTTCATAATCAGGGACAACACGTGCATTAATTGGCCCACGCATGTTCAATCCAGGGGCAATTTCAAACTTACACCCACAAAATAAGAGACTCATAATAAACCCACATCCTGAAAGTAGTTTGTAATGTAAATAACTGAAATCGTTTATTTCAGCTTTTTTTAAAGTAGGTAATTTTTTGTTATAACATAATCAAAAATTATTTAAGAATTAAAAACCGGGCAAGTGTGAGTCGTACTCGCGCACTGAGGGTTCCGTACAAACTTATCTATGAAAACAGTTTATTAGTAGTTTTCCTTGTTTACACAAAAACATGATAAAAATAAATTATCTCGCTCCTAACCTTTCATATAGTTGAAGCAAAAAAGAAACAGACTCCTTAATATCATAAAACATGCGTAAATACGCAGGTTATATAAAATTTTAATTGAATACGAGGAACAGCGTTTGGGACCGTTTTAATTTTTTCGTAATGCAAAATATTCTGAACGCGTGCGTCTGACGCCAATCTACGATACATTTTACGTACGAACCTTCTACGTCTGGATTTTTGAGCGTTATGACATTTTTGGCTAAATTACATTCTTGGCTTTTTGCCTTTTGGGGTACCGTGGTCCTAATCAGGAACCTTTGTAGTTTGGCCATGTCCATGTTCGTCCGTCTGTGGCTTAGCTTAGGGACTGTTAAAAATAGAAAGCTGTAAGTTATCATGTGTTGCATGTTAAGGACGCCAACAAAGTGGTGAAGTATTTTTTTTTAGGGTATATAAAAACTCTTTCTAAGTCTGCATTTTGTAATAGGCAACTACGAAATCCTACCGCGCGCGTACGTAAGAAAGTAGCTCGACCACGCACTCATGGTCGTTTATTTTGTTGTAAATTAAAATAATAGATCTTTACCTATGAAATTTTCGGTGAATTTATAACGGGTTGCTTTGAAGTCTTGATCTTTGGATTGACTTGGAATTATAAGTTCACATATTCTTTATATTAAATGTATGTAATTTTTTTTCAAGGTTAGGTATTTATTGATTTTTTGTGTCTTGTACTTTCTGTAATATCGCAGTACTTATAACCATTTTTGTATGAAATCTAAGATAACTCGTAATATTTTGTAATATGAGTTCTACCGTCGAAAGAATGTGTCACAAGCGGTATTTAATATCGATGTTTATAAGATAATTTTTATACATTAACAGGTGCGGGTGTCATTTTTTTGGTTTTTTAAATTTTGATCCAACAGTCAGTGAAAGTTTAAAGTCTGAAAGTTCTGGATATAATGTCCTGTACTTTCAGAGCCTCTAAAAAAAAATTTTATAACATTAGATTAAATAATAGAAAAAAATAACAGTTTCTCTATACTATTGTGCCTCTGGTGGGATCCTGGAGAAATCAAGAGAACGCTTCAAATTGTATAATTAAAATTGTAATGTTTATATTCTATAGGAACTTTATTATGTACTCAAAGGAATCAAAATTCATAGGGTACTTTCCGTTGACCTAGAATCCTGAAATTTGGCATGACGCAAAGTCTCATAGCACGAGTATCGGAAAAAATCTGAAAACTGTAAATTTGTTGTTACATCACAAAAAAAAAACTGTTGCGATTCGGAAATTTTTTCGTAAATTTCAATTTCCTTAATTCGGGAATTGAACTGTTTTCATAGGTAAGTTTGTACGAAAACCTCAGTGCGCGAGTCCGACTCGCACTTGCTCGGTCTTTTTTTTTGTATTGAAGCCAGTTATATTTGTTTGTAAAATAGTTTTTTGACTCGTGTTATTTTTTTTGCTTTTCTATTCTACAGCTTTTTAAGAAGCCTTTTAAGCATTTTTCCACTAACCAACAATAAGAGAGTTTCATCCAAAAACCGTGGACATTGTTCTTTATTTCACGTGTGTGTATGCAGTAAAACAATTTGTAAAGCGAACGAGTGCCCGGGGACTAATACAGAGTGAAAAGTTTCCACTAATAAAGATTACACCGTATGACTCTAGCTCTAGAGATGTAATTTTACTTGATTTATGAATGTTGAGTAGTTCATGTTGTTTTAGTATGTTGGTTGATGTTTTAGTGGCTTTCAGTAAATAGTAATAAAATGGTCGTATTTGCTGGTCTGAGTTTATGTCGGAAATTGTTTAGCTGCAAGGATTTTTGTTTCTTTATTTAGAAATAGCGACTTTACTCGCATGAAAATAAAAAAATTGTCCCAAGGAAATATACTCACGGGATAAAAACGTAACTTATGAAATTCCAAGACATGGTCAGTCTGTGTGCCGAATTTCATTAAAAAAAAATTATAATATTTCTTATAGACATTTCATAAAAAAAAAAAATATTATTATTGGCTCGCGTTTGATCACTATGGTAAGCGATGATGTGGCCAACGATGGAGCACGCTTGCCTAGAAGTAACCTATTCACTCATGACTTAAAGTCCCTTAGCTATCAGGAAACACAGAGTCTGGCAAGGAATTCCACTCCTTAGCTGTACATTAATGAATGTGTTCCTTAAACGCTTTGTACGTATGGGTTGGATGTCCACCATGTATCGATGGCTCAACACCATACGGGAAGTGGTCCAATGATGGAACGGACTTGGTAGAATTAAATTGTGCAATTTCAATGCATACTCCATATTAATAAAGCGCTCTATAATAATAAAGTGATTTAACGCTGCAGGTACTTTATATTGAATAGATTGAACCGTCATGATCATCATTTCAGTCGTAAGATGGCCGATTGCATGCATCATATCTCCGTGGCCCTCACCTGATCATTGGCCCATCTTTTGAGAGGCCTTCCAACGCTGCGGCTTTCATTACGCGCTCCAGAACCTTTCGATCCCATCGGCTATCTGTTCTGACATCAATATCCCTTGTCTATTGCCATTTAAGTGTGGCGATTCTTCGGTCTACGTCATTAACCTTAGTTCTCCTACAGATATCTTCATTACTACATGTAAATTTATATCTTATATATACTTTAAAATAATAGTCTTAAAAACAGCGTAAAAAAAAAGTAAAAGTGAGCGGGGTAACACGTGAAGATACCTTTTAAGCATTGTGATGCTTAAAAGGATCTGGCCGGACTCTGGTTATTGATTGTAACTAAGTAGAGTGATTCTATAAGTTTAAATATGGCAATAAAGTACAAGTTTATTTATTATTATTGTGTTTTATTTATTATTTTAATTTAAGATTTCACATTCTCTTCTTCAATTACTTCTACACACTATTGTCTACTTTTCTTTTTATTTCTCGTTTCGCAGGTCTGCTAGAAGAAATTTCTTATTGGAAATAAGCAGTACCTTTGTACAATTTTTATCAGAATGTATCTTCTTTCTTTATTCGTGTGTACATAAATTATAAAATAAATAATAAATAAGTTTACATCATCAACTCACAAAACCGTACGCACAAAACGGTTTGAGAACACATTCATTATGCGTAGTACTAACAAGTGGAATTCTTCTTCGACTGATAGCTACAACCTAGGATTCCTTAAAGTTATCAGTGATAAGGTTACTTCCAGGCAAGAGTGCTCCACCGTCAATTCGACCACATTATCACTAAACATCTGACGAGATAGTGGCGCGAACCTATCAATAAAAAATAATAGATTTTTTTTTGGCATACCTTATTAAATTTTTTCGCCAGTCTATTCCATAGAAAGGTTAATTAAGCAGCTGCCAATTGAACCAACATCCACTATCCGCCGTTCCATACACATCATGTCTCTGTCAGTCCAAGTTAATAAACGGCGCGGTGACGTCACAATAGGAAACAAGCGCAACACATCACAGCATAACACAGCCTAGGACATTGTTGTCGCGAGTGCTGTGACTGCCGTTCTGACGTCATGCATATTTCATTGGCACCACGCGACGGTATAATAGAATGTTTTCAATAATTTTGCTACAGATTAAAAATGTGAAGGGTGTCAGCTGCCATGTTCATACAGAGCACGTTATATTATTTTTGTTTTAAGTTGGGTTATACACTGCAAATAAAATTGGCGAGTTCAAATGTAGCGCTGTATCAATAATCATCAGCTATAGCGCTATATTAGGTCATGCATAATTAAATCTAATAAAAGATCATAATTTGTTACTATTAAAAAAAAAACATTTTTGTCTGGCCTGTTGGTCTAGTGGTTAGTGGCCCTGACTGCTATACCCGAGGTAGAGGGTTGGCATCTCCTTGAGGCGCGCGTGGAACATTACGCGCCGTCGACGACTTGGGCTCGATCCGGACGGTAACCGGACGGTCGGACGGCGAGCCACCCATTGATTATTTATTTAGGTTACTCTTCTTG
The DNA here is from genome assembly GCA_949316375.1 of Mythimna vitellina. Lineage (NCBI taxonomy): Eukaryota > Metazoa > Arthropoda > Insecta > Lepidoptera > Noctuidae > Mythimna > Mythimna vitellina. The sequence continues at coordinate 5,041,112 of OX438689.1, read as the reverse complement.
TTAAGTTTCAAGTATATTGGCCCACGGAATAAGATTTTGCATACAAACGAGATTCCCATATAGGTTGAATTTTCCAAAACACCCTTCTTAGTGCTCGATTACGTTACAATAGGAAGCCTAATAGAAATTATGTAGTTGCGGCTATGCCTTGATATGTCAATCAGTCAGTTACTCCTTTTATAAATATATAAAAGGAACACCACACACTACTCATCTCAACTTAGGACATAAAAGTAATGGCGCCTCTAACAGTCTGTTTTTAAGAAAACAAATCATAATACCTTCATTCTCCATCTTAATTCAAATAAGTTTTAATATTCACAACACTCGCGTGTGCCATAATTTGAGGTTATTAATTGTTATAAAGTTTAACAGTACATAAGCCATTGTGTAGGTGAATCACAGTAAGATAACTATACTGAACTATTTTCTGCATAGATAACATTTTCAGGCATCATTTGACTTATTGGTTTACAACATTTCAAAGAGATTTTTTAAGAAAATGGCTTAAATTTTTTATAGCCTTTGAAACTTTAAATCATAAAATAACTTCTCCAGTTATGGGAGTGAGAGAGCCTCACAGTGCTCGGGAGTTAATTATATAAATCCCTCTCTGCGTTCGGGATTAAAACTTAGAAACTTTCTTTTCGTTCGGAATTCAACATGCCACCCGAGACTTTAAGACACTATTCCGTAGTCATACAGTCTACTATAATAGCTACTTAATCGATAACAGCCACTTTTTAAATGGATAAAAGTAGCTGATATTGATTCAGTTGCCAATTCTAAACACAATATTTTCGGGATTTATGTTTATTATGTTACAAGTTGTTTACGCACAATTTAAGCTTAAAGTCTTTCATAAAATCTGCAAAGTCAAAAGACTGAAGATAAAAACTTCCAAGTCGTCTAGTCGTCTGCACTTCCGTTTTGTAACCTTCAGTTTTGTATCAAACGCTGTTTCGAGCGATTGCGTTTCCGTACTTTTCCGTTTCAATTGCAATCCGTTCAGCGAGTTTATAGTTCTCTTTGTCTGCTTTGAATACCATGCAATGTTGTGGACGTGTTGCCGATTTTATGTAACCTTCCTTTGGAAATGTTTAAAGTAATCTTAGTTGTTTTCTCATACTCACGACGCGATGGGTTCCTTGACATTGCGGCAAAATGTAGATGGCGGGATGCGTAGGACTGTTTGTATAACATCTAGTCCTAGGGTCATCATTCTAATGTACAGCCTGACATAATCCAAACCAAGTCATCCATTGCATTCCATCCTCATCATTCATTCATTTTTTTTCCTTTTATTTTTATTTCCGTTTCTTCAGACCTTAGCTTCACTGGTTGCGGTTGCTGACGTGGCAGTTGGATAGGTTTTAGGTTGTTTAGTTTTACTAACAGTTTAGTTGATAAGTTGTTACCTACTGACCATTGACCCGTTGTTGTCATTTAAGTAAATGTTATTATTACTAGGCAGTTTTGAATACTATATTTGGCATACCTAAATGTCCTTTTTTTGGTATTGTTACGCCGTCAAACTTGAACACGCCATAAGTTCGATGAAATCAAGAGTAGAATCAAATAATTAAAACGCATTGCTGCACGAACCAGCTAGGAAACACGAGCTTTGTCTTGTTTAAATTGATGCAAAAATTTACGTGTAAAAGAGTTTTATAAAATCCTATTTGCAAATAAATAAATCAATTATCATTTGTCTTATTTGCATTTATAAATATTAAAAAAAAACAAACAAATATATAAAAAAAAATAACGTAGGTACGTTATCCTTGTAAATATCGGGAACTACACGCCCACTCTCCAACATACCAACTTATTATCATGTTAATCTCATCTGGCCGGTGCGAAGTAAAGCGATTAGCTATTTAAAATATAATTAAGTTACACATAATGTACTTATTGCGGCGGCAGTGAGTGGCAAAAATAAGCAGAAAATATGAAAACATCCTTCATAAAACGAAGTGAAAAATAAACTTTATTAATATTCTATCCGGTCATTATTATGAGCATGTTGGACGCTCTTAGATGCAGCTTTTGATCTTTATATTTTACAATATTATAAAGCTAAAGTGTTTTAACTACTAGTTCTGATCGACTAGAAGGCTAGAGTGAATAGGTTCTTAATAAACTAGTGCGTCTCACCATAAACGATTGCATCATTACTTACCGTCAGGTAACTGTAGGGGCCCAGCAGGTTCGAAGCCTACTGGGGCCAAGGGTCTGATTCTGAAAGGAAGACTCGGCCCTGATACGAAAGGCAACGAAGGAACAGGAGTGGGTTTTTAGTCAATAAAAGTCTGACACTATCTCTCGCCCCGCCCAAGAGCGGGGGATGTCATAAGATGATTTTCCCACAGAAAAATAATAAAAAAAACTTACCATCAGGTGGGATCTCAGTCAAGCAATAGTTTATAAAAATTAAAAAAAAAAATTGTGTTAGATAGCTTACTTATCGAGCAAGGTTATAAGCCCGGATTTTATTTGTATACTTTTTTACTATATAGCCCGAATTTTGTTAACTACTTTATCACTGAGTAACATAAGCATATATTTTCTACTTTCACGCAGTTGTACTCACTAGCAGAAGCTAGTTAAAGGTATGCGGGACGGAGTGTAAAGTCTCATAAACCTCCGTTAAAAAGGGCAGGTCCTCCTACCAGAAGAGCGCTGGGTCTGGTCTGGGCTTACTTTCGGCTTGATTTCGGACTGTTGTGCATGTTTTAATCACGCGGAGGTCTCTGTAATATATGTGTAGCGACATCTATGATGCTAAACACGAGCTGAAGTTTCAAATCCTCCATCGTGGTACTAGAGTTCTCCGTGCGAGTAGAACATTTATATATACATATATATATATCAACAGCCTGAAATGAACTGTAGGGCAATTGCCTAGATCAGACATAACATCTGTTTGGCAGTAAAATCCTCCATTTCAACGGAGGTACATATGTAGGACTTAACACCGTATTCCGCATGCCCCTAAAATATAATGTTAACACTTTTTATATTATAAACTTTTTTTTCAGGATCCCGAAATCATTCAAAATTTTCTCTCGCCTTGGGTGGAGCAAGAAGGCGCGTCAGAGTTTTACTGACTAAAATCCACTCCTGTTCCTTCTTTGCCTTCGTTCCAGAGCCCCTACGGTTTGCTAACATATTGTCTACTACGTTAAGCTTCTAAAATTCCTTTGTCAAGTGACTTAGCCCCCTAAGTGCAACGAGTAATATCACATTACTACAGACACAAGTTAGTTACATAAATTAATTAATAGAACGTGCGGCTGCATAATTAAAGTTGACTGTATTTATTTCCATCGTATATCGTATTTATCTTGGAAGAGAACTCTACGATTAGTGAGGCTACTGTGTTGCTACTAATTAGTGTGTTGTGCTAGATAATTACGATTAATTTTAAATCACTGTTTTAGTTTTGCAACCTTTTCTTTGAGGTGAAATATCAGCAAATAACATATGCCACTTTGAATGGAGTGATATCCGTGTCAGATAAATGATATTTGATAAGTTTTTTTAAAACACTTTAATTTTTTTCGTCAGTTTAAACTAGATGAGGCTGGTGTTTCCTAGCTCACCACCCTGTGAAGAAACACCGAAACAAATTCAGGGGTCAAAGACTCTTTTAAAGTCTATACAGCAAACATGTAATGGTCAAATCACATGAGAACCATGCAGGTTGGAGTATGAGATGGTCTTTTGGGGAAAGAACCACACAGATTTGAGTGAACCTGTCCAGTCAGTGCAAGCATTGGTCAGTATTCGTATAGCTCAACTTAGGACTAAGCAGCTCAACGATTTGGCGAGCAATGCCAAGGAAAGGACATTTGGGTAGGCTGCAGAAATACTCAAATTGCCAGACATACGTCAAAATAACTGAAAAAAAAGATCTACATAGTCTTCATATTCACAATTATAAACGAAAATATATAAAATAAAGTGTAGAAAAATGTAATACTTAATAAAGTAAATATTTACGTCAAAAATGAATTTGAAAAATAAATTAATTCATATTGTAAAATAAAAACAAGCTTTAATGTCAAATTGTAAAAAATTAATATTAATGTCAAATTGTAAAAAGAATATAAAAAAGCACTATGTATTGAAATATAAAAAAAAAACAAAATAAGAAAAAAAAATTGAATAACAATTGTAGAGCGTACTGGAGCAGGTCAATCCCACAGCTTTTTATCATCATTTCGTTGATAAGCATCGTCATCCGTAAGGCTAAGGCTATATTTCACCGGGACACCATGGCGGCGCGACCAGACGCCGCTACCAACAAAATGTATACTTACAGCTCTTTAGAGAGTTACTCACCTGGTGTCAATTTGGTTGTCTAACCAACTTGGTAGCGTGACCAGCTCGGACGCCAGTCCAGCCGCCAGTGACGCCCCCCCCCCAAAGAATATGTAAGTGCCTACGGCTAAGCTTTAATTGAGATATTAAAGTTCTATTTTTGTCAAATCTCGGCGTTGCCCGCATGATAGAAAAAAGTTATCCCAAAAGAACAATTCCTCGAATAAAAAGCACCATATGTGTTCTTCCGAGTCATGGTCTATCCATGTGCCAAATTTCATTCTAACCCGTTTAGCCTTTTAAGCGTGAAGGAGTAACAAACATACACACATACAGCTAAACTTTCACCTACAAAATATCAGTGTGATTTTCCAGTAAAATACCGACAACAGTAAAACGTGCTGTAAAACGATAAAATATGCATCGTCCAAAGCAAAGTGGGGCAGCAAAACGTGTTACAGAGTATCACGATACCAAACGCACTCACAATATTTTACAGAAATGTTCATAATTAATAGAGCATGTTTCAGTGCCCTAACTAACAGAACTTTGGAACATGATACTGCAACAAATTTTCAACAAAATTCGACATTTACTATATTTAGTACACATTTAGCTTTATCAGAACTTTCCACCCATTTGTTTTATACGAATGCAAAGTGAATTGGCTAAAAACACTGCAGTAGCTGTACGTAGTTTAAAATTTTGTTGCATTCCGTCCCAGCGGGTCTTGTTCCTTGTTATTTACAAAAATTAGCGTAACAGTACGACTTTATGTATATGTTCCGTTTGTGCGTTTTGTTTGTTTTTATTGGCTGTGTGTTACCGCATTTTGAGAGTATGTTTTCCATTTATTAAGTTTCTTTTGAGCGGAGTCATGCAAATGAATATCGGATACTTTGCATATTTAAAAGTTCATAGTTGCACTCTGTTTAATAGTGTTTTAAGCTTTGAGTGTGTGTCCATAAATGCATATTTCACGCTGATGATTTATGTCAAAAGACGTCTAATGTTGTCACCACAACGACCGATCCTGTGCGTCTCGTATATACATCGGATACCCGCAACCCTCACCGAGTCATCGGTCTACGTTGTAGGAGGCCTTCCAACGTTGCATCTTCTTGGTAAACATTGCGTGGTCAAAGTTGCTCTTTCGGTACGCGGTCGCCACTCCAGAATCTTTTGGTTCATCGACACTGCTTACTACCACTTAAGTCTGGCCATCTTTCTTCGTTCTCGCCCACACATTATCTATTACACATTTCTAATTACATATTAGAATGGTCTTTCACTATCATTTGTTAAGAAAAAAACCGGGCAATTGCAAGTCGGACTCGCGCACTGAGGGTTCCGTACAATCTTACCTATGATTTTTGATTTTTCCTAATCGCAATTGTTGTTTTTTTGTGACGTAACAATAAATTTACAGTTTTCAGATGTTTTCCTATACTTGTGTTATAAGACCTAGCTTCATACCAAAATTTAGGGTTCCAGGTCAACGGGAAGTACTTTATGAATTTTGATTCCCTTGAGAGTGATGAAATATATGTTTTATTGCGACATAAACGGCCGTATCTATTTTTTTCGTTAACTCAGAAGTTTTATTTTTTCACAGCTTCAAGGGATCGCAAACCTGAGTATATGGTTTTAATTTTAACTTGATACATCCACGTGTGTTCAAGATAAACGGTCTTGGCAGGCAGATAGACAGACACATACAGACAGGCAGACCGACAGCCAGACAGGCGACAACAAAGTGATCCATAAGAGTTCCGTTTTTTCCTTTTTAGGTATGGAACCCTAAATAAGAAAAAAATAATAGTTTAAACGCTTTTAATTAGTCATCGTTATCATTTTTCAGCCGACGCAGACGTCCACAGTTGGACATTGGCCTCCCATAATTCTCGCTACAACGACCGATCCTGTGTGTCATCCATTAGATTCCCGCGACCGTCACCAGGTTAGGTTCTATTAGTATAGCTAGTATTATAACCAGCCTCATAATATTCCCACTGCTGGGCCTCAGCCTCATTTCTAAAAGAGGGAATCGACCGTATTCCATTATGCGGGTCAATTGCATGTTGGTGGATATATAATAATACTTTAGCAATACCGCAATGAACTAATTTCAGTAACAGTATTGATATAGCCCTGAAGCCTAAAGTAAAGTGAATACTTAGATCGTTGCCAAAATATATATATCTCTATTCGTTTGCCCTCAAGATTATTGTATTAATCCTTAAATTGACGAGCAGCTGACATAATATTTCGTCCTTATCTCCACTCGGTATTCTCACACGCTAACAATCAGTACCGTAGCTAGGCGTGGGCGAAGTGTCCCCTCGGCCACGGCCTCACACCCTAAGGAGCCTCGCGCAAGCAAGGGCTCTTTAAGAACGACTGTTTTATTTACCTGACTGCAAGAAGGGTTATATTATCATTGATTGATAAGCTTGCCAGTATTTCTGCTGATGGTAGAAAGAAAGAAAACCTCACACATATAGTAAAAATAAAATAGGTATGGGAAAATAACATTAAAATCTGTGCAAGGCCATAAAGGCGCCTAACTCAGCATATGCCTACTATATTTAAAAAGATGGTAAGCGACGATATGGTCGCACACTGGTTTGCGACATTTGCAGTCTCTTTTTCGAATTTATGAAAGAAAAAGATAGATAGATTGATTATAAGCCACTTAATTTAACGATACTACATTCTATTTAAAAATATTTGTTAGTTATTTATTGTGCACACCTACCACAGTGTTGTCTTTTTAACCCAATGGTTGACTGGTAGAGAATGCTTAGTGGCATTAAGTCCGCCTATATACTACCACTGTACATGAAGTTTAAATAAATAAATTAAAGACCTCGCTGATGCGCCTTCGCCCACGGCTGAATTAGTCCACGTCACGCCTCTGCTAACAATAATCTTCTCAAGTGTAGCATATATTAATACACACGATTGTATTACGTACGCCATCGGGTCGGCATCACCCTCCGACTGCCATGTCCGTACGTCACAGTAATCTGTATTTAGTGTTGTGATACTAATCCACTCGTATCGAATTATCTCTTATCTCTGTCCCGTAAGCCTGCCATGCGAATAGAGATGTAAGCTCGGGTTCATGTCACTAGCTGTAACTTACGGCTGAACGACGTATGTGGAAAAGAAATAGTGTTGTATCAATAGGTTACGTCACTAGGTACTCTTATTCTGATTTCTTTCACTAGAAAGGTTTTTTATGGAGGTAAGAAAGAAAGTTGAATGGCCTCGTTTTCTTTTTTCTTTGGGTTGAGAAAAGTTTGAACAACTTATTTATTTATTTTATAATTTTTGTACACACGTTGTATTGGAATATAGATACAGTAATAAAAACAAAATTTACAAAGGTACTGCTTATTTCTAAAAGAAATTTCTTCCTGCAGACCTGCGAATGGAGATATACAAAGAAATGTAGAAAATAGTGTTTAGAAACAAGAAAAAAAAAAGTTTGTGAAATCTTCAACTAATAAATAAACAAATAATATAATTATATATATACATATATAATCATCACACTAGAGAGCTAGCGAGCTAGGAAAGATAGTGCTTTTTTACTTAAGCTTTGAAGAGCGAAATAGTTTTTAAATTACGAATACTAGGCGGAAGAGAGTTCCACAACCTTACTGCATGGACAGAGAAAGAGAAGGAGTAGTAGCTGGATTTATGGGATTTGAGCAGGGATCTTAGGTGTGAGTAGGAGGGATAATATGGGATGTGTAGCATGTTGAAAAGGAGACGTAAAATCCGAGTGTTCCGGCGAAGACGCGTAGGGAGCCACTTGAGTTCCTTGCGAAGATGAGAGACGTGATCAAACTTTCGTAGACTAAAAAAAAAACCGAATGCATAAGTTTTGTTGCTTGTTTAATAACATCTACTGTGTTTTTTTACAGCTCTGGGTGGAGCAAATGGGAGCGTCTGACCTGGGTTTGGTTGACGGCACGCTCTGTACAGGGGTTGAGTGATTGGCTACTGCGCAGTGTGTCGCGGGTTAGATTCCCACTTGGAGCAAATATTTGAATGGCCTATAATAATAATCTTTATTTAATCTTTTATACAATATTGTTACATGTAGTGATCTGTTATGTTCCGCCATATACACCAACAGTTATAATTAATTGAATAAATTTTAATTTGAGAATTATTTAAAGCAGATGTTTTTAGTTCAGTTCATTAAAATTTACACTATTTACGTTTTAATTTGAATTTTAAAAAGACTGCTGCTGGTCACTTCAAGTAAAGAGCGTTTCAGTGTTCCAATTGTTCCAAATGATGTATTTAAAACATAGTTGCTGTTCCAATCTTTCGGAACACTACAATGTTTCGGAACAGTAAGTCGGTTCATTAAAGAGTTACACACGCCTACCTCCAAATGCTCCTTGCGTTCCAAGGTCACAGTAACTCTTTCGAACAATCCCATAACCTTGACCCCTGCCTCGTGTTTAGTTACGAGTATTTTGGGTACATGTCTCTAGTGACCCAATTTCTTTGAAGAGGCCTATCGGTGAAATGAAGTTATCGAGTAGAAAATGGATTAAAACGATCGTTAATAGGCAATTTGCTTGATTTTGTATTATTAAAAGTGATTTATACTCAATTATTGAAATACTTTCTGTTTGTTCCTATATTCCGAAACATTATGGTTTAGTAGTAAAACCTTTGAATATTTATTTATTTAAAGTTCATGTACAGCGGACTTAAAGCAACGTGGCTTTCTCTACCAGTCAACCTTTGGGTTAAAAAAGACAACACTGTGATAGGTTCGCAATAAATAAATATTCAATATTTTAAAATGTTATGATGCATTTTGTGTCCCAAATTTTGGTTTTTGTAGACTATACAAGATTAATTATTTTTCTAAAACATGAGTATAAACATAAATGCAAGATGTTATACAAAGTTCAGTTGAGTCACTGTCGTGTTTTGGCGTACAAAATGTAATTTAGTGTTTTTTTTTGTCACAAAATAAAATTTAAGCATACAACAGAATGAGGTTATAATTTAAAATTGATCGTCATTTTTGCAATGGCATGCAAATATTTCAAAAATAATACAAATACAAATAAAAAAGCATTCTAACGTGTCATTAATTCAAATAATTTAAAAAAATAATAATATTAATACTACATAAACTAAGAATCCTATATTTTTAAGTCTGTAATGTTGAGTTAAGATAATTAATAAATCAATTCCTGGTTAGCCATAAGTATCGGCACGGTCAGCGCACAAATGTCATAAATAAAATTGAAACATACAAAAGTAAGAATTATAAGACAGTCACTCAAAAAATTAAATTGACTTGCCCATACAAAATTTATGATATAAAAACCTTCTAAATGGAAAGTTGTTTTTATATTGTAAGTAATGTCAAAATAACTAAAAAAACTGTGATGTCAGACAAATACAATAATAATGTCAAGCGTACAAAAGTAATGTCAAAGATACAAGAATATTGTCAAAGGTACAAGAGTTGTGACACAACTCTTGTATTTTAAAAGATTTATGTCTAAATTATAAAGTGTATGTCAAGATTATGTCAAACTTACAATTTTCATGTCAAAATTACACAATTTATGTTAAAATTACAAGTAAAAGTAAATGCGTGAGGAAAAACTATTTAGTCAAAAACTTTTTCGGATAGGAATTCGGAGACACAGTAATATGTTTTTTGCAAAAGGAACGTTTTTAATTTACGCTTGAATGCATTACTATTTAGCTGGTTCCAACTTTTAGGCAATTTATTAAATATAGTCGGAGCCATGCAGACGATACTTGCACATGAGTGCCGTTTTTGCTTGATATACGCGCAGAATAGACATATCCCGTCTGTTACACGGTGCAGCTTCCTATAGACGTGGAAACAGTTTGGGGTTTGCTATGCGGCTTCGAGTATATAATATACATACAAGGAAGAGTTAATATTTTGTACCTTTTAAAATATAGTTTACATGTATCAATCGTTCTTAACTCAAACATATATCGAATGCATCTCTTTTGGGCCTTGAATGCCGTGTTACCTTTGGTAGAATTTCCCTAAAATATAAAACCGTATCTTAGGTGAGAGGTAAATGAATACATGAGAATAATTTTAAGGCAATCTTAAATTGCGTCTCTAAGATTTAAGCATAACAATGCTAAGCTTAGTACGCAAGTAACGCAGTGACATTTCCTGGAATAGCCAAGTGGATATCGGTGTATCTGCCAATTAAAACCCATTATGATAATTTGCGGCCATTATCCGACGACGATGTCCAAAAATAGATTAGTTTGTTGTTTTTTGGTGATTACACTTTGTACCTACAATAACAATTCAAGTATAAGCTAGAGCTTTATTAAAATGGTTTTTCTGTTATTCCAAATGTTGCTTTATTTAAATTTAGACATCAATATTTTTTTTTAAGTGGATTGTTTCATTTTTGGTGGAGCTGGACGGCGTGTTAGATTTTTACTGGCTAAAACCACACTTGTGTTCTTCACTTAACTTGCTTTCTAGGACCGCGAGTTTCCTTTTCCCTGGCCCTAGCGGGCTTCAGGCCTACTGGGTTCTACGACATCTCTTTGAGGAGCACGTGAAAAAAAGCCTATGATAGACTTACCAAAAGTACAAAAAAATTGATGAAAATTGGTCAAACCGTTTCGGAGGAGTTGGATAACAAAAATATAGAAAAAAATACGTATAAACATATACACGAGACTTATATATTAGTTATGTAAATTAAAATAAACAAATGTAATTTGATTATGAAGGATCTGTGAGCAACAAAAATAGGACCTAAATATTTAAAGAGGTATTGGAAATCATTATCTGTTTGCGGAAAACAATATTTTTTGTCCATCCATCATCGGACCCCTAGACTTGCGGCGTTGCGCCACACATCAAAGTCAAAGTCAAAGTCAAAGTTTTGTATTTCACATAGGCCTACATGAGCACTTATAAAACATAGGAATCCCACCCATGCATACAAAAAGTTTTGGGAACGGATTTCCTGATGGCTACAACCTGGGTTCTTCAAGTCAAGAGAGAATAGAATACTTCTAGGCAAGCGTGCTCCATCATCGATCATATCACCGCTTACCATCAGGTGAGATTGTGGACAAACGTGAGTTTATCAATAATAAAAAATAAGCTTTTAAATTCATACTGATGTTCCTCAGTCTGGGCGCCTTTCGTTTTTGATATACCTACCAAAATCATGTTCAATTTTTCAAAAGTTCATATGTCAACTGATCCTGACGACTTGACAAGCTCGTCATAGGGAAGGGTCTCGATATATTATTTTAATTTCGCCGAATTCGAGGGCACCTACAAAATACGTAGTACAGTCGGGCGCAATAAAAGTAAATATGCCGAGTACTGAGGGATAGTATAAAGCTGATCGTAAAAGTGAACAGTGTACCGCGTGCAGTGCCGGTATTCCGAATGCGTAAATATAAACGAGACGTAACGTAAGGCTGTTGAAAAATTTGAGGTTGTGCGTACGGTCTTAAAATCTGGTCTTTTGATCCCTTGACATATTGATGACAACTACGAGATATCTCGTAGACGATTTATCAGTATATGGTATCAACTCTATGGCCTATGAATGTGGATGATAAAAATGAAAGTAATCATATTGCTGGTACTTAAATAAGAGATATCTCGTATACGTTATATCTCGTTTAAGATATGGGCACTTTTTGTTAACATGATAAATAGAGACGCCAGCTACGATATTTCTTGGGAACTGAATTTGAATTCTTGAAATTCTTCAAAGGGATAGTGTTTCTAAAATCAATCAATCATTTATTATTTGTGAAATCGTTCGTCAAGTTTTATCGCGTAAAATTACTTGGCAGTTTCTATTTCCTTTTTTGATGTGGACAATCATGTACTGACTTTCCCGCTCTGCGTGGAGCGATCCAGTAAAAGTCTAACGCTCCCTATGTTAGATTTTTACTGACTAAAGCAAGCTTGCTCCTTTGCCGACCGCATCATCACTTTTGGTCAGGTGAGACGGTAAATATTAGTCCAACAGTAATAAAAATATATATATAAGTATATATACCGATAGTTCCAATGACAAATTGTGATGTGTAAAAATCTCCAAAAAGCCTTTTCAAGATATATAAAAGTTGGTATTGTAAATATCAACTTTTTTGAGAGACTGTTGAAAGTTTTATTATTAGTTAAGAGTTTGTCATGCTCACTCAAATGTCTCACTGATGGTGGCGCATGTGTTGGATCATTCGTTTCCCTTCAAAATGGTTGAGCTGAGTGGTACTAATATTGGCGTCATGTCCGTGAACGGGCGCTGTCAGTTGAGACTGGTCATCTCTTAGTTGCTAGTTGCTATTTTAATATTTATATTAAGTTTTTATTTTTACTTTATTTACATGGTTCTCACATGATAGCGACAAGAAACATGTAACAAACTTTTTATGTTTTGTAATTACAAATATCTTTGTAATTACAAAACATAAAAAGAGTGTCCATGCAGTTGCTTTGATATGTGCAATTAGCATAATTTTTTCTGACTTCTTGACATTTCAAAAGTGCCTGTAAATGGTTTATTTTAAATAAAATGCGTTTGATTTTGATTACTTAAGTTGGTTGCTATTTCAAGTCAAAATATAAGCAAATGTTTTCAACACATTACAGTATTATACTCGTAGAGATTATCATAGCTTTCTATTTAACATTCCCCATAACAGAGGTTCAATAATCCGGTACTTGCAGACAAACTTAGGCAGAGTACATCATCCATATGTTGTAGGTGGCACCCCATTTCAACTAATACACACTCGGTTTCCCGAGTTTGAAGCAAGTCATCGGCACACGTATTCACTAGGATGCGTGGTTTATGTAAGTTATAGACTTAAGCATGCTCTAGTTGATAACTTTGCATGTGAAGAGGCACTTGTAGTCGATACTAATAAAAGTTAATCTATTCCTAAATTCGCCTTGAAAGTTGAAAGGGAATCGTTTGTCTTGGTATGGTCATGTAAAGAGGAGAGATGAAACACATGTTACTAAAAGAGTTATGAGTACACATGTGGATGGGTGGAGAGGGAGAGGGAGGCCAAAGAAAAGGTGGATGGATTGTGTGAACAGTGATATGAAAGAAAAGGAAGTTAGTGATAGTATGACGGTTGATAGGATAGAATGGAAGAAAAAAACGTGTTGCACCGACCCCAAATAAGATGGGACAAGGGCAGGAAGATGATGATGATATTCCTGTATTGCCTTTTTCTGTCTCTTTTATGTGCAGATCTACTACTACTTTTCTCTGCATCACTCAAAGATTGACTCCGCCTCTGTACTTTTGTGTGCATAAAGTATTAAATAAATAAATAATATATACTTGTATGTTATTGAGAACACAACTTAACTTGACAATACGACTTTTGTAACAGCTAAAACCAGTCGTCATGCTAATCTTGCAAATCAACCCTCATCTCAAACCATTTTAAACCTTTAAAATCATATCCGTTTTACAATCGAGAAATTGTCGTGAAACATCGTGAAGCCTCCACAAATAATCCCACACGCTGTCGTTAGCGGTACTCGAGTGTAATGCTTGTAATTCCCTTAAAACCTAATGTTCGGTACCGGCTTGTACCGGCGCGCGGCGCGGGGCTCAAACCCCAGGCGTCAACGTTTTACGGCCGTCTGTTTATGCTAATACTCAACTGATTCGAATACTTCCATGAAATATATACGACATATTAATCGTCGCGTGAGACTTGCTTTAAGTTTTTTACATAACAAAAGTAAAGTAATAAAATCTTGGTTTGATTTTTCGGATTGTTTGTTTAATAGACGTAGATTTTTAAGGTTTATTTTGTGAGTTCTAGGAATTGTAACCTTGAATACGGCATTTTAAGGCATTGGTTTTAAGTAACACGAACGTCTTGAAGTTTCTTTTGTAGTACCATTCGTAAATAGTAAGTTTGCTGGAGTGGATTAGCCTGGAAAATTCTACTTAAGAGCGGGCAATTCGAGTTATGTTTTCATACAACAGTTCTTACGTGATTATGATGTTATTGTACATCTTTCTCCAGAAATTTTTGATACCCAGAAATCTTTTGGATACTAATCCAGTAAAGACCTCTGAAAATCTGCTATTTTACGTGAACTTTGGCCCACCATAATAAAGTCATATATTAAAAATGTAAAAAAGTATGTCTATGGACGCCTTGCACATTTAATCGATATTCTGTATTGTGACAATTTTTCTCAAAAACTTTTAAGGGTTTTAAAAAGACACGTATTTCCTGGAACAAGTTTTGTGAAATATTCGTGTAAATCACGGAATTACCGAATACCAACAGAGCGTTAAGACGTTTTCTCTCTTCTTTCGCTTTGCCTCTTCATCAGAAATCACGTTGGATTGCGTTAGATGAAGCAACAAGCTTATAAACCATGCTCAACGTTGACGATAGGCGAGTGGAACAGGACTCTCTTAAAAATAATCATCTTCTTTATTCAGCCGAAAGATGACCATTGCTGGACGCAGAGTTCACTAGCTTTTGCCATATTGATCGATCTTATGCTTCTCGCATCTAGCGGCCTTGAGAATGATCTTACAAACTATCTCCAGCTTACAAAATCATACAACTCTTTCAGTTCCTTTTACCTTACCGAATGGCTTTCAATTTCACAAAAAAGTGTTTCAATAGGGTAGGACGAACTAAGAGGGTGGTATTGATGATTTAAACGATTATGATTTTGTAAACAAATATATTTTACGCCAGCCAATCATATTTTAATGAACATGAAACTTGACACTGACGGCTGACACTGATAACATAATAAAATGTGAATTTTACGGGGTGTAGTATGCTCAGCATACTACAGCAAATACTATTTCTTTAACTTATTAATAATCACATGTACTAAACATAAAATAAACTAAAAATATTGAGTTCAACGCCATCCAGCATTTTGGTATTTTACAGGATGCATTTTGGAGAGAATGTGTGGGAATTACATGACTTGATTCCGCCATCACCTTTCCTTTCCAGTGTCCATCCTTACATTGTCCATCCTTGCATCCTTACATTATTATCTGTAATTTGTTTATTGTGCAAGCCTACTACAGTGTTCGTTCTTTCTTCAGTGTCTTTTTAACCCAAAGGTTGACTGGTAGAGAATGGCTTGTTGCATTAAGTCCGCCTATGTACCACTACTGTACATGAAGTTTAAATAAATAAATTGTTACTCCTCTAAGGTCCGGATTAAGCGTTTCACCTTTTCGTTTATACCACGTACATCGAAGGACTCGAACAATTTGCCTACTTCGGTCATCCGGTCTGATTACAATTTAGGTGTTTTCAAGGCTATACAGTGAATAGGCTCTTAATAAACTATCCCTTCACCATCAACGATTGCATCACTTCTTACCATTAGGTGTGATCGCAGTCAAGTACAAGTTTACATCATTAAAATAAAAAATCTTACGGGCGGGCCTGAGCCTTAAGAAGAAATTGAGTGTCAAGAGATCAGAAAATGAGTCACAAAACACGACTAAAATGTTTCATCAACTTTTAAACTGAGTCCACTACAGCCACCGATGAAAAGTTAAGCATCTTCTCGGAGAGTGCAAAAAAAGAATAAGGCGCCTAAGATATTTATTTTTTGTTGTGTGGTGTGATTTTAATTTCTGGACTAAGATTACTGAGAAAGACTTTCAAGATTTATTCTAATTCCAACCACGGTCTTAGAAGTAAACACTGTTACCATTTTCAAAGATATGATTGGGGGCATATGGATCTTTTTTGTAGTATCCAAAATAGTACAACACTCTGTACAGTTTTCAATGAATAGAAAGAAGTAGCAGAAATTATATTTATCTCGGGATTTCGCCATCAAAGACTACGGTAAAAAAAAATACGGCTATCGTTGAAAACTCTACTGGAACAATGCTTTCTTTAGAGACAAAAATTAAGCTCATTACACTCAGAGATAGTGTAACTTTTATAGAGATTCCTGCTGCTATTATTAATACTAACGTGTACTGTTCCACTACTGGGCAAAGACCTTCCTCCATACCTTCCATCGGTTATGATTCTGTTCTTCTTTCCAAGGAACATGTCCAAGAAGTCCTGCAATTTCCTCGTAGTCTGCAGTGGGCCCTTGTTCCGTTGTCAGGGCATCAGTTCTGTATTTTAAGGGCCAAGAGCTCGTCAGGCATGCGGGAGATATGTCCTACCAATTCCATTCATACAAATAAACAATTTACTACTGCATTAAATGCAATCATAGCCTATTAATACTATATTCTCACAAACATTACCCACCCAACTAGAAGCCATCGATCAGGGGTGTCACACACCGGCAAGTGCCGCCTCACACTGCAGGTGTAGCTGACATGAGCACGATAAATAACGCACAACCCTAAAAATTAAGCCGCCTATTCTACCTCAGGTCAGAATTTAGTGGGTAATGTGGGCGTACTAAATTGGACGGCATTTGTTGTGGAAATATCATCAATTTTATATTTAGAGCTATGAATACAGATACACAATATCCTCTTTTAATGATTGAGCATGAGTATGATCAGCCTTTCAATGTTCCCACTGCTGGGGCTCAGGCCTCCTCTCTAGGAGAGGGAATGGGCCGTAATTCACCACGCGGGCCCAGTGCGGGTTGGTGAATGTCACATGTCTTCGAATTTTTTGTTCTAGTACATGCCGGTTTCCTCACGATGTTTTCCTTCACTGTTTTGAGAGCAGAGGTGATGAAATAAATTACACAAAGTAATGCACCTGGCTGGGTTTGAACCCGCGACCTACAACTCGTAAGTCGGAGCCGTTACCACTCGGCCACCACTGCTTCCCCTGCTTCTTGCTTCTGCTTCTGCTTTTAATGATTGTCTCCAAAAATATAATATCTACCATTTTTATTCATTAAACTAATCAGCACTAAAAAAGAAGAACTATATTTTATTTTGTTGGAGGCAATATTTGGAAGTATTAATTTGACCTGAAGATTACACAACACGGTCTCTCCAAGTCCAACAGGTACATATGTATCCAAGAAAAATGCATGTTACACGGAATTTGTGGGATAGGACAAGGGACCAAGGGCGCGGGACAAAGTTAGTTTATGTATAATACAAAGTTGTATGTTTTTATGGAATTCTGTCCTCAGATTTTTATAAAAATATGTTTCCATAAGAACAAATAATATAAAAATTCTCTTCGCTAAAATATATGTTAAGTAATTTCAGTCCACAACAACACCATTATAAATTTATATTAAAATATTCTGTCATATTTATTTAAATTTGTATGTATTTTATATATATCTACACATTTCCACTATACACGTCCATGCTCTAATGCACAAAGCATGTTTAAGTTTTTGAGGATGGCGGGGCCTGGAGTTCCAAGATACAGGCTTAGGCTTAGTTTAGACTCCAGATCTCCCACAAATTACAAATTCATCTATTTAAGTTTTTATGTTTTAACATGTTGGATGTTTGAGTGTAATTTGTGGAGATTAATAACCACTTTTTTGATTTTGATTATAGGCTTTCAAAATATTTCATTACTACCAAAATTTATGGGGAGTTTAAAATTGTTATTTGCAATTACTTTTCTATTAGTAAATCAACTTAGAACCATATACTTATGCCTTACGGGTCGCTAGATGATTTGTAATGTGTTTCGATTAAATTAAATCGGTTGTGAAGTAAACTTGAAACAATATCATCGTCAAAGCAAACAGCAGATGATAAGAACCAAATAAAATATCAAATGATCGCACTGACCTTATTATTCAGAAACTGTAAGGGCCAGCAGGGTCGAAGCCTACTGGGGCCAAGGGTCGGATTCTGAAAGGAAGACTCGGCCCTGGTACGAAAGGCAACGAAGGAATAGGAGTGGGTTTTTAGTCAGTAAAAGTCTGACACTATCTCCCGCTCCGCCCAAGAGCGGGATTTGTCATAAGATGATTTACAAACCAAAAAAAAATGACCTTATTGTTACGAACTAGCTTTTGAATTAATGATGAGGAGAATAAATTACGAATTTATGAAACAAAATTTCAATTTTTCCAGTTGTCTTTCAATATTTTACGTCTTGGTTTTAAAAGTCTTTTGAATATATTAATATGTATTATTGAAGAAAGCATAAAAAGTTTTTTGAATGAATTTATTAATGGATAAGATACACTGATAATATATAAAATTATTTACATATTTGTGCTGGGTTTTGACACAAATTGCTTCCTTCAATTAGTAATATGTACAATGTGGTTTCAGACAAATATTTCATTAGAAAGTATATTTGCCTGTGACCCAAGTCTAGAACACATCCCATCCGTGCTATATGACTAGAGTATGAAAACAATATTTTGTATAAACCAAACAGAAAGATTGTATCTCGAAAAGCCCAAACTTGTTCTGTTGTACCCGCTTGTAAATTCGGGTCGTCTACAGTTAAAACCTATCTATCTTAGTCAGAAAACATTGAAAAGTAGTCTTTATTATTTAGGGGCTAAAGTGGTTGTAAGCTGCATGTTAAATGTTGCAGTTATCTAAGCAAACATTCAGTGTGGCCCCAAATTGTTGCGGTTTCCGACGCTCCGTTCGTGTGTTTGTTTGTCTATAGTAAACATAACACACAATTGTCGCTGATTTGTTTGTTCCTCGATAGTTGTGGTAATTGTTTTGACCCTACAATAGACTGCCAATATAATGTTAAGTATATACTGTTAGCGTTCGTATTAATGCCGTATACATAGTTTAAAAGTTAAACGGCGTTATTTAAAATATGATCACTAGAAATAAACAATTTTTTAACGACTGGTTGAAAATATCACTTCACATTTTTATTGTTTTATCATCATAGACTGTCAGAATTGTATAACCGTAGTACACAATGAAGTCTAATTTTGTAAATATTAAATTTGAATTTCCATGGAAATTATGTCTAACATTACCAAGAGTGATGCACTCGTTGAGTCGAGGCTTCAAAGTCTTGAGCATCGACGCCGAGTTGCTAGCCTGTCGGTTTTCTACCGGTTGCATTTCGAGGAGTGTGCGTCGGAATTGCATAATCTAATTCCGCCTAGCCCGTTCCATCATCAGACCACCAGGCGTATGGCAATGGGCCACCGGTACATGTTGGACATCTCACCTATACGCACGAAACGTTTTGGGAACACATTCATTGTGGGTACAGCTAAGGAGTGGAATTCCTTGCCGGAATCTGTGTACCCTGATGGCTACAACCCGGGAATCTTTAAGTCAAGAGTGAATAGGTTACTTCTAGGTAAGCGCGTTCCATCGTCGACCGCATCGTCGCTTTCCATCAGGTGAGATAGCGGTCAAGCACGAACCTATCAAGAATAAAAAAAAAGAGGCAGGCATTTATACGCTGCTATAAATGATCTAAGTCTTAACTGTATTAGTAAAGGAGTACCTACTTACTAGACACTGATAACAACAAAGTACCTGATCTTCTGGACTGAACCAATCCTAAAAAATCATGAGCTTGTATTTCTTTCTGTATTTGTATTCTCAGATCCTGACTATTTTTCATATCATATCTTACTCCTATTAACTACTCACTCGATTGATCACCTTCATTGCCTTGTTTATCCCGAACTACTTTAAAAAAAAATTGATATTAACCAGTTCTTGACTGCGATCCCACCTGATGGTAAGCAGTAATGCAATCATACTAACTTGTAGGTCTGTGTCGTCCATTCGACCCTTTCCTAATATGTCCATTGATGATTGGGGAAGTGTCAGATTAGTACAAAGAGTACTTGTGCGGCTGGCTTCTCATTTTTGCATTTGATAATATCATGATCTAAAAAAAAAGACAGGAAAAGTCTGCAAGTCGGCCTTGTCGTAATATTCTTAAACCTTGTTTTAAAAGTAAAACTTGTAAAATAATTAAATACGTCAACGTTGATGAATACAGCACTAATTTTTCTCAGAGATAAAATTGTGTCCCACAATGGATATCGGTAGGGCCGCATTTGGATGCATTATAAAAAGTTTTAAATATGGAAACCTTGCATTCATCATTAAAGTCGCATTTCTTCATTAGAAAGACATCCTTTTAATAATGGTTAAAAAAAGTCCATGTTAATACTATAACGGTTTTTTTTTATGTGGGAAAATCATCTTATGACAAATCTCGCTCAAGGGCGGAGCGGGAGATAGTGTCAGACTTTTACTGACTAAAAACCCACTCCTGTTCCTTCTTTGCCTTCATTCCGGGGCCCGGGCTTCGCTTTCACACTACCCGTGGCCCCAGTAGGTTTCGACCCTGCTGGGCCCCTACAGTTGCTGACAATACTATAACGGTTTAAATACCAATTTTCTTAAGGAAGTTACAATTAATTTTACTACCCTGTTGGTTCTATCTTCTCCCTTTCTCTTTACGAGGAGGTGGTATGTAAAGTAAGTAAATTTCGGCTCAGCATACACTATATAAACCTTTAAATCGGTTTACCCTTCATGAATTTTAAATGCGCAAATTGGGACATAATTGACGCGGTTTACCGTTCCGCCATATTAGTAACGGTTAACGCTGCCGTAGACCACAACATTGTTGTGTGTTTGAAATTGCTTCAATTCCATATTTAAATATTTTGCTGCCAACATTCCTTGTTTTGGTTCATTTCTGCGGCTGTATTCAAGTTGTAGATGACTCTCGGTCGTTGGTTAAAAATTGGTAATATTTGATCGGTTTTTTTGGTCGTCTAAAGTTTTTATTTCTTTCCATTGTAACACCTAATATAAAATGGTGTTTTCTACATTTTTGTTCTTTATAAAATGAAGCGTTATTTGTGATCGTTAAATTGCGTGTTCGTTTTCATATTTAAATCTCATCATCATCATCATTTCAGCCGAAAGACGTCCACTGCTGGATATAGGCCTCCCCCAAGAGCCGTCACAACGAACGGTCCCGTGCATCTCGCATCCATCGGACTCCCGCAACCGTTACCAGGTCATCGGTCCACCTTGTAAGATGACTTCCAACACTACGTCTTCCGGTACGTGGTCGCCATTCCACAACCTTTCGGCCCCAACGGCTATCCGTTCTGCGAGCAATGTGCCCTGCCCATTGCCACTTTGTCAAGTTTGGCGATTCCTCGTGCTATGTCGGTGACTTTAGTTCTCCTGCGGATATCCTCATTCCTGATTCGATCACGCAAGGAAACTCCGAGCATAGCCGTATATTTAAATCTACTCTTATTTAATTTGATAATATTCAAATGAAAATCAAATCAAATTGTCGTGTCATATAGACTAATCAAATCCACTTCCTAATTCTAAACGTCTCGATTAAAAGGTGCTGTATATTCAGGTATAGAGGGTCATACAAGGTGAGTTATTCAATAAACGTGGACCCTCCCATTGGTGGGATCCTTGATACCTACTCGACGGCAATTAAACGCTTTTCCTGTGCCCGAGGCTAGCGACAAATCACATTGCAGACACCCCTTAAACGCCATGTTAAATAGCCACAGAGCAGAAAATTTTTCATAAAAAAATATAAACATAAATCAGTGTGTCAACTTTTTTTGTCGTACTTTTTTAGTCTACATTATCGTTGGCAGGGTGTCCAAACTAGATAAGGCGCAGCCCAGGGTGTAACATCCATAAAATTACATATAGGAGGGGTCGGACACGATGGGCGAGTTATCGAATCACTTTGGAATGCATAGGATATTACGCGCTTGTACAACGTAGTGATTTCTAAATCAATATTATGGAAACTGCCGGAGGTTGTTTAGTTGACGCAGTGGTTGAGCGGTTGACTTCTGAGCTGCGAGTCGCAGGATCTCCGCATAAATAATATTTGTTATTTCGGGATAGTTGTTCCGGGTCTGGAAGTCTTGTGTATGTAAGTGAGTCTAAGAGACCCCGCAAACTGCGGACTTTCGATCAGCCAATAGTTTGGTTGGTCAGTATTCATGAAGCTAAACTTTTTCGTCGGCCGATTCTGAATCGTTTTGTGTGCGCACTTCCATACAGCTTTATACTAATTAAGCAACCAATCAAACTATCGGCCAATCGAAAGTGAAGGCTTGAGGTTTGAGACAAGATTGGACTTAACCTGATCTGGATCACCAATTAGCCTCTTTGCAGCCTTTCCACCGAGTCCAAAGCTGCTAGGTGGTATTTTGCAGCACCAGCCCATATGTAGCTGCAGTACTCCACACACGAACGGACCTGTGTTTTGTATAACATTAAAAGCTGTCCCCGTGTGAAGTATCTCCAGACCTTTGCAAGAATGCCGAGTTTCCTAGCAGCTACCTTGGATTTGGACTCAATGAATCGCCCAAAGTTAAGGTCTGAGGAAATTTCAACTCCCAAGAGCTGAAGGCGGTCGTTGTACTCCAGGGATACATTCTGAAAATCAGGAGCCATGGTGAACGAGGTCCTTTTGTCGGTGAACAGACACGTTTGTGTTTTGGCGGTGTTGAATCCCACCAGAATGGCTTCACCCCACTTGGAGACTGCCTGAAGTGAATCTTTGTGTTGGACAATGTTTTCTTAAAAAAAAAACTTTTTTACGTATTACCGCAGTATATATATGTTGATATAATGTAAATATATGATATTAGTGTTGCTTAACGTTAGTATAGTAACACGAAAATAATAATTTATCTCTTGCCAACAGAATTTAAACGAGTTAAATAAAAATTCATGAAAACTTCTTCGTGTCCGTCTGTCACACCTTTTTATTTATATTCAGACATTGTCTGACGTAGATTTACCATAGCTTTTTATCCCCATCAGCAACCATTGTTTTGCAAGCACAACCAAAAAAACAAACAAGGGAGCAGTATAAACAAAATAAAAAGAAAATACTCGTTAAGCATAATGCTTTTAAACCCGTTCGAGTCGTCCATTTGCACAGAGTACTGAGTTTGCAAATAAAGTGAAATCAAAATGAATAGTTTATGCAAATCCAATGCGCAGTTCTTGAGTGAACAACGATAAAGACAAATGTGTTTACGTTGAGAAAAACAATATACTTCTAGATACTTCAGGCTTAGCAGACAGGTCGGGACGGGAAATTAAGCTGAGATTACAAGAAACGTACCTTGCTGGTTTTTTCTTTCAACTTTCCTTCGATGAATTTTCCGCTCCGTATTAATGCGATTTTTAAATTCTTTTAGTTGTTAATGGTATTTTTGGAGCCAATTAGATTTCAATACGTTTAAAGAGTGTTTTTCAAAATTGGCAACCGCTGATTAGGCAACCTACACTAACTTCTGCCAATGGCTTTGCCCGCGCAAAAGTAGAAAATAATATTTTTTAAATTCTTAGACCAGAAGAATGCTACTTCATTCGACTGGTGTAGTAGTATTTTTAAAATTGGTCTAGTAATTCTTGAGTTTATTCATTACAACCATAAATATAAAAAAATATTTATCAGGTTCTTAACCTGTACCATTTTTATTAACGGTCCATATCTAGTGAATCGTATCAGTTACAATCTCTCCAGGCAGACAGGGTGGCAGACAGGCAGTGCGTCACGTATACCGTTATAACTTCAATATTTCTAATGGCACGCGATCTAATCTCGTGCAATGGCCATATTGTTGTTCGAGAATATGGCTGCGATAGTATTTGTTTTTATATTCGATGACAATAGAGAAAACTTGATATTTTGTCTAGATTCAATTTAATGGCAATAATTTTGATGCTTTTATAGGAATTGGTTTAGTACTAGGAACAATGGAAGCCTTCGTCGTCCTGTAGTGGGCTATAAAGGACTAATAAAAAAATATTTAAAAATAATTTTGTTCTTTAGCCTTGAACAGATTATACAAAAAACAATGAAAAACAATTGAAATCGATGAATTTTTTATATTAAAAGATCCGAACTCGAAGCTAACAGCTTCGATTTACAAAGACAGTTTTATCTTCATGGTAAGGAGGGTGCAACTACCTTTGTAAAAGATTATAATTATTCTTGTTATAGTCAAAAATTACAACTCGTTCTCGTTCCTAGTCTTGCTTTCCATAAATAATATCCTCTATCATTTATTTTGTCTCTAATTATTCTTGTATCGAACTAAGGTTCCTGCATTTGTCTTTGAGTTGGTTCAGTAGTCTCCGATTCGGATAATTTTTTTGTTTTCATATTTGGTAAAGTAATACAGATCAAACCGTTCGCTGAAATTTAAAGATACTTTATTAACAACAACAAAATTAATCTCAATAGTTTGGTTCACATATTTTTTAAAAGTTAAACTTACCAACAAGTAGACATCCAAAAAGATAAAACCCAGCGCCACAATTCACGTCCAGGAACCAACCAATAAGGTTTGATCCCACCATAGAACCAGTACGTCCCAACATCATTGACAAGCACACTGCCATTGCTCTGTATGAAGAAAAACATAATACAGGAGAACTAATCTTTAATTTCTTCATGTGATATTATTATTAGCTTCATTTAATAGTTCATTGTTATTTGCCTCATTGAAATTGACAAAATAAATTGTGTTATTCATTATAAATAATTTTTGAAAGTAAATGTGTAATAGAAAGAAAGAAAGAAAACACGTTTTTTTGGCACACAGGTACAAGGAGATAACAATTACAATATAGAAACTTAAACACTAAAACTTAAAAAATACATCAACATTGTGTGTCTCACGGCTGCGTCAAATAAGGTCCAGTTCAGCGCATAATGCCAGGCCACTATGTAGCAGTTGCCTGACGCTAGTTTTCAACTAAACCTTGCTATGAGTCTACGGATGCTAATCAATTTGATAAATGATATAATAATCATCATCATTTCAGCCGAAAGACGTCCACTGTTGGACATAGGCCTCCCCCAAATGCCGCCACAATGACCGGTCCTGTGCGTCTCGCACCCATCGGATTCCCGCGACCCTCACCAGGTCATCGGTCCACCTTGTGGGAGGCCTTCCAACGCTGCGTCTTCCGGTACGTGGTCGCCATTCCAGAACCTTTCGTCCCCATCGACCATCTGTTCTGCGAGCAATGTGCATTTGATTTGCATGCTTCAAGGTGTAATACGGTTGAAGAAATAAATGATTATGAATTATTATTATTATTATAAACATATTACTGTAAATGAATAGAGCTTGAAGAAACAGCCTTACTCTAAGTACATAACATACCTATATTTAGTAGGGAACAACTCCACAGCAACGGCATTCGTCAGTCCAATGCAAGCTCCAGACATTTGAAAGATTGCAAACAGTACGACAGCAACTTGTTGGTTGTAGGTAAGGTTGGCTCCAATACTACACAACCCAGTGATGCATAGGGTCACTACTAAGATCGATTTCTTGCCTACATAGTCCACTAGGACTCCTACTATGATGTACATGGAATAGAAAACCATGCCAACGTAGATCGAGCGTTCGAAAGTGGAAGTGTAGATGGTGTCGTCGCATATTATCTGGAATGAAAAAGATTTGTGCTCAAATCAAAAATCAGACACGTTTATTTCAAATAGACTAATTACAGGCACTTTTGAATTGGCAAAATGTTGGTCAGTCAAAAAAACAACAAGTGATGCCAAATTGCACGTTCCAAAGCGTAGATCCTCCGCGAAACTCCATGGACACTCTTTTAAATCATGTTATGAGTTACATAAATCTTGGTTACATATTTTTTGTCGCTTGTAATATGTGAGCACAATAATGAAGATAAGTAATAATAAATTAAAAAAAAACTAATTAAAAAATAGAAATTGAATTAAGCCACTGGCAACTAAGAGATGACCAGTCTCAACTAACGGCATCCGTTCACAAGCATGATGCGTGCATCAGCCTCACTCAGTTCAACCATTTTGAAGGGAACCGAATGACCCAATAACACGTACCACCCTCAGTGAGACATTTGATTGAGCATGACAAACTCTCAACTGCCATGCTTGGAATGCCAAACAAGTTGTACCCTAATAAAAATGCTCCATGGTACTACACATTCAAAAAACTTGAAAAAAGAGGGCTTTTACATTATACAATGCTATTGTTAAGTGTCTACATAATATCATATTTAGTAGATACATAGAAAGGCAAAAACAAATTATGATAACGTTTTAAATAGGTTTTAAAAAAAGATGACAAACTAACCGTAGTGCTATTTAAAGCATCAGCCGCGGCTCTATTCCGTGACAATTCAATGACATCACAGATTTTCATGTCTACTCCATCTTGACTGGCTAGTGAGTTAAGGATGGTCGGGAACCAGATGTAGAAACCGTTGGTTCTGTAATATTTATTTTATTTATTTATATATTTCTTACTTACAACTATCGAGAGAGTGATAGAGTATTTTTGTTGTCTAATTTTTCATATGATATATATATATATATTCAAATTATAGTTTATATCTTATGAAAAAAAAAGGTATTTACAAGAATTGAAATCCTCTCAAAGAATAATAGAATAACTATTATAAAAAAATTAAAAAATTTGGTTGGTATTGTATATATTATGTAGGTACTAGGGTTTCATACATACGCAGCAAATATCCCAAATTGTACGAAGCAGGTAAGACAAATCCAAGGAAGTAGCGGTGACTTGAAAATTGGGAAAGTTTGCTCTTTCATGGAAGCGAAGATAGCGGTTATACCTTTGCCGCTATTCAAGTTTGTGATTTGGTTTTCGACAATCAGTGATTTTACCTGTAATGCAAAAGATGCTCCTTCATCGATTCGTTTGTGCCATTGAGGACCGAGAAAATTAATCAGGAATCCAGATTTTGGTATTTTTAATGTGAATAATAGATTAAAACTTACTGAAAAACTATCCTTAGGTTTGTAATTGTTTATCGCATAGATAATTTTCACAACTTCCAAAGTTTCTTCGTAGCGACCATTAGCATACAGAAATTTAGGGCTTTCTGGTGCAAAAAATAAAAGAACAGTCGCAATGGTGAATGGTATCGTACATACGACGATAAATAGGCGCCAAGAACAGTAGGAAATATTTAAGAAGCCGATGGGGTAGGAGAACTTCAGAGGCAGAATCAACCAAGCGAAAGCTGAAGATAAAACAAAAAAAATATTTTATGTTACTGAACATATCGCACCCCCGGTACGACACTGTCACTTATGCAAAAATGTAGTTTTTCAGGAGAAGCATTTAAAACTTTGACAGCTCGCAAAACAATGACTTAAGAATATATAGATGAGATGAACATTATACTACAACTTCAACTTCCCTTAGACTTTTAACTTACGTTATCGCACCAAGTAAAGAGGTGCTTTAGGATCATTTTTAGATATTTAACTCATTTTTACATTTTTTGTAAAAGTGACAGTGTCGCACCGGGGGTGCGATATGATACCTAATGATAAGAGTATGATTTTTTGTTAGCAGTCAACATTTCAGCTGTAAGATGGCTCCTGTTGGAAACACATGTCCAGTAGGGGACATCTTTTAGTTCAATTAATTTGTTTACGAATGGATTACTGCCTAGCGATTTAATTATTTCAATTTTGATAAAAATTAATATCAACTTACATGGTAAAACAATGGTGCCAATTCCAATGAAAGATGATCCGAAGGTTACCATCTTGTCTCTATGTCGAAGATTGTTGAATTCTCCTAGATAAGTGTATACTACGGCTGAGGGTCCCGTCATACTGTAAATTGAGAACAACATAAATTACGTTGTGATTTTTAAAACCATATGAGTGCAGGTTATATGTAAAACCGGGTCTTATAAAAAAGGTAATTTTTGCGAAAGAAGTGAAAATTCACGTAAACTTAATAGCAGTTTTTTTTTTAGGTGGGAACATCATCGAATGACTGTGGGAGCATAGCAGCGGGAGATAGTTTCAGACTTTTACTGACAAAACCCACTCCTGTTCCTTCGTTGCCTTCGTCCCAGGGCCCCGGGTTTCGTTTTCACACTACCCGTGGCCCCAGTAAGCAGTAATAATTAATTGAAGGAGAACCTGCTCTTTATTCACAATTTGGCGAAGGGAAGTTATGCTGTAGTAAATAATGTTTGAATTCAATAATACGGAAAAAAGAGTTTACCAGGGTATCAGGTTCAGAAGGTGCTCCAAGTTTATGAGAAAATTGTACTAGGTAAAAAAATAAGAAAATTTATATAGTTTTATTTTAAGATATTTTCATTGTGTTCTTTCATAGAAAATAAGCTTTAATCAAAATTAATAAAAATAAAACCGTTTATTCGTCTTTTCTATGGGTTTATTTCATGAGATTTGAAATATTTCATACAAATTAAGATATATGTAAATACATCAAAAAATATAAAATTTGGCGCCCACCGGTATCAGAAATAAGTAACCTTATTTCGTCGTCCGGTGGACCGGGCTTCAGAGCGAGAAACCTCTTAATAAAACAAGCAATATCCAGTGGTACTTACTGATACACCTTCCTTATGATAGTATCCTAAGGTGCATCAACAATGTAATACCACAATATAAGCCTGTATAAAACTTCAGGTGAAATTACACTCACTTGAGAAAGACCCAATTTTACTTGTTGAAAGATATCATTTACGTTTGTTATTGCTAATCGTACGAGTCCTAATACCTGTTTGAATATTTTATCTTATTGTGACAGATTTATTTTGAGTAGTTTTAATCAATATTTTGTTGAAAACAGTACGTACAATATAGCGGAGATGAATTGCAGAACAGCAAAGGATGCAAGATTTGGTGCAAAACTCGATATCCAGGACACAATAACAGACACAAACATCGAAATCAACATGGCTGCTCTTCTCCCTTTAGTGTCAGCTAACCATCCCCAGAAATACGACGTTAGAATGATAGCTGAAACAAATGGAAGTGTAAAGGTAAGCAATCCGGGCCTTGGAACAGGCCATGGTCCACCAGGCGGTCGCTTCCTTCTGCGAAGCAGTAATGCTAGCAAAGGAGGCGGCCGCACGCGCGAGGCAACGGTCCTCACGCCCCAGCCGCCGGGATTCCGATCCCGATTTCCGGCCACTGGACCGGAACGAAGGGGAAGAAGGAACAGGAGTGGGTGTTAGTCAGGAAATGTCCGACACACCCTCTCGCGCCGCCCCTATTTTATCCCTGAAAGTACTAATTCAATCACTAAAATTATACACTGATCTGAGCCACACTGTCGTTACGTGTGAATGGCTTTTTACAAGCTTTTAGTTAACGTGTAATGTTTTTTGTATGTTTATTTAGGTCAAATTAATTTGAAAACAGGTCACCAGTTTGGATGACATTGCATGGTAACTTAAGTGATGTTATTCTAAATCCAATATGGTGGACTCCTGCCTGCCTAGCCAAGTTACGATCGTTTCGTTAGCGTCGAACGCCTCGAGTAGGCCACGCTTCCGATTCCTTTGTTCTGACGTCATCTTAAGGCTCAGACACGTGGTTAGAACAAAGGAATCGGAGGCGTGGCCTACTCGAGGCGTTCGACGCAAACGAAACGATCGTAACTTGGCTAGGGGGGCTGATGATCTGGGATTTGTAATTTTTCTGCACACCATGATTTGGATATCAATTAAAAGGGTTTGTTGAGAAAAACACAAAGAAAAAAAGAGCACAATAAATCCAAAATAGCTGTAATTTTTTTAAAAGCTTTGGGTTTTTTTACAATAACTTATGATCCCTGTAAAATGCAGAGTTTTTGTAGTCTATACCACTTTTGCGAATATCCGGTAAAAGGCTTGTTATGGCATAAAATGTTTTATGGTAACTATTTATTGAAACCAAAATTTAGCATTTTCCTATCTTTATTTACATTTTAAACTAAAGAACAAGTAACACTAAAACTAAAAGTTTTTCTAAAACAGCATCTATATTGGTTACTGAAAATTACGCAGCAGTTAGCATTTCAAATATTAGAATGATGAAGAGTGGGAAAGAGGTAGGAACACCTCGCTATCGTTTTTATGCACGAAACCTGATGGCAGTGATGTCACAATTCAGTTATACACAAACTGAAATGTGACGTCACTGCCATCAGGCCTTTTTCTGTTACTTGACAGTTCTCCCTTTCAACACATTTTAAAACATTTCTAACCTACTTAATTTTAAAACGATTTAAAAAAACCCCAATTTTATTTTTGACTAGCTTTTTCCCGCGGCATTGCTCGCGTAAAATATAGCCTATGTCACTCAAGAATAAAGCAGCGTCCAATGAGTGAAAAAAATATCGCAATCTGACAAATACTTTCAGAGATTACAAACAAAATAACAGAAAAACAAAATTTACCTCTTTTTATTTTAGAATAGATATAGTTAGTTTTTGAAAGCAATGATAAAAAAAGATCAGTCAAGTAAGTACCCTAACAATATACCTGTAAATGGTAAAGCAGTCAGCCATCCTTTCTGTTGCGTAGTAAGTTCCAAGTCACATTGAGCTGCAGGTACAACATAGCCTAGTGATAGACACTGCATGATCATTCCCATAAGAATAAGACCAGACATCAGCATGTGGAAGATGTTATAAAACCCAAATCCTGAAATGTATATTACTTGGATTATGTCTTAGCAAATTTGTACCTTATTTACAATAACAGTACAATAAGATATAAGTGTTTAATGTTGATGTTAACCGCTAAAAGGTTCTTTGGATAGCCGAGGACGGCAATAATCAATACTCACGTGTATCATACGAATTTGTGAAGAAAAATAAATAAAAAAACAATTTTATTTAGTTTATAAAAATTCAAAAGTAATTTTTTTTTATATGGCGGCAAAAATGAAATCTATTTGCTTGTGCATCTAACTAAATCTACATATTACATCTAGATAAAATTAAAATGAGGTTGTTAAAATTGTTTATTTGAACACGTAATTGCATTAAATAAATAAGACACAAATTTATACTTTAAACGCACCTAACTTTAGACACTTCGCGTGACCCAAGGGCTGGCTTTTACCTCGGTCAGAGATTAAGCATTGCCATACAACGTGGCAATGCTTAATCTCTGACCGCCAGCCTTTTGGGCACACTTCCAGTCGACAGCGATGCGGAAGAGTTTTATGACGCCAAATTTTAGCTAGTAGTTTTTGATTTTAGTGTATATATAGTTTTAATTAGTTAAGTAGTTTTATGTATTCATTTTACCTGAAATAAACCTAACTTGAAATTTTGTCATATTGAAACTCATTTTTGACAACAAAAAGGCTTGACTACTTTATCACACTAGTGCGTAATGGTAGTAAAAACCAGGTAAGTGCGAGTCGGACTCGCACACTGAAGGCTCCGTACAAACTTACCTATGAAAACTAAATGAAGAATTTTCGAATCGCAAAAAAATTCTTTTTTTTTGTGACGTAACTACAAATTTACAGTTTTTTTTCTATACTTGTGCTATGAGACCTTGCTTCATGCCAAACTTTAGGATTCTAAGTCAACGGTAAGTACCCTATGAATTTCGATTCCCTTGAGAGTATCGAAAAACACGTTTTTTGCGACATAAAAAGCCTTTTTTGTTAACTCAGAAGTTTGATTTTTTCAGCTTAGCTTTTATATGGTTTTAATATCAAGTCGATACTTCCATGCGTTCCCAAGATAAAGGGTCTTGACAGACAGACAGAGGTACAACAAATTGATTCTATAAGGGTTCCATTTTTCTTTTTGAGGTAATCTTAAAAAACCGTCATTGTATATCTACACTTAAATGCGATGCCATTAGAGTCACTTTCTGAGCAAGTGTATTGAAAAGGTATTATTGGAGGCCAAAGTTGATGATTACAATAGATTTGTAAAAGTTACGTCATTTACTCTTGGAGTTATTTTATCCTGTTTTAACAGCCATAGCAATTACAGGTAAGTATAGCGTACCCATAATTGCTATGGTATTATTAAGTAATCATTGATAATACGATTTTTTTTCTTCTTTTCGAGTCAATGATAAAGTTCTTAAATTGTTTGGGCCCAGTAGGTGGCTACGTTAATTGCAGCATCGGCAGCATTCATTAAGTCTCCAAAGTGCAGGTGTACGTGTACTTGAAGGACTGTGGCCAACGTGCGGCTCATGTTCTGAATGGGAACGCCGATCTTATATTGAATATGCAACCACATTTCACCAAGTATTATGTGTATAGGATTTAGGGCTGTCTATTTAGGCAATTGCAATTCACGTCCACGTGGCAGATGTTCCTAGGGTTGTAATAAATCGGATGATGGTAGGTGACGTTCAACGTCGGTAATATGAATATGTGTATTGATGTTTGTCTGTAATCAAATCTTGTAAATTAAATTTGATTCATTTCCCGGTTACCGATTGAGCTGAAATTTTGCATGCATGTATAAATCACATGACAATGCCAAATTATTATCAGATGGAACTGATCTGATGATGGAACCGGAAGGTGGCTTTAGGAACTCAGTAGTTAAACGACACAATCCCATCGAGTTTGGGCTCGTATGATTCGTCTTGACGAGTATTAACTATATAGGTACAGACCGCGCTACAAAAGCTTGCTATGAAAAAAATATTTTAATTGAAAACTTGTTTTTCCCTTAGGTAATTAAGAACCAGCTTTAGATACTTTCTTATATTTCTAAGGCGCTTACCTGACAACAACATAGCTTCATCGAGTGTCGTTGTTATTTTTTCGTCAGTCCCACAATTTTTTGCACCGGTTACAGCCATTTCTTTTTGTATCTAAAAATATCATACGTGTAAAAATAAGTTTTTTTTTTTAAATGTGATACATACATACTCGTATATATATATAATTATATAAACTGGATTGGCTCGGCGATAGATTTGTTAATTCTAAATTTTTAATACGAGTTTTGCGAAAAATACACCCATGTATTATTCGCAAAACTCGTAGGATTCTATATCCAAAAAAATAATAATTAAAAACCCGATATAAAGACTAATAAAAAAAATACAAAAAACAATATGCAGTAGTTTCAAAATTACAACATGATTAACTTTCTTTAAACTGTTAAAAAACTGTATTAAAATAATTAAAATATTTTTTTTTAAGAGTGTTGTTTTAAAGCATTTAGTAACAGTAAGGTCTCCTCCACATTGGGTGCGCAAATTCGTCGAGCGTGTGAGCGACACCGACGTGAGCACCGTACGAGATCCGCGCGCGCGCTGGTTTTGCGTCACTTACACGCTCGAATAACGCGCATGCTTATTGTGAAGGAGGCCTTATCTGCGTTAGAGAATTATTTTAATGACATACAGCATAATGTTGATAAAAGGGCAGGATGATGATGAAGGGCACGTGATAGCAAATCTCGGGAAAAAATAAATAAAATAAAAGATTTGGTTTGGTTGTTTATTTGAATTATTTTTTAATTCTTGCGATAGCAATGTGTTATCTGACACCACCACATTTTGTTATAATGCTTATCAAGGTATACATCTTCACACTATCATAACCCCTTATATTCTTTATTTTTTTTATATATATTATATTTTATTGTATACCAAGATAATCACTACGCTAATATTATAAAAACGAAAATTGTATGTGTGAGTGTATGTTTGTTACTCCTTCATGGTCAAACAGCTGTACGGATTTCGATACAAATATAGCACACGGGTAGACCATTTCTTGGTCTTAGTACATTGACTTTTTTCCAGGGATATGTTCTCTTAGAATAATTTTCTATTTACGCCCGAGGGAAGCCGCTGGCAGAAGTTAGCAAATCACACTAATATTATAAAGGAGAAGGTTTTTAAGTGTGCGTATGTTTGTAACTTTTATATAATCGAACGGCTGAACGGATTTCGATGAAACTTGTTATACAGGTAGACCAATTTTGGGATAGCACATAGGATACTTTTTATCCCAGGAGTATGTACCCTAGGGATAATTAACTACTATCACGCGGGCAAAGCAGCTGGCAACAGCTAGTCAACATGATTAACGGCCTTATGGCATTCCGGGATCTCTTTCTTTGACATTTTTTTTTGACATAATTAATGTGAAAGTGCTGAATAATGTTATTTTAACTAAGGCTTCTTGAAGAAGACACTACTAATACTACACTACATAATGCACTTTTGAGGCCAAATAAAAAAAACGAAAGTAACGATTTTTATTCTTAGACAACACAGTGCAATGTGTCTTAACCTTTATTTAGTGTGAATATGCTCAGGTGTGATGTGCACAGACCAGATAACTGGTAAGTGG
Organism: Mythimna vitellina; assembly: GCA_949316375.1. NCBI lineage: Eukaryota > Metazoa > Arthropoda > Insecta > Lepidoptera > Noctuidae > Mythimna > Mythimna vitellina. The sequence goes on along the minus strand of OX438689.1, from coordinate 5,006,666 downwards.
TTTGACAGCATTGCTGGGTGGGTAAGGGTAAGGTGAATAACCCCTTATGTACCGTCCTTGAGGACGTTTTACACATAGTTTTAAAGATGTCTGTATTGTATTATGTTATAATAAGTTTACACGTTCTTCATTACAGACTAGCTTCTGGCAGTGGTAATGTCAATCAGTGATAAAGTAGCATAAGCATATTATAATATTGATAAAAAAAAACCGTGTAGTACTTTTTGAGTTTATTCATTACGAACAAACATACAAATCCTTCTTTTTATAATATTATTAATATACTCAGCTCCCCTAGCCAAGTTACGATCGTTTCGTTTACGTCGAACGCCTCGAGTAGGCCACGTCTCCGATTCCTTTGTTCAGACTAGGTAACAGAGCGTTGAGGACGTCAGAATAAAGGAATCGGAGGCGTGGCCTACTCGAGGCGTTCGACGCAAACGAAGCGATCGTAACTTGGCTAGGGAGGCTGATTTATTAAATTAAAAATAACAGCGTGTATTGATTTGAAAACAGTTTTTTTTTCTATGGCTCGCTCGTGTATTTTTAATCCATAACAGTACTTTTTCTGGATGATAGGTACTCTATGTCCGTTTTTGTCACCTAAAACTGTGAAATGTCATAGCGTGAAGTGTAACAAACACTTACAATCGCAATTATAATAATACTAGTTTGGATTGTGATCTCATAAATACAATGGGGTAATAAAAACGCAATTGTCAAAGCTATTTGCAATTTTTAATCGATTTTCATCATAAAATTTTTAATTGTCAGATTAACGTCATAACAACATCAAAGTTCTATAATAATTAATGCAATCTCAATATAATTGTCTGGTAATATTTTATTTCAACATTCAATTATTATGACATTGAGACTATTGCATTATGCAGTAAAACACACAAATGAGACTGGAGCATACATTTTTAAATAGATAAATAAAACAAATAATTTAATCAAGACATTTAAAAAAAATTAAATTATAGATCCTCAACTAGTCAATGGTTTGTTTGAAATACTTGATTACTAGGCGTGTATAAAGACTAAATTAACTGGCTGGTCATGAGAAGTTATTAAATAATTAACCACAAAATAATAACAAGCAATAATTCACTCTGTGAACTATAAAAAATTCAGATAACGCATAAAATACTGATAAAGATAGAGTCATTTTTGTTTTAATATGGATAGGCTCGCGTTTGACCATTCTCTCAACTGATGGTAAGCATTTCTGCGAAAATTAAGCCAAGAATGTCACTTTGTCTCTATAATGAAATTAATAACGCCTAAATAATAATAAAAATAATAATTAATAAATAAATATGATATATTTTATAATTAATATAATTATTAATGCTTTGTTGCATTAAGTCCGCCTATGTACCACTACTGTACATGAAGTTTAAAGAAATAATAAATAAATAACATATTATTAATATTGTGTGATATATGCCATAAAACTTCCTGAACTTAAACACTCGTGAATTAATTTGCAAAATAATGTAAAGTTAAAAAAATACCCGCAATATCTATTTAGTGCAAACAGTAACTTAGAATAGGAATTTGCATTTTAAATACAAATTTATTGTAATTAAAATTATAACACATTTGTATTATTCATTAAAATCACACTGACACTCTCTTATTATCTCTATCATTGTTTGTCGATTTAGATCAGGGATGCCAGACCTATGTTAAGCGGAAAAAAAACTGTAAACATTTTATACCTACCATTTAAGTTGACAGTTAATAATTTAAGACAATAATCGAGTTAATAGCATCTAGTTTAATTTTTTGTAGATGTATTAAATCACAAAGTTCTTTGAAGCGTATCTCTAAAGTTCTTTAGATGTACGCCATGACCATATATTTAGGTGGCTCGTCTTCAGTAAAGGTTCTTCATGAGCGTTATAAGTTGGAAAATAGTTGAATTCATCAATCAAACTAATTTAATCTCCACACACACCTAGTGAATTTGCATATTAGTGCATATTATTTAACATACAATCACCTCATCGACGCTTGCTTGGGCTCAAATGAACACCTTGTACCAGCTGCTTCTGATCCCTCACAAGCTCTACGAGTATTATTCGTAGAAATCATCATTATCTGAGGAAAATAACACTAAAACCATGTTAATATGAGGTATTTGCAATATTTAATTGTGTTTGCTACAAGCAATGATGTGGCTTTGAGTCTAAAAGACAGGTGAAATTTTTTATTTTGTAAAAAAATTCTTAATTAAATTTACCTTAAAGAAAAACTGTAAAAAATATGTTATATAATAAAAAACAAATAAAAAAATTCATAACAACTCTCACTTATATTTTTAGAGATAAAATTATGTATTAAATTATATAACTTCAGTGTACACGTTTATATATTTTACAGTATTTATTGGAGTAGATAGTTGTTATTAGTTGATAAATCTCTCAAGCTCAAAACATTATCATTTCTCCAAAATAATTGCATAAAAAATAATGATTGATAAAAATCTCAAAAATCTACTCACATATTTCCAACAAGATCGCGACAATATTCTACGCACTAGGCTTTGTTACTGAGTCGCGACTAGAGGTGACATTGCTTATATTATCTCCGGGATCAGCCGGTGACCACTACGGGCTATTTCATACCGGGCGCGATGTGACGTGATACTGGGCACACTATTTAATTTCTAGAACTTTATTCATTACGATATTTAAAAAGTAAATATTTCAGAAAGAGAAAAATAATAAATTCGAATTTCAAATTATGCTCGGTGTAGATATTTAAATTCACTCAATGAAATAGGAACATTTTTGTGTAGTAACTTGAGTTTGATTTTGTATTCACTATCTTAAAAATTGAGCGCGGGGCATCGCGTCTCGGTATGAGTAGACCCTTCAACTTCAACTCTTCATTAATGGCATTTGTGGAAAAGACACCACAATTTTGCCAATAACACGTGCAAACTATTAATAGACCATCAAACGCTGGAGAGTATTTCGCGTGAATTAATAGTAAAATAAATATATATCTCTAAACATCAAAGTTCAAAATAAAAGAATTTCTTCGCAGACGCAGACAAACATTATGACCAGACCACAGACTATGACTATGTACATGAAAGAAACTCGTAAGAGTGGTGAAAAAGAGAAAAAAAAAAGAAAAAAAAAAAAAAAAAGGAAATAAGTAGTTACAATAGTTACAACTTAATTTTATTAATTTCAATAAATTTGCATAGTTTAAATATAAAACTAGTAAACACAAAAGGAAGAAGACATTTGACCGAGGTTGGACGAGGAATATGAGTAGGAATAATTTCCCTATCAGCATCTAAAAGCTCTGTAGTTGTGTTTACAAAAAAAAAGTTTGTTCCTCCTGTTGACATTAAAGTTAACGGTGAAAATATCTCTCAGGTAAACACTGTTAAATTTTTAGGAGTTTGGTTAGATCAAAAATTATCAGGTATTGCTCACACAGACTTTGTTTCACAAAAATGCGAAAGAAACGTTAATGTTCTTCGCTCTCTTTTTGGTGTTTGGTGGGGTGCTCACCCATATTCTCAAAAACTGATCTACAATGCTATAGTCCGTAGTCATTTTGATTATGGTATGTTCCTATTAGATCCTTGTAACAAATCTGGCCTTCAAAAACTCGATAAAATCCAATCAAAGTGTTTACGGATTATTCTTGGGGCGATGAAGTCGTCACCAATAAATGCCATGCAAGTTGAGTGTGTTGAACCTCCCCTCTCGATTCGAAGACAATTTCTGGCAAATAGATTTATTTTTAAACTTGTGCAAAATTCTGAGCATCCCCTCCTTGGTAAGCTGGACCAATTATCATCCATCTTTGACTCTTGTAGTCGTCGTTCTAATATTGAACTTCCTTGTCTTCTTCGTGCATACCTTCAATTCACTCGTCTTTCTAGCCCACTTTTTCAAAGCCCTATTTTATATCTATACTCGGTGCCTTATAATGCCTTGGTATTCCATCCGGAGATCATTTTGGACTTTGGAATTCACAAAAATACCTTAGAACCGCATAAGATGTTTGTCCAAAAAGTTTCCTCGAATTATAATAATTGGAATATTATATTCACTGATGCTTCCAAAGTCTCCGATGATAGCCCTGTAGGAGTTGCTGTTTGGATTCCTCATACAAAAATTATTTTAAACTATAAGTGCCCATCTGTTACATCCGTTTTTACAGGTGAATCAATTGCTATTTTCGAAGCCATTTCATTTGTTTTGTCTCATAAGTTAAATAACTCCATAATTTTCTCTGACTCAAAAAGTTGCCTTCAAGCCATTTTATCTAATCCTTTCAGATCTAAGTCAAGATTCCCTATAATTTTAAAAATTAGAGATTTGCTATTTCAATGTCATGAACTTGGTATTAATGTCGTCATAGCTTGGATTCCCGGTCATGTCGGTATTCTTGGTAATGAGTCAGCTGATTCATGCGCCAAAAATGCTGTTCTCACTGGCTCTCTTGCCCACTCTGAGATTTATTCCCATGACATTTGTACTACTCTTCCTCTAATTTTGTTTAAATCTTGGTCCAAGGCATGGCAAATCTCTAAGTCCATAAAGGGTAAATTTTATGGAGATATACAACCCGAGATTCCCCGCAAACCGTGGTTTTTCAAATACCAATTGGAAAAAAAAATCACTACCTCAATTATTTGTCGTTTACGTTTAAATGAGTAGACCCTATGTCACTCGAAAATTCAACTTTGTAAACAGGTTATCTGCTAAATCTAGGTAATGGAATGATTTAATACTCGTAAATTATTTTGCCACTGGTTTATAGTAATTGGTAATGGTTTAGCTACTTACCCATGAAACATGAACACATATATTGCGGCCCACAGCAAGGACCAGATGAAAAAGTCCTGCCTATATCCCAATTTAGACTTTTTCACCTGGTCCTTAATAAGTATTTCCTAGCCGCCTTTTTGTAATTAAAAAGAAAAGAAAGAAAGAAAAATATTTTATTTGGCATACGTACACAGATACACACAAAATTAATTCTTAAACTACTGATTCAAATTTAATAAAATTTTAAATAGACCGTGTTTATACAATACCTGCTTGGTTACTGAAAATTCAGGCTTCTAGTTTTATATACAACGAAGTTATAGGACATTGAAAATGGCTTGAACTGTTTCGAGAAAAGGATGGTACGGCCGTGCCACTTTTTTGTTCGCCTTGGTGGGGGCACTGCCGTGCCCCCTAAAATCGAATACCTTTCCAAAATCAACAACACTCAAAGTCAAAACTATATTTTTATGAACGGACACAAATCCGTCCTCTCTCTACAAACGATAAGACAATTCTAATTATTGATTTATTACATCGTTTATGTTGATTAATAATCTAATTGAGGTGCCTTGAGAAAACGCAAATTATCGTTTAAGTATAAGTCATCAACTCGTCAGCGCAATATTTTCCTTTGTAAAAATTACTATTCTTATTGGGGCAGAATGAACATGTTTTGTGTATTTCTTTCCTCTGTCTTTTTAATGAACTCAATAAGTCTGCTTACTTAGTTTCTCAAAAATGTTTTTTTTTTTAAGGCTGGAGATCACTGACATCTCTTTGAGCCGCGCGTGGAACAGTAGGCGCTGTCGACGACTTCGGTTCGGTCCGGGCGGTTACCGGACGGTCGGAAGGCGAGCTCCCCATTGCTCGCCACCCGCAAGTCCGCGCCTACGGTGGCTGGAAATCGGGATCGGTATCCCGGCGGCGGTTGGGGCGCGAGGACCGCTGCCTCACGCGATCGGCCGCCTCTTTGGCTAGCATTACTGCTTTGCAGAAGGAAGTGACCGCCTGCCACTCCTCCTCGCTTCGGACCATGGCCTGTACCAAGGCCCGGCGCGAGAGATCGCCGCCGCCGATCACCCCTACGAGGACACGGCGTTGCTCTACCCACGCGGGGCACACCTCCACCGTGATCTGACTGGAGTCAGATTTTCTGATCCTTGACTGCTCGTACCGCCTGTCAAAGATACGTCAATGATAGCTGGGACTAAGGGATTAATGTACTTTACGAGGCACGTAAGAGTCGTGTACGTTAACCCATCATTGTACCGACCTCAGCAGGTTGCGGGTTGGTGAATGAATATCACATTTCTTCGAATAAACTCAACAATCGTTGCTCCAATTCAAAGTTTGACCCAAGTGACAGTTTATTTATTTAAAACTTTATGCACTAATGAAATTTATCATTGTACAAAAGCGGACTTAATGCCTTAGGCATTTTCTACCAGTCGACCTTAGGATGGTGCAAATATATAACATGGCAGGTGCAGCTTAATAGAAGACTGACAGAGAGGAAATAAAAACAATAATAAATATATACTTATACAAATAAAGAATGATATTGAGAGAAAAACGAATACAACAAATCAAGAGTGCGATGAATCTATCAACTTCTTGCGAAAGTGTTCTCGTGCTTTCACTTTAAAGGACAACCGACTGGTTGCCGTCCTGATGTTCAAAGGGAGCGCATTTCAAAGGGAGATCTCCGGAATAAAGAAAGAGGAATGGACAAACCCAGAGCGGTGCGTCGGACATCGTAGAAGACGATTATTTGTAGATCGAAGATTTTTATTGTGCGCAGAGCAAAGAAATTGAATTTCTGAAGTCAGATAAGAAGGAGAAGAAGGGTTATCTAGAAAAGAAAACAGAGTTGTCAAGGCTCTTAACGCTCTACGCTGGCGAATGGGTAACCGTTTTAAAAGTGATCGATGCGTTGATACATGATCATACTTACGAAGGTTGAAGACGAATCGAATGCAGTTATTCAGAAGGCGGTCCAGTTACCACATGATAACAGTCGCTCGGGGCAAACATTATTAGCTACGAGCTATTTCATGAACATACAGATTTTATTATTATCAAAGGACAAAAACATTACTTAAACCACTCAATAACAATACAAGTTAATTTGCTTTGTTAATACTTAATCGTCACACTGAGGACAATACCTGAGCAAAATAATTTTAATTGTGTTATGATTTAATTCGCAGTTATTTATCATGATAGTTACTTCAGTGTCTTAGTGTTGTCCAATTGAGAGCAGTGGTAACGACCCCGACTTACGAGTTGTAGGTCACGGGCTCAAATCCAGCACAGACATATTACTTTGTGTAATTTTTAAGGTTTCGTACCACAAATGAAAAAAACGGAATCCTTATAGGATCACTTTGTTGTCCGTCCGTCTGTCTGACCCTTTATTTCAGGAACGCATGAAGGAGTCGAATTGAAATTAAAATCACATACTCAAGTCTGCGGTCCCTTGAAGCTATGAAAAGATCAAACTTCTAAGACAATGAGAAAAATAGATCGTGTATTTGGACACTCTTAAAGGAATCAAAATTGATAGGGTACTTCCCATTGACCTACAATCCTGAAATTTGGCATGAAGCAAGATCTCATAGCACAAGAATAGGAAAAAATCTGAAAACTGTAAATTTGTAGTTACGTCACAAAAAAAAACTTTTTGCGATTCGGAAAAATCTTCGCAACTCGTTTCGGGAATTAAACTGTTTTCTCCGACTCACACTTGTCCAGTTTTTTTTCTACACCACTCTCAAAACAGTGAAAGAAAACATCGTGAAGAAGACATGTGACATCCACCAACTGTCACTGCGCACGCGTTGTGGATTACGGTTCATACCCCTCCTAGAGAGGAGTCCTGAGTCCCAGCAGTGGGAACATGCTGATTATATAGTTACTTGCGCTATAGTTACTGAGCATCTTGTGACACCTGTTTAATTAGTCAAAAGAATTAACGTGGCCCAGAAACACAAAGGGCAACTGAAGAAACACTGGTGGGTTATAGTCAGTAAAGTCTGACTCTCAAATCAAAGCCATTTGAAGGGAGTAGGGAAAACAACCGAAAAACTATCATGAAGTTATTTTTTTTTTTGCAAATATTTTAGTCATACGAAGTCCCAGCCGTTTCCGAGGAGTAGGCTTCAGAAAGTCAATGTTTCATGGCACTAAATGGGAGTAAGGGCCTCAGGTGTCTTCAAGGCTAGAGTGAATAGAGGGCCTGTTCAGTATAGCCTTGAAGACACCTAAATTATAATCGGACAGGAAAACCGCAGCGGGCAAATTGTTTCAGTCCTTCGATTAACGCTGTATAAACGACGAAGCGAAACGCTTAGTCCAAACCGTAGAGGTGTTAACAATGCAAGGATGGACACTCGCCGTACGTCGGGTTGTCCTATGGTAGAAAGGTGATGCCGGAATCAAGTCATGTAATTCCCGCGCACCCTCTTCAAAGTGCATCCTGTAGAATACCGAAAGGCTGGCTACCCTACGCCTGTGCCCCAGGCTTTGTAGATTGGACTTAACCATTGTCCTCATCTCATACTAATTGTAATCTAGTACTTGTCTAGATATTTTATTTATTTTATTTTATTTGGGTGGCTTACAGCTAACAATACAAAATATATAACGATAAAGTAAATCACGATGAGCCATTTACAAGCCTCCACATATAATATGAGAGTATTGTTGAAAGTTACAGTTAAAAAAGAAGTAATTGAGATATACAAAGTTTGGTAGGAAAATAATACAGAAGAAAATAATGTAATGCAATTACAAAACAATGCTTTTAGACATAACAATGTTTATAGATGCTAAATTGCTTGCAAACTGAGGTGTGTTGTTTGACTAAATTGAGATAGATATTTTTATTTTAAGATTTCTTCTTTTTTTTAATCTTAAAACCCCCGCTTTTCTTAAAGAACGTTTCAAGTTCATTTCATTTCATGATACACATACTAGATATCTTAGGTCATTGTAAAACTTGAGGCTAGAGATTTGAAGCCACTCCATCAATTTTTATGACAAGTCGTTTGCAGTTCAAGCAGTGCGACTGTAGAATGCTTTGCCCGTGTCAGTAAGGCAAGCTCAAACACTCACAATTCTTAAAAATATGGTTAACGATCGAACTAGTTATATCTTATTTGTTATTGATAATCAAAACAAAGGCAAATAGATCATTGCACACTTGAGAGTTTGTTTCCACGGATTTATGTATCAGTATTTAATCAGAATCACGTGCTAGTTATAAAGGTAATATCAGGGGAATGTCTCTAACTCCTTATTATTAATCACTTAACTCCTATTTCCATGAACACCTACGGTAAGATATGCCTACAGATGTCATGTCGATCTGAAGTCGATTGGATAAGAGCTTAAACACACGAGCGGAATGTTACCAATGGCCAGAGATAACTGCAGCCACCGGCAGCTGTTGACATTTCAACAAATGAAGATCAGCGGCAGCCGTCGTGTGTGTCAAGCGACGCTACAGGTCAACGGCTTTTTTTTTAATTTATATAAACCAGTGCTTGACTGCGATCCCACCTGATGGTAAGCGGAGATGCAATCATAAATGGTCAAGCGCACTAGTTTATTAAGAGCCTATTCACTCTAGCCTTGAAGACACCTAAATTATAGTTGGACGGCATTACCTCTGCCGTTGGCAACATACCGCTCATGTGTGAGATCTTAATCGATTTTTCAGATCTATTTTGAACATTGCATCGATTCAATAAATCTATCCTTTAAAATCAGACTGATGTAACTAGCAGCAAAGTTCCATAACCGGTTCTTAAGTTTTTTAATTTTTTGCATTCTTATCGGAGGCAATATTTATGGACGCATTAAAAGATGGCGTTTCCTAAGTCACTACTCACTCACTTGTGAAATGTGGATCCCAGTGTAGGGTTAATCTAATCATTCTATAGATATGCTGTGAAACTAAAAATATTTAGTGAGTAAATACTAATATGTACTTGTACTATGAGACCTTGCTTCATGCAAAATTTCAGAATTCTAGGTCAACGGGAAGTACCCTATGAATTTAGATTTCCTTGAGTGTCGAAATATACTTTTTGGCAACGTAAACGTATAATGTGATAAAATAATGTACTTTCGCTTTTACAATAATAGAATGGATTAAAATTTACAATTTACAGCTGACAGCTAAAAATATTGCATCCGCCATATTGCAGCAGACCTCACATTTTCCAATACACCTCGTATTGAAATAGTTTCTAACTCTCACGGAAAGGTAACGTGCTCATGACAGAGCAGATAAAGGCTAGCACACGTGACCGGAACGAAACAAAGCACTACAGTTACCCTATGCTTGGTATTCCGCCAGTGTGCACCCGCCGTGTATCACTGGAATTTCGCGAAGTTTGTAATCGTGGGTAATCGATGGATGACTCATGCTGTTCTGTTCTAAAGAGGGTCTTTTCATCGGAAAGTAATATGCGAATAGTTTGATTACATATTCCGCTTTTAGCGTATCTCTTTGTTCAATTGTCAGTGTTCTTACGAATTTGGGAGTGTCGAATCAATAAGATCTTTGGACGAGTCCATGCCGAAATCATTATAAATAGGTGGAACGACAGTGTAGTAAGACTAGTATTACACTGCACCGCATTCCGTCGCGGGTCGTCATGTATGGGGACAGATTAGCACGGGGCCGCTGGTTTTAACATTGCAAGCAAGTGAGTATCTCGATTTGTATAGAAGACACGCCTAGGACAACATACTGGCAACGTGTCGACGTGTCAAAGTTAAAATCTGTGTCCCAGTGCTACACGACGGAGTGCGGTGTAATATTCGACTATTTCTTCAATATCTATGTCAGTGAAAATTTTTAATATTCCTTTATAATTGAGCTCGTCGTGAGGTGCTGCAGCTGCGGCTACACAGGACTTCAAGCGGTAGAAAAATACATTGTTGGCAACTATATTTTCGAGTCGTTTGGGGTTGATACTTTCGGGCTTAAAGTCACAAATTAAATAAATATCTCTCTGAACGCCTTGTTGACACTTCGAGTGACCATGTGTGCATAACATCAGAACGTGGCTATGCTGTACCTAAGTCTTTTGGGTACCCAGTCGACAGCAATACAAAGCAGTTTTTCGACGCAATTTTATTTTCGTTTTATAAATCGTAGCCCTACCACTATGTCGTGGATGCATTCAGACACAACAACAACACAACACAAAAGGCTTAGAGTCATCCTAAAGGCAATGGAAAGGGCTATGCTTGGAGTTTTCTTGCGTGATCGAACCCGGAATGAAGATATCCGCAGGAGAACCAAACTAAAGTGATTGCCACTTGGCAGGGTATATTGCTCGCAACAAATAACTGAAAGATACTGGAGTGGCGACCGCGTACTGGAAGACGTAGCGTTGGAAGGCCTACAAAGTGGACCGATGACCTGGTAAAGGTTGCGGGAATCCGATAGATGCGAATCGCACAGAACCGTTCATTTTGCCGACACTTGGGGGAGGCCTATGTCCAAAAATGTCTTTTGGCTGAAATGATGATGATGATGATTCAAAAACCTTTGTAAACTATTAAAGATATCCGGATCCAAAACACTATGTGGAGTCCATGCACAGCGCAGCAGCCCATCGTTCAACCACTGTGTCAGCCACATCAGCGGTTACTGACGACGAAGATTGTTTGCAGTTAGTTTTAATTAGTTAACCTCTAGCGCGTATAGGTGTATTATTATTACGTAATTTTTAAATCGCCAAAAGAATAAAAAATAAATAAAAAAACTTTTCTGGATTTTTCTTGGAAAAACGAAGATATAAACAAAATTTCCGACCTCTTTTAATTTCATACACCCGTGTATACAGTATGACAATAAGTGTTTTTCAAGGTCATTCAGGTCTCAAAATGAATTCTGTAAAAAATTGAAGGAGCGGAGAAAACGATAAACAGAAGAGATAAAAATATAGCACGTACCTCCCATCTGCCTCCACTCTCCCACATTCTTCACAATAATCAAACCTAATTCGGAATTCACGAGCACATCCGAGTGTTGTATGTATTGCTCGGCTGTATGTGTTGCTCAACTGTATGAATTGCTCAACCGTATGTATTGCTCGACTGCTCGATATTTCGCGTCACGCTCGCAATATGTGTCGCGGGGCTTAAGTTCTGTGTCCACTGGTGGAGTTGGATGTGGGTTTTTGGGATGGGCAGAGTTATGGGTTATATTTTTGTAGTTTGTAGAAAATAGTCGATATGTTTCACTATTACACTGCCTTTAGTGAGCTAGAACAGTTTAGACCTATCCCATAAAACTATGGCTATATGTTTTACTAAAGAATATGGAATTAAAAGGTAATTTAACCGTCAGGACCAGAGTACTGGTCAAATTATCTTATGATAGCAGAATATAGTAATCTTTCTTTCAGATAATACAAACCATAAAATTAAATAGAACAATGAGATCGTTAGTAAAGTTGTTAGTGTTTACGTAATACAAAATTTAATATAAAAATCTTTTTGCCGAATAAATAACTTAAATTAGCTGAAACCGGTGTTTCTGATTTAGTTTTTTCGTTATTTTACATTAACTTGTGGTCTTCTACATCAATTCCATTTTATCAAGTAATACTTCTTGATGAAAATATCAAATTGCTATATTTGTGCTCATAGTATTTTAGGAATTTCCTCAATATCTCCTGGATCCTATCATCAAAACTGGATTTAGATCAAAATCAAAATCTGGTGGTATTTTAACAAATAAAAAAAGAATTTTCCAAATGTTGATCTATTAATGATAGAGTTCTGAAATAATAAACATAAAAACGGAAAGCGGAACCCGGGGCCCTGGGAAAAAGGCAATGAAGGAACAGGAGTGGGTTTTTAGTCAGTAAGAGTCTGACACTATCTCCCGCTCCACCCAAGAGCGGGGATGTCATTAGGATGATTTTCCCACCCAAAAAAAAAAACGAACAATTAAAAACAGAACGTAGAACAGGTAATAGGTCTAGTACGCCAACGGGCTCTGCTTATCATTGATGCTGCTCCTCTTCGAAGACATCACCAATGACGGCCTCCGCAAATATTATAAAGGCACTGCAGTAACTGGGATGACGGCCACCGCAAATATGGCAGCGGCACTCCTGTAATTTTTTTATATATCGGGGTTTCCTTCACACTGCCATCAGAGCGTTATTGTACTGAACACGGAGGGCGCCGCACGGCGAGCTATACCGTCCAGCCGTCCGGACCGAACTTGGTTTATCGACGGCGCATAGAGTTCCACGCGCGCCTCAAAGAGATGTCAGCAAAACCATAAGTAAGCTTTTTACGCTGCCATACACGTGATACCTCTTCAACAATTTTTCTCTCATCACAAAAATAATAAAAATTCCTCGCACCGAATGCCTTCAGCAGCTCAGTGCGTAAGTTACCCAAGACAACCTTGATCACAGATCGAAGGCGACACACGGTACATTGAATATCCGCCACGTTCGGGTACCTATTACGTGAAATGCGTACGGCGATAGTCTCCCATCTCTCTAGATATTCGAACTACGGAAAATAGTCGTAAATTGTACGTATCTTTGTATGAAAAAATTGTATACATCTCGCGGTACCGCTATTGAAAGCTTGAGTTTTCGAAGATAGGTGCCCCGGGAAATAGGGTGTCGTGTGTTAGGAATATATGACGCGGTTTTTAAAGGGAAGATACGAAAATTGTTTCTAGGCACTCGTTTTTACTTCGCCGCCGCAGTTCACTTCAGTTTATTGTGGATTCTGATGAAAATTCGAGCGGTTTTTTGCTGGAAGATATTTTTATACAACGATAACAGTGTTCCAGGTATTTTTGCGTTTTAAAAATAATGTGGTGCTGGTTACTTCGTGTTTACCTACTCGGAAATAAAAGATTACTAGATGGAAACGCAAGAGAAAATGTTAAAACAAATATTAGATGCTAAGAACTTTTATTTTTGAGGTGGAAAATCATTATTATGTAATGATTTATTCCTCTTCCGCTGTGGGTGGAGTGAGAGTGAGTGTCAATTTTTTACTGATTAATACCTACTTGTATTCTTTCAGTTGGAGTTTTGTATTCCGAAGCCGTGATAACTCTTTTGAACAATTCCGCAGCACTACAATTTTTTGAGAGTTCACTTTGTTGGGTAGTCAGCCAACCTTTCGATGTTTTACTAAATGGATTTTGGAGAGTGTGCGCGGGATTTATATGAGTTGATTCCGCCATCGGACAACCCAACGTATGGCGACTGTCCACTCTTTTCACATTGTTAAGACCTCTACGGTCTGGACTAAGCGTTTTGCCTCATTGTTTATACCGCGGACATCGAAGGACTGGAACAATTTGTCTGCTGCGGTCTTCCCGTCCAATTAAAATTTCGTTTTTTTCAAGGCCAGAGTGAATAGGTTTTTAATAAACTAGTGCATCAGGTGGGATCGCAGTCAAGCACTAGTTTATATCATTAAAAAAAAAGATACAAGTAAACGATATCCCCACTAGTTAAATTACTTCTAAACTCTGCAGAAAACTAAATCAGAGATCATTGGCCGATCTCCTTAGAGACAACACTTAAGAAATTAAAAACAAAACTTCAACACACAATAAAGCAATTTAAGTCAACGAACACACTCCTTCGTCGCAAGTATCACCTACACACCAGGTTCAGCAATAAGTCAATTGCTGTAGCATTCCCCTCACGTAGCTAATATTGTTTAGGGGATAATACTTTTACCTGGCCGGAATTATGTTGTGTCCCCCATCGAATTAACGGCCGTCCGTCTGTTGCCAGCCTTGGACGCTAATTGAGGTAAGTTTGGGAGCTGCTGGTAGAATTGGTCTGGTATTGGTGATATGTTTTCAAGGTATTGTAGGCTTCATTTGTTCCGATTGGATTGAGTTTTTCAAGGTTTTTCCAAGCGCATAATGTGCTCCCACACGAAACTGCGATGCGATACGACGCCGCATTGCAAAAACCTTCGAGGCGATTTTATCCGGCAAGGCATCGGTTCAGGTGTCCACACAATGTGCGATGCGATTCGCAAGTTCTTGCGATTGCACTTTTGTATTTAGGCCCTAAGGCCGTTTGAAACAACGACTTGGCTATGTCAGTTTTGCTTAACTATAATATCTTATACAGCCGAGGAATTTTCGGAACCCGTAATTACACCACATACTTGCATCAACGTTTTTTTTATCTCTCTATCGCAAAAATGGGAGTAGATCAAAGCGTCAAACTTTGTATTGTACTTATAGTGGTAACGCTCAAGTATGACAGCATAAAATGAAAACTAGTCAAGAGTGAGTGTTCGCAATGCCGCATTTTTCAACATTTGCAAATTGTATTGGATACTTGTCGTTTGCCTTTGATTTAGCGTTTTGAAATTTCTCAAGAAGCAAGTTCATCCGATGGTAAGGAGTTCCTTATACGCCTGTCCGACTCGCACGAGACCGGTTTCTTCAAGGTATTTTTTTTAATGGTTTTATTTTTATTTTATTTTTTACTATGGTTTGCGCTTGACCTCTATCTCACGATAATGTGGTCGACGATGGAGCACGTTTGCTTAGAAGTAACCCAATCACCGCCCGCGCGCGCGTTACGTCCGCCTTTGTGCTTTATGTTGCATGAAGTTTAATAAATAAATAAATTAATAAATCGCTCTTGTCTTAACGACTTCAGGTTGAAACTATCAGAAAACACAGACTCCGGCAGAGAATCTCACTCCTTAGCTATACGCACAATGAATGTTATACACGTACATTGATTGTCATCTTCATTTGTTTTGGTTAGTTTGCAAAACCTCATGTTGTGCCCATAAAGCTAGATAAGAACAAGAACTAAAGCTAAGAAAGTTTAGCTTAGTTTTCATAGCCGAGGTAATTTTTCATACGTATATTCATGTCATGGCTTAAATAGTTGGCGGTCTATACACCAGTATGAAAAAATACTTCTCGCGAGCTTAGCTCCTTTGGGTTCGAAATAGTTACCACGGGCCTGGGATAAAAAAGATCACTGAAGGAACAACTAAATAAACATAGTGTTTAGTCATGAAAAGTCTGACACGCCTTCTCGCTCTTTGAAAATAAGGGATGAGAGTTAATTTTTCCACAGAAAAAAAACCTAAAGCTAACTTGGCTTAGCTGTTTGTCTGCAACCGGCTTCAATATCAACCAAAGTAATTTAGTAGCTAAACTTTTCTTCTCTCTAGTTTTTTTTTTTGACGTCGTATGTCTTCAAATGTCTTCTCCCGCTCTGAAGTGGATT
This sequence comes from Mythimna vitellina, assembly GCA_949316375.1. NCBI lineage: Eukaryota > Metazoa > Arthropoda > Insecta > Lepidoptera > Noctuidae > Mythimna > Mythimna vitellina. The sequence goes on along the minus strand of OX438689.1, from coordinate 4,990,573 downwards.
CAAAAGGGTTTGTCAGACTTTTACTGACTAAAACCCACCTAGATTTTTTAATTTGCCCTTTGCGTTCCGGGGCTAATGTCTTTTTAACGTCAATGTTGCGATTTGAGGTGTACTGTCAGAGATAAAAATTGGATTCCAACGAAGAAATACAATTGTTGGCTTTGCTACTTCAACGGAAATTACGTAAAAGAAAAACGAACGCTTGCTACTAAAGACTCACGACGTCGACGTCGTGAAAGTGTGACGTTGTCATTGGTCAAAAGTTCGATACACGCGAACGTTTGCAAAACGCCAGTGGAATAGCAGCCTAAGTATTCTCGAGTTTCATGACTTACAACAACATATATTACTATGATTTTATTTTTGTTAAGTAATGTAAGAATATTCAATTTTAAAAGAAATTAATTTTCCATACACATGTAGATTTTCCAGTAACGTGAACTTCACTTAATTTTCATACTAGATTCCTCACATGATAACTTGATTTCGTTGAAAGTAATTTCAGCACGTATCCACGTAGGTAGACGTGACCTTTACTTCCATATCAAATCTAATGCCACCCACTGTAAAATACCGTTCTATTTTCAACAGATATTGCACTGAGAATTCCCTATTTACTTCGAAGACAACAGATATCAGATTGACGGATTCAAAATCAAATTTCCCCCAGTCCGTACCAATTATAGCAAACACAGGATGTTCTGATTTAATTATAGAGCACCTTTAAATGGATCTGCCTGTTATTTGCCTAACCCGGGAACGAACTACCCTCCGAATTAGTATTCTGTTCACTCTCTCCTGTTACGGTGGTAAACAATACGACGCTCGTCTTCTTGTCCTCAATAATGTTTAATTTATTGGCACTGTTTTGGATTTTAAATTGGCTGGTTATGATTGGTCGTGACGTTTGTTTGAATAGACTTCAGAAAAACTAGGGATGGATATATTTTTTATTTTATTTTATTATTTATGTACACACACATAAATACGAAAGATAGATACATTCTTATAAAAATTGAACAAAGGTATAGCTTATTTCTAATAGAGATTTCTTCCAGCAGACCTGCGAAAGGAGAAATAGGAAGAAATGTAGACAATAGTGTGTAGAAATAATAAAAGAAGAGTGTGAGAAATCTTAAATTAAAATAATAAATACTTATATACCTATATATACCTTATACTAAAAATAAAAACATAATGCATATAAGTACATATATAATTATCAAACTAGAGATATGGATATTTTTCTTGAAATGATATAATACTGTAAATCGTCATTTCAGTCAGTTTTATTTTAGACAAGATTTTTCACTCATTCAGATTAACGTATTTTCTCTTTGTTAAAGTACGCTAATCTTGGACTATTAAACCTCAGATAGGTGCTTTAGGAGTCAAAATGTGAGGTACGGAACCTTAAAAATATAGGTACGTATAGAATACTACTAACGCCCAACAAACATTGCTTCTAATAAGAAATTACTCGAATGCGTTTAGAGGCCCTTCTATGACGTCGCTTTGTTGTGCCAGTAAGTCACTCTGACCTCGTGTACTAACTTCAAAAGAGGTCAGAAAATCAATCATCATCATCATCAATCGTGTCAATTAAAACATTAGTATTCAGATATATGTGACAGCATTAGTGGCGCAGTGGTAACGGGCCCGACTTACGATTTGAGGGTCGCGGACCGTCCTGGTTACCGGACGGTCGAGCTACTCATTGCTCGCCGTCCGCAAGCCCGCGCCTGTGGTGGCCGGAAATCGGGATCTAAATCCCGGCAGCTAGGGCACGAGAGCCATTACCTAGCGCCCGCCTACTCTGCTAGCATTACTTTCGCAGATGGAGGCGGCCGCTTGCCACTCTTCCTCGCTCCGGACCATGGGCTGTACTAAGGCCTGACGCGAGAGACCGTTGAAGCCGAGCGCCCCCACGAGGACTCGGCGGAGCTCTGCCCAGGCGGGGCACATCTCTACCGACCCCGCCTGTTACGATAAATGTAATTAAATTTTGGCAGGAGCGAGCACGCGCACTTTTCCGCACTAGTGCGAAACACAGAAAATTGCGTGCCTAAAAAGATAAGAGCGGATTTCCGAGCAAGTGTATTGAAAACATAATTATTTCAAAACGATTTCATTGACATAATATTTTAAAAACGGAACACCACATAAACTTAATTGCATAAACAACGATTGCGTCACTGCTTACCTTAGCACTGGTTTATATAACAAAAAAATAAAAAAAAAAAACATGGCAGCAACAGTTTTTTAATCCGCAATATTGTTGTTGATATATTAATTTTTATTTTTCGTATGAAACGTGGGAAAAAGCAATAGTAGTAGTGGCGGGATTTCCACAATATAGATTGCCGTTTTAATAAACAACGGGCTAGCACGTTTTCGATTTCAGCGGTATTATTGCTCGAAACAAATATTAGTTGAGATTTTCGGTACCTCAGTTTGGTGCAAGGGTGCGATGGTAGGTTTGTAAACATGTTTTTAAGTGTTTTACGTTTAGAGAGCTGTGGAGAGTGTAGAACTTCAATTAAAATATATATATATATATATATATATATATTATGTGAAATTATCAGGCTAAAGAATTTTTCAAAAAATTAAGCACGTCTGCGAATGCTCTCTACAATCTGTCCAAGATAGTTAACATCATCATCATCTTTCTGCCCTTGTCCCATCTTATTTGGGGTCGGCGCAACACGTTTTTTTCTTCCATTCTATCCTGTCAACCGTCATACTATCACTAACTTACTTTTCTTTCATATCACTGTTCACACAATCCATCCATCTTTTCTTTGGCCTCCTTCTCCTTCACCACCCATCCACATGTATACTCATAACTATTTAGTAACATGCGTAAGTTAACATTGATACTTTAAAGGTTGCATATCACGGTTTGGTGGTTTCTGTTCTTAGGTTTGGTGTAGTATTTTGGGGTAATTGTTCAGAAAGAGAGTCTATATTTAAAGCCCAAAAACGGTGCATACGATTCATTTTTATTCTCAAGGTTACAGATAGTGCATTCCAATTTTTTAAGAAACACAAAGTACTAACTTTTCCTAGTATATACATTCTCAAAGTAGCTATGTTCGTTAAAACTAACAAGCATCTATTTCCTGCATTGAATGTTACGAGGAAGCGAACTACTACTATGAGATCAAAATATCAGGGTTTATTATGTACTGGTAGTTGAAGGGGAATCGTTTGTCTTGGTATGGTCATGTAAAGAGGAGAGATGAAACGCATTTTACTAAAAGTGTCATGAGTATACATGTGGATGGGTGGAGAGGGAGAGGGAGGCCAAAGAAAAGATGTATGGATTGTGTGAACAGTGATATGAAAGAAAAGGAATTTAGTGATAGTATGACGGTTGACAGGATAGAATGGAAGAAAATAAAAAACTTTTTACAAAAAAAGAATAACCGACTTCACTAAAAAAAAAAATACTAAAAGGATCAAAATAACTTTAATTTCGGAAATCGGTGTTTTTCGGTATTATTTGTATCTTATTGAACACCGACTTCCGAAATTAAAGTTATTTTGATCCTTTTAGTATTTTTTTTTTTAGTGAAGTCGGTTATTCTTTTTTTGTAAAAAGTTTTTTATTTCGCACTTTTTAGTTATATACTTACAAACAGAGTGCCTATTTCTCATGATAATTCCAATTAACCCAAACACTGCTAAGTTACATTGTGTTATTATGAAGTTCCTGTGATAGTACCTTATAGCCAAAGTGCATCTCATGACAATTCTAATAAGCCCAAACACGGCTAGGTTACATTGATTAATTGCGGAGTTCCAGTGCCTACCTTCCGGCTCCATCATCATCATCAGATCACTTCGATGATACCATTTTCAACGTAACTATTCAGAACCATTCATTTATTTGTATTGTCATAGTCGCTTAACTATCTTCATTGTGATATCTATACGAGTAAGAAGTTCCGTTGACTATTTCTGGTTTTGTTCATCAGTTTCACTTCATCAAATGTTACTTTTTGACTGTAAATACTTAAGTTCTCGATGAAAATAAAAAAAATCACTATATAGTTGCCTTTAATATTTGAGGAGTTCCCTCGATTTCGCCAAGATTCCATCATCAGATCCCAACTGGGTGACTATGGGATCATTTGGGAAGTATACCCTTTCCAACAAACAAAGAATTTTTCAAATCGGTTGGCAAGCAACGAAGTTATGCGCGAACAAACATAAAAAAAAAATACAAACATCCGAATTGAGAACCTCCTCCTTTTTTAGAAGTCGGTTAAAAACGTGTTGCGCCGACCCCAAATAAGATGGGACAAGGGCATGATGATGATGATGATGATTATGTACTGGTAGTTATAACACTGCATTACTTAAAAAAAAAAAAAATTATTGGTATGGCACCTATTATATTTATCAGATTGCCAAATTGTAATAAGGATCAGCCCTTAATAAAATTTCCCTCTTGCATAATGTGCTCTTTTCCCCTTCTACCCCTCACTTCAAAGAACGGTTCCAATTTCCTTGCGACTCCCACATGAAAGTTCTTAGGTCATCGGATAACTTGAAACTTAAAATGCCAATGCATTCGACTACTTTCCTGAATAAGTCTTTTACTGTCCAGGCCGCTCGTCTATGGAATGCATTGCCTGTGGCAATAAAACGTGCGCAAACACTGCCTGTATTCAAAAGGCTTGTGAAGGATCATTACTTGTCACTGTGATCATGTCTTCATTATCACTTATTCTCTTACCTATATATTTATATTTTGTATGTATGTGTATCTATTTTAGTATTAAGCATCAAGTTTTGTTTACTTTTATATTTGCACCAAGTGCAACCCCATTTTGTGTCCAGGCAGTCTCTATCCATTCTGGGTTGCCTGGAAGAAAGTGTAGTGCTCTCAAAACGGTGAAGGAAAACATCGTGAGGAAACCGGCATGTCCAAGAACCAAGAATTCAAAGACATGTGACAGTCACCAACTCGCATTGGGCCCGCGTGGTGGATGGACGGCCCGTTCCCTGTCCTAGAAAGAGAAGGCGGGAGTCCCAACAGTGGGAACATTAAAAGACTGATTATGCTTATGGTTATAAAATATGTTTATTTTACATAGACCTACATGGACACTAATACTCGTGTTCCTAAGTGATAAAAAGTCATAAGATAGTTCATAGTACCAATTGGTTGTTTCCTATAAGGCAACTAAAGAAGAACCGATAAGCAACTCCGGTCATTATTTAAAAAAAAACCGGGCAAGTGCGAGTCGTAATATTCGATATTAGCGACTTTTCCGAATCGCAAAAAGAGAACTCGTAACTACAGTTTCCAGATTTTTTCCTCTACTTGTGCTTTGAAACCTTGCTTCATGTCACATTTCAGGATTCTAGGACAACGGAAAGTACCCTATAGGTTTTGAAACTTCCGCCAAAATGTCTTATCTTTAAATTGCTTTGTCTTAGAAGTTTGATTTTTTCACTGTTGCTTAGGATGGCAGGTTTGGGTATTATATATTAATTTCTACTTTTTACTTCCATGCGTTCCTGATAAAAAGGGTCTTGACAGATGGGCAGACACACAGATGGAAAGTCGGAAAACAAAGTGATCCTATAAGAGTTACATTTTTGTCGCCATAGGTAGGGAAAAAAAATATTTTACAGGTTACAGATTACCATCACATTACTATGTTAATAGGTATGTAGATCTGCCAACATTCTCGTAGTCCATCAACCAGTGAAAACGTTAAACCTTGAACCAACGCACAAACACATTGCGAATTTATATCACGTATTCAATATTTAGCCGAGATGTATCTTGAGATCAAAGCGCCACGCATGACCGTCTGCACTTGTCGGAATGAAAGCGAAGCGTTCTCATAACAATTCTTATTCATACGTACAACGTTCGCCTACGGAAAGCTAATGTGAAAGGTGATATGGTAATGGTATGTTTTAGGTTGGTTTTAAAATTAGATTAGGTAGGTGTAACTCGGATACAATATTTGTATAACCATAATCAGCCTTATAATGTTTCCACGGCTGAAACTCAAGCTTTTTCAGAGAGGTAATAGGTCATAATCCACTACGTGGGCCCAATACCCACTGGACTGGCCTGTTGGTCTAGTGGTACACCACTACACTGATACACTGGTACACTGTACTGTTATTTATTTATTTGCTTCAGATACAAGATCCATATTTTGTATTAGTAGGCACTTGAAATTATGTTAATAACAAATGCCCGAATGGTTATGCCGGAGGTCGTGGGTTCAATTCCCACCCCGGACAAATGATTGTCTGATGAGCACGACCATTTTTTAAGTGTCTGGGTGTAATTTATTTATAACTAGCGACCCGCTCCGACTTTGCACGGGTGCAATAATAATAATAATAATAAACATTTTATTTTCAGGAGGAGGAAGGTTTAGCTCTTGAATCACTCTATCTATTCAAAAAAAAACCTAAATCTATGATCTAAGCATACATAGGGACAGACAGTGGACTTTGTTTTATACTGTGTAGTGATAGTGATATGTATGTATTTAGAAATATATATAAATATGTTTATCAGTTGTCTAGTACTCATAACACAAGCTCTGCTTAGCTAACTAGACGACGTTGTGTGACAGTTGTAGAATATTATTATTATTTATTATTAATACGGATTGGTGGATGTCACATAATTATCTTTGAATTTCTGGTTATAGGACAAGCTGGTTTCTTTACGCTGTTTTCCTTCAGCGTTTTGCGCCTGGTTAGGTTTAAATCCGCGACCTTCAACTCGTAAGTCGGGGCCGTTACCACTGAGCCACTGATATGTTCAGATATATCTGAATACCAATATTTTACTTGACACGATTGATTTTCTGACCTCTTTTGAAGTTAGTACACGAGGACAGAGTGACTTATTAGCACAACAACGCGACGTCAAGCAATGTCTTATTAGAAGCAATGTTTGTTAGACGTTAGTCGTAGTAGTATTCTATACGTACCTATATTTTTAGGGCTCCGTACCTAAAAAGGAAAAAACGGAACCCTTATCTCTATAGAATCACTTTGTTGTCCGTGTATCTGTCTGTTTGTCAAGACCCTTTATCTCGGAAACGCGTAGAGGTATCGAGTTGAAATTAAGGGCCCCTTTTTCGAAATTTACGTTTCTAGATCGAGTTGTTTTCAGAGAAATCATCATATTTAAATCCGGAAAAAAATATATAGTACAGATACATCTTTAATCTAGTGACTTTTTTGGTTAAAAACACATTATTTAACATTCCACTCGATAAAAAAAAATCTGAAATAAAGTCGATTTTGAAAGTATTTTAAGTTTTATGAGACTTGGGGGAACGCAACTTTTATGGAAATTTTACATTTCATTTACTAATCGGGTTTGACAGGGATATTTTTGGATAAATTTATAATATGGCACTTATTTTTTTTAATATAAAATAAATACGTGAAAACGGCACGCGCGCACCGCGCCATTGTCCTGCCGGACGTCATCGAGGGAGGACCTATGCAAGTTTTGCTCGCGACCATACATTTTCGTTGCCGCGCGCGTAAATAAACGTGTTTTATTATAAGTAATTGCAATCGCGAATAGAAAAAACAAAATTAAGAAAAAAAGGGTATCTGAAGTGAAGAAAATCCGAAAGTGTATTGCGTAAGTATTTATTCTATAAATACGTCACAATATAATTACTCCTCTACACAGACCAGCGAAGTCAGTATGACTAGAATTTTAAATCTATCATGGAAACATTCTTAAACCTTTAAAAAGTGCAGTTTTGCATCCTGATCAAATTCAAGGAGATGTAAGTACCTAGGTTTGTTGTTTTTTGTTTTTAACCGACTTCTAAAAAAGGAGGAGGTTCTCAATTCGGATGTTTGTATGATTTTTTTAATGTTTGTTCGCGCATAACTTCGTCGCTGCCAACCAATTTGAAAAATTCTTTTTTTGTTGGAAAGGGTATATTTCCCAAATGGTCCCATAGTCACCAAATCGGGATCTGATGATGGAATCTTGGTGAAATCGAGGGAACTCCTCAAATATTATAGCCAACTGTAATATGATTTTGGTATTTTTATCGAGAAATTAAGCATTTACAGTCGAAAAGTAACATTTGATGAAATGGAACTGATGAAGAAGACCAGAAATGGTCAACGGAACTTCATACTCGCATAGATATCACTATGGAGATAGTTAAGCGACTATGATAATACAAATAAATTAATGGCTCTGAATAGTGTTGAAAATGGTATCATCAAAGTGATCTGATGATGATGATGAAGCCGGAATGTAGGCACTGGAACTCCGTAATAAATCAATGTAGCCTAGCCGTGTTTGGACTTATCAGAATTGTAATAAGATGCACTTTAGAAACTTTTTACAAAAAAATATTTTTTTGTAAAAAGTTTTTTATTTCACACTTTTTAGTTGCGATACACTTATAAAAAGTAAAGTAAAAAGTTTATTATTATTATTACATTCTTTTATTATGTTTATGAAGATTTGAAAGATATTGAACAATGGCTATCGGTCACTACTTGTACTCACTAGGTAAGTACCTAGAGCACGGTTTATGGTCGCGCTGCGTTTAGTAGGTAGAAATCGGCCGGCCGCTATAGAAATAGCCTATGACCTATTCTCAAACCTACCAAATATATACAAAAAACTGGTCAAGACACGAGATTTTTATATATGTATCAGGTTTTATTTAAACTCTAGTAATTAGTGTTTGTTAATTTGATTTTTTTGAAAATATGTAATGAAATTTATTCCATTCCAGTGCTCTGAGACCACGTACCGGAAAAGGTACTTTGATGTCCAAAAAAAGTACCGATGGGCACTCTAAAGAGGGACAGTATACGTAAGTACATTATGTACATATTACATTATATACTGTGGCGGAGCAGTTTTATTCATCCGCTACAAGTTTGACGTTATCTCTCGTCGCGCTTTAGTTTTCTTACTTATCACATGTCTTATGTATCCTATTATGGGATGTAACATGGCAGTAAATGATTTTTTGTTAAAGTTTATTTCGGTGACTTTGAAACTTCCGTTTCATAACGTTAATGACATTCCATTGTTACAGAAAAACTAGGGATGACGAAGATAATTCCATTATTGTTGAAGCTAAAAATGAAGAAGACAAATTTCAAAGGACAACTAGAAAAGACAAAGATGATTCCATTAAAGCTGAAAATCAAGAAGAGGAAGATGATTACTATAACGTTGAACCTATATATAATGCTATATAATGCCTACTTCCTGAAATCGTGAACCCCTGACATACGCGTGGTATGGGCATAAGAAATCTGACACTTGAAGAGAACAAATAATCCGAAAATAAGGAAAATGAGGAATCTTTAACGCAAAACAATCCTGATTTGCTATCAGGTCCTAGTTCCCAACGCGGAGGGGAGTGCCATGAGGACTGTTGCTTTGACCCTCTTAGAGGAGACTCGCGCCCAGCATTGAGGAATATATCGGTCGATGAAAATGAACCTGGACCTAGCACACGACCACTAAATTTTTATGAATTTTATTTTTTATGAATATTAATTTTTATGCTGGTACTATATATTTTATTTTATTATATTATAACACTGGTCGACAAGGTTTTTCCCACAGAGATTGTGTTTACTTATTTTTACTAAAGTATCTACCCTCATCATAAAACACTACATACTTTGTTTTTATTAGCCTCAGATTTTTTGTGACTGCCACTTAAAATTTTATCGAACTTTCCACTAAATGCGCTCGAATTGCAACAAATGTAGTGCTCAATTGTGAGTTTGTCATGCATAAGCTACTCGTTGTTGGTTTCTCAACACATAAAGAAGATGTGGGTTTCATTTACCCTCACAGTTTCTGCCGAGTAGGTATGTGGTGAACCAAATTCTAAAAGTGAATGAAGAAATTTTGCTGACTTGGGTAAAATGGTGTTATCGTGATAATTTTGGTTTTTCCGTGGCTCCTCAAAGTAAAGTGAGTGCTTCATATGAGATCTACAACAAGAGTAAAGATTTTTACAAATTCGACAAAAGGAGTGCGCTTAATGGCTTCGGAAACCCTATGTTTTGAACAGGATCCTAAAGACCACAGACACACTACGTGTCTGTGGTCGTTTTGCCAGACTTATATGGCAAAAGTGATAAATATAACGCATACACTGTAAAATATATAAGTGTGCGTTCTGCAATACAAACGCTTTCTGATAGTGTTGCTATAGCAATACCTGCAATGCCAAATAAAACATTGCGCAGGAACTAATACCATGATTTACTAACTACGTGTATTATAACTGCAAATAAAATTCATGATTTAGTTTTTTTACCCAATAAGAGAGGAACACTAATAACTGACACAAACTAATCTAGTTTGAGTCAGTTATTAGTGTTCCTCAATCATCTTTTTGGTGATTTATAACAAACTTAAAAAAATCATCTATTTTTTATATATTACGAAACAAATGACTACACAAATCTCATAGAGGACCTAATTAAAACATATCAAGCATAGAGTTATAATTTGTCTCTCTAAATACACTTACAATCACATTTTGGCTTCCGTACCAAAAATCTGGGATCCAATGCCCAACACAAAGGAGAAAGGTTGCGGCAGGTCATTTTCATCATGAAAAACCCGTACCAGTGCAAATGGAGTCCTTGAATATTAGCAATTTTTGGTTGGATACTTGTGGTAGACCAGCCTCAAGCTAAATATTCCAGAAAATCATAATATATGGTTTAAAAAGACGTATTTTTTAATTTAATTGTAAGTAAAGTATCAATATTTTTCATGACAAATACAAGTGACTGTCACAAAAAAACGATGGCTAACAATTTTATTCTATATCTATTTCCTACAAAAGGGAGTCAAAATAAAACCATATATAGCAAAAAAAACTCTTGTGGCAAAAAAAAAGTAAATTTTTGTAGACCAGTGTAATTAATCATATTTGTCTTTCATTATATTACTCACCAAATCTTCTACAACCATTCTTTAAGTTCAACAGAATGATCATCGCCTGCCTTTTCATTCACGAGACTGTCTTATCAGAATACCGTGGCCCTGGAATGCAAAGGGCAACCGAAGGAACAGGGTGGATTTTAGTCAGTACAAGTCTGACAGTCCGCTTCACCCAGAGCGGCAGGACTCATTTGATGATTTTACCAAGCAATAAAAAAAGTTATACATTTATAACAATATACCTAAGTGTATTAGTGTTTACAGTCAATAGTGCAGTGGACAGCACATCAAGCTATACGTTTTTGTTGCAAAACAAGCTATTATTACTAGCACGCCAATAATATTTGAAATACTGATTTATTTATCTATACTGTGGCGTGCTCGCCCGCCGCCATAGGTCACCGGAGTTCATATCGCGACGGCTCCTGAGCAACGCGGACGCAAGCCGTCTCGGTGCGTAAAATGCCTAAACTTTCGGAAGAAGGGGCCCTTAAAACCATATACTCAAGTCTGCGGTTCCTTGAAAGTGTGAAAAATGAAACTTCTGAGTTAATGAATGGAAAAGATACGGGCGTTTATATCGAAAAATAACGTATATTTCGACACTCACAAGGGAATAAAAATTCATAGGCTACTTCCCGTTAACCTAGAATCCTAAAATTTGGTATGAAACAAGGTCTCGTATCACAAGTATAGGAAAGAAAGATTTGGAGAAATCTTCGAAACTCAATTCGGGAATTGAACAGTTTTCATAGGTAAGTTTGTACGGAACCCTCAGTGAGCGAGTCCCACTCGCATTTGCCCGGTATTTTTTAAGAACATGTTAAAAATGGATCCGTATATATTATCCTTATGAAATTGATCATGAATGCGAATCGAATACGAATGAGTGTTAGAAAAGTATTGACCTGCCATGTTGTTTTCGAGGGTATAGGTACAGTCGACTTTTACAGTATTTATATCTAGCGGGTTTGTGAACTACGTTCGTCCAAACCTAGCCCAAGTCGTCGACTGGCGCGAATTGTTATACGTACGCCTTAAAGTGGTGTCAGCAAACACTTTAAGCGCTCAGCAGGGCCGATGCCCGCTAGGGCCACGGGGAAACTCGTGATCGCAGAACGCAAAGAGCAACTGAAGGACACAGGTGTGATTTTAGTCTGACACGTCCTCCTGCTCCATCCTAGAATGTGTGAAGTCATTGGATGATTACCCACCTCAAAAAAAAAAAACAGTATTTATATTTACTAATAGAGAGATAGCGTTCCAATACACATAGGTAAACTACTGATAAAACAAACAGGATACAACTCCAGTTAAATCTCAAATCATATTTTGATTTTTTATGCAATCCATAATGTACATAACATAGCATAGCATAGCATAGTCGGCCTTATAATGTTCCCACTGTTGGGACTCAGGCCTCCTCTCCAGGAGAGGGAATGTGCCGTAATCCACCACGCGGACCCAGTGCGGGTTGGTGGATGTCACATGTCTTCGAATGTTTGGTTCTAGAACATGCCGGTTTCCTCGCGATGTTTTCCTTCACCGTTTTGAGAGCAGTGGTGATGAAATAAATTACACAAAATAATGCGCCTGGCTGAGTTTGAACCCTCAACCTGCTACTCGTAAGTCAGGGCCGTTACCACTCGGCCACCACTGCTCACAATGTACATACACACATTAAATTTATAATAAAAATTGAATCTTTTATGGACCTTGTCAGGGTACAGCAAAATTTTAAATAAAGGTAAAGAACAAAGTAATAGTGTTTAAATAATTTTCCTCACAATTTTTAACAAAGGAATAAGACTTTCAAATAACAGTACTACCTTACAACAAATAACTTTATTCACAGTAGGCTTCACAAACGCAACACGTTCCACCGAGGCGTGCGACTAACATTGTTGCAACAACCTAACATACAAACATACACACAGTCGAATGTACTCTGAAATTAATTCGCGTGAACTCGGCAACCACCTGAAATCCGTTTATTTGTTATGATATATTATTCGTGTTAGTTTTGGTGTGATTGTATGTATATTAAGTACGCGTGGGAAGCCAAGATTGTGCACGGCAATTGAAACTAATTTTAGACTAGATTTGCTGGCTTTTTATTCTCTTCTTAATCGTAGATTGTGGTAATCTGTTTACTGACCTTTGAATACAGCCATGGAAGCCAAGGTTGTTGTTTTACTTAAACAATTCCATTTGTTAGGAATTTTCTTTTTCTACAATAGACAGAAGCGATTAATATAATTATTTATTTCACATCCCGCCTATACGCACAAAACGTTTTGGGAACACATTCATTGTGCGTACAGCTAAGCAGTGGAATTCCTTGCCGGAATCTGCGCTTCCTGATGACTACAACCCGGGAATCTTTAAGTCAAGAGTGAATAGGTTACTTCTAGGTAGGTAGGCGTTCCATCGTCGACCGCATCGTCGCTTTCCATCAGGTGAGATAGCGGTCAAGCGCGAACCTATCAATAAATCAATAAAAAAAAAGAACCTAGAATAAAAAAGAAAAAAGAAATCAGCCTATTAAAACTGGAAGCTAGTACACAGTTACAACAGAATCTTGTTCGCAGCAGAAATTCCACGTGGACTTGTAAGAAATTCCACGGTTAATTCTTTAAAAAAAAATATTGTCTTTTATAATATTTCAATATTAAAATATTAGTCACGAAATCGAAACTAAACTAAACTAAACAATATATTGGTAACAGAAAAGCGTATGGTTACAGATGCTCCAAAATAACAAGTACTTTATTAATTAGATCCAAAGTGTTTCCTAAAAATTTACATTGAAAAATACTTTTTATTGAGCCAACATTCTTCATAAACACTACAAATATTTCCTCGAACAGAGGAATTCAGAAGAAGATACATTATCAGTACGTCACAGTCAATGTCCCCGTTGATATACCTATCTCGTGGGAAATTCGTTCTGTCTTACACATGCCACATGATAATTAGATACAGAAGGTAGGCTTCGAACAACAGGTGGATATGTATGCAAACACTAGAACCACAGTGAGTGTAAGGGCACTGTCGATATGTTTGAGATCACCATAAAAACTCGTTTATGGTCGAGTTTTTAAATTGAATCGTTTTGTGGTAAGAACGTTTAAGAAAGATACTTTAATGCCTGATAGGTTTTCAGGCAAAAGTAATAAAATACTCAATGTTTTTTTTATTGCTCATCAGGTCGCGCTTGATCTGATCTTAACTTGATCTCACCTCGGCAGCGATCTCTCGCGCCGGGCCTTGGTACAGGCCATGGTCCGGAGTGAGGAGGAGTGGCAGGCGGTCGCCTCCTTCTGTGAAGCAGTAATGCTAGCAAAGGAGGCGGCCGATCGCGTGAGGCAAAGGTCACGCCCCAATCACCACCGGGATTCCGATCCTGATTTCCGGCTACCGTAGGTGCGGGCTTGCGGACAGCGAGCAATGGGTGGCTCGCCCTACTGTTCCACGCGTGCCTCAAGGAGATGTCAGCAACCGTAGGGGCCCAGCAGAGTCGAAGCCTACTGGAGCCATGGGTGATGCAAAAGAGATCCCTGGAAAAATGGCAAAGAAGGAACAGGAGTGGGTTTTTAGTCAGTAAAGGTTTGACACTATCCCCCGCTCCGCCCAAGAGCGGGGGATGTCATTATATGATTTTTCCACCAGAAAAAAAAAGAAAATAAATCTCGATCTCACCTGATGTAAAGCAATGATGTGGTCGACAATGGAGCACGATTACCTAGAAGCAAACCTATTCACTCTTGGCTTAAAGATCCCTAGGTTGTAGCTATCAGGATACATCTACTTCGGCAGGGAACTCCACTCCTTAGCTGTACGTACAATGAACATGTTCCTAAAATTTGTTTTGCTTCATGTTCAGAAATTGCGAGTATAATTATGTAATTGTGCCTGTTATTTTTGTACAAAGCATACCTTCTGTATTTATCTTCCATACTTAAGTTTTATAATGTTACAATTGTTTCAGGATCAAATGTCTCAGGTGAATTTCAATTTGTTATGAGTATTGCTATTTTGTGTAGCTCGTCTAAGTACTGATAAACTTTTGAGACGTTGTAAGTATATAATGGTAAGTTTGTAATCCTCGAAGGTATAGGTGTCTCGTCTCGTTAGTGTTTGTGTACTGATAGCATTAAAACTTTAAACTATGAGTCAGGTTTTAACATCGTTGATGGATAAATCAAATTGCAGAACTTGACTTGATCGGGTCTATGAGATTAGCTGATTGTGGCAGAATTATATCTTTTGAATCATGTTCGTAATTTCGGCTGAAAATCGTTCACTGTTAAACATATATCCCTTTAGTGTCACATTGAGGATTATATACTCTACCAATAATCAAACTGAAACTCAAAGAATTTGTTTCAAATAAAACATTTACAAAGTCAGTCAGTCACAAAAAAAGTGAAGTTATTTGCGCTGTGCAAAGCGTAGATCTCTACATAGAAAAATGTGCAAGAAACACCATAGAAATTGTTTTAAATTAGTATACAATTTCAAAATTATGATAAAATCAAAATTCAAATCACTTCAAAAAGCTCAGTTCTCAGTAATCATTAATATATTGTAACGTGAATATGTCCAGAACAAAGATCAAAAGATTACGAATAACAGAAAGTCATTCACAAATCCAATAGTGCCAGAGGTCTGTCCCAAGATTAGCAAAAAATATGAAGTCAAAGAAGAAAAAAAACAGGTCCTATTACACGATATGTAAGTACATACAAAGGTGTACATTTTCCTTTGTCTGTTTATTCCTTTAGTCTTTCCTTTTCGTTTGACGGAGGCTCAGATAATGGGTCTTTAAAAGACCAAAAAGCGGATTAGGCATTACCGCTGCCGGGGCCACGTAACATGCCTTATACACAGACAAAACGCTCTGTCTGTCTGTTCGTCTCTATATTTACGATAATTTAGGTAAATGTTGACTGGTTTATTTGTGCTATAACGTATGTTAATCAGTGTGGAGTCATTGTATCTAAAAGAACAAAGTATTAGAAAATAGAGTGAAGGGCTTGTCAATGATTTTATATACAATGTACTTTCATGATTATATACGTAGTCATGCAGATAAAATAACTAAAACCAGATGATACGAGTATAAAACATCATGGAAGATGACGACCCAGGCTGTCAATCTTAATATATGACAAAGTTCAAAGAAGATGGTAAAAAAATCAACAACTCCTATTCGTTTTTCTTCCTATTTACTTTTTCTGCTTCTGTCACTAACTTCATCCGCTTGAAAGTATAAAATACATAGCCTATGTCACTCGGTGATAAAATAGCATTTTATTAGTGAAAGAATTTAAAAGATAGATAGATAGATATTCTTTATTGTACACCAAAAATACAACTTACACTAGGAAATTAAAATAAATAGGGTGTCACAATGGGCGGTCTTATCGCTAAAAGCGATTTTTTACAGACAACCTTTGGATGAATTTGACAGAGAAGGAGAAAAAAGATACGCAGGTAGTTCGTGGTGTACTATTTACATATATACAATACATAAACTAATAAATTGCATATAATACAAATAATATAATATACATAATTATGAAAGCAAAGAAATGATGTACTTAATGACGTTCAAGATGAAAGGTAGTGATCCTTAGCCTTGCTGACACGGGCAAAGGTCGGTCTAGTAGCTTCTAAATTTATTAATTACCAACAAAAATACAAATCTTTCTTTATTATATAAGAAGAAGATCCACTCTCAAAAGTATCTCTACAACACGCAACAGATCATAAGTCATATTTTTCTCACTCCAAAAAGTTTCCAGGCATCTCCGCCGCATAAGCTCATATCATGACATTATGTTTTATGGCTTTTATTTAATATTATCCTTCTGAGCCGGAGGTCGGCTCACTAACGCTGCTTTTCATGTTACTAACGAACCCCGCACGACTTTATAGACGCTCATGTAGGAATACAAAAAGGAAACTATCCTGGACAGGCTTGTTTGAGGATTTCAATCTTTTTGTTCGAAACTAATTTTCATGGGACTTTGTAAGTTTGATGTTGAATTTAAAACTGAGGCTTTTGTTCGAAACTGAATAGGTTGTGTGGGGAACTACTTTCGAGATTCAATCTGGTTCGTGGCTTGTTTTGTAATAATGGTCCTTAGAGATTTTGAATTTGAATACGGTTCTAAGGAATGTTTTTCCATGTAGTCCTTTTACATAAATCAAATCAAATCAAATCAAAATCTTTATTTGATAGAATTTGGTACATAAGGTGTTCCAATGTGAACTCTGGGCCGTGGAATAATTCTGTCTGACTGTAACGCTTTCACGTTTGAACTACTGAACTGATTTTAGTGAAATTTAAACTCCCTATTAAATTTGTCGTAAAGGTTTGAACCTCAGGGAAGGACATGGACTTCTCTTTATTTAGCTTTGACTTCGACTTTGTGTCTGCGATTACCGACATTCACGAGGACGATGTCGCGGGTAAAAGTTAGTAGACTGATTGAGATTTTTTGGAGGGCTTATCTAGACTTCAAAAAAATAATCTCTTAGGTTGTATATCTGCTAGATACTTGAAGTAACCACAATTTTCTTTTGTAGCTTATTATTACGATATTATTTTTTATATATATATAAATTAACCCCTATTTCTCCTGGTCATGATATATTTTAAGAACGGCTGGACCAATTTTAATTATATTTTTTTTTGTTTTGTTCTCCCGCATAAGGAGAAGGTTTGAAAGTAAACAAAAACTTAATTAGGGTAGGGTAAGTAGGTAGGTAAGGAGGGTAGGTAGGTGAGTAGCGCAGATGGTTGGTAGGGTAGGTAACTAGGTAGGGTAAAGTATTATAGTTGGGTAGAGTAGAATAGAGTAGTCAGTCGACGGAAGCGGCGAAGCCACGGGCAAAAACTAGTAAGAAAATAATAACCTACTGTAATATTTATTTAGTATTGTCTGTTACATGTCTGGGTTTCAGTAATCTCACATATCCCACGCACAGATGGTCCAGTAAATAGGATAAGTAATACGGTGTGACATCTTTTTGAATACATCGTTACGTTTGCAGATGTGTTCTGCTCCTTCGTATAAGATTTCTCGAATAGAAGTTATTTTTGCTATGATCCTTTTAGAGATTTTATCTATAATAATATTATAAAGAGGAAAGATTTGTATTTTTGTTTGTAACTCTTTTTTCTTTATTGTACACACAATTTTATACAGAGAATAAAAATAGGACAGTTGATGTACATAGGCGAGCTTAACCCACAACTGGGTTTTCTTGCAGCAAACCATATGAGTGAGAAAGAAATTTTACATTTGAGGAACTTAAACACATAAATTAAATCTAACTTAAAAAATACACTAAACAGATATGTGTACGTACAGCACACTATACATAAACATAATATATACAATAAATAAATGCCTATAAACATACATATCTCTGGGTCATGTTGATGAGGTGATGGCACGTGAATACATTCGCAGGAAGTTGGTGTAATCATCATAGCGTTGATTTTTTGGATTTTTTTTTCATAATAACATTGTTAATCTGTATGTATGTATCTAAGTATATATTTATTATTGTTTTTTTATTCTGGTTTACCATTATATTGCACCTGCCATGTTATATTTCTGCGCCACCCTAAGGTCGACTGGTAGAAAATGCCTAAGGCATTAAGTCCGCCTTTGTACAGTGTTTCTTACTAGTGCATAAAGTTTTAATAAATAAATGTTGACAGAAAGTGTTCCTTAATTCTTCCGCTGAAAACTTCCAACGAAGGGCTAGCTCTCAATGTATGTGGAAGAGAATTCCAGAGGCGCACAGCACGAACGGTAAAATAATCATCAAAATATACTGAATTTATTTTGAAAATTCTAATTTCTTTAATTAAGAGAGGGTTTCTGAATCGAGTATTTTGAGTTAAGAACTAATCAAATTTTTTTTTTAAATTCTAAATTTTGACAGTTTTTCAGGCAAAAGTACAGTTTGACAATTACTCAACATTAAATACTTAATACAGAAATGGAGGGATAGTCAACATTTTTTTTTTGCAACAGGGAATTGTATGACTTGATTCCGCCATCTCCTTTCTACCAGACATACCAGACATACGGCGAGTATCCACCCTTAAGTTGTTGAAACTTCAGTGGTCTAAGGACTAAGCGTTTTGCTTCGTCGGTTATACCGCGTACAACGAAGGACTGGAATAATTTGCCTGCTGCGGTCTTCCCGTCCAACTATAATTTAGGTGTCTTCAAGGCTAGAGTGAATAAGCTCTTAATAAACTAGTGCGCCTCACCATCAATGATTGCATCTCCGCTTACCACCAGGTGGGATCGCAGTTAAGTACTGATTTATATCAATTAAAAAAAAAAACTATTTTCACGCAAGTAAGGCCACTGGCAGAAGCTAGTCCTTAATATTTGTAATATAATGTAGTCTGTTTAGGTTGTCTGGGCTCTTCATTCTTCTGTGTAAAAGTAAAGGGGAGGAGGGTAAGTTTTACATAAAGAACTCGTTTTGTGATTTGCTGACATCTTCACAAGTCATCGACACCACTAGCTGGCTTATGTTGCTGTTACAAGCACAACGTTTTTTCTCAACATACTTGTGTAAAAGCAAAAAAAAAAATAAATAACAAAAAGCAAACATCAGCAGCTTTTAAAAATATCAGCATCGCATTTTAACTTAATTCGCTGCCAAAGAAAGGGTGCTGGAATATTCTCAAGACCGCTTACTTAGACAAAAAGCGCGATTTTCTCACTTTCTCGCTGAAAATCGTAATAAGTTTTCGTATGCATAAATGGACCTCATTCGGGAGTGTTGTAACAATGGGAATTTCTCTTCCGACCGGGGATCCTTTATTTTTCTCGTCTCCCGGCTTTCATTTCACTTGCAAATGTTTCATTCTTTATGAATTTACCGCTACTGTTAGGAAGAAAAAGGTTTTCCGGAATCAAACTTGTACAAATATTTGAAGTTAAATCTTTTGTAACCGATTTTTTTTTCTTGTCATCTCAGTTTCTTATTGAGGGAGGGGTTGTAATAACGTTTGAGTAGATGGGTTGTAATTCGAGAAATGTAACGCTGGGTCCATAGAGTGAATACACTTATTCGGCTCAATTACCCAGACCCGTTATTTTGTGTCACAGTTAGCTTTCGGGTTGAATGAGCTCACAGAGTGAAACAGTTAACATATTTCATCATGATAAATCTGATTAGTAGTACATAGAGCGAGAGAATTTTGCGTGTAAAGTGAAATACGAATAAATTGCTTAATGGTGTAATAAAATTGTTGATGACACTTTTTGATCGGATAATAACCTAACAGAATGGAATCAAAATAATCTCGTGTGCGAACAAGGTTCTATTATAGCGATGTAAAATTTAACACTTTATGTTTTAGGGTTTTAGCCATTAAAATATCAGAAAAAGAACATGAAAAATTAAATGGTTAATAATAAATCAGTCGTTCGTTGTTAAACCGTGGTGAGGAAAATAACTTAATTTTTTTATATTATATTATCAGTAGTTGTACATGTACCATAGATCAGAATTTATATTTCTTTGATAAGTACTTTTTGAATGTCACTTCGTTGATTAATCAATGTTTCTCCGATTAAATTTCGATCACAGCAATCAATCGCAACAATGACATGTGTCATTGCTAATGGAAAAACACAATAGCACTTTTTGCTTGACTTGAGAATCAAACTTCAAATCGCACTTCGACCACAAGACCAGCGAGGTAGTAACCAGAGAGATCGTCAGATGTTTACCAATCCTAAGACTTATGAGTCTGCTTTAACCTCGCCTATCGATGAGTAATTCTCAAAAAAACTCATTTCTCAAACAAAGCTCTAACATGGCGTCGCACGTGGGCGATTCGACGCGATCGCGATCGCGAAGCTATGCGGCGCAAACGGAACCAACAATTGGTACTCTGTTACGGTGGCTTACGTGACCAACAACTGCACGTCGGTGCGGTGCGGCAACGAGCGAAGTGATGCGGTCGCAATCAGGTGGTTTGTTATTTTTGCAAGTAATATTGCAGTGCGGTGACTTATTTATATAAATGACGGCTAAAGCGGTGAAGTAGCGCACCGCGTCGCGTTGCATTTGCGTGAACCGCTTCGGATTGTTCCGCAACCGCAGTATGTTGGATCGTCCACATAGGACGCGTTGTGAAACTCTTAGCACAGTAATTGTTTGAATAGTTTAGCTAACACTCAGCCCTATAACGTCCAACTAAACACCCACTACGAACTATCTCATAATAAGAATAACTAAATCCCAGAGCACAATTTCATAAATTCTATTGTGCAAGGATACTTTAAAGCATCTTCTTGTAGAGTAAGGCCGATGGGATGATAGTGTAGACAACGCTTTAGGAAATTAGATTCGCGTGGCAGTCAGGGCACGTGGCTACCGATCTTGCTGGACGGCTAGTTATAGCGCCACTATTGGTACTATGGACTTGGGACAGTTTGGAGAATGATTTGAGGCAGTGTTGATTTTTTAAATATTTTGTGGTATTTTTTTATTAGGGTTTCGTACCCAAAGGGTTAAAATGGGATCCTATTACTAAGACTATATAGTCCGTCTGTATGTCACCAGGCTGTTTCTCATGAACCGTGATAGCTAGATAGTTGAGGAGGGTTGATAAAAGGCATTTTTCGCTCATCACACACTCAACAAAAAAATCTTTTTTAAACGCATTGGTGTAGTTAAAGCTATATACTTTTTTAAATCAATGACATTTATGTGATAAATAATATAGTAAGTATAATAAAGCATAATCAGCCTTTTAATGTTCCCACTGCCGGGACTCAGGCCTCCTCTCTAGGAGAGGGAATGGGCCGTAATCCACCACGCGGGCACAGTGCGGGTTGGTGAATGTCACATGTCTTCGAATTTTTTGGTTCTAGGACATGTCGGTTTCCTCACGATGTTTTCCTTTACCGTTTTGAGAGCAGTGGTGATGAAATAAATTACACAAAGTAATGGGCCTGGCTGGGTTTGAACCCGCGACCTAAAACTCGTAAGTCGGGGCTGTTACCACTTGGCCACCACTGCTCTTATATATAGTAAGTCAAAGCAAAGAGTGTTTCGCCATTTTTATGCATATTTGTTGTTTTTTTAAATGTTTATGTTATTATTACAGAAACAAGCGCTTTGTAGCACCTGTGTGAGGCGGGTTGCTAGTAAAACATGTGTATTTCAACGAATAAATTTGATCAAACATATTTTACCAAGTCCAAAGTTTAACAGTAGCTAATACGTTACAAGTTAGCTATTTGCGCGGACGAAGCGACCTGGAAACTTAAACAAGCTCTTTGTCCCGTCTTTGTCCAGTTCCAGCTGCTAACAGTCCACTTTACTAACAAATCACACGTACAATATGTGAACAAAAGAACACTATAACAGTGTTTGTTCCCAATCAGTTCGAAAGCGGAACAGTTCCGACATTATACGTTCCTGATTTATTGTTGGAGCCAACGTTCAGTTTCTAGTGCCTAGGGAATGAGGTAACGAGTAGGTCAGGTTTTATTGGCAAGTTTTGGAAGTAAAATGATCCTTATGTACGACAACTATGCCTTGTCTACACGGATACATTGTGCGTACAGCTAAGGAGTCAAATTCCCTGCTGGAGTGAGACAAGTGCGCTCTACCGTCGCCCACATCATCGCTTACCGTCAGGTAAGATAACGGTCAACGGCGAGCTTATCAATATCAATAATAAAAAAAAAAAATACAACTTTAGAATATTTTGAACATTCCTTTTTAGGTCATCAAGAAAGACTTTAAAACGTGTATATTTATGACTGAAAAATATGAGAAAGTTCTTTGATGAAATCTATGGCGTATGTATGGATTTTTAGTACAATGATGCATTTTCTTTTTCGGGGTGGAAAACCTCATTGATGTTCTCCACTCTTTGTCTGTCAGACTTTTACTGACTAAAAGCACCGCGGTATTCCACCGTACACTTCAATCAATCAATCAATCAACCTTTATTTGTGAACATAAGTATTACAATAAAGGTCTTTAATAAACATTTTGGTCGTGCTCTATGTCCTACCAATAAAATTATTGTACAAATATAGTGAGTAATAAGTCTGAATCCATACAAAGCAATGTCAAATTATAGTAAATAATGTCAAATAAATGTCACTTGTGTCGGAGGCTGCGGGTGTAGTTTATCTTCCGCTGTCCCGGATCAGTGGTGTCCCGATCCTCGTGGGTCCCGTGTCAGGTTCAGCGTCCAGTGGTGTCTCGTATCGGAGAGTGGCTCTCCTATACGTCTAAGAGAGGCGCGCTTGGAACACTACGCGCCACGATTTCTAGTCCAGATTGATGGGCCGACGAATGTTCCCTAATTCATCGACCTACCTAAACCTTAGTAGTAGACCTACATAATAGTTGACCTAACCTTTGTTACGATCTGTCCCTAAGAGGTCGAGTTGAAGCCTCAGTAAATAAAATAATAAATAGGTACTCCAGACTGTCCCGTTACCCTTGACACATTTTTGCTTAAGCACTTAAAGCTTAATCCTTACACTAACGCTCAAAGGACCGTCCCGTCGATGTCAGTCAGTTTGTGACTAACAAAGAGAGTCTCGTCTATAGATACATACCATTCGAGCTAAGAATGCCTATGAATAGATCAGAAGGGTCGCCAGGACAAGCCTTTCGATTGAATTCACAATTTCAATTGAGATGCGGTCACCTTGGTAGATGTCTGTCTAATTTAAGACATCTTGGGAATATTGTCACCTGAAAATCATTTAGTTGGAAAGATACCTTTTTGATAACAAAAATAGAATGGCATTTAAAAAATAATGTTATGTACGGTAAGTGTGAGTGTATACGTTATAAGCGCATTAATGTAATCCTGTGTTAGAACCTATTCAATAATTTTAAGTATTTGGGTCCTAAACGCTTATGTGTCCCCAGGCTGTTAAATATTTTTCTATGAATATTATATAGCTTGCTCATAGGAAGTGACTAATTAGTCAACAATTCTACATGCATCTAAATTTTACGGAAGTCCGAAGTTTTCATCTTATTAAAGACTTCACCGATCAACTCTTTACACACTTCCGTACGTCACTGCGGGGTGCCAGCTGAAATTCAGCGTTGGGTGTCTGACGCCCAGCAATTGCTGAGTTGGCGACCCTTTCGGTTCGGGTACGCTCAGCGCAACTATATTGTAAATGTTCACGCAACAATGATCTTGAACAGTAAATCTGTACTTTTTTGTGTTGTTGCCTATTGTACGGTCTGTATCGAATAAATACTATTCTTTTTTATTCTATAACACTTCACTCATATTTTTTTTATACAGACTCCGCCTATCAAAGTCCACTACTGTCAGAGGCTTCTCTCAAGCTGCACTGCAATATCATGTCCATCGCCTTCCGCATTCTGTCTCAATTCAGTTAGTGAAATGCTCAGTGTAATTTCATTGTATGCCACGGGACTGGTCCTTCGAGCCGAATCACGTCGGGGTCACCAGTGTGGAGATATGCGGAACAGAGTGTAAAGTCCCGCAAACCTCCGTTGAAAAGGGAGGATCCTCCGGCCAGACGGGTGTTATGTCTGGTGGGCAACCGCCCGATAGATGGTTTCGGGCTTTTCTATATGTTCTAATCGCGTGGAGAACTTTAATTGCACGATGCAGGATTAGTTCTTATGTGGCGCCATAGATGTCGCTAGATAAGTATTTATTAGTTTAAAATTTCACAAATTCTTATTTCTACAAACTATTGTCTACATCTCTTCTAATTTCTCCTTTCGCAGGTATCCTGGAAGAAATTTATTTTTGAAATTAGCAATATCTTTGTACATTTTTTTTATAATAAGATATCTTCTTCTGTTTATTTGTGTGTACATAAATTATAAAATAAATAAGTAAACTTTCGCTTTTATGATATTAGTGTGCTTCTGAGAGAAGAACAGTATTTTTCTCTTTTAGTTTGTGTTGTTGTGTTGTGTTCTATTCAGTCTGTATCTGCTGCTGCCTTAGTTAGGTAATCGGCCCATCTACTTGGAAGGTACCCTATGATATGCTTGCTTGTCTCCATTCTATGATTCGTCTGCTCAACCGACTGTCGGATCTTCGGCTGGCCAGTGCTATGCCCTCGAACCCATGTCAGAGGCTCTGGTTCTTTAGCAGATTAGCTGAAATATGCTTAATATATTCCCCACACGAAACTTAAAACATAAAAGCAATAATGGCCACTATCTGAACAGTTTCTACAGCACTTTAAACAACTTCTGTCATAGTCCGAGCAACCAAACACTTTGCTCAATAAATTCAACGGATAACATTTTCATATTCATAAAGCGTAACGAAATCTTTTATGAGTAAAGTTTAAAAATCTCACTCCGGGTAACTTTGCCTCTAGAGCTTCTTAACTTTACACGGCGCCTAGACAGTTTTGCACACTATTAGTCTTATACTTTTAAACTTAATACATAATCCTTGTGTACTTTATGGTAGTAATGAAGAAAACAGGTGCAGTTTTATGGGAGATTGTGATTTATAGGGCTTAATTTTTTTATTGCTGAATACTTTACAAGTTGATTGTAAATTTTGCGTGTATATTTTTCTATTTATTTTTTGAGGTGAGAAACCGTCAAATATTTTTTCCCATTGATAAGAGGGAGTGTCAAATTTTTGCTGATCAAAACATACATGTTCTTTTAGTTGTACTTTTCGTTTCAGGCTATGGTAACTCTTTTAAACAATGTGGGATTGCTCTAGCAAGCGTAGGTTTCCGGACCCCGTTCCTTTTCCTGACATCTCTTTGAGGCGTGCGTGGAACACAATGCGCTGTCTACTCGTGAATCGACCTTACCGGACGGGTGGATGGCGAACTACCTATGCTCGTCGTCCGCAAGTTCGCCCCTACGGACTCTCGACGCCTAGGGCGTCTCCTAATGCGGCTGGAGCCTGAGGATGTACTCTTCCTAACAGTTTCCGCCGTCTGAATCGCTTGCATTACTGCTTCGGAGAAGAAAACTACCGCTTTCTATTTTCGCTCCGTGTCATGGCCTGAACCAAGGTTTCACGCGAAAGATCACCACCGCCGATCCTCTACACGAGAATATGGCGGTGTCCGCTCAGCTTTGTAGACTTCCGTTGTATGCTCTGCCCTATCCTCCGGCTGGTTTTGTATGATGGTGACATCCGGGCGATGCTTTCCACGCTGGATGCAAAACAGGTACCTCCCGAAACATTTGCATCTGACTTTAATATTGTGTAACAGAATATTGACAGAGTCGTGTTAAAACAATGTTTAACTTGGTAAGTAGGTCTCATATGCTTTATGATTCAACATTTACTCAACAGAAGGCTAGCCTAGACTCATCCGATGCATGATTCAGATTGAATCGTACGATATTTGCAATAAAAATTGTATTTGGCTAGTGTTATGTTAAAATATAGCTCTGTATGCTGAATTTTTGCCGACAACTCGAATTGCACACACTCCGATCCTAGATTATTTCAAACGAAGCATTTGCAGAAATATTCAGGGTTTGCAGGTATGCCTACTTTCGTATTAGGCATAGATATTATTAAAGCAATAATATGGCATCGAGCCAAAGCAATTCGCGTCGCATTGGTACCATTTAGAGCTCCATTTATTTCGTAAGTAAGGCAATTGTGAGCAATACATAAAATATGGGCGCCTATTGCCAAGTGCTCCTAGTTTAGAATAGGCCACTTTGAACAATACTTTTGTAGATGGTGTAAGATGAGTATAAATATTTTTATAGTATACAGAGGTTCCCGATCTGGGTATATGTCATCGTCATCATCATTTCAGCGTAAAGTCGTCTCCTGCTGGACATAGGTGTCCCCCAAGCTTCACCACTACGACCAGTTCTGTGTGTCTGACATCCACCGGAGTCCCGCGACCCTCACCAGGTCAGCGGTTCACTTTATGGGAGATTTACCAACGCTGCGTCTACCGGTACGCAGTCGCCACTCTAGATCCTTTCGGCCCCATCGACCATCAGGTTCTCACGACCTTCTTGTGTATGTGAGTTAATTTTTTTGTGAATGTATCCACGGTACTCGTACAAGAGTAATTCCTAGTGTGGGCCAATGTTTCTAAAGAAGAAACAAAAATGCATGGGAATTTAGGCCATCTATAAAAATATGAAAATCTTTATTGAAGAGCCGTTTCGACTTGATTTCAATGTACTTATGCATAAGTTAGAAGCTTTAGCATTAAGTTAGCGCAGAAATGTAGCAGAAGCCCGTAAGTTTTAAGCTTATTTAAGAATAGTTTTTAATCATATGCCAACAGTACCATCCCTGTAAGAGAATCTGAAAGCTCTGGCCTTGGCATGGTAACAGGAAGGGATTATAATATTTATATATGTGCAAACAATGCCTCGAACTTGCACCATGCAAAATGATTTAGCGAGATTTTTAAAATCGACCGCCAGCCTGATACTGACCCTCCTCGAGAATGCTTTAGTTAGTGGTTTACCTGCCACTACGTGGTGACCTAAGGTGCTGTAGTATGTATATATAATGCCTCTTTCCAACTGCTGGGACTCAAACCTATCTAGGAGAGGGAATAGGCTGTAATCCACCACGCGGGCCCAGTCCGGGTTGGTGGATGTCACATGTCTTCAAATTTTTGGTTCTAGGACATGCCGGTTTCCTCACTATGTTTTCCTTCACCGTTTTAAGAGCATTGGTGATGGCTGAGTTTGAACCCGCGACCTACAATTCGTAAGTTGAGGCCGTTACTACTCGGCCACTCTTTGCTGAAGTATGCACAGTTTTTAAATTTTCCTTAGTCGCCTCTTACTACACCCACTGGAAGTAATGATAATTATGGTGCTATTTTTTACGTCAGACACCATACAGTAATCGTTTGTCTTGGTATGGCCATATGAAGGAGAAGGATGAAACGCATGTTACTAAAAGAGGTATACATGTGGCTGGATGGAAAGAGAGAAGGAGGCCAAAGAAAAGATGGATGGATTGTGTGATAGGTGATATGAAAGATAAGGAAGTTAGTGTTTGGAGTGTGTGTATGCGGTAGCAGAGAGTTAAACTCCCGCAAACCTCCATTGAAAAGGGAGGGGGGAGGATCCTCCCATCCTCGGAGAACTTTGATTGCGCGATGCAGGATTAGTTCTTATGTGACGCCATAGATGTCGCTACAAGTGAAAGCGTGATAGAACAGAATGCAAGAAAAAATAACTTAATGCGCCGACCCTAATAAAATGGGTCAAAAGCAGGAAGTTGATGACGTGCAAATAATGCCTCATTTCTTATCCTGTAGTAATCGAGGTGATCTGTCAACTCCTTGCTTTAAGAGAAATATTATAGTTCACGTCATGGCATAAATGTATATAATTCACTGAATAGATAGGGTGTTTTTTGTGCTATACAGGGATAATTATAACGTTTTTACAACGTGGCAGCTTTAGTCGGTAAAAGTCTGACAAACCCTCTCATTCCACCCTAGAGCGAGAAAAAACATTAGATGATTTAATTTTCCCACTTCCCAAAATAAACCCTACTAAGATGACATTGTTGTATTTTGAGTGTTTCTTACAAATCAGAATCAGAAACATTTCTGCTAAGAATGAGAATCAGAGGGGCCTCAGATTAGTTTAGGTCGTGGTAGGGCACCTCGGGTTCTTAACACGATCCATTTGACGACCTAAACTGAACTATTAAAGGGACTGGGCAAGCTACAATTATGGGGGTAAGCCCCTTCTTTGAGGCGTGTTGGAAAGACCTCACGGCGTCCTCACCTTCCGCATGACGCAGGTTCTCACCGAACACGGTAAGCGACGCCCGAGTGTCGCCACTGTGTGGACTGCCCTGAGGACATGGTGGAGTACACGCTGGAGGTGTGTCCCGCTTGGGTAGAGCAATGCCGTGTCCTCGTGGGGGTGATTGGCGGCGGCGATCTCTCGCGCCGGGCCTTGGTACAGGCCATGTTCCGGAGCGAGGAGGAGTGGCAGGCGGTCGCCTCCTTCTGCGAAGCAGTAATGCTAGCAAAAGAGGCGGCTGATCGCGAGAGGCAACGGTCCTCACGCCCCTAGCGCCGCCGGGATACCGATCACGATTCCGGCCACCGTAGGCGTGGGCTTGCGGACGGTGAGCAATGGGTAGCCCGCCGTCCGAACGTCTGGTAACCGTCCGGACCGAGCCCAAGTCGTCGACAGCGCGTATTGTTACACGCGCGCCTCATGGCGATGTGAGCAAATCATAGGGGCCCAGCAGGGCCGAAGCCTACTGGGGCCATGGGTAGAGTGAAACCCGGGGCCCTGGGACGAAGGTAAAGAAGGAACAGGAGTGAGTTTTTAGTCAGTAAAAGTCTGTCACTATCTCCCGCTCCGCTCAAGAGCGGGGGATATAATAAAAAAAATTTCGCACCGAAAAAAAAAAAACTGTTAAAGGGATGGAGCTGTATAGGGTGTATAGCTCCATCCCTCTTTTGCGCTCGCATGCCTGACATATTAACACGTCATAATAAGGCCCTCGAACCAACAATTGAACCAATAATTGAACCAACAATTGAGCCAACTGAAATAAACAAACGAATTCCTATGTGACACTATGGCATGAACGAAAATTGTCGATGGATTTTAAACTCATGATTGCACTATACTCGGTACGATAATCCATCATTGAGATAGCGAACAAAAAGTGATTTATTACTCAGCGTCGTTGGCCGTTTTAAATTTTAAACAGGCTAACTCAGTTTTGTCCCGCTGGTTTGCTTGTTTTTCTACAGTTTTGTTAACTTGCTGTTTTAATAGCATAGCATAGTCAGCCTTACAATGTTCCCACTGTTGGGACTCAGGCCTCCCTATCTAGGAGAGGGAATGGGTCGTAATCCACCACTCGGGCCCAGTGCGGGTTGATGGATGTCACATGTCTTCGAATTTTTGGTTCTAGGATATGCCGATTTCCTCACGATGTTTTCCTTCACCGTTTTGAGAGCAATGGTGATGAAATAAGTGCCATGCTGTTTTAATAACAATAACATAACAGATAGTCGTGATGACCAATGGTTTAATATCAAAGAACCTCATCTAACATCTGACGAGGCTCTCGTTGCTAAGTTGTGTCAAGAGTTTGATCTAGGAAGCTCGGACGCGGTCAGCATTATTAGGAGATTCCTCTCTCAGGAGCTCTGACACCCGGTAGCTTGGACCTTGTTCCCGATATCGGTGGGCTGCTATTTTTTATATGTAACTAATCTGTGTATAGGAAGAATAAAGAGAATAATGACATAATATAATATTAACATTTATTTTATCTTACACAAAGCTTTCTTACAAAATAACATTAGTTAAGTGGTTACAAATTATTCTTTTGTGGGAGATTGATCTTCACCAGGCCTATCACATACATCATCATCATCATCATCATTTCAGCCGAGAGACGTCCACTGCTGGACATAGGCCTCCTCCAAATGTCGCCACAATGAACGTTCCTGTGCGTCTCGCATCCATCGGATTCCCGCAACCTTCACCAGGTTATCGGTCCACCTTGTAGGGGGCCTTCCAACACTGCGTCTTCCGGTACGCGGTCGCCACTCCAGAACCTTTCGGCCCCAAAGGCCACCTGTTCTGCGAGCAATGTGCCCTGCTCATTGCCACTTAAGTTTGGCGATTCTTCGTGCTATGTCGGCAACCTTGGTTCTCCTGCGGATATCTTCATGTCTGATTCGAATCACCTCATACAGAGCAATTTTTTTTTAAATAATAATAATAATAATATTCCACAACTATCACACAACGCCGTCTAGTCCCAAGCTAAGCAGAGCTTGTGTTATGGATACTAGACAACTGATAAACATACTTATATATTTCTAAATACATACATATATAGATAAATTACACCCAGACACAGAACAAATAATCGTGCTCATCACACAAACATTTGTCCTGGGTGGGAATCGAACCCACGACCTCCGGCATAGCAGTCAGGGTCACTAACCACTAGACCAACAGGCCAGTCAATAAATATGAGTCCTATACATTTTTCACGACAAAGTTTGTGAGCGAGAACTATGACATTATAAAATTAATAAAAACAATATCGTCTAGTAAAATTAAACAGCATTCATTAATTAGTTCCTTTTAATAATTCTAAGAACAATATAATAATTAAGCTCTTTTACATAACAGTATGGGATTAGTAACAGAATGAATATTCTACAACATCTATTTTATGTATATGAAATGAAATAGGCATCATAAATTCAAATTGCAATTTTGTTATTATTTCAATCTAATTCAATTTGATTTTGATATACAGGCCGTTCCAATAGTCAATTATACATTTCAATAACTATGTTATTTCAGATTCAAAAGCAATAAATAATGGAAACGGACTGATTAAAAAAAAAATGGACTTAGGTTGAAGATACACTATAATATACACTAGTAATAAAACATTACTTTTAGTATATGCGAAACCTGAATATAGTTTATTCAGAATCAGTAACTGAATCGATTCCAATAATTTTTTACACCATATTATATTTATTCCCAAAAATATTTAAAAAAGGTCACAAGTTGGACACCATCGACACTAAGTACAAAACAGGTTACGGCAGCTCATAGTGGGCATTAAACGCTGGCGCACAGCTGAGTGCGGGAGGATAACAACCCCTCAGTCACCTGGGTGGCCCGGTGACTATGTATTTATGTCGCCAATCAGGTACCTTATCGGGCTTATAACTTTGTTGATTTTTCATAATATAGTTTTGAAATTTTGTACATAGATTCTTTACATAAAAATACTAGACAGGTGTTTCAGGATTCGCATAATTATACTAAAAATAAGGTTGTATACATTGTGCCTACGTCTCTCATAGAACTCTACTGTCGCAGGTCTGCTAGAAGAAATTTCATTTGAAGTAAGCTGCACCTTTGTGCTCTTCTATTTGTATTTGTTTTTTTTTTTTAATTTGTAAGTGTTAGTGTGTACATAAATAAATGAAATCAAAAGGCGACATCTACACATTTTCTTTGTTATCGTATATATGGGCTACATTTATCGTCTACAGGATCACTTAGTGGCCATCGAGTACAAACAAGATTTGAACCAAGACCTGTACCATGACGTTTAAAGTAAGATTGTTTCATTCTTATTTCCAGTGTGGGTAAGAGATGGCGCTAGACAACCTGTATAGCTCTGTCTCTTACCCACACTAAAATAAGAATGAAATAATCTTACTTTAAACGTCATGGTAACCCGCATGGCATCAACGTTAATTTTGTCTGTCCGTTCCATTTTGCTCCAATGAGTGACTTTTCAATATAGCGGTACATTATTTTGAAGCCAAAAAAATACCTAAATATAGGTTTATTTTAAAGACATAAAACAGCAGTACTGAAAGGGGAGCAGTGGTATTCCTGTGTTAACGGTCCCAACTTGAGAGTTGTAGGTCGCGAGTTCAAACCCAGCTAGGTTAATTCTCTAGGGTTATATAGGTACCTATAACACAAAAACTGTGATTTAAAATTAATCGTAATAATCTAGCACAACACACTAATTAGTAGCAACACAGCAGCCTCACTAATCGTAGAGTTCTCTTCCAAGATAAATACGATTTGCGATAGAAATAAATACAGTCAACTTTAATTATGCAGCCGCACGTTCTATTAATTAATTTATGTAACTAACTTGTGTCTGTAGTAATGTGATATTACTCGTTGCACTTAGGGGGCTAAGTCACTTGACAAAGGAATTTTAGAAGTTTAACGTATAACACTGTAGAGGCCCAGCAGTGTCGAAGCCTACTGGGGCCATGGGTTGTGAGAAAAAGAACCCCGGGGCTTTGGATTTTAGTCAGTAAAAGTCAGACACGCATACACCCCCCCACGAGAAAATGATTTCCCACCTAAAAAAAGTTGTATAATATAAAAAGTGTTAACATTATATTTTAGGGGTATACGGAACACGGTGTTAAGTCGTACATATGTACCTCCGTTGAAAAACGAGGATTTTCCTGCAAAACAGATGTTATATTTGATCTAGGCAATTCCCCAATAGTTCATTTCTGGCTGCTGTATATGTTCTAATCGTGCAACGAACTTGTTGCGGATGGTGTGTTGATTGAAACGAACTAAATCTATTGTACAATAGATTTATTCAGGATGGAGGACCGAGCGGCGGCGAGTGAAGCCAAAATATTTATAAGTAACGCGCGCGCACTCTGTTCTAGCTGTCGTTGCAAGGCGCGGGCGGCGGGCGGCGCAGGAGCCGCGCAGAACCGCGCGTAGTGTGTCGCTCCCCTCATCCATCCCGCGGCCCCCGGTTCGCCTTGTGTGCCGCTCCATTTCCCCTCCTTCACGTAACACAGTGCTTCAAGACGAAGGTCCAATATCAATGCGTATTGCTAATGCTGATATACGGAACCGAAGGCTTAAAGCTACGCAAAGGGAGAGCTGTTATACTTGAAGTTTCCTTGCATGAAGGAAACAGGAATGAAGATATCCGCAGGAAAATTAAGGTTACCGACATAGGCCGAAGAATCGCGAAAATTAAGTGGCAGTGGACAGTGCACTTTGCTCGTAGAACAGATGTTGATGGGGCCATAAGGTTTTATAGTGGCTACTGCGTGTTTTAGGACGCAGTGATGGAATGTCTACCATAAGGTGGACCGATTATTTGGTGAAGTTTGCGGATGCAAGACGCACATAGCCAGTCGATATGGCGAAATTTTGAGGAGACCTATGTTCAATCTTTCAGCATAAATGATGATGATAACAATATACCTACCTAATCTATGAAGATATCGAAATGAATCGTCTATAACTTATCTGTATTTTGTAATATTAGTTGGAGGAGATAATTTGAAAAAGATTAAAGTATTATTGTCATAATAAAGTACCAATTCTTTACAAATTGAAACAATGTACAAGGTTTGTACGAGGTGTTGGTTTCAATGTTTTTGTCAAACAATTACCCAAGAATATTCATCATTTTGTATATCCAGGAATTATCATGAATCATTGAAGCCGTTACTTGTTATATTTATCGGTCGATGTCAGCAGGTGTGCTTCACTTGTGTCCATATTTTCTTAATTCAACCCAGTTTTTACTAATATTTTGTACAAGCTCATTTATGCTCGTACAGTTTTACTATTGTCGAATTAATAATTCCAGAGATATTTTTTTGCAAACATTTAAACAAAAGTCTGCACTTCAAAACAGAGATCGTTGACGTGGCTCAAAAGGCTACCCAGTTTAAGTGGGGCTGGGCTGGACATATCTGCTGCATGCCGGCCAAGTGGTGGGCCTGTAAAACACAAATTTAGTGCCATGAAATTGTACGACAGGGTTGCGGCAGACCACGAAAGAGATGGAGGGACGACTTTAAAGGCCTTCCTTATTAATTTTCATAATTAGCCTTATAATGTCCCTCCATCCTCTTTAGGAGAAGGAATGGGCAGTAATCCACCACGCGGGCCCAGTGCGGGTTGGTGGATGTCACATGACTTCGAATTTTTAGTTCTAGGATATGCCGGTTTTCT
Organism: Mythimna vitellina; assembly: GCA_949316375.1. NCBI lineage: Eukaryota > Metazoa > Arthropoda > Insecta > Lepidoptera > Noctuidae > Mythimna > Mythimna vitellina. Next base: position 4,956,063 of record OX438689.1, on the reverse strand, counting down.
CACGATGCGATAATAGAAGTGCAGTTAGTTTCTAAAAAAAGAAAATTGTTAATAGTTCCCTTTTTATAGAATTCCGTACGTGGTTAAAAATAGCCGGTGCCATACCAAAAACACTTTTCCTCAACAGAGCAGTCCTATATCCACTTGAGCGTAACAAGTTCAGGTATTGAGATCGCAAAGTTATATTACGGTGTCTGCTTTCTGATAAAGTTAAAAATAGTTGCTGATTACATTTAACAAAATGAGCAATCTCCAAAAAAATAAAAATATAGGTGATAAAGAGTCTTGACAGACAGACGGACGGCTCAATTATCCTATAAGGGTATCGCTTTTTCCTTTTGAGGAACGAAACCCTAAAAATAGAGTTCCTCACCTGTAAGAACTATTACTATATATTTACAAACCTATTAAAATAAAGCCTTTATAATACTTCAACAAGAACGTAATACCATGGTAACTGGAAAACAACTTCGGGAGGCATTAATTTTCATCTTACGAATTGTAAGACTTCTACTAGCCCGGTCTTGTCTTCCAAATAAAGGGTCTAAGCCCAACTTAATTATGATACTTGAATAAATACTGTGTACAACTGAACTTTTTGAGTTGGTTAGTATTGTTTTGTAAAACGAAATTGTGAAATAAATTTATTTGTTTATTTTTACCTAGTAGAGAACGGGGTGGAACGGTATTACTATTTTGGGGAGTGTGCGTCGAAATTGTATAACTTAATTCTACCAAACCCGTTACATTATCGGACCACCAGATGTACAACGATGCGCCACTGGTACATGATAGACCTCCCACCCTTACGCACTAATCGTTTTGGAAACACATTCATTGTACGTACAGCAAACGCATGGAATTCTCAGCTGGAGTCTGTGTTTCCTGATAGCTACAAACAAAAACAAGCCATGATGTGGTCGACGAAGGAGCACGCTTGCCTAGAATTAATTTATTTACTATTTAATTTAAGACCAAATCTTATAATTACCAAAAATACTTCGGCAGAGAATTACACTCTCTAGCAGAAGTCAGTTTTCACTGACTTCTGCTGATGGTACTCCTGGAATTCCATCAGTATAAGAAATTTGCATTTAGTTATTTTACGGGTTTTTATTTAGAAACCAGCCTACCACAGCATTTTGAGACTATTTCAACGGACTAATAAAACCAATATTCAATATAGTTCGCCCACTGGTGACATTCGGAATGAACCCATCCATTTATATCTTTCAAACTTTTCCAGAACAAATAGTCCCACAAGGAACGTACCATTGGGACGGCTATATGCAATAATTCAGTGTAAATTGCTCGTCGGTGAATTGTGCATTACTGTGCGACATATACTGACGGCCGTTGTTCTCCCCGCTATTGTTTGACTCTGCACGGTTCGAATGACCAACGAATTGCACATTTCTGGTGTCCCTCTTTGTGACATCGACGTTATTTAAAACAATTTTCGCCTTTAAGTTTGTTTTTTTGTTTGTAAAGAACATTTGGTTTAGCGGTGATAAGGAATCATCATCATCATTTCAGCCGAAAGACGTGAACTGTTGGACATAGGCCTCTCCCAAGTATCGCCATAACGACTGACCCTGTGCGTCTCGCATCTACCGCATATCCGCGACTCTCACCAGGTCGTCGGTCTACCTTGTGGGAGCGCCAACGCTGCGTTTTCAGTAGAACCTTTCGGCCCCTTCGACCATCCGTTCTATGAGCAATGTACCCTGCCCACTGCCACTTTAGTTTGGCAATTCTTCGATGATTCTTCGAGTTTGATAATAAGGAATAAGGCTTTGTAGCGACATCTATGGCGTCACGTAAGAACTAATCCTGCATCGCTCAATCAAAGTTCTCCGCGCGATTAGAACATATAAAACAGCCCGAAATCATCTATGGGGCAGCTGCCCACCAGACATAACCCCCGTCTGGCTGGAAGATCCTCCCTTTTCAACGGAGATTTGCGGGATTTTACTCTCTATTCCGCATACCTCCAAAGCTTTATATATAATACTAGCTTCTGTCAGTGGCTTCGCACGCGTAAAAGTAGCCTTATCCATACAAACTTCCAACCCCAGTTTTACCCTCTAAGAGGTAGACTATTATAAAATCTATATTTATTGGATGTTTACATCCTATCAAGAATCTACTTGCCAAATTTTAAGTTTGTAGGTGTTATAGTTTCTGAGATTTTGTGATTAATCAGTGAGTGGTATTTCGATTTTATATGGGTGATAATGGGTTGTAGGTACTTACCAGTTGTATGAAAGCGACTTGGATAATGGTTCCCTCATGGTCGCTGTTGCGGCCATCTCCTTTGATAGCATTACGGTTTTATAGAAGGAGGCCTCTGCCTCCTAATCCCCCTCGCTCCGGAACATGGCCAAATGACACGACGGTACTCCACCCAAAAAGTACTGGGTTTTCCATTAGCAATTACTCTGTCGCTCGGAGTTGAATAATAGTGGCGTGCTACCCCCGTGCCTCGGCTAGCTCGTATAGACTTTGGCCTTACGCCTGATCTCTCCCCGGTCATGTCGGATTACCATCTCATTGGAATAGGAGGGTAAAGGAACAGAGAGTGCACCTGTATTTGCGCACATGATTGAGCACTATAATATCGCCTGAGTACTTGGCTTATCTCAGATGATATCGACCACCATAATCGAAATGGTCTGAAGGATTATTATTATTCCTAAAAATCAAACATAATATTATTAGGGATCAGAAGTGAAAGAAAAAGAGAAGGTGCCGCGCCGCGCGCCTCCTTTTATAAACTACTGTCGGTCACAGGCTGATGACATGACCTTAGGATGTTGACTCGCCTTCGGTTACCAACACGGCCTCTTGATATAGTGAAATTCCTTGCCGGAATCTGTGTTTCCTGATGGCTACAACCCGGGAATCTTTAAGTCAAGAGTGAATAGGTTACTTTTAGGTAAGCGCACTCCATCGTCGATTGCATCGTCGCTTTCCATCAGGTAAAATAGCGGTCAACCGCAAACATATCAAGAATAAAAAAAAAAAACGGAATTCTGAAAAATATTTCGTGTCATTTCCAAAGCAAACTGTTCATTGCTCAGGATCCAGAAACCAAAGTGAATCGCAAACTAAACAAAGCCGCCAAGAGAAAACTATTGTTTCTTTTATTGAGGTCGGTCATTGTATTGAGACGTGAATTGTCATTTGAGTCCGCAGCAAGGATTTATCCTCGTAAACCGTGTCAGTACACTCCGAATTCCTCAGCTGATTTACCTAAACCGTTTACGGTGTGTCCGTAGAAGCACCCCGGAACGGTCGGATAAAAGACTGTAATAAATTCAATTGAACGAGTGTCGCCCGCAGACATAACTCGCTGTCCGGCTCCGCCCATTTTCACCCGATTCCCTTGCAACAGATTTCTTTAAAGAAGATTGCTAAAGGAACTTTAAAACGGCGGTAGTCGTTTGTATAAAACTTTACTTTCACGTTTCCTTGCGGGCGGTAAATCTAGCTGCGATGTGTTGCTGACAGGCTATCTGTTGGAGGGATTTATTTTTAATAACTGCTTGGGTTTCGTTGCTTTTATTTTCTTTTGGGACGGTGACAACTGTGGGTGGTCCTAGGACGGTAAGTTCGTTTTTCTTACCCTCCGGATAGTAATCATCTTTACCGACGGGGATTCAGTAATTAGGGAACCTAAACTCTACTCTGCTTAGTTTAAAATTGCGTCAGCATGGCAAACAGTATGATAATTAGTAAAATCTCCTCTGATCTCTACCTATTACTTTAGAGAAAAAGTGCGTGGTATAGTTGCTATGTTAAAGCCTGCGCACACATGGAGACAAGACTGTCTTAGACAGAATTGTCTACGACGTCGCAGACTTGTCTACGACGTCAGCGATAAGACTGTTTTGTCTACTCATCCCGGGAGTAATCCACAGGTGTCACTGAAATACGCAGATCCCCGAACTCCCTCATTATTGCCCTGAAAAACCTGAGAAGCCTAATCTGTTTTTGGAGAGAGGTGGGCTGGTTGGAAAAATCCCACCTAAGGTTATGGCTACCATGGCCCACGTACAATGGTCCGCATAGGACTAAGTGCGGAAACCATACTCAGACATCTATATAAATAAAAGGAGAAACTGACTGACATATCAACGCACTGCCGAAACTACTGGGACTAGGAGCGTGAAATTTTGCCCAAGGTTTTCTTTTATGACTCTTAGTGCTCGCCTAAAGAGAGAATTTTCCGAAATTCGCCCCGTAAAGGGATGAAACGAGGATCCAAAGTTTGTATGGAGAAATGTACTTTCAAGCGGGCAAGCTAGTAAGACATAAGACATATCCCGGGAGTATTATCCCTTGGGATAATTTTAGCTAGTCGTTCCGTAACTCGATGTATTTGATCTAACTAACCTGTGTTCCTTCCAAAATTCTGTTGCATTTCATATAAGCAAAGAACACGCTACCAAAACACAATAGCAACGTTCAAAAGCACCCGATACTACTTAGAAACTGCTGAGGTAACAAAGCATACGACTGTACAAGTCTACCTAAAATAAGCAGCCGGTTCCCCTAAAACAACGAGGAAACTAATTGTTAGGCACGTCCACGTAAGCGCTCCAATGTTCCTTATAACTATTTCAGATCTCTAAAATCCCTGAGAGACTAGTACCGTCTAGTAAAATTAGCATTTTCTAATGTGTAATCTTGCTTCCGTATTATACATGTAAGTATTTAATTTCGCGCTTAGTTCCGTTTTATAACGATGTTTTCAGACTTATATTTTATATTTATAAGGAGAAACTGACTGGCTGACATATCAACGGGTAGCCGAAAATATTGGGTCTTTGCACAATGTTTATTTTTATGATGTAGGCGAGTACTAAGAATTTTTGAAAATTCAACTTCAAAGGAGGTGAAAATAATATAATATAATATTCGACAACTATCACACAACGCCGTCTAGTTTCAAGCTAAGTAGAGCTTGTGTTATGAGTACTAGACAACTGATAAAGATACTTATATATTTCTAAATACATACATTTAAGAAAAGGAAGTGGAAGAAAATTGTTGGTATTCTAAAAGAACAATGGCAAATCTCCTCACCTAAAATTGTCTGGAATTAAATTCAAGCATCCCGTAGTAAAAAATATGTCTAAAGATTCGGCGTTACTAGCAGAATCTACAAGCGAGCTTATTTTAATTCGGAAAAGCCGGAAAACAAAGATAATTATCGGAGTTTGAATTTTTAGGTTATGAATGAAGTGAACACGACTATTATCTTTTATTTATAACCTATCATAAAATTATATCAAACATAAACTAATATTACGGACAAATGAAGTAAACTTAATTGAGTTTTTACTATTATGAAGTTTGTTTCGACGCACTTATCTCTGGATTTACCAGTCTGATTTCAAAACTTATTTTTGCACGAAACGGAATACGTAGAGGAATTCTTTAGCATCCAACTGTCACTGTCAAAGACGAAAGTAGAGCTGTGCAATTAAAATCGATTAAATGTAAAATCGATACAACTTTGAATCGATCCTATGCCCCTTTTTTTTGGATTTAAAAGTGATATTACACAAAGATCAAATCAGGTTGATTAGAGATGAATAACTGCATTTATATTGCAATAATCATTTTAATAATTCAACCAACCCTAGAATGATCAATTGAATCTATCGTTCATTTAATAATCGATATAGATAATAACATTCATACTGATTGTACGTGTAACACCACTATCTATGATAACAATTCGCGTATCCCGTTCGGAAGCAGTTGATATACTTTTAATATTATAAATTAACTCCGGCTTTTAAGAAATAAAGTGAAAAATAGAAAAATCATAAAAAAAATATTCAATTTGTTTCGTTTTTGTGATATCTATGGTCGCTAAAACAAAACCAGACATAATTCTGCCCTTTTTCTTTACTTCCTGAGCTCATATAGAAACTTAGCGGAAATAGTAGTTTAGGTAAATAAAAAAGGTTTTGATTTTTTTTTTCAAAACTACCCATTTAAAACGATTTAGGGGGTGTTAAATGTTTTTTGGGAGAATCTTATTCCTCGGGTTAATAACTTAAAACTTGGCACAAATTTTAATAAAAATGAATAATAAATAGACTGTCATGCTTAATTTTTCAAAACTAACCTCAAAATACGGTTGAAGGGGAGTTAAAGTTTTATGAAAACTTTTTCGCAAACTAAGTCGCTGGCAAAGTACTTGTGTAATATATTAGGGGTTAAAGTATGAAATTGCCGATTTGTACTGAAAAATTTTAACATATTTATTCAATCAACATAATTACCATTATTATCTATACATTGCTATCTAGTAAGAAGGTCATTTATGCCTTTGCGATAGAACTCTGGTGATCTAGATTCGACAAACTGTGTGAAGAAAGCATTACTGCCTCCTGAGAAGAAAACTTTTTATTACGTAGAAAATTGTCCAAATCACGAAAAAAATGGTAGTGCGTTGGGCAAAGTCTGGCGAATATGGAGGGTGATGAATGGTTTCTAATTGCAGTTCCTGTATAGTTAAAACGGTTTCTTGAGCTGTATAAGGTCTCGAGTTATTATGGAGCAATAATGGTGAAGATCGATTCATGAGTCGGGGATGTTTACTGCTAGTTTTGCTATTATCATTGTTAAGGGTTCAGCACAGTAGACATCTGCCGTTATTGCTTGACCAGATCGGAAAAAGCTATAGAGAATAATACTATGCTGAGACCACCAAACAGTTACCATTACCTTTTTATTAGTAAGCTTCGCTTTAGGACACTGTTGCGGCGTTTGACCCGGGGTCAGCCATTGCATTTTTCACCTACGGTTATCGTAAAGAATCCACTTTACATCATAATTATGTTACAATTCAATCCAATATTCCTTCATTTCTATATCGATTTAACAAGGCAACACAAGTTTCAACACGCGTTTCTTTCTGCTGATCAGTCATGAGGCACCCATTTTAAATACTTTTTTATTTTATTGTTTTGACGCAAATGAGTCAATATTGTTAGCAAGGTAACGTTAAACCATGCCGCTAATTTCTGACTCGGATCGGCTTCCACCATCTCTTTCAATTCATTGTTATTCAACTGTGTGGGCGGTCTTCCACGTGTTTGTTCTTCAAATTAAAGTTTCCATAACGAAAGCGTTTAAACCAAAATCGCACAGTGCGTTCATTAGCAGTCCCCTTTCCAAACGCAACATTGATATTGCAAGCTGTTACAGCCGCGGTAGTTCCACGTCGGAACTCGTATTCAAAAATTACTCGAATTTTCGAAGTATGTATCTTTCTTGTCTAAGCTAAATAAAAAAAAACAACTGAAATTCGATAACCGAATTTTGCAAATTTTTCAAAAAAAGAACTTTATAGGTACCATGTGAAAAAAGTTTCACTCAAAAATCTCAAACCATGAAGGTTATATGTCAATTCGAAGTACCTATTACAATAAAATGGCAATTTCTTACTTTAACCCCTATTATTAATAGGTTTGGTGCCAATAAAACAGTCGTACGAAAATTAAGAAATATATATCTTTGCCCACTCGCTAGCCTCCATGATCGCATGAATCCAAGTCAATAATTGTATATATATCAACGACTAGGGACTGGGAGGCAGGTTGAGGGCACACGAACGAATTATTGTATGTCCTTGGCATTGAAAATGTTAAAAGAGTAGCTTTCAAATTAAATCTGAAATAGTAAATTAAATACTATAAATAAAATTAATCTTCATCATCATTAAGTCAGTCAATAGAGTTCCCAGCAGGACCTCTTCTAAAAGATATTCAATTATAGTTTAATTGATGAGGATTGTTGCCATGTAGGTAACATATAAGTAACAAATAGGTAACTTATAGGTAATGTCTAGATCTAAATCGGAAGCGGCCAGACCGCCTTTTAAATTTTTAAATTCAATAAGTTAAATACCACTATTTTTAATCGTTAAATAAATAAAATATGATGAAAGTGGCATATCCCCTCCTCCTTGTGTCGTATTCCTCAGTACTGATGGTCGTGAAGTTCTCGTTAGATCAGTCTCTTACTGTCTCGCCATTTGTCTCTGTCTTTGGAGTTATGTAGAGCGACGTGCAATTGGGTGTCTATTGTGGAGCGCACCTAATCTGCCCATCTTTTTTAGCTTCATCAGCCCATTTTGGTCATTTGCCATCAAACATGCCAGTTACAATAAGCTGTTCAAGGTGTGTATGCGGCTGTGCAAGGATTTGTGTACAAAAAACTCTAGCACTTTACTCATAAAAGTATATACGTTCGTATATTTTCAACAATAAATAAAAAAAATAAAAATCCTAGCAAAAAGTATTTTATTTCTAAATCAATAAGGCCTTTTTATTAAGCTGCAGGAAAGCCGGTGAGATTTCTCCATAAACATTTTCTGGATCAATGCCAAACACGGGACTCCATAAAATAACTAATTAGGGCGACTAATTACCGGTTATGGTCGGTTCAGGCGCACGTGACGGCGATCGATCATGGAAAATGTTGACGTACGGTACGGCCGCAGCCTACCGTGTGTAGGTGTAGCCACCTAATGAGGTAAGGCATATTGTTTATGATTAGCTGATTTATTTTTTTAGGGTTTAAGAGGGTCCTTTTGCACTCGCCTATCGTCAACATCGAGCATGGTTTAAAAGCTTGTTACTTTATGGAGCATGGTTTAAAAGCTTGTAACTTTTTTTATTTGGCATGAAGCAAGGTCGCATAGTACAAGTATAGGGAAATATCTGACTGTTTTGTAGTTACGTAACGACAACATTTTTTTTTGCGATTCGAAAAAATCTTCGTAACTCAATTTGGGAATTGAACTGTTTTCATCGTCAAGTTTTTACGGGACCCTAAGTGCACGAGTCCAACTTGCACATGCCCAGATTTTTCTTATTTCGATAGGTTCGCGCATGATTATACCTATCACCTAAAAGTAGTATAGATATATTTAATCTTGACATAAAGACTCTTTGAATGTAGCTATCAGGAAACACACATAATAAAACATTTAGACAAATGAGTTTTTTTTTTATATTGAAAGAAAGAAAATGAATTTATTTTGTCACAACGCAAGGCACAGAATTATTTATGTAAACACGAAACCAAACCAAAGACAACCAAATAAAAAATATACATATACAAATGTGCGCCTCACGGCTGCGCCAAAATAGGTGCAGTTCAGCATGATTGCCAGACAACTAGTGCCTGACACTGGTTTTCAACTTTACCTGAGGTTGTGACGTAACGGACGCTAACCAGTTTTGTAGTGTAATATATAGCGGTGATATCAATGCGTTCTCAATGCTTGCCTGTACAGTGTATGTACAAAAAGAGTAACATCTCTTAGAATACTGTCATCATCAAGGGGTTTAAACTGATAGATATTTTTTATATGACCAAGTTCTAACCTTGCTCGTATTATAATCCAAAATAAACTTAAGTAGAAATAAACATAATTTTCTCTAATGTTGGCAAATAAAACCAATATATAGACACATCCAGCCAAACATTTGGACCACTCAACTAGAACCAACATGCAAACCTCCAAATTGGATCAACTCCTTCATCTATATCAGTGGTTTCCAACCTTTTTAGGGTACCGTACCTCAAAAGGAAATACCGGAAACTTTATAGGATCAATTTGTTGTCCATCTGTCTGTCTGTCTGTCTGTCAAGACCCTTTATCTCGGAAACGCGTGGAGGTGAAATTAAAACCGTATACTAAGGTTTGCGTTCCCTTGAACCTGTGAAAAAATCAAACTTCTGAGTTGACAAAAAAAAAATCGGCCGTTTAAAAAACGTGTATTTCGACACTCGCAAGGGAATCATAATTCATAGGGTACTTCCCAAATCACCTTGGAAATTTGGCATAAAGTATAGAGAAAAATCTGAATACTGTAAATTTGTAATAAAGTCACAAAAAAAACTTTTTTTTTTAATTTGATTAAATTTGATTTTGATTGATTAAAATCTTCGTAACATGATTCGGGAATTGAACTGTTTTCAAAGGTAAATTTGTATGGAACCCTCAGTGCGCGAATCTAACTCGCACTTGCCCAGTATTTTTTTGATCCGGGACCCCTTAGGTTTTTTTTTGTTGTTAGAAGGGACCAGAATCTTAAAAAAAATGAACAGTGTTAAGATTAACACAGTTAAATTATTTCAAGTTACAGTTAAGTGTTCAGTTATTTTATTATAGATATAATAAAATAAACTTATTTCATAAATTTAATACATGTTTCAGTAGCATACACGGTGTATTTGACATCGACGCACAAACGAATACCACGGATCCGAGAATAACGATTTTACACAGTTTAAATTTTAAAAAACAAGGATTTTTAAATAGGAAAAAATCGGCAAAAAATTCCACCACTGGGGGGGTCCAGAATCATGTACATATACCATGGATCCACCATGGTATATGCTTGTGCGTCGATGTGAAAGACACTCTGAATATAATATAAATATATATATTGATTATAATAAATATATACATTATAAATATAATAAAATTTATACCTACCATCCATCGGATTCCTGCGACCCTCACCAAGTCATCGGTCCACCTTGTGAGAGGCCTTCCAACGCTGCGTCTTTCGGTACGTGGTTGCCACTCCAGAACCTATGGTCCCCATCGACCATCATGCGTATTGCTCGCAGAATGCGAGTAATGCGCTATTTTCAAGGTTTACCCTAAACAAACATACGTACAAATATTGCAAGTTTAATACTTACAAGCTTGTAAGAAATAACAAGTCATTGTTATAGAAAACATTACATTTGTTAGAAGCAGTAATGCTAGCAAAGGAGGCAGCCGATCACGTGAGGCAACGGTCCTCACGCCCCAGCCGCCGCCGGGATTCCGATCCCGATTTCCGGCCACCGTAGGCGCAGACTTGCGGACGGCGAGCAATGGGTAGCCCGCCGTCCGACCGTCTAGTAACCGTCCGGACCGAGTCCAAGTCGTCGACGGCGCGTATTGTTCCGCGCGCGCCTCAGGGAGATGTCAGCAAAACGTAGGGGCCCAGTAGGGTCGAGGCCTATTGGGGCCATGGGTAGTGTGAAAGCGAAATCCGGGGCCCTGGAAAGAAGGCAACGAAGGAACAGTAATGGGTTTTTAGTCAGTAAAAGTCTGACACTATCTACCGCTCCGCCCAAGAGCGGTATTTGTCATTAGATGATTTTCTCACCCAATAAAAAAAACTTATAGAAAGGTGCTTTATCCCTGAGTGACATAGGCTATATTTTATGCACGCGGGCGAAGCTGCGGGCAGAAACTAGTTGAATTATATTGAAAGAATGGGTCGTAATCCACCACCAATATGTGGGTGGTAGATTACGGCCTAAAAAAAAAACATTTGTTAGAAACAAAAAAGCAAATTCGCATCAATATTACCTATTTTTCAGTTCAAAAATTTGAATTTTGAATCATTTGGGGGACTATATGTTAGCTCTTTCGGACCACCAGTAGTCTGTGGACCAAAGCTTGGGAACCACTGAACGATATACATCAAGCTAAAGGTTACTTCCTCAAATTACCCGTGGGCGCATCGGAAGACCTTTACCACCAACCAAACAAACTTGCGCTCTTGAAACTTAGCTTAACGTTTAACATTGAGTTTATCTTTGTTTATATTTGTTATTATAAGGAACACGTGTTTTTGTTTGCTTTACGTGTTGTTATCTGTCTGTTAGTTTCTGTTTGATGTGGAACTATGTTGTTGTTTTACTAGGTTTCAGTATTTAGAAGACCTTAGGAATAGGTCTCTGGATAATTTCGTAAAATATTCACCTCAGTAGGTTGACGATGATAGCCTACGGGATCGTTCGTAGGAGTTGTCGTGTTCCGTGTCCTTGGAACGCAAAGAGCAATTGAAGAAACACGTGTAGGTTTTAGTCAATAAAAGTCTGACACTCAAACATACTCCACCTATACACCCCCAGATACCAGATGTTTTTGATAATCACTACATAGTTTAAAACGCAGTCGCTTTTCGTGTCTGTCTGTCCCTATGTATGCTAAGATCTTTAAAACTACGCAACGGATTTCGATGCGGTTTTTTTAATATATAGAGTGGTTCAAGAGAAAGGTTCATATGTATAATACACGCACAATATATTAGAAGAACACTGATGATTTTAGAGTTTTCCGTCGTAAATAAACACATTATTTTGCGCTTACATTGCAAATGCTGGCTGAAAGCTAAGAGATAGATCAAAATAAAGTAGTACAGTATTATACATCTTAAAAAGGTCTACAAAAAAGTCCGCAATGGTATATATCTATCTTTTAGGCGCAACCCACAATAACCATTTTTTATCCTTTACATTTTACGAGAAATAATCGCTTATTTACGAAGCGATTTTAAGCAATACAGCATTAACCCTTTTCCAATTACGTACCTTAAATACATTGTGCATTTAATATAGATCAATATAGCTCTTTACAGCATGTAATTTAAATGAATATTTTCGAAGATATTACATATTTAATACTGTAGTGTACTCAGTATCAGCGCACGGGTGTAACACCTGTGCGAAGCCGGGGCGGGTCGCTAGTGTATAATAATTTCTAATACATGTGAAGAGGAGAGAGTAAACGTATTATGTTACTAAAAGAGTAACAAGTATACATGGAGAGGGAGGCCAAAGAAAAGATGGATGGACTGTGTGAGAAGTGATATGAAAGAAAAGGGAGTGATAGCGCGACGGTTGACAAGATAGAATGGAGGAACTAAAACTTATTGTTGGTCCTTCAGTTTTTTTTTTTGTGAGGGCTACGTTAACTCACACACATCTTTTTTTTAAGTGTGGAAATCTTTTAATGAATTCTTGTGCTATGGGTGGAGCGGGAGGGCGTGTCAGACTTGTACTAACTAAAACCACACTTGGGTCCTTCAGTTGCCCTTTGCGTTCTAGGACTACGGGTTTCCTTTTCAGAAATTCTCTGCTGTCTTAGCAAGCAGGAATCAGTCCTGCTGGACCCCTACGGTTTGCTGACATCTCCTTGAGGAGCGCATGGATCACTACGCGCTGTTGACGACTGGGCTCGGTCCGATCAATCACCGGACGGCTGGAAGGCTACCCATTGCTCGACGTCCGCAAGCCCGCATCTACCGTGGCTGGTAGTCGGGGTCAGAATCTCGGTGGCTGGGGCGTGAGAACATTTGTCCACTCACGCGTGCGGCCTCCTCCTTCGGTAGCATACTGCTAACTCACACACACCTGACGACGCAAGCCTGCAGATTTTTCGAAGGAGCAAATGGAAGAAAAGAAAAAAAGAGCAAAATTGACGTGGCTAGTTAAGGCCGACGCCCCAACTGGCCCCAAATCTGTCAATTTTGCTAACATCTGATTGAGGCGCACGTGGAATACAACGCGTCGCGTCGCCCCGAGCTCCTTGAGCCTTGTCGGAAAGCCGGACGGTGAACTACCCGTGGCTGGTCGTCTGTAAGCCCGCGGCAATGGTGGTCGTAAGTCGCCTTGTGACTTCTAAGAGTGAGCCGTATCTGTTATACCATGCCGACACATTTCCTGTATGTTGTTCTTAAAACTTTTGTGTAATAATGCTGTTAGGGCTGCGCAATTGTTCGAAAGAGTCACTGAGAAAAGCAAGGATAAAAGTCAGTAAAACTCTGATACTCCCTCTTGCTGCGCCCGGAGCGAGAGGAGTTATTTAATGACATCCTACCATAAAAAAATAAAGACAACAAAATAATGCTGCTACAAACGTTCTAGACTGCGGGATTGATCGAAAGTATAACAGCGGCCATAGAAAGGAACGCAAGTGGGTTTTAGTCAGTGAAAATTTGAAACTTCCTCTTGCTTCATCCAGAGAAGGAGTAGTCATTTGATGATTTTTCGCTTTAAAAAAAACACTAAAACGTTGTGATTTCAAGCGGATATATGTAATAAAGGACCATATATTTTGCTCGTAATAGTTTTAATATTAGCAACCAATTTAGCTACTGCGACTAACAAAATAATATTATCATCAGGCGCTTAAACTAATGAATTAATCGAATTATTTATTCAATACACGTTGAATAACTTTACGGGGCTTATTAATAATTGATACAAATAATTAAGGACCAATAATCATGTAAGCTTTTACTCTAATTGAAAATGAAACGGTTGTAATTTCATGTGCCATATTAGCAAAGTAGACGTTGAATTCATAGACAGTCAATGTCTGTCTCTCTGTCATTCAATTTCGCAATTACATTAACGTAGTAAGTACTTACAATTTGTTGGAATTCAAGCTTTAAAGACATCAGACTGTCGCGTTACACTACAATTAAATTACTGAACACATTTTGATGGAATTGGGTACAGTGTAAGCTTGAACCCTATGAAATAACATGCTACTTTTTATCTGGCTTTGACATCTACTTGGCATTCGATATTCATGCGAATGTATTCGTGGGCAAAAACTAGTATATTTATAAAAAAGTTTATTTAGTGTCTTTGTTTTTTTAGTGTTTAGGAGAAAGGAGTATTTTGAGGTTAACGGCAATAATGGCAGATTTTGGTTAAATAAATTCATGCATAGGTCCTCCTATTAGGCTCAGCGTAAACGGGCCATCGACCACAGCCATCGGTGGTTGCCGCATGCTACCGCAACTATGTACACACAGTGTCAGAAACGAGCGACATCCACCGGTGTTCGGAAGCCACTACATTTTATAACCCGCTCCCTGCTGCAAAATCTTACGATGGACTCGTTACACGGGTAGTTTGCTTGCACATGGTGGCACGGCATGGTGACGCGTGCAATACATAGAACGGGGGTGGAATAATGCGACATTGGCGGGTGTCACCGTTTTGTGTGACCCGTAGCGACCACAAATGGTGTGTCGCGGACACCGCTGTAGCAAGTGGCGCGTCTATACAAAACATATGAAAAAGTGTGTTAAGTGGTTGCCGTTAGCCACCAGTGGCTGTGGTCGGTGGCCCGTTTGCGCCGAGCCTTACAATAATTTGTGCTATATAGCTGGCAGCACCGTTTGAGTAATTAAGTGGCTGTCACTCATTTGTCCCACCGCCGAAGTCATTTGTTATTGATAATGCACTATTAATTCATACGATATTAATGCGCCAAGATCAGCTGTGAGCTATTATAGATCATAAATGCTTGAAGCCGTGTTTACCTATGGATTAAAGGGATTTATCAACTTTAATTTACATCCATACTAAATTTATTTATATATCTATGAAATCTTCCTGAAACACAAAGAAACAATGGTCAGAGTAGTGCCTTCGGCATTTTTTATCAGTTAACCAAGGGGTGGTGGAGGGACAGCATTGTAAATGCATAAAAAAAGATAATATTTTTAAGGAT
Source organism: Mythimna vitellina (assembly GCA_949316375.1). Taxonomy (NCBI): domain Eukaryota; kingdom Metazoa; phylum Arthropoda; class Insecta; order Lepidoptera; family Noctuidae; genus Mythimna; species Mythimna vitellina. Next base: position 4,940,711 of record OX438689.1, on the reverse strand, counting down.
ACTGGTATCAAAGTATACAAGTATAACAATATATTAAAAATAATCATACCTATTTGGATGTTAGGTTTATTTTTTGTGGCTGCCCATTTGGCTAGAACGAAAAGAGCAACTGAAGGTACACATGTTTCAGTCAGTAAAAGTCTGATACACCCTTTCGCTTTACTCAGCGCGAGAGGAGTCATTTCATGTCTATATTGTTTCTTTTACACCTATGTTCCATCTTGGCTTTGCCTTCCAGGACTACGGGTTTTCCTTTAGGATGTCACCTCATGGCGTCAGTAGGCTTCGGCCCTACTAATCCCCTATGATTTTGCTGATATCTCTCTGGACGACTGGACGCCAAGCTACCGATAGCTCGTCGTCCGCAAGCTCACGCCTACGGTGGCTAGAAATCGGCGAAAGGATGTCTGTTCCTCACGTGTGCAGCAGTCTTCTTTGCTAGCATTACTGCTTCGCAGAAGGAGGCGACCGCCTGCCATTTACCCTCGCTCCGGCTCGAGTTCACTGCCACCGATTGACAGAGGAGGGAGCGATCGGTGGCCTCCATCTCTCGAGCCGGGCCTTGGCCAGGCCATGAGTGGCAGGCGGTCCCCTCCTAATGCGAAGCAGAAATGCTAGCAAAGGAGGAGGACACACGCTTGAGGCAATGGTCCTCACGCCCCAACCGCCGCCGGGATTCCGATCCCGATTTCCGGCCACCGTAGGCACGGGCTTGCGGACTACGAGAAATGGGTAACTCTCCGTCCGAACATCCGGTAACCGTCCGGACCGAGCTCAAGTCGTTGACAGTGCGTACTGTTCCACGCGCGCCTCAAGGAGATGTCAGCAAACCGTAGGGGCCCAGCAGGGTCGAAGCCTACTGGGGCCACGGGTAGTGTGAAAGTGAAACCCGAGGCTTTGGGACGTAGGCAAAGAAGGAACAGGAGTGGGTTTTTAGTCAGTAAAAGTATCGCCCATTGCGCCCAAGAGCGGGGATGTCATCAGATGATGTTTCCACCGAAAAAAAAACACCCGAGCTTTTGTTCCGCACGTATCAGGTGTAGGAACCTCCCGAACTTATCTGTGTGAACCTCCAACATGCGGAAGGTGAGGACGCCGTGACGTCTCTCCAGCCACTCCTCAAACAGGGGCCTTACCGCCATGATTATAGCTTATAACATTCCCAGCCACACTCATGTGGATCTGAACCGCTCCTTTGTCACACTCGCATATACTATTACTTCGGGAACGTATGAAAGAGTTAATCTTGCCCTAAAACGCAGAGGGCAATTGAATGACACCGGTGGGCTTTAGTCAATAAAAGTCTGACATGCCTCGTCATGTATAGTTTGTTCATAGAGCAGGAAAAGTCATTTGATGGCTTTAAATCTCAAAATCTAGAATTGCTTCGGCTCTATTGTTATCGTTCAGTCTTAATTTAAAATAGTTTATTTTTCTCTGTTAATAGTTCAGTTTTGTTTTTTTCTGTTAGTTCTTTTTTAGAGTTCCGTACCTCAAAAGGAAAAAAACGGAAATTTTATAGGATTACTTTGTTGTCCGTTTGTCAGGCTGTCTGTCGGTCAAGACCCTTTATCTCAGGAACACGTAGAAGTATTGAGTTGAAATTAAAACCATATACTAAGATCTGTGGTCCCTTAAAGCTGTAATAAAATCAAACTTCTGAATTAACGAAATAAAAAGATACGACCGTTTATGTCACAAAAAAACATGTATTTCGACACTCTCAAGGGAATCGAAATTCATAGGTACTTCCCATTGACCTAGAATCTTGAAATTTGGCATGAAGCAACCTCACATAGCATAATTATAGGAAAAAATCTGTAAACTGTAAATTTGTAGTTACGTCACAAAAAAAACTTTTTACGACTGGCACTTGCCCTATTTTTATTTTTTGTAATTTTTGGTTTTTTGAACATTTGTACGCCTTCACGGCAAAATATAGCGCCCATTTAATACCTTTGAGTAAATACATACGAGTATGTTTAACAAATAAACTACCTGATTCTGGTCGTGAACGAGGTGAGGTAGAGAGTTTTATACCGTTAATAAAATTGAAAACTAAAAAAGAAAATATTACCAGCCTGAACTAGGCAGAACGTAGAAACGGGTCATATCAGTTCACCCACACAAAACCGGACGAAAAAATAACATAATTCCTAACAGCACCCAAATGTAGATACAGCGGGGATTATGCGGGAATTCTCCGCACGCCACGGTATCGCGCAGTTTCGCGGGATTAATATTCCCGGTGCGCTCAACTATCATAATTTCGAAACAGAATATCAAGAGGCCCCACAAATCTTGAGGCTGCGGCTTTCTGCATTTACATACTTGCTTCGCTGCACTGCGATTGTTCTGTGTGATGCGAGCTTAGTTAATTAACCATCAGATAACTGGTTAACTGTTTTGTTATCTGCCGCTTTGAGGAGACTTGGAATGACGGTTTATTAGTGTTTATGACTGTAGGTTTGTCTCTTAGCTTGTTTGTGGGGTTATAAGAAATTGCGCCTAACGAGTACTGGTGTGAATTATTGCTGATGAATTGAAGTGCTTATAAATAAATAGGATACTTATATGAAAAAGACATGCGGGGTTACGCGTGCGGGGCATTCCCGCATGCGTGATCAAAACCGAATGATATTAAAAACACCCTCAAGGTGAATGGTACAAGGCAGCCCGCGCAATTCAAATTTTCGAATATTTTTGCATTTTGCTAGTCAGTATCCGGTTCTATGATTATTAAAATAAGATCAGTGGTAAAAAAAAAACGTTTCAGTTTTTAATTTTGGGAAAAAGTCATGAATTTCGCGAGTTACACTGGAACATCTACGTTAAGCTGCTTTTGCACTACTGTTTACCACACTACTGTGGTCCACCAATTAAGATTCAAAGGAGGTTTCATTTATATCCACACGTGTCAGATTCTACATCACGCGTATCCTCATAGGCTTGACGACAACAACAATATTCCCCCTCAACCCATATTACCATAACAATATCCATCCATAAAGCACAGGGATTGAAGATTCCTCCTTTACATATTATGTGTCTTGTTAATTTTAATCCAGAATTATCATACTGTGTGATTAGAGAGCGACAAAAAAGGACCGAAAGGTCATGATTCGGGTTTAATCAGAGGATAGCGGTGTCCCCGTGGGCCCTATTGACCCCTGGCCCTTAATGAAGGATCGCTTCCGTGGCCTCGAGCGTCTTTGTCACTGTATTGTGGGCATTGAAGGGGTCAGATGCAAGTTAGGGATGGTGGCGTGGTTTGTTTTTTATTTATCTTTGTTTTTGGGCAGTGTGTGAAAAAAATCCCGTTTTGACACGTTTGGATCAAAAAAAAGTTCAAACGAGGTGTAAATCAAAGAGTAGTTTTAAAGTTCTTTTTCGTGTTGATTGTAGTATTGTATCTATATTTTGCTACTTCTACAGTAGTCGGTGGCAGTGGGTAGGTGGTTTCGGCTGCAGGATTTGGAGCACAGAGGACAGGAAAGTACGAGCGACAGTCTGTGATGAACCTCCACATCTGCACCCTTTAGCCGTTGCGACGAAACTGTCTTCAGTTTATCAGATTGGCGTTAGATTTCATCGTCATCATCATCATTTCAGCCGAAAGACGTCCAATGTTGGATAGGCCTCTCCCAAGTGTCGCCACAATGAACGGTCCTGTGCGTCTCGCATCCAATCTCGTTAAATTATTTACTAAGTTTGCCTTACAGCTTTACAGGTACGTACCTGTAAAACCGCATTATCGCATTAGCATTAATCGAAAAAAAAAATCTAGTAATACTTAAGATAATCTAATAATAATAACTTCTATGCTAAGTTCCTAAGATATAAAAAACACAATACTTAAAATATAAACATCATTATAGTCTACTCTAAGCTACACTATATAATAAAATAAACAACCGTGTTTTTGAATTCTGAATTCGAATTGATTCAAATTATCTACATGTAAATACATCGATCATGACGTGAAAATCATTAATAACCCGAATTACGCGGGTCAACAGTGGTCATCTTAAAATATTAAACATATCCATTCATCCACACTGTTACACGTGAAACTGATTAATCCTGTCAATATTTCAGTTTCGAACATATCCGCTGCTGTTCCTGCACTTGTGATAGCATTGAATACATTTGTGTCCAGTGATTGCGGCTTAATGCGGCGACGCGTGTGACTTGTGAGGACAAGCCTGACGGGACTGATTGCAAATTCATCAATAGGTACTACACAATTGATAGAACGATTGGAATTGGCTTGGATCTCTGTGAAAGCTAAATGACAAGAGAATTTATTGTTTCTCTAAACTGTCGTTTATTTTGCTTTTAATGATTATCGCACTTTTTTGTTTTGAGACAACCTCTCGGCGTTTTAGCAACTACTGAAAGTTCTGAGCACACATAGATCAGGCATAATCAGCCTTTTTAATGTTCGCACTGCTGGGACTTAGGCCTCCTCTCTAGGAGAGGGAATGGGCCGTAATCCGCCACGCGGGCCCAGTGCGGATAGGTGAATGTCACAGGTCTTTGAATTTTTTTGGTTCTAGGACATGCCGGTTTCCTAACGATGTTTTCCTTCACCATTTTGAGAGCAGTGTTGGTGAAATAAATTACACAAAGTAATGTGCCTGGTTGGGTTTGAACCCGCGACCTACAACTAGTAAGTCGGGGCCTTTACCACTCGGCCATCACTGCTATTATGGTAGTGTTACTTCAAAATCAAGATCAACAAGGCAACACGACGAAACTAAATTATTTCAGTGTATAAAATATTTCTGAGTGGTTCTTTCCTCAAAATACCATCTCAGATCTCTCTAGAGAATCAGCATGGTCCTCATATGATTTTACTATTACATGCTCGTTGTAAGTACTTTAACAGAGACTTTGACCATTGACTTAGCTTCCTGTCAGGGTAGTCAGGAAACAATGGTCTCATCTGGTTTAGTAAAAGAGCTTTTTTAAATCCATTTTTGAAATAAATTTCATTTTTATTAAGATGAAAATAGTTATTTGTCATATTTACTGCCCTAATTAGCATGCATGGCAAATCGACTGTGAAAAACAGGCGAAGGCCGTGTCCGCTGGCTGTGAACAAACTCGATGGGTAGCAAGTGTGTAGTTTCTACATATCCCAATCATTGGAGCGTAGTTTCGGTTTGTCCCTAATGACACCTCACAGTGAAATGCTTTTGTTGCTACATGTTCTAAGAAACACTTTTCATACCGATTGAATGGTTTTTGTAACCGTACTTGGTCTTACCAAGTACGGTGGTACATGTTAAGTACAGGTACATGGTTAAGAAAGTTGTTAAAGGTAGCATTACCTAACGAGCGATTCATATTGCAAAAAAACATCGTAATTTGAATTCGTGTCGTAAGTGGTGGGGATACTCAGAATAAACGGAAGGGCGAAGACAAAAATATCTATATATCTTATGGTAGGCCCGACTGGCCACCTTCAGCGAGTCACCGAATTTGACCAAGTTAAGGTTCGAGAGGCATGGACACTTGTAAGATCGGTGGCGCGACCTCTTACTCTGGGCCCACGTCCAGAACATAGGGCGTAAACACAAAACTGTGATGCAAAGGCGACGTCGCGACGTAAAAATCTATGACCTCGCACGACGCATCGCAGGAACATGCGAATTCATTCGCATCGCATATTGTATCCCCGAAGCCCGAAGAATCGCCAAACTAAAGTGGCAGTAGGCAGGGCACATTGCTCGTAGAACAGATGGTCGATGGGGCCGAAAGGTTCTAGAGTGGCGACCGCGCTCCGGAAAACGCAGCGTTAGAAAGGCCTCCCACAAGGTGGACCGACGACCTGGTGAGAGTCGCGGGAGTGCGGTGGATGCGAGACGCACAGGATCGGTCGTTGTGGCGTCGCTTGGTCCTCCTAGCGACGCCGATGTGATAGGCCTCCTGGCTTATGTCCAACAGTGGACGTCTTTCAGCTGAAATGATGATGATGATGGCAAATTGTATGAACACCTGAACATTGCTTTGCCGCATGAAATCGTATCGCAACAATTCGCGTCGTAGGTTTCTGCGATGGTTCGTCGCATCGCATTGCATCGCAGTTTTGTGTGGGAGTCCGTAGTCCGGAGCGAGAGGAAATGGGAAGCGATTGCCTCCTTCTACGAAACAGTAATGTTAGCGAAAAAGATGGCCACAACCGGGAGGAAATGGACATGCTCACCTTATCGCTCCTCCCTAGAGCGAGATAAAGATGATTTTTCACCTTAGCAAAGGACACCAGCAAACCTAACAAGTCAATTTCCTAAGAAGACCATAATTATCGAATAGCCAAATCCGCAAAGTCCATCGAAAAAAAACCTATCTCTCACTCAACGAATTAACTAAAGTCTTCATTTAAAAAAGTCGATGGTTGCAATCTGCAAAAATTTTTCACCAGCATTTCAAAAATACTGCGTTCCTACAAGAAATTCATCTCTCTAACAATAAGTTTTCATTAAAAAAGTTTTTCATAAGCGATCACTGTGCAGTTGAAGTTTTATAATTAGATTTCCATTATTTTAGTTTTATTTAAAAGAAGTGCTAGAAAAACTACAAGTGACTTGCACTTATTAGCTACGGTTATACGTTAGAGTTTTTATATTGTTATTAATCGATATTTCAGTTTTCATGAATAAGACTGTACGAATTTGGTCTCACGAAGAGTACTTTAGACCAATGTCTGACTTTGACTGGCCTGTTGGTCTAGTGGTTAGTGGCCCTGACTGCTATGCCGTAGGTTGTGGGTTCGATTGCCACCCAGTACAAATGTTTGTGCAATGAGCAAGATCATTTGGTCTGTGTCTGGATGTAATTTATCTGTAATATGTATGTATTTATAATATACAATAATTATGTTTATCAGTTGTCTAGTACTCATAACACAAGCCCTGCTTAGCTTGAGACTAGACAGCGTTGTGAGTTAAACAAGAAAAAAAAAAACAAAACAAATACAAAACAAACAAAATGTTCCGCAAACTTTTTGTGTTCAAGGTACACCTATTAAATCGGAAAATTTTGGAGGTACACCATGAATGAAAAATATTTTTTACATAATATTAATCAATTTTTATTATTCATCAAAAACAACATTAATTTATTAATAAATCAACAACCCAATATTTATTATTTAACATATGTACCAGTATTGGTTTATTAATATTTGCGATTCGTTTTCATTTCAAAGAGTTCTCTCGTATTAACGAGACGGTAAGTGTCAAAACGAAACGCCCTCAGAGAATGGACTTTGAACCCGATTCATGGTTGATCTACATTATTTTTACATCTGTCCATTAACATTGAGAGATAATCTTTTTTTCCATGGCACACCAACTAGTCACCACGATACACCAATGTGCCGCTGCACATCCTTTGCGGAACATTGCTTTAGACCATATTTTCTTTTCGTGCTCCTTAAACAATAAATCTTTTAACTTCTACAGCTATCGAAAAATTTCAATTGTAACATTCCTCTCCCAATCCACTTACATTCCCTACTCTCTCACTCTCAAATTAATTACCATTTTGCTACATTTTGAAATGAAAATGATTTATAATGTTAATTGGTGTATAATGTCTATTTGTTTTGTATATAGTAGTTAATGTGTTATACAACGCGTTGTTTTTGATAGCCCATAACACAAGGTTTTTATTTTATAAGGAAAAATAATACTGAAAGTCCTAGAATATGTTTTCCAAAAATACATAGTTTCGAAGATATCATCAAGCTTAATTAATTTAGATCAAACATTGTCACCCGTATGACAAATCATTACTTTTGTGACGTTGCCAAACTTCGCAGTAATGTAGTAGAGTTATAAAAAAATATGATAGCGTAAATAATGAGATTACATATTTACGCTGTCATATTTCACGTAAGGGTGTTTTACATTAATAATTATGAACTTATCGAATTATTATGTAAGTATAGATAATGAAAACAAAAAAAAAGATAATTGAAAAATTATTCGTATACCAATTGATTTTTTGATATATGGTCTCATTCATACTCCAGAGTTATGGGATATAAGAAAAGATCACGTTGTATATAACATCAAATGTATATAGGTAAACCTGTAAATACTCTTAACACTAACACGATGTAAAAAATTCAATGGTGATCCTCACTGTGCTGCTGTCTCAACAAAACAGGAAGAATAGTAAAACCGGCACAATTGCCTAAAATACATATTTTTACACAAAAAACGATGATAAAACTTTGAAAGTTTAAATATGGTAATTTAAGAAGTTAGCATAATCAGTCTTATAATATTCCCAATGTTAGGTCTTAGGACTACTCACTAGGAGACAGAATCGGTCCGCGTGGTAGACTCTATGTCATATGTGCATGGTTCTCATATGATTTGACCATTACATGTTTGGTGTATGGACTTTAAAAGAGACTGACCCCTGAGTTTATTTCGGTGTTTCTTCTCAGGGTAGACAGCTAGGAAACACCAGCCTTATCTAGTTTAAATTGACGAAAAAATTAACGTGTAAAAGTGTTTCTAAAAAACCTATTTGCAAAATAAATATTATTTATGTCTTCGAATTTTGGTTCTACGACAAGCTAGTCTCCTGACGATGTTTTCATTCACCGTTTTCAGATCAGTGATGAAGTAATACATTGTACATGTGAAGCGCCTTAAGTGGGTTTACCCATTGTGGACTTTTAAGTCGAAGCTGTTACCATTGGATCATCACTGCCCGCTCAGCTAGTCGATAAGCAATTATTCATTGGAAATTTAAAATTAACTATCCAAGAAATATGCTAAAACTCCAACAGCTGATATTATTCATTAACAACAACTTCCAATATTATCTTCGGAGGAACTTCTCAATGACATCTTGACATTTGTGACTTTTAAATTAAAATTAAACTGTCGTACAAATCATGTTTACATCGCGCTGTGCACAACAAAACGCTATATTTAAGTAACTTTGTTCACCACCAAAAGTTTCTTTAATTAAATCTTTAGCGATTTCAAAACATCTGGTCCTTGGAGGCAAAGGGGCGCACCAATTTTGCTTTCGCGGTCTTTTCGGGTAGGTAGGACCAAAATTAGGGTTAATTTGCGAAATCTTAATGACAAATTCGTTTGCAGTATTGACTTTAGAATTGATACAGCTAAATTGAGTTCAGATTTTCTAAACTGAGATCTGTAATCAAGTGCGGGTGGGGCTGAGCCAGTGATTGCCCCAATTAACAATTTTGGAGACCGCGGCAAGAAAGTTGTTGTTAGGCGGATTATTGGTGCTTTGTCAGGGAGGTGGATTACGGAGGCAGTGGCTTTTGTTAGCCACTTTAATCAATTTAATTATTTCTGAAGTTTTTGCTGTAGGTATAAAACGATGGGAGTTTAGGCCACTTGGCGATTTACTTAAAATCCTATGGTCCCTAACTGGGGCAGATAGCTTCCGCAGGAGTCATCTATTACAACGGGTGTGTGTCAATCCGAAGCCCATCACTTGACAATACGATGCGTCACCGGGCTTTCCGAGGACGACCATGCTTCCTTTTCCTGTGAGTATTCCAATCAAAAGGCACTTGTTAGGCTGATATAAATGTTAATACAATGTCGATAAGACTACAATGAAATAATTTTTATTAAAAAAATCTTGACAATTGCTAACTCGACACTCACAAACAGAGCATTTTCTAATCGAAACGTTCATAAAAGGGGTAGCCTATGAACAGGTATGTTATCTAAAATCACAGTGAAACGTGTAGCGTGTTTAGAAAAGATGTTATCAATTCACAAAATGTCAAAGTACTCCATACCTAGATTATACGCCATCATATGAGATCCTATTTGCATCCAAAAGGCAGCCTTATGAATATTAAAATAAAGACTATTAGGAATGCAAATAGAAGTTAGATTTAGATTCAAGTTTGCGAGCAAATATCGTGAGGCGTTACGGTCCTTTCCGAGTGTAATGGTTAGAAAGGCAATGATAGTTTAGAATATAGAAGCTCGGTCAGCGATGATAAGTAATATGCCTTTAATGAGAGAGCCTCGCAGAGGATTTCAAACCTTGTATTTTAAATAAGTAATGAAGTTAACAGGACTGATACCCGCTAAGGCTATGGAGAATTTAAGTAGGTATTGAAGTTAACAAGGCTGATGCCCGCTAAGGCCATGGAGAATTTTAAGCAGGTAATAAGGTTAACAGGGCTGATGCCCGCTAAGGCTATGGAGAATTTTAAGTCGGTAATGAAGTAACAGGGCTGATGCCCGCTAAGGCTATGGAGAATTAAAGTAGGTAATGAAGTTAACAGGGTTGATGCCCGCTAAGGCTATGAAGAATAAAAGTAGGTAATGAAGTTAACAGGGTTGATGCCCGCTAAGGCTATGGAGAATTTTAAGCAGGTAATGAAGTTAACAGGGCTGATGCCCGCTAAGGCTATGGAGAACTTAAGTAGGTAATGAAGTTAACAGGGCTGATGCCCCGGATGCCCGCTAAGGCTATGGAGAATTTTAAGGAGGTAATAAAGTTAACAGGGCTGATGCCCGCTAAGGCTATGGAGAATTTTAAGTCGGTAATGAAGTAACAGGGCTGATGCCCGCTAAGGCTATGGAGAATTAAAGTAGGTAATGAAGTTAACAGGGTTGATGCCCGCTAAGGCTATAGAGAATTTCAAGCAGGTAATGAAGTTAACAGAGCTGAAGTTAGTGATAGCATGACGAGTGACAGGGCAGAATGGAAGAAAAAAACGTGTTGCGCCGACCCCAAATAACACGGGAAAAGGGCAGGAAGATGATGAATGAAGTTAACAGGGCTGATGCCCGCTTCGGCTATGGAGAATTTCTGAAAAGGAAATTTGTTGTCCTATAATTAAAGGCAACTGATTGAACATAGTGTAGTGTAGTAGTGTTTTAGACAGTAAAAGTCTCACACATCACTATAAATAAACAAATAACTGTAAACATACCAATATCGGATTGCAATCAAGAGTTATTAACATTTAATTTCAAAGATTGTCCATTAAAATGCAAAGTCAAGATTGATTGGCGGCACGTCATGTCCACCTTATTTCTTTTCATATATATTTAGTGGCACGTTCTCCAAATTGTTTGCCATCCCCGGTCTAGTAGATGAAGGAATTGTAATTCGAATTTCCCACATTACCCCTCTACACTACTCTGATCTACACTAATGACCCAGTCAAAGAATTGCAGCGTTTGTGAACGTACGCTAGTTGCACAAACATTTCGCTTATTGCGACTGTTAGTTGGCAGCATTGCTCGCTGTGATCGCTTATGTCGCGATCAACCGTTTTGTGAACTGCATCGATGTAATATCTTTGTTTAGGGTATGATTTAGAACGTTTTGAAATTGGGATGGGGAATATGTGGTGTACCTGGTGGCTGATAGAGTTGATATATTCTCATGTTCACTGAGCGAGTTCGCAAAAGTTGCATTAAATTTTTTATGTTATAATGAAAATATATAATAATAAATAATTAATTGAATTAAATAATTTGTGTACTGATAATTAATTGCCTTAAATTGTATTTTAATTGTATGTTATATTGATTTTTATTTTTTATTATATTGACTAATTTATTTTTGATATATTGACTAATTTAATTTTATGTTATGAATTGGATCAAATTGACATGAAAACATTATTGTAATTTATATTTTTTACTACACTATCGCATTGGATTTGTCTGTAATGATAGCTGTATGTATATCTAATAATAAATAAATAAAATGTTTGATAGAACTTTTGGTACATATAACCGCTATGTTATAAAGTACATAAACTCACACTTTTTCCAATTGACATCATTGCAAACTAACAGAATGCCACCTGATACAATTCCTGATGCCTGCTGCAGTCTTCCCATTTGATTATAATTTAGGTGTCTTCAAGGCTAGAGTGAATAGGCTCTTAAAAAACTAGTGTGCTACCATTAACGATTGCATCACTGCTTACCATCAGGTGGGATCGCAGTCAGGTACTAGTACTTATATCATAAAAAAACTACGTAGTCCTTTTGATTTGGTTATGGTCTTTCTGGAATACTTCAGTTTTCTGTTTTTGCGAGGGCTATGGTTACTTCTTCGAACAGTGCGCACAATTATATCATATTGTGACAATAACGGAGCTATAATAAAATATCATATATATATATTTTTTTCTATACGATATAATACTCGTATATATGTTTATAGCATGTAGATACTTTTCAAGATTCCAGGATTCCATATGGTACATACCAGTGCAATTTACAACACGTGAAAACGTCAAATACAAACGAAAAAATTGTATTAAAATATTTCAGAATATAACGTAAGGACTTTTTTGTTCGTACGTCCGTAAAGTAAAGCACCATGAGTGTCGGGTCACATTTGGTGGTTGAGATAAGAGTCTCGCCAGTAATGAAAATTGTATAACAAACCATCATTAAAATAAATTTAAGGTAAAAATTCGCAATAAATGTCTCCGCGCCGTGGACGATTTCATTTCAATTTTAATAAAACCTGTCATTAGCGGGATTGTTTGCGATATTATAATGGCTTTTCAGTTAACTATTAACATCACTTCCAAGCTATTATGAACTTTATTTTCTAGAGCAGAAGTCTGAAATTTTATTTCATGTCATTAATTGTAAATTTTCACAATGAGAATTAAATTCGTAACAGGCAGATTGCAAAATGGAAATTTTTGACGTTCACTCTCTCCTATGTGTTGGTGTGAATCTGCGACAATATTAATTAGCGTATTTAATCTGTTTTCACGTACTGACTGCTGATTTATAAACAATGTTGTCCCTAAACATTAGTGGCGATGATCTATCAATTTGCCACATCAAATATTAATTTAATTACGATCAATATTCTAAATACTCATCAATTTGTTGATATTTATTGGACTGAATTATATTTATTCAGCGGTAGCATAGTCGTCCTGTTATTGTTGCCACTGTTGGGACTCAGTCCTCTTCTCTGGGAGAGGGTATGGGCCGTAATCCACCACGCAGGCCCAGTGCGGGTTGGTGGATGTCACATGCCTTCGAATTTTTGGTTCTAAGACATGTCGGTTTCCCCACGATGTTTTTCCTTTACCATTTTGAGAGCAGTGTGATGATATAAATTACACAATTCAGCGGTAAGTGATCATATTAAACAAAACAAATTTTATAGACATAACGTATACAATTAAAAGGCTTAAATGGCGATGGGCAGGGCATATAATAAGAGGAAAAGGCAAATGGAAAAAAGGCAAGAGGAAAAGGAATTTTGACATGATGGTATTCTAAAGAAAATAAAAGGAAAATAGGTAGATCATAAAAATATGGGATGATGATATAAAACAAGTGGCAGGCGTCACATGGAACAGAGTGGCTCAAGAAAGACATGAATGGAAAAAATTGGAGGAGGCCTTCGTCGACTGGCAAACAGATCTACAGAAAATAAGTAAAATTCATGTACAAGACTAGTAAGAATTACATTAAATTAAAAACTTAAAGAAGCGGTCAAAATGGGCTATTATTCCGATGAAATTTGATCACCAATGTAACATGCCTTAAATGAAAGTTTTTTTAGTACGCTACTCGATCATGATTGAATATGATTTTTTAAGGTCCTCTGTTTTTGTAATATACACACACAATAATAAAACACACAAAATAACCAGAGTAGGGTAGGGTCTTTACTTGTAAATAATAAATAAATGCTTCGAGTAGCAACCCAGAGTCGTTCTTTTATAACTCGAGTAGCTACCCTAGAGTTAACCCAACTAACTCTAACTCCGAGCAGGGTAGGTTGGTGTAAGCGGCAGGAATGACAGTTGCTTGGCATTGACGGTTGAACTTTACGTCCGCGTTCAAAAATGCGAGCGTAGAGTGTCTAATCTGATGTCGTCGCTCGAGTTAACTGTAACCAAAATTTTTGAACGCAGGGCTGACAATTACAAAGTTATATTGTCACGTCAAATACCACCGAGTTGCTAACCCTATAGTATAATGTATAGTTATACAACCCTTTATCTTTTGCACTTCACTTAAAATAAACAGAGGACTGTAAAATATTATTTGTTGCTCAAAAAAATCTCTTTTAGCCTGTATAAGTCAGATTGCTGTTCCATTTTTTAGTGATTTGTAGGCCAAGCTATTATACTCGTATATACATATATTGAACTTCTCCTTTGATGTCATTTTTGTATTCATTGTTATTTTTTTCATATAATTGTAATATGGATCTAAATATAAAGCTATATTATTATTAAGTGATCATATAGTGTATCGTAAATTCTGACATAATTTTGTCTCCTTTTCAAGCTGATATTCTAAAAATACCAGAAAGAACATGCAAAAAAAAAACATTGATATTCACCTGGGACCAGACGCAACGGTTCCATAGCTATTACCATACATGATTCAAGAAGGGTGAATACGTTCTCACTGATACTACATTATAAACAACGCAACACTTCTGGCCAAGCACACTTACAGTTTTTTCTGGCTCACCAATCGAGAATAAAAAAATACTCTGCCAGTTTGTCAAGACCATTGAAACTCGATACATCACACCTCTTCACCCTGAAGTTGTCGAAACGAGAAACGTTAGGGGAGGTCATGTTAAAATGGCCGCGAGTGTATGAGACGTGGAATTCGAAAAATTCAATTTCCTAACTGTGAATTTAGTTGAGAATGTAAGAAATAACCTGCTGTGTGTCAGAACGCTCCCGGGAGACAAGGGGGAAATGTAAAACATAGAGAAAGGAGAGAAATTACACGTGCTCCTACCGGCATGTGCCTATCTTTATCTTCTCAGAGACACTTATATCGAGCGATTGCCGTTGATACTTTGATTCTACTGGAGTTAGTTAAAACACCCTTACACGTGTTTGTTAATAAAAAATAAAAGAAATCCTTAGAAATTATAATTCAGAGACCCCCACTGCATCTGTCGGTTTATCTGTATGAACGCGATAAATTCAAATGTTTTTTTTAACGAACGGATTTTCATGCAGTTTTCACCAAAAGATGGAGTAATTCATGGGAAGGCTTGAATATATAATAAATTCATATTAGAGTAGATAAAATAAAAACGATTTACGTGCGAACCCGTGGCGGGTGGCTAGTAGATAATAAATTGATTGACAAGTACCTTGACTCAGCTGGTGAGGTTATTAACATGTGGAATGTTGACTCAACGATCATTCTACCGGTAGTCATGTCAGCCAATCGTTTGATAGGCACGAGCCTCGACCAACATTTTGAGAAGCCCTCGTTAGGTAGCATAGGTATTCAGGAAGCGATACTTCTGCACACGGCTCTCAATGTTAGGAGGTTCCTTACTATGAACTTTTGATCGCAATGAAGGTAGCTTGAAGTCTGTTTGCGATACCTGTGCGACACTGTTTTTCATATTTTTATGTGTATTTTTTCAATGAAAATATATAAAATGTAATTAATAAGTACATAATTATGCATCAATAAATGTATAATTGATCGTGTCGTAAACGTATCGTGAGTCCTAAACGGACATTTCAGAGTACGAAGCAGGGTGTCGCCTTCAATACAGAGAAACCGATCAGATGTTCAAAAGATAAAAGGGGGGAAACATTAAATCATTCTCATAGTCCTAAAAATAAAACGATATTTTGATATATTATTTATCAAATCACATATTTTATTTATTTATTTATTTGCTTCAGATACAAGATCCATATTTTAGTAGGCACTTAAAATTATGTTAATAACAAAATGTACCCAAACAAATACAAATAAATATTAAATAGATACCAAATTACACATAAATGTCTTAATTTAAATAAAATAAAAATAAAAACATGTAATTATTAAATCTCATTATTAAATTGAATGCAAATTTCAATATTATATTAATTTAAATAAAATAGATAATTTAAAATCATTAACATAGCAATAAGAATTTTATATAATTAATTTGACATACTTAGTTATACTTCGTTGAGATGTATCAGTAGCAGTATCTATCATCATTTGATTGTGAAGTTATATTTATTTATTTATTTATGTACACATAATGTCTTACAAATGCAAACAACAAATACAGATAGAAGAGCACAAAAGTACTGCTTATTTCAAATAAAATTTCTTCGAGCAGACCTCCGATAGGAGATCTGGATGAGAGATGTAGACACAGTGTATACAAATAAGTTAGAAGATTAAAAATATACTATACAATTCGAATTAAAAAGATCTTAGACCCAAATCAAGTGCTGGAACCTCCCGAACTTACAATATCCGGTGAAGACCTGCAAAAGGTAAAACACCATAACGTCTTTCCAGCCACTCCTCAAAGATCACTATGGTGTGATACATAACCGTGGATGACATATTCGGATCGAGAATAAACGAGAAACATACATGATAGAACTCTTGACGAATAAGAAGAAAGCGAAGAATAAAGGCTAAAGTTGAACCAAAAACATTGTGAAGGATGCAGCCATAGGCTAGATGCTGATGCTGACAGTGTTGGGCTGCTCATCGTGGTGAAGCTTGGTGAAAGTAGTACTGCAGTGCCCGTCTTTCGATCCATACGATGTTGGTGAATACTTGTTGGCTTCGATTATAGCCTTCAGATGGATGAACAGCATCATCAATTATAGAAATATTCATAGTAGCCACCATACGAGTATGTCCCTATAAACTAAATACATACTCTTTTCTAAACAGTTCTTTTAGTACCTCTTGCGGCATTCTTAGTAGGTATACATGTCGGCGCAAGGATGCCGATCATCATTGAACCTCTGTCTAGGGACTCTGTTTTGTGGGCTGGGTATCGAGCAATAAACAAACTATATAAACAAACTATTCCAGATCACACAACTGATTTTATATGATGCCAGCTTTAGGTATTCACTTCACACAACGAGCCGTAAGACCGTCCCCGAGACTCGACGTTGTTCGCACGGCTGTCGACAGAGGAAAGAGCTCTGGACCTCTACGGTCAGCATTTTTATCTGCTCGGTTCGTGCAAACGTCAGCGCGGATTCTGTCAAAGTGACATGTGTCACTTTTCACTTAGCTCGTTGATTCATTCTCAAGCTTCCGTACTATTGACTTCACCGACACACATATGTGCATACATTATGTATACATTTTTCTGGAGCAAAAAAACCTTGGAACCTTTGATAAATTTACGCGTGGCAAAGGAGTTCTACACGAAACCTGGTGTTTGCAAGACAAATTCTAATTGAATACGTGGTGAGCGTTCAAATCGGCCTAGTCATATAAACCACGAGTACTTTGTTCCTGAGGAATGGTTGTAGGCCTTGGAGATCAATGGCTTCGGAGATACTCGTATAAGCTCTGTCTCTATGGAATTCGATTTGTAGGCCTCAAATTTCCTTGCTGGTATTTACGGGAATATCCGTCATTTTCTCCACTGTCATGACTGCCTTTTTTGTGATTTTTTGTGGTTTGTGGGTAATCATAAGATGACTTCTCCCGTTCTGGGTTGAGCGAGAGGGAGTGTCAGACTTTTGCTAACTAAAACCAACAGTGTTCCTTCAGTTGCCTTTTGCGTTTTGCGTTGCATCATACGAACAATTCTGCAGTTTTGGAGTTATGACTATTATCCAAACTGGTTGAAGGAACTTTATTTTTTTACGAGAGCAAAAACAGTTCTGGTAAGAAAGATCGTTGCGATCCTAGTCGAAGCTCTTTTGTTGCTCCAGAAGACAATAAATAATCTTCACCTTACGAGTTATGGTAGCAGAAGCCATTAAGAGCGTCCAACCTGGGATGCATTTCTATGCAACCGCTCTTACGTGATTATGACGTTATTACATATCTTTCTCTAGATATTTTGTTTCTATTGTCTAGGTTTCTATTGAAATCAAAACATACATTTATGTTAAACTTTTAACTGCCTATGTCAGACATATCCCACAAACACTCGCGTTTATTCCGCCAGGGACGCACATCCACGACCAAATACACTATTTCGTCAGCTCTTCTGTCACCTATGGGGATTGAAGAGCTAAATGAGATAGAGTACTCAGGGACGCTCTTAACCTCAATAATCAGCTCGTTCAACTTTTACGTAGTATACATAATATAATCTGCTAATGTATAAGTATAATGTATAAGTATAATGTATAAGTATAATGTATAAGTATAATGTATAAGTATAATGTATAAGTATAATGTATAAGTATAATGTATAAGTATAATGTATAAGTATAATGTATAAGTATAATGCTATAAGTATAAATGTAAGCTGGAATGAGATTGCTGAGTGTATTAGACATGCAGCGAAAGATATTTTGGGAGAGACAACAGGGATATATGGTGGTGGTCGATAGATATACAGAATGTGTTGAAGGAAAAAAAGAGGAAATTTAAGGAATGGCAGCGTATACAGATCCGGAAAACACTAGCTTAAAGTCTGCGAAAAAAACTGAATATGATGCTTTAAAGAAAAAAGCCAAAAAAGCCGTGGCAATAGCGAAAGCAAAAGCACAGGACAAACTATACGACATACTAGACAGTCCGGCAGACCAGAAAGATCTATACCGGCTTGCTAGAGCATGAGAGAGAAATGCGAGAGATGTTTGTCAGATAAAATGTATAAGGGATGAAACTGGAATGATTCTTTCAGAAGATAAAAAAAATCAAAGACAGGTGGAAGGACTATTTTGAAAGACTGGTGAATGAGGAAAACCATTGGAATGGGATTTTAGAGAGCAAATCAGTGAATGTGGGTTTAGTGAGAATTATTATTAAGCTGTAAATGGAATGAAGAATGGTAAGGCAATTGGTCCAGACGGAATACCAGTTGAAGTGTGGAAGTTGCTGCGAGTGGATGGATGGATGTGGTTAGCTTTGTTCTTCAAATAGTTTTTGCGGGAAGAAGCCATACCTGATGAGTGGTGCAACAGTTCCCTGGTGCCCATCTTTAAAAGCAAAGGTGATGTGCTTGAATGCAACAATTATAGAGGAATAAAGCTAATGTCACATACTATGTAAGCCTGGGAGAAAGTTATTGAAAGGAGGCTGAGGAAAGAGAGTGAAATTTCACAGAACCAATTCGGTTTTATGCCTGGTCGGGGTACAACGGATGCCATTTTTGCTATATGCCAGCTGTGCGAGAATTACAGAGGTGCGCATAAAAACTTGCACATGGTATTCGTTGACCTCGAAAAGGCATATGACCGGGTACCTCGTGAGGTTCTGTGGTGGGCCCTTAAGGAGAAAGGTGTGCCTGGGAAGTATGTGCAGTTGATCCGAGCGATGTACAATTGTACAGTCAATGCAGTACCCAAGTCCAGTCTACAGTGGGCAACACTGGTAGCTTCAATGTGGCTGTCGGCTTACATCAAGGGTCGGCCTTCAGCCCTCTTCCTGATGATAATGGACGCTCTGACGTCGGACATCCAGGAAGAGGCTCTCCAGTGCATGCTGTTTGCCGATGACATTATGCTGGTTGCCGAGAGTGGCCTAGAAGTCCAGAGCAAATTGGAGGTGTGGTGGCACAGACTGGAGAATGTTGGCTTAAAATTAAGCAGAACGAAAACCGAATACTTGTTCTGCGATTTCGGCGGTCTCACATCGGATCAATACAGGATGGATGAAATGGCGATAGGTCACTGGAACATTTTGTGACCCACGGATGCACCCCCAAGTTGAAGGGTAAAATCTACAAGTCCGCGATAAGACCTGTCATACTATATGGATCAGAATGTTGGGCTGTGAAAAAGACTGATGAAAAAAGGTTGCATGTAGCGGAGATGAGAATGTTGAGATGGATGTGTGGTGTGACGAGAATGGATAAAGTGAGAAATGAGTATATTAGAGGAAGTTTGAAAGTAATAACGTATAATAATAATAATAATCTTTATTTCATCTTTTACACAAAATAGTTAGGTATTTGTGGCAAAGTGGCGCCAGTGACCGAAAAGTTGAAGGGGAATCGTTTGTCTTGGTATGTTCATGTAAAGAGGAGAGATGAAACGCATGTTACTAAAAGAGTTATGAGTATACATGTGGATGGGTGGAGAGGGAGAGGGAGGCCAAAGAAAAGATAGATGGATTGTGTGAACAGTGATATGAAAGCAAAGGAAGTTAGTGATAGCATGATGGTTGACAGGATAGAAAGGAAGAAAAAAACGTGTTACGCCGGCCCCAAATAAGATGGGACTAGGGCAGGAAGATGATGATGACATAATATAATCTGCTTTATAAAGTTCCCCTGCTGGGACTCAGGCTACCTACGAGAGGGAATGGGTCGTAATTCACCAAGCGGCCCAATGCAAATCGGTGATTGTCACTTGTTTTCAAATTTTTTGTTCTAGGAAATGCATGTCGGTTTCCTCACGATGTTTTCCTTCACCGTTTTGAGAATATTGTTATTCGTTTCCGACAATTAAACAATTATGTAAATATAGTAATCAGTATGTTACGCTTGAGTAGTTCAAATTATTGATGTGAGGTAAGATATTATATGCGGCAGGAGTTACGTCTATCAAAGTATAACATTGATTGGTTTGTGTAACTAACCACAAATTGTTAGTATGTCATCGTAAATTACTTACATTATTATTAACGTGTGGGTTATTTTCTCCGGTCTTTGGAAAGAGTTTAAGGCCAATATATTGCTCCTATTTGATGTTTTTGTCTACCTGGACGTTGAGTAAGATGAGGTCAAGAAGAAAAGTAGGACCAAACTCTTATAGTGTTTTGTTTCCCGGACCAGTTACAACTGTTGGGACACAACTACTACTACAGGGATTCTCCGACCAGAAGAGCGTTGTTTAGTCAGTAACATCTGCTCGAAGGTTGTTTTCGGGTAGTCGTATATTATTGTTCTAATCACACGTAGAAGTCAGATACCGCGATGCAGAATTTTGAATTTTTAGTTCTTATGTATTTTCATTTTTTTTTTATGAGAAATAACTTTTTACAAGAAAAAAAAGTATATATTTCGGAAGTTGGTGTTTCTTTAATAGTTTGGTCTCTTCGTTAATTAACACCGACTTCCGAAACTAAAGTTATTTTGCATTTTTCAGTGATTTTTTTTTTACATTGAAGTTGTTAGAATTTTTTTTTGTAAAACAGATTTTGTTTCAATTTTTTTAGTTATAGTACCACCACTAAAAAGTACCACTCAGCCTTACTTAAATACCTTATAGCCAGAGTGCATCTCATGACAATTCTACACTAATAATACCAAACTCGGTTAGATTTTATTAATTTATTAGAGAGTTCCGGTGCCAAACTTCAGGCTTCATCATCAGATCAGTTCGATATATTCCCCTTCTTCTTTCAGTTAGTCATCGACTACACGTATAAATAAAGCAATTTTACTTGTTACGACAGTTCTGCTGTGATCCTGCTGCGGTATTCCCGTCCAACTATAATTTAGGTGTCTTCAAGGCTAGAGTGAAGAGGCTCTTAATAAACTAGTGCGCCTGACCATCAATGATTGCGTCTCCGCTTACCATCAGGTGGGATCGCAGTCAAGCACTGGTTTATATCAATTAAAAAAAAAAGTCCTATGAGGAGTTCTGTTCCATGTCTTCGAAGTTCATGATTTGATCATAAAAATATTTCTATGGGACCAACTTGGAAGTAAAGCCTTTAAATAATAAAAAAAAAAAATTCAATATCGGTCCACAAGTGACCGAGAAATCGGTGAACATACATAGAACCTCCTCCTTTTGGAAGTTAGTTAAAAAGGGTTTTACACTACTATAAGACTGTTACAGGATAGTTTTATTAAAAGGCTAGCTTCTGCCAGCTGCTTCGCCCGCGTGATAGTAGAAAATTATCCCAAGGGAACAGACTCCCGAGATACAAAGTCCTGATCCTATGCACTATTCCAGGTCATGACCTACCTGTGTACCAAATTTCATTGAAATCCGTTCACGCGTTCGAGCGTGAAGAAGTAACAAACATACACACACACAAACATTCGCCTTTATAAGTAAATGTGATTATAATAAATTGATCAACAATTGTAAACTTAAAAAGTAGTCATCACCAATTAAACACCATAAACACTGCAAATCGTATACATAATCCCTACGGCACCCAATTCCCGGGGTAGTATTTGAATTAAACATAAAATATAATAGCCCATTAAGACATGGTGCGAGGGCACTATCGCACGACGTTACTGTTATGTCCACATTAGCCGAGCACACTCTTAGGATCAGGTCTTAGTGTAAGCGGGGAGGATAGGGACTTATCACTTTAATATAACATTTTGATACAAGTGGAGAAAGTTGGTCATTGCGCCCTAGGCGGAATTCGTTGTCTTATAATAGATATTTATAATAGATAATAATTAAAGATGTAGTTAACGTAGAAAGGGGGAGGGGGGACGGGTATATAAGTGTAGTTGTTTTTTGTACTGTATAAAAAGTATTCTTGCTTTGACACCGCGGCAGACCAAGGCGAAGGTAGAGAGATGAACTGGATAAATACCAAGGGACTGGCCCGCAATGGCCGAAGACAGACTTGTGTGGAAAAGGAAAAGGGAGGCCTTTGCTCAGCAGTAGACATAAATGGGCTATAAATAATAATAATAAGTATTCAGTATGTTGATGCGATGCGTTGAACTGCTGAACACTTGATCAAACAAACATTCGATATTTTGAACATTCGATGTATTGAGTGTACGATATATTGAATATTCGATTTCTTAACCATTCGATATTATGATCGTTCGAGTATTTAGATGTTCGATTTGTAGTGGTCGATCAATTGATATTCAATTTTACACAGTATTGTGATATCGAAAGGAGATTTAGGTTAACGAACTGGCAAGTAAAATATACTTTTAAGGATTTTTTTGTTCTAGAACAGTTTTAAAAATTGAGTAGAACAAAGAAATGTCTAGTTTTTTCAGTTCGGACATAACTATTGTAGCGCGATGAACTTATATTGAATTCTTGAAGAAAAGTATTATATATGTACAAAGCTTCTCAAGCATTTCATTGTAGATAAAGTCCCAGTCCTCGAAGAAAATCGTCGCAGGGTGCGACAGTACACCTATTCTAAGCATGATTATTTAAATACTAAGTATGCGAGCTCATTTTAAATTAGTCTTAACGTCGCCGTCTTCGCGTCGCTGGCAGTAGAACCTTGTCTTTATGTTAGTGCGAGAGCTGAGAACTGCTTTATGCACTTAACAGGTATTATGGTCGAAAATAAAAACACCTATGGATATTTTATCAGGAGCTTATACTTACTCTTATGATAGCACCGGCGCCAATTTTTATGCTTTAAAGTTCTGTTTAGTTACAAAATGATGATAGAATTTTTTTTTTTAGGTGGGAATATCATCTTATGACAAATCGCGCCTTGGGTGGAGCGAGAGATAGTGTCAGAGTTTTACTGACTAAAAACCCACTCCTGTTCCTTCTTTGCTTTCTTCCCAGGGCCCCGGGTTTCGTTTTCACACTACCCATGGCCCCAGTAGGTTTCGACCCTGCTGGACCCCTACGATTTGCTGACATCTCCCTGAGGCGTGCCTGGAACAATACGCGCCGTCAACGACTTGGGCTCGGTTCGGACGGTTATCGGACGGTCAGACGGCGGGCTACCCATTGCTCGCCGTCCGCAAGCCCGCGCCCTCCAGTGGCCGGAAATCGGAATCGGAATCCCGGCGGTGGTTGGGGCGTGAAGACCGTTGCCTCATACGATCGGCCGCCTCCTTTGCTAGCGTTACTGCTTCGCAGAAGGCGGCGACCGCCTGCCACTCCTCTTCGCTCCGGACCATGCCCTGTACCAAGGCCCAGCGCGAGAGAACGCCGCTGCCGATCGCCCCCACGAGGACACGGCGTTGCTTTGCCCAAGCGGGGCAAACTTCCACCGTCTCCTCTGGGCGGTCCACACAGTGGCGACACCCGGGCGTCGCTTTCGCACGAATTCGGTGCAGGAATTTCCCGAACTTACCGTGTTCGGTGAGAACCTGCGTCATGCGGAAGGTGAGGACGCTGTGAGGTCTTTCCAACCATGCCTCAAAGAGGCGACTTACCACCGTAATTATGGCGTGGAAATCGCCTCTTAAAGTTGGGAAGTGTTAATCTACTAAATAAAAATAAGTCGGGTTTTCCTTCCTGACGCTATAACTCCAGAACGCACGAACCGATTTCCACGGTTTTGCATTCGTTGGATAGGTCTCGGGCTCCGTGAGGTTTATAGCAAAAAAAAAAAAAAAAAATTTTTTTCTTCTTCTTTTAATCACCAAACGAAATGTTACATGCCATCTGGTGGCGAAACGGAGTTCGCCGGGTTTGCTAGTTTCTTATAAAACTAACACGGACGGAGCCGCGACTGGAAGTTAGTTCTATATATTTTTTTTTTTTTTTTTTAATTGATATAAACCAGTGCTTGACTGCGATCCCACCTGATGGTAAGCGGAGATGCAATCAAAGGATATTAAACATAACCAATGTTTATTATAATCTATTCTGACGACGGCACGGTTGATTCAGTAGTTAAGCGATTGACTGTAGCGCTACGTGATGCAGGTTCAATTCCCGCACGGAAAAAATAATTGTATGGCCTACAGAAAGATATTCCAGGTCTGGGTGTCTTGTCTATGTGAATTCACATATTTGTAAACGAACGCATTGAACTCCCTCACAGCAAATGCTTGTATGGCCTACATAATGTAATCTGGTTCCGAAACGTGATTTTTATGTCCGTCATTTGTAAGTATAATGGCAGTCTACGACACAGGATATCCTAGTCTGCTCTAAAAGCGCTGAGTTTTATTTATTTTTACGGTTTGAAATAACACTCTCTGGAGTTTTGCTACAAGTAATAAATCTGTTCCATTCAGGCAGAAAAAAGGCGAGAATGATAGAGTAATTATAAATATTATGTACGGCTTCGTTCAAGTGGCGTATTCTATGGGACCGTAGCATTTTATTATTGTATTTATTTCATTATATATTTGCGAAATAATAGGTTTGGGTAGGCCTTGATATGCAGCGATAAGTTTATTCAATATCCATGAAAATAATGTCTAATCAGTTTGGTAGGTAGCCTTTTTAATGTTCCCACTGCTGGGACTCAGGTCTCCTCTCTAGGAGAAGAAATGGGCCGTAATCTTCGAATTTTTGGTTCTAGGACATGCCGGTTTCCTCACGATGTTTTCCTTCGCCGTTTTGAGAAAAGTGATGATGAAATAAATTTCACAAAGTAATGCTGCCTGGTTGGATTTGAACCCGCGACATACAACTCGTAATTCGGGACCGTTACCGCTTGGCCACCACTGCTCTCACCACTGTTCAGTAGGTAATTCCAAGGATTCACCATCATTTATTATATGCGGAACAGAGTGTAAACTCCGATGAAAATTGAGAATCCTCCGACCAGACGGGTGTTATGCCTCATCAGGGCAACTGCCCAATGTCTACTTAATTTTAGGTTGTTATATATTTATGTTCTAATCGTGTAGAGAGTTTTGATACCGCGATGCAGGATTTAGAATTTTAGTTCTTATGTGGCGTACAAGTTCGGCATCAGATGAAGAGCAATGGGTAGTTCGCCTTCCAGCTGTCCGGTAGCCATCCGGACCGAGCGCAAGTCGTCGACAGCGCGTAGTGTTCTACACGTGCCTCAAAGAGATGCTAGCAAAACTGTAGGCTTCAGCCCTGTTGGGAAGGCCAAAGCCTACAAGAGCCGAGGCAGGCCAAAAGGAGAACCTCGATGTACTAGAATGCAAAGCAAAGAAGGATCTTGGGTGTAGTTTTAGTCAGTAAAAGTCTGACACGCCATCGCGCTCCACCATAGAGCGGGAGAAGTCATTGTATGATTTTCCACCTTAAAAATATAGTTTTATCCCTGAATCGAGTCTTTTACTGAGTCTTTTACGAATCACTAAAATTATTTTCTTGTGACGTAGAAACAAATTTACAATTTTCATAATTTTTCCTATATTTGTGTTAAAAGACCTTGCTTTATGCCAAATTTCAAGATTCTAGGTTAACGGGAAGTACCCTATAGGTTTTGATTTCCTAGCGAGTGTCAAAATCCAGTCTTGAAATAGAGCACAAACGGCCTTATTCTTGGATTGCGTTGATTTCGAACTTTGATTTTTTCAGTACTCCAAAACTTAAATATTTGATATTTTCAGCGTGATACCACCACGCGACCATGAAATAAAGGGTCTTGACAGACGGACAGCAAAGTGATCTTTTATGTATTATGTTTTTGCTGACTTAGGTACGGAACCCTAAAAAGCAAATAATTCTTCATTATATACCTTCACATGCACATAGTTCTCAAACTATATATCAGTGGGTACTATGACCAATAATATCTTAATTCCCTGAGGCGCCATCGGATATATTTTATCATTGACAAAGTTAACCTTTCGATTTTCCTCGATAAAGGGACGAACATAGCTGTCATCCAATTTGCTCCAATGGCAATGGGGTGATCGGAAATCTAGGCATTTGTGATTACTTCCCTGACATTTTGTAAGGATTATATTGTTATCCAACCGAGGCTTACGAAGTTAATTTTATTGAACCAGTTAGCAGCTATTTTACCATAATATTGCTTAACGAATGTAGGTACTTGCGGGATATAAAATATCATCATCATCAGTTTAGCCACATAACGTCCACTGTTGGACGCAACGCAACATCATCGCAACGACCGGTCTTGTGGATTTCGCATCCACCGGACCCCCTCGACCTTCACCTGGTAATCGATCCACCTTATGGAGGCCTTTTAAGGCTGCGTTTCCCACTACGCGGTCGCCACTCCAGAACGTTTCAGCCCCATTGTCCAAATGTTCTGCCAGCAACGTGCCTTGCCCAGTGCCATACGTTAACACACTTGTATATACTTGGCTATACTTCGGGCTGTTGGTAACTTTGGTTCTCCTGCGGATATTCGGATTCGATCACGCAAAGACACTCCGAGCTCCACTTTCCATATTGTGTATAAAATAGCATCATTAAAATAATATCTATGAGAACCAAGAATATTCACGATCGTATTTTAGCGCTCATAGAAACGGCTTATTTCCATAGCTGACTCCATTCAGAGAAAACACACAAAACCCAAGCTTTTGAACTTCAAACACTCAAATTACTGCCTATTTCATCAACGTTTCAACTAAAAAACACGACTAAAAGAACACTTGCAATGAATCTTTGTAAAAGGGTTTTAAAATGGCCGGTTTATTAGCATATATCACGCGTGTTGAGCCCTTTGCAATCCCACCCTGGCGAAAACCCCGTTTGAATACAAATTCGCCAAACTCTTATCTCATAATACCAATGCATTTGCTGTATCACGCAGTTGAATTGTAAACCATACGAAGTGGTAAAACAAAGTAGATTGTAGATTGCCCTAGCTTTTGTTAAAGCTGGGAAATTAACTAATGACTTCTCCTGCTTTTGGGTGGGGCGCCGTTCGAGGATTTTTACTGACTAAAACCTCACCTGCGTCCTTTAGTTGTCCTTGCGTTCTAGGATCAGTTTTCTTTTCAGAAAACCCTGCTGCTCTAGCGGGTATCGGCGCTGCTGGTAGGGACCCAGCAGGGCCGATACCCGCTAGAGCCGGTTTGCTGATATCTCATTGAGAAGCATGTGGAACACTAGGCGCTGTCGATGACTTGAGCTTGGTCCGGACGATTGTCGGACGGCCGTCTATTAGGCTTGCTGGGATTGTTTGAAAGAATCATCGCGGTTTCTGGAACGCAAAAGGTACATATACATATATACAACATAGTATTAAGTATAAGTGTGTATTTTTTATTCAGTATGTATTATTAAGATATTTATTCTACTATCTCTATGTATATATTTATGATAGTATTTTATATTTTGTAAATTTTATTGAAAATTGTTTTATTTGTACTTTTCTTTTTTCTTTCGCTTTTACACATGGTGTCTACATCTCTTTTTTCCAATTTTCCTTTCGCAGGTATGCTGAAAGAGATTTCCGTAGGAATAAGCATCACCTTTGTATCCATTTTTTTTTTTGTTTTTGTCTTCTTTTCTTTTATTATATAAGTGTGTACATGAATTTTAAAATAAATAAATAGGTGGGTTTTAGTCTGGCAAAGTCTGACACTCTCTCTTTGGCGCAACTAGAGCGGGAGGAGTTATACAATTAATTTAATGATTTTCCAACTTCCTTTCAT
Source organism: Mythimna vitellina (assembly GCA_949316375.1). Classification (NCBI taxonomy): domain Eukaryota; kingdom Metazoa; phylum Arthropoda; class Insecta; order Lepidoptera; family Noctuidae; genus Mythimna; species Mythimna vitellina. Next base: position 4,912,562 of record OX438689.1, on the reverse strand, counting down.
TATTGACAATATATCAGTACGTCATCATCATCATCATTTCAGCCGAAAGACGTCCACTGTTGGATATAGGCCCCCAAATATCGCCATAATGACTGATCCTATGCGTCTCACATCCATCGGACTTCCGTGACCCTCACCAGGTTATCGGTCCATCTTGTGGGAGGCCTGCCAAAGCTGTGTCTTCTGGTACGTGGCCGCCATTCCAGAACCTTTCGACCCCATCGACCATCTGTTCTGCGAGCAATGTGTCCTGCCCACTGCCACTTAAGTTTGGGATTCTTTAGTATGTATATTAAAATTGTTTATTAGACTTATACATTATATGGTTATATATTAGATTTAGTTATGGAGGTTTGTATTGTACACTGGATCCTACCCTCGAATATGTTCTCTCTCTGTAACTCAAAGGTTTGCTGGGCGAAAACTCATTGCTGAGTTAAGCTCACCTTTGTACATAAACTGTCTGTATTACCGTGTATGTATGTATAGTTTCGTATACAATAAAGAATAAAAAAATAAATATAGATCTAAACACACGACGTTACACAAGCTAATAAACAGTTTTTGTATTTTTTCAGTTTAGTTAAGACTAGCCCGCCCCTAATTGTTATTCTAAAATTTTGTCTAAATTACTCCTAATATTATCAACTATCTACCAGTATCAGTTCCGTCAAAACTGCTCCAACCGTTTTAGAGATTAGCCGTCCAAATTGCTCGAGCCGTGTCGGAGATTAGCCGGAACAAAGAAACAAAGAGACACTACCAAAATAAATTAAAAATTGTGTTTTTCTAATAGGTATCGAATATAGTTATACATACTTTCATATTCATTTATTAAAAAAAATATCTTGATATTACAAACTGACACTTTAAGTTTTATTTATGTGTATATAATGTATAGATCAGGATAAATACTATACTAAGATATACCAGAAAATACTCGTTTGTTTTGACTCGTAGCCCTATCAGTAGATCGCATCCGAAGCAGGGGCGGGTCGCCTGTAATGTATAATTATTATGCTAACTAGGTGCCCCCGGCTTTCGCTTCATTTTATGGCGTGATGCTTGATTGAAGGTTATTCAATTGGCTCTTGTGATGAGTATCTAATTGCTATGTGATTTTGGTCTCCTCCATCCTCTTGATGTACCTAATTGTGTATGTTTTTGAGGTGGGGGAGCTGGTTTTACGGTGGTGGAGTATGATTAGATACTTAACAGTATGTACCAACTTTTAGAAGCAGCTGTGTGTGTGTGTGTGGTAACTTCATTAATTAGTCTAAAAATATGATTTTCATATTTGTATACTTTTGGAGATAATATTTTCATCATCTTTTTTGTGTATGATTATTTATTTATTTATTCTTTATGCACACAAAAGTACAGAGACAGACTTAACGCCTTAAGGCATTTTCTACCAGTCAACCTGTGGGTAATGCAGAGACAAATTCTGGTAGGTTACAATATATTTTATACAAATATAAACTTAAATACTATAAATACAATATACATAATATATCTATATGTACTCAAACTAGAAAGAAGGGGAAATAAAATACACGAATCTAGTGAAACAATTGGTGCAGACAAATAATAAGAAAACAAATTAGCGCTGTGACGATACTGCTGCCAACTTCTTACGGATGTACTCGCGAACCTTCACTTTGAAGGTCAATCGGTTGATTGCCATCCTGATTTCCTGGAGGAGTGCATTCCAAAGAGAAATAGCTTGAACATGAAAAGAATAGTGAATGAAGTCAGTGAGTGTGTGAGTGGGGCAATGAAGTAGACGGTTATGTGATGACCGTAGATTTTTGTTGTGATTGGCGCAAATGTATTGGAAGTGAGGGGCTAGATAACTAGGAGAATCGAGAGAGACTAAACATGAGAACAAGGTAGTAAGCGCTCTTTGTTCTCTGCGCTGGCATATGGGCAACCAGTATAAATGTTTTGTGTTGCTCTGATATCTAAGTTTTATATTGTAGCCATTTGTTGTAACTTTTTATAAAATAAAATTGTGTTAAGTTGATATCCTAGACACCAAGCAGCCTACATACTACATACCATTTTAATCAGCTTAAAGACTAGACACATCAGCTTCATACTTTATCGAATATCCAAAGTTCCATTTTGAACGAGACTGTCCTTTTTCTCAGTCATCTGTCCCGTTGTCCTCAAAGATTCGTGACCTAAAATAGTCCCGTTTTCCAAAACCACGAAAAAATTCTAATTAAGGAACTCATCAGAAATGAGAGGTGCAATTTAATCATTACTGTCAGAAGAACTTTGCTTTAATAAAGCTGGCTTTTGATGTTTGTTTTTTTTTCTTTATCTTTAATCCTTGATGAGGCGTATTGCGAGGCAGTGCGAATAGTCTCTTGGAAACCAAAGCGGATAGGACTAATTACCTTATATTGAACACTGGACGAAAACCCATGGGTAGTGTGAAAACGAAAACCGGGGCCCTGGGACGAAGGCAACGAAGGAACAGGAATGGGTTTCTAGTCAGTAAAAGTCTGACACTATCTCACGCTCCGCCTAAGAGCGGGATTCGTCATTTTCCCACCTAAAAAAACAAAACAATAATGGACGAAGACTTAATAAAGAACATTAAAAATGTGTGTTTATTTTCATTGTTAACCTGCTAATTGGCGTAAACTTAGGTCCCGTTTTGAGTTAAAAATAAATGGTCAGTTTATTAATACCACGCAACCACATAGCCCTTGTATACTTACAGAAAATCCCTTTCCCTCCTCTCAAGGCCGCAATCACATGACTTAAATGATTACCATTAAGTTCATGTGCACATAAAAAGCAATATCGGACATAGATTATTACATACGTTTAGTGCTAAGACCAATCTAGGTGTGCCACGTGAATGCTGTATGTGTTAACTATGATTTTTGTGGCTAAAATTGGGACTTTTCTGATCTATCTGTATATATAAAAGGAGAAACAGACGGATTGTTTTTTTTTTTTAAACTGATATAAGCCAGCGCTTGACTGCGATCCCACCTGATGGTAAGCGGAGATGCAATCATTGATGGTCACTAGTTTATTAAGAACCTATATCTACGCACAGCCGAAACTACTGGGACTAGGCGAATAAAATTTTGTTATTTTTTTTCTTTTTTTGATGTATGCAAGAGGATTTAGTATAATTCACACCCTAAGAAGATGAAATGAGGTCCAAAGTTTGTATGACTAAACCTAGTTTTTTTGCGGGCAATGCCGCTGGCTAAAGCTTATAGAATATTATATAATATTTTTTATTTGAGAAGTTCTGGACTGTCAAAAACTGGGCAACTGCGAGTTGGACTTGCGCGCTGAGGATTCCGTACAAAGACCAGACATCAGTATAAAGTTTTAATTTCAACTCGATTCCTCCACATGTTCCCGAGATAAAGGGTCTTGACAGACAGACAGACAGACAGAACAGGAAGAAGTGTTGTGTGAAGTTGTGATACAAATTTTTAACTTGATTCCTCCACGTGTTCCCGAGATAAAGGGTCTTGACAGACAGACAGACAGACAGAACAGGAAGAAGTGTTGTGTGAAGTTGTGATACACTCAGTGATAGCTACTGGTACTTCAATAAAGGATCTATCTTGATCCAAGTCTAATTAGCTCACCGTCCGACCGTCCGGTAACTGTCCGGTCCGAGCCCGAGTTGTCGATGGCGCGTAGTGAGCCACGCGCGCCTCGAAGAGATTTCAGTAAAACTGTAGGGGCACTTCAGGACCGAAGCCTACTGGGACCATGGGTTAACTTTCGAAAAGAAAAACCGTGGTCCTGGAACGCAAAGGGCAAAAAATGGAACACAGGTGTGGTTTTAGTCAGTAATAGGCCACACACGTAATAGGGTACACGCCATCCCGCTCGTTAGAGTCATTGGATGATTTTCCAGTTTAAAAAAAGTTTAATTACCGTGAAATAAATTCGACCAAACCTGTATTCCTTTTTATAAGGCCTGTCTTCAAAGCGGAGATTAACATAGCTGAGATCTATTGAAGTACGCAAATCACCAATCAATCACTAACAGACAAGCCATTGCTCAACAAAATTCGTCAACCAAAAAGAGAGGGATTTTCAATTAATCCTAGGTGCCCTTGATGATGTCACCTTTATTTTAATATCATAGTCATAGAGACTTGGGAAGGCCTCCCACAAGGTGGACCGATGACCTGGTGAGGGTCGTGGGAATCCGATGGATGCGAGACGCACAGGACCGGTCATTGTGGCGACATTTGAGGGAGGCCTATGTCCAACAGTGGACGTCTTTCGGCTGAAATGATGATGATGAGAGACTTGGGATAAGCGGTCACTCTCTAGCTGTCACTTGACTATCCTCACTTGTTCTCTACTAGAATACAGTGAGGAAAGTGTGATGGAGACAAAGTGATTGTGCGGTCAATTCCGAATCCGACTAGCCTGTTGGTCTAATGGCCGTGACTGCTATGCTGGAAGTTGTGGGTTCGATTTTCAACCAGGACAAATGTTTGTGTGATGGTCACGATAATTTGGTTCTGTGTATGGGTGCAATTGATCTATAGTATGTATGTATTTAGAAATATATAAGTATGTTTATCAGTTGTCTAGTACTCATACCACAAGCTCTGCTTAGTTTGGAACTAGATGGCGTTGTGTGAAAGTTGTGAAATATTAGTTTTCATTATTGTCTTTATCGAGAGTTCTAATTGATTACTTCAAAATAGATGTCTCTGTATATTACTATGTAGGTACATACTAAATATTTGGATGCTAATACTTAACGAAAAATAATCGTTTCTATTTGTTCATTTTTACCGCCTCGTATACCGGAGTTTTAGTAAATACATTATTACTATTATTCAAAAGCTAGTGTTACCGTCACCACTACGATATGTAGAAAAGATACAGGTCTTAGGATGTCAGGTATTGACCGCACACTCGGCATGTCTTTTTTTAATATCTAACTTTTGCGCAACACTAGTAATCTGAGAAGATTGATACAAGAGTATCATTGGTGTTTTTACAAACGTGTAAACTCACATACACAAGACACCTGGAACAATTGTCTGTAGACCAAACAAATATAATTATTCTGAGCGAGAATCAAATCAATCGTTCAATCATTGTGCTAGCCATGTCGTTTTTAGGGTTCCGTATCTCAAAAGGAAAACACGGAGCCCTTATAGGATCACTTTATTGTCAAACCGTCTGTCCATCTGTCTGTCTATTTGTCAAGACCTTTTATCTCAGGAACGCGTAGAGGTATCGAATTTAAATTAAAACCATATACTCAAATCTATGGTTCCTTAAAGCTGTGAAAAAATTAAATCTTTGAGTTAACAAAAAAAAAAAAAGATACTGCCGATTATGTCGCAAAAAAAAAATATTTTGACACTCAAAGGAATCAAAATTCTAGAGTACTTCCCGTTGACTCAGAATCCTGAAATTTTGCATATAGCAAGGCCTTATAACATAAGTATAGGAATAAAACGGAAAACATAAAGTTTGTTGTTACGTCACAATATTATTTTTTGCTATTTGGAAAACACTTCGAGACTCCAATCAGGAATTGAACTCTTTACATAGGTAAGTTTGTACGGAACCCTCAGTGTGCGAGTCCGACTCGCACTTGCCCAGTTTTTTCTACAGATTAGCCAATTTACAACCATATTCCTAAGTCCAAGCCCTCAACATCTATGTGTAATATGGTGTAGTTGGTGACAAATTCTGAACTCGTGTATTCATTACGTATTCCCCTAAGTATACATGGCTTGTTCAATATTAGGCTGAGAACATATGGTTCAGTGTAAGACGAGTTTTATTAAACGGGGAGCATAAGTAAGCGTGGTTCACGCATTTTAAGCATTGCTACATACGGCCGAAGCGCCTCAAGCGTTTACTTTCTCATTTTATATTGTGTGAGGATATAAATTAATGTTGTTTACGGGTTTCCGCTTTTCTGTTTTAAGTGTAATAAAATGTTTTATTTTATTAATGGATTCTTGTTTTTTCGCTGTTATTACAGGGATGTTTTTTTAAAGAGTTTTTGCTTTGCATTAATTTTGTTTCTAAGGCAATGAAAGAAATAGAGTGTCGTTATCTATATGAAAATTACCATTGCATAGTAGTGTTTTATTTTTGTTTAGATTCAAGTTAAAGTTATTTAATATCTACTATTTATTTAGCACGCTACATCAACAACTCAACGCTAAAGAATCATAAATTCTTTTTACATATTTTTACAAGACAAACAAGCTCGAAAATGCAAATTCTGTAAAATGTCTTTATTTATTTCCATCAAGTTTAATCTGAACACGTACAGACTGAACTACTTAAAAAAATACGAAGTATGAAGCAATGATGACATGAATCTGAGATGATAGAATATAAAAACTGGCCAAGTGAGAGTCAGACTCGTACCTGAAGGGTCCTTTATTTTTTTTACTATATTTTAATTTTATTATTTTTTGTTGTAGCGTAGCGTCAATAAAAAATACGCATTCTTTGAAAATTTCAACTCATAAAGAGTTGAAATTTTCTTTTCTTCTTTCTTGCGGTTCATGATATACAGCCTGCTGACAGATAGACGGACGGAAAGCGGAGACTTTGTAATAGGGTCCCGTTGGCACACTTCGGGTAAGAAACCCTAAAAATGTAAAGAGTAGACGATCAGCTGTTTATTTTTTTAAATGCACGTCAAAGCGCATACAAAAAAAATGCGTTCGGATCGTTGCGGTCACTACTCCGCAATACACCTAAATTGCATTTCAAATTGGTTCCTAAATAAAATACGAAGATTTGAGGTAACAAAAAAAAAAAAAAACAACCATATTGAGAACTTCTTCAATTTTAAAGTTAGCTAAAAACATGATAATATCATTATTCCATAGCATTACTCCACCATAACTTATAAAGCCAGCAAGGGTTGGCATTATGATGTAAATTAAGATATAAACTAGGGTTTACCGCAAGATAGACTGACTTGACTTTGATTGACTTAAGATAGTGTTTGACGACCGCTTCACCGATAGTTGGGGACTTGGAAACTTGTCATATTATGGTCGGGTTCTTCGTTTGAACGTTCGAGTAGCTCAGTACTACATAATTAAACTGTGCCACGTAAGAAGGAACGAGATAACAATATTATATTATTTTAAATCGATTTTTTTTTATTTGTAAGGGTACTTCTTAAGTGGTCTCATGGTCACGAGGTTGGGATCTGTTAATGAGTCCTGGGAAAATTAAGGGAACTCTTTAAGTATTCTCACTTTTTTAAGTTTAACTGAGGGGTACCACAAGTGAAAAGAGTAAAATAATTTTTTTTATACAAAAATATACAAACGTCTTTTATACAAAATAAACAAACAAAGTGCAAAAATACTTTAATTTCTGAAGTAAGTGTTATAGAATGAGGAAGCAAAATCAGAAAAGCTGAAATCCGGATTTTTTCTGCCCTCTTACTTTTAGATTAACTTAGAAATTAAAATCCTAATTTAATCTAAAGGGGATAAGGATATTTAGAAATTCAGTATTAATTCAAAACCTATTAGGTTCCTGTTAACCTAGAATCTTGAAAGATCTCAATTTATTTATCATATAACTAATACATTAATATGTTTAACTTAATTAAAACTACCTTACAAAATAAAAACGTACTGGCTTTTACTTCGGACAAAAGATAAGCATTGCCATACAGCGTGGCAATGCCGCCGGTCTTTTGGGTACATTACCAATCGACAGCGATACGGAGGAGTTTTTCGAAGCCGTACTTTGGATTGCTTGTTTAGTTCTTTAGGCCTTTTTTATTTTGTAAGATCTCATAACACAAAAAAAGGAAAATGTCTGAAAACTGTAAATTGCAGTTACATTACAAAATAATTATTTTTTACGATAAAAAAAATCGTCAGGACTCGATTCGTGAATTGATCTACTTGCATAGATAAAGAACGGAACCCTTGATGTGCGAGTCTGACTCGCACTTGACTGTTTTTTTGTATTGAAGTCAGTTGTATTTTATTGTACATTTTTTTTATCAATGGGAGAAGGCAGTTTTCATTCAGAAATTTAGTTTAAACAGTCTGGAATAACATACACCATAAAACAGACTGCAATTACGTAAGACTGCAGTTGGCATACATTCTGAACAGTCCATTTTGGAGCAAAAACTATGGTGGTGCTAGTTCTAACCATAAAAGTGTCAAACGTTTTTAGAATCCAGATTAATGTTATGTGCCCTAGTTGTTGCCTGGCTGGTCGGTGCATTCAAACACTTACTGTGTCTTATTGTAGGTACTTTATGTGGACATTGATCTCAGCTGTACTGGGACTTAAAATAATGAACGATTTTTTTTTTAAGGTGGAAAATCATCCTATGGCGGGAGGGCGTGTCAGACTTTGACTGACTAAAGCCACACCTTGTTCTTCAATAACACTTTGCATTCTAGGACTACGGGTTTCCTTTTCAGAAATTCCCCGAGGTCATAGCTAGCGGGCATCGGCTCTGCTGAGCCCCTACGGTTCGCTGACATCTCTTTGAGGAGCGCGTAGATCACTGCGTGCCGTTAACAACTGGGCTCGGTCCGGTTAATTACCGAACGGCCGGACGGCGAGCCACCCATTGCTTGACGTCCGCAAGTCCGCGTCTACCGTGGCTGGTGGTCGGGGTCGGAATTACGGTGGCTAGGGCGTGTGGACCTTCGTTCCCTCACGCGTGCAGCCTCCTTCTTCGCTAGCATTACGGCTCCGCAGAAGAAGGCGACCGCCTGCCATTAATCCTCGCTTCGGACCATTGCCCGAACCAGGGCCCCACGTGAAAGGTCGCTGCCGCCGATTGCCTCCACGAGGACAATGGATGTTGTGATACCTTTTAGCTGAACTGTCAAAGGATAACGCAATCTCTGTGTGTGTTTCCTGATAGTTATAAAAGAGGCTTTAAGTCAAGATCGAATAGGTTGCTTCTAGGCAAGCGTACTCCATCGTCGACCACATCATCACTTTCCATCAGGTGAGATAGTGGTCAAACGCGACCGTATCAATAATAAAAAATAAAATAATATTCCTATAGACTAGTACCACGAATGTTTTAATTTAATGTTGTATCGTCAGCGTCACGTTGAATAGATAAAGAAATTAAAAAATTAAGACTGTTGATTATATTTGAAGTTTTATTCATTCTTTTGATTAACGCTTGCTCGTATAGTTTTGAGTCACAACTTAGTGTAGTTATTTTTACTTATTTATATTTTCCTGGCAATGAAGATTTTACAATATTATGCAAAGGTTTATTTTTCTTAGCAAGTATTTACGACACCTTGTAGGAGGCCTTCCAACGCTACGTCTTCCAGTACGTGGTCGCCATTCCAGAACCTTTCGGCCCCAACGGCCATCCGTTCTGCGAGCAATGTGCCCTGCCCATTGCCACTTAAGTTTGGCGATTCTTCGTGCTATGTCGGTGACCTTGGTTCTCCTGCGGATATCCTCATTCCTGATTCGATCACGCAAGGAAACTCCGAGCATAGCCCTTTCCATTGCCCTTTGGGTGACTTTGAGTCTTCTGATGAGGCCTATTGTAAGCGACCACGTTTCAGAGCCATATGTCATTACTGGCAACACGAACTGGTCATAGACTTTCGTCTTGAGACACTGTGGTATATTGGACGAGAAGATACCGCGCAGCTTCCCGAACGCTGCCCAGCCAAGTCGGATTCGACGATTGATCTCTTTCTCGAAGTTAGACCTTCCCAACTGGTCCGTGGACCTGGACTTGGGGGAGGCCTATGTCCAGCAGTGGACGTTTTTCAGCTGAAATGATGATGATGATGATGATTTACTACACGGTTACAGATCTAGGCAATACGAATATTTGCTTCGTCCGAGTATCAAACCCGTGACACGTATTTCAGAAGCTAATTGCTCAGCGAGTGCACCAACCATGCAGTTACAATTTTTTTTATCAACTTCAACCTAAACACTTCCTTATCGTTTAGAAATAAATAGCAGTATCAATATCGTGTAAAAGTTATGACATTGATGTAATGTAATCATTCCAATCATCGTAAACTATCAATTAACGTAACTGCAAACGTTTTTCACAAAAGAACGGGAAAGTTGTCCGCCATAATTGTTTAATTGAAAGTGAATTGTAATTACTCCCGCATGAATGCCAGCGATTATGAGGATTATATAAAGTGATACTTTGTATGGAAATGTGTATGAAAGTGAGTTATTTAATATGTTATCGATCGTGATTGTGTGTGTGGTGTTTATTTCCATCCCCATTGGCATTTGTATATTGTTACATGAGTTCGCTATACCCCCTTCACACCGCCAGAGACAGAAACAGATGGAGGAATATCGTTCGAATGAAAGTGATGAAGCATAGACTGCCGTCGTAATGAAAAAGGGCACAACTAACATTTTTTTCGAAATTTAATCATTTACATATTTGGAATAACAAAAAAATCTTAATCCAAATATAAATTTAAAAAAAAATCGAAAAAAAAAATGTTAGTTGCGCCCTTTTTAGTTACGACGGCAGTAGAGGTCACGACCCTCAGCATTGAAGAGTACGACGCAAGGAGGATAGGACAAGAGATCTAGCAACCTATAGAGTAGCTGACCCGGTAAACGTTGTTTTGCCATTTAAATTATTATCAAAGATCAAAAATGAGAATTTTCGGACAAGCACTATGATACGAGATTTTTATATATTAGGCTTTTGCCATTTTACATGTGGATGGGTGGAGAGGGAGAGGGAGGCCAAAGAAAAGATGGATGGATGGTGTGAACAGTGCACAAAGAACAATTTTGTCTTAGACATTAATATCAATTTAAAGTTGGTGAGATTGCGTATAATATGTCAATAATATCCTTAGAAGTTTGTTTTTTTTTTGTGAAATTTTGACTGGCCACTAGTGTAATTTGATAAAACTTCCACCATCGCATTTCTACCATCAGACAACCTAACATACGGTGAGTATCCACCTTTATATTGTTAACACTTCTACGGTCCGGATTAACCATTTCGCCTCGTCGTTTATACCGCGTATATTGAAAAATTGGATCAATTGGCCTGCTGCATTCTGGCTGCTGTCTTCCCGTTCGATAATAATTTAGGTGTCTTCAAGACAGAGTGAATATGCTCTTAATAAACTAGTGTGCTTCATCATCAATAATTACATCACTGCTCACCATCAAGTGGGATCGCAGTCAAGTACTAGTGCTATCTATATATATTATTAAAAAAAAGCAAATTATTTCGTTGGTATGTGTATATGTAGTCGCTTGATAATTTCATTAACAATTTCTTCGACCATCTTGTCTGAAAAATTCTTAATTTTATGTTTGAAGATAAAAAGTTGTTGTATTGTTTAAGAGGAGACATAACTATGTAATATATTTTATCAAGGGCGAAGATAGCGTAGTCTTGGCTCCTGACCGGTGGTCGATATTGTTAGCAACTATTAAACTGAGAGAAATAGCCTTCACTAACTTACTCTATCTAGTACCCTTCTGCTGAGTTCCTGTATACGACAAGAATGTTAGTTCTCTGGATGGGGCATAGATTCCGCATGAAGAGTGAAAAAATATAATAATAATATACATTTATTTAGACAGTTTATGACTACACCCATTTCCATATAAAATCTGATGACTTAAATAATTAAAATAACAATCAAATAATAATAAAGAATAAAATAAAATCACAATAAAATAAAATTATATTATCACTTTAAGCTAAATTAAATCACATAATTATATAAAATTAAATACAATAAAATCAAAACTATCTCTTCTGCATTGATAATGGAACATGTTTGCCTGAACAATGTCGGATGAAAGGATAGTTCAGTTTTTACAAAAATTATCACCATCAAATGGTCACCGATGCAACGTTGAAATGCCTCTTACAAGTTAGGCCGCTGACTTGGTGAGGGCCGCAAAAATCTGCTGGCCGGTTGACTAATATGGCGATGCTTATGAAAAAGTAATGTCCAAAAGTAGGCGTCTTTCTGCTACAATAACCAGCATTTTGTAACATTGAAAGACCGATTCTATGGATTAACGGTGACAGACAGACGGACAGTGAAGTTTTAACCCTTTGGGTACAGAACCCTAAAAACGTTGTCCTAAAAATTTTACGGTGATGGTTCCTCTGTGACAAAATTGTAGTTTCCTGAGGTAAAGTCGACGTCTCTATTCTCTCTACATCCTTGTACCTCTCTCCATGAACCTACGTTGTTCCAGTAGTTAGTCGGTGCTTCGGTCTTTACTGCGAGAGTTTGTTGCAGAGCCGTTCCATTCGTGTGATCTACCCGGCGAGGTAACGCGTCCAATTGAGTTACACTTTCCCGAGTTCAATATATTGTTAGTCCGACCCTAGAGTGCGTTGGTCGACCGATGTAGCGATGATAACAATTACTTGAATCTTGCGTGGTAACAATGCGACGAGGTTTCGAAAGCCTGTTGCTGGAGGTAGTTCTAATTGTCTTTAGGTATGGGGTCTTTGCTGCTTGCATTTGAATGGTATTACTCGTAGTTAGCACATATGAATAGTTTATACAACGTGTAACGTAGTAAATGCATATCCTAAAAGTAGTATGTTCAGAATCGGCTACTGAATCGTTTTCGGCATAAATAATAATCAAACATTTACTGTACGGCCGTTTTAATTTGGCGACCCTGAAGTTTGCGCAGAAGGCTGCGCACAAACGTTTTTTAGGAACAAAATGGTGGCATGAAGCGACGTGCGCGGGGCGGAGGTGTAAGCTAGAGATTGACTCTATGTAAACACAATCGACCCTTTATTCAATCAAATATCGCAATCGATTTTTATCGATTTGAAATTTATTAATTTTTGTTTATAGGACATATTGAACGAAATAGATTTACAAACATAGTAAATGTTGTCGTTAGTAAACGAGATTTCGACTTTAATAATAAAAAAGTAATAATATTATATTTTCTTGGTTGAAAGATATGATTTAGTTAAATATCAGTTAATTATAAACGACTACTACAATAACGACTGTTTGAGAATATTTTAAACCTCCTTTTAAATTTAATAAAATATATTTTTATAATTAAATTTCAAACGATTTGAAAAACAATCGATTAAACAACACCCTCAGACACGCATATTGGACTTCCCTATTTCTTTACTCCGTAAAACTTCGTGCATAATCGGCAATGCTTGAGACGCGGTAATGTGTCTCAGTCACACGTTAGCATTGGTGTCGTGTTCGTGTCGCTGTCTCTGTCTTGAGCACAGGCGGTGACAAAAGTTTTCGTTGGTTTTTATTAATACATTGTTAAGTTTTTTGTGTAGTGTTAGATTTGTTTCTTTAATTCATAAGTTATTTTTGTAGCTTTCTGTCTCAAAGTGTTTTAATATTTATTTTATTTGTACTTGGTCCCTGTATTAGTAAAATTTTATTCGTATTTAGGTTTTAAAAAAATAACGTCCTTAACAGTTTTTTTTACGACTGTACATGCGCTAAAGTTCGCAGAGCCTATGTTCACGGGCGCCAAGTTAGAACGGCCGTACAGTACCAATTTTAATAAATTCTTGATCAATTTTGATTATTCACTAGTTGAGTGTTTATGTGTGCATGCGTTGATACTAAATACCGATGAGCTAACAATATAATGTGTCGATTGCCTTGTAATTTTACTATAATTAAGATTTTTTCTTTTTCGGTGGGAAAATCATCTAATGACATGCACTCTTGGGCGGCGTGGGAGGGTGTATCAGATTTTAATTGACTGAAAAATCACTCCTGTTCCACCGTTGCTTTTTATACCAGGGCCGAGTCTTCCTTTCAGAAGCAGACCCTTGGCCACAGAAGGCTTCGACCCTGCTGGACCCCTACGGTTTGCTGACATTTTGAGGCCCGCGTGGAACAGTACGCGCCGTCGACGACTTGGGCTCGGTCCGGACGGTTACCAGACGATCGGACGGCGAGCTACCCATTGCTCGTCATCCGCATAAAAATGTTTACAATTTGTTATTTACCTATACCGATGTTTGGTAATTAACTAAATTTAAATATTCATTGTAGGTCTTTTATACGATTTTTTAATTTAAATAGAAAGACCTATCACTATTGTTTACGTTTATTTAACTACCTAAACGAATGGAGTACCTATAGTTACTCAGCGTCGATGCCTTAAAAAGACTTTGAAGAAGAAGAAGAAGAAAGAAGAAGACTTAGAAGTTTGGAAAGACTGAAAGCAAATATTTTTTTTTGGACACAACACAAGGCACACAAACACAATCATTTAGCCTAGTGCGTTTACTTTTACAATCGTAATTTTCTAATTTTAGATGGTATTTTTTTTTTGATTTCATGAATTCTCGTGTAAGATGCAACTATGCGAGTTTGTTCGAATAAGCGTATCGCGACCTTGGATTGCAAAGTTACTGAAATAACAAGGGTATGTTTTAGTCAGCGAAATTCTGACATTCCGTCTCGCCGGATCGGGTAGCTACGCATTTCGAAGAGTGTGCGTCGGAATTGTATAACCTGATTCCGCCTAGCCTGTTTCATCATCGGACTACCAGGCGTACGGCAATGCGCCACTGGTACATGGTGGACATCCCACCTATACGCACAAAACATTTTAGGAACACATTCATTGTGCGTACAGCTAAGGAGTGGAATTCCTTGCCGGAATCTGTGTTACCTGATGGCTACAACCCGGGAATCTTTAAGTCAAGAGTGAATAGGTTACTTCTAGGTAAGCGCACTCCATTGTCAACCGCATCGTCGCTTTCCATCAGGTGAGATAGCGGTCAAGCGCGAACTTATAACGAATAAAAAAAAAGCAAGAGTAGCTATTTGATGGTTTCTCACAGAATTTTTTTTTTATCAAAGTCCTATGTCCCAGAAGTGTGATGACATTGACTAAACTGATTTATTAATAACGTAATTGTAATACTTGAAATGGTTTTCTAGTATAAGTCGTTGACCTACATTTACACACAGAACGGTTAGCGTGCAACGCGACAAGAAATACAGATATTTGCAATCCCTTCCGCCTAACCTGAATTTCATGGATACATTCATTTGAACTCATATAATAGCAACGCCAAACGAGGTTATGCAACGGCCTCTCGAATAAATCCGCGCGAAGTGGGCCGCATTAAGTGCACACGGTTGAAAATAATTTGTTTGCATTTTGTGTAATTGTTATAACGAGACAAAGCTTGATTCGGTAATTGATAATGGGAAGATATAGCCATATCAGTCTTGGTCTTTTTTTTATTAATGATAGGCTTGCGTTTGACCACCATCTCATCTGATGGTAAGCGATGATGTAGTCGACGATGGAGCACGCTTGCCTAGAAGTAACCTATTCACTCTTGACTTAAAGACCCCCAAGTTGTAGCTATCAGGAAACACAGACTCCGGCAAGGAATTCCACTCCTTTTGAGAGATTAATACACTGCTGAACATGACCTTATATAGGTATTTGTAGTTTATTATACGTATATTATATTTATTTTTAGGAGTGAAATCATCTAATTACATATAACACACGCTATCTCGCTCATGGGCGGGAGAGCGTGTCTGACTTTTACTGATTAAAACCCACTCTTGTTCCTTCTTTGCCTTCTTTCCGGGGCTCCGGTGTTTTTTTTTTCACATCACCCATGGCCTTAGTAGGCTTCGACCCTGCCAGGCACCTATGGTTTTGCTGACATCTCCTAGAGGCGCGCGTGGAACACTACGCGCCGTCGACGACTTGGGCTTGGTTCGGACGGTTCCACCCACTTCAGTATTAATCATCATCTTTTCAGCCGAAATACGTCCACTCCTGGACATAAACCTCCCCAAGTGTCGCGATGAACGGTCCTGTGCGTTTCACATCCATCGCATTCACTCTCACCAGGTCATCGGTCTATCTTGTGGAAGACCTTACAAAGCTGCGTCATTCGGTGTGCGGTCATCTCTCCAGAACCTTTCGGCCCCATGGATCATCTGTTCTACGAGCATTGTGCCTTACCACTATTTAAAGTAAAGGTTTATGATAGAACCGCTGATTGCAATAAGGCCACCCTTATTGCATTCGGCGGTTCTATGTATTTTTATGTATGTGTTTTTGTTATAAGGTTTCATCATCATCTCGTCATTCTGATCTTGCCCTTTGCCTTGGTCCTGCCTTGTGTTATTTGGGGTGGGCGCAACACTTTTTTTTCTTCCATTCTGCCCTCTTACTCGTCATGCTATCACTAACATCCTTTTTTTCATATCACTCTTCATACAATACATCCATCTTTTCTATGGACGCCCTCTCCCTCTCCATCCATCCACATGTAGGCATCTTCATAGCTCTTTTAGTAACATCCTTTCTTAAATAATAATAAGTTAATCTCGGGGTACCATAAAATGTACATAAAATAAATTAAAAAAATATATAAAATCTAAGTGGGCCGCATTAAGTGCACACGGTTCAAAATAATTAATTTACCTTTTGTGTTATTGTTCTAATGAGACAAAGCTTGATTCGGTAGAGATGTTTCTGCTAATTAATGATGGAAAGAAATAGGCATATCGGCCTTGGTCTTGAGAGACATACTCTGCTGAACATGGCCTTGAATGAGCAGATATTTGTACTTTATTTTACTAGAGTTCATTAATAATTTCTGTATAAATAAGTAAAAAATGTTTTGGTGGGACCTACCTTTCTATTTTTCACACATATCACGACACATTAGTATAAATAATATGTAATAATAATATGTATTAATATATATGTATATATTTATTATATTAAATATATATGTATATACATTTTAATTATATGTATTTTTTTATGCTCTTGTTTTTCGTGTAAAATTTTCTTTTTATGTACCTACCATATTGCCTCTTCACCACCCTAGGTTGACTGGTATGAAAGAAGAATGCCTAAGGCATTAAGTCCGCCTTTGTAATTTATGTTGCATGAAGTTTAATAAATAAATATAAATACAAAAGGTTGTTTGTATATGTGTGTTTATGTTTGTTGCTCCTTTACGCTCAAACGGCTGAACGGATTTGGATAATATTTGCTACACGGATAGACAATGTTCTGGAAATTGCGCATAACATGTTTTCTTGGTATTATTTTCTACTTTTGGGCGAATTAGCTGGTAGAAGCTAGTTTGTCTATAAAAATATAAATTAATTGCCGCATCTATGTAAGATTTTAAATTGAGAACGGCTGAATCCATCTGGCATATATTGTTTTTGCATTGTATTCGTAATTATCATTTCATTTTAAGATTCCATCGGAAAGCCAGGGTGTATAAAATACACTTATATTATACTACTAGCTTTTGCCCGCGACTTCGTCCGCGTAGAAGTCGAAAATGGTTTTATTAGATTTTTTGAGATATGAAAATATGAAATATTATTTATTATCTTGGTCGTGTGTGATAGTCCATTGAATTGTATGGCGAGCGATATTGTATCTTAAGATAAAATATTATAGTGTATTAGCCGTGTGCAGCGCCCCTTAGTGAACTCCACTGCGGGTGACGTAACCTACGACAAACTAATTATTTACGTTTGGTACAGTAATCAGGTCTAGGGATCGAACCGCATAATCAAGTTTGTTTTTTATTGTATATACTTTTCCGGGATAAAAAGTACCCATGCAGTGTGGTGCCCAGGATATTAAAGAATAATTATACCAAGTTTCATCGTAATCGAACCGGTAGTTTTTGCGTGATGCCTGAACAAACAGACAGACAAGCAGACAAAAATTTTTTTAATCACATTTTTGGGTTCGGTGTCGGTCTGGTAACACCATCTATTTTTTTAATATTTTCAATGTACAGATTTTTCACTTCTACAGATTTATTTTAAGTATAAAAGATTTAGTGATCGCAAAACGAAGACACAATTGTTTGCACTTTCTTTAATGTAAATAAAAAGGACCAAAGTAGAAATCATAGGTAAGTACAGGATTATATACGAGGAACATAAAATCGCGATGTCAAAAGTTTAATCCGCATCACAACTATTTTTTTTATAATATTAATAATATTCCACAACTATCACACAACGCCGTCTAGTCTCAAGCTATGTGTATGTTATGAGTACTAGACAACTGATAAACATACTTATATACTTCTAAATACATACATATTATAAAAATATTACACCCAGACGCAGAACAAATGATTGTGCTCATCACACAAACATTTGTCCTGGGTGAGAATCGAACCCACGACCTTCAGCAAAGCAGTCAGGGTCACTAACCACTAGAACAACAGGCCAGTCAAAATTAAAACGCGCTTTGTTGACACTTCGCGTGACCCAAGGGCTGGCTTTAACCTTGGACAGAGAATAAGCATTGTCATGCAGCTTTGCAACGCCGTTCGTATTTTCGGCACACTATTGTGTCGACAGCGATGTGGAGAAGTATCTCGGTGTCATATTTTAGATTCGTTTTTAGTTAGTTTTAGACCTTACCATCATCATCTTCCTGCCCTTGTCCCATCTTATTTGGGGTCGGCGCAACACGTTTTTTTCTTCCATTCTATCCTGTCAACCGTCATACTATCACTAACTTCCTTTTCTTTCATATCACTGTTCACACAAGTTTTAGACCTTACCGTGACGTATAAAGTAAGATTGTTTCATTCTTATTTCCAGTGTGGGTAAGAGATGGCGCTAGACAACTTGTATAGCTCTGTCTCTTACCTACACTGAAATAAGAATGAAACAATTTTACTTTAAACGTCATGATAGTCCCGTTAGTCAGGTAAAGGTTTTTAATAAAGTTTTGTTTTAGTATAAATTTAATAATCGCTTAAATGGAATTGAGCGGGCCAAGTCAGCCGTACGTACCACCGGGCAAGAGTTTGCATGTAGTTCTTGCATTAGGAAAGCGCCACCGTTGTCGAGAAAAAAAAAGGGACGTCTTAGACGTATATTATGATGACGATTCGATTCGAGACGGCGCGGTAGAAGAAAGTCTTGAAGGACTTGGGAGCGGGATAGCAAAGGTTTGAAAAAAAAAACTAAACAGCTTGAAACAAGTCATTTTAAGCAACCTGTTGCAGTTGGTTGAATTTATTTTAGTTTAATCATAGATTTGACGTTATCAACTGCAGTACACTGAGTGACTATATTTTGGAAAAGTTTAGTTCTTTTTGCGGTCGAGTTCTTTGAAACCGTATTTTTTTTTTGTTTAATACATTTTAGGCAGTAATATTTTTGAAATTGTCTCTCTGAGTCTATCAGGAAAAATAAAATATTTTTGAAATCATTTTCAAAAATCCACCATCATCATTATTTATGACTAGCTGACCCGGCGAACTTTGTACTACGTTAATGAATATAGTGTACGAGTATCTTTCGATATAGTCAACCGATTGCGATGAAACAAAGTTTATGTAATATATCAAGTTACACACAATTTTAATGTCCATTTCGTATATTTTACGTGATGCACGCACAACTAAAAACTGCTATAGATTTATTATTATTAAATGTATAGATGTTGACATACCCAGTGATGAATCTAACGATATATCTCAAGCTAAAATACAACAAGCTGTTTAGGCTCCAGGGTGTGCCAAATAAATATACATACAGTCGAAAAACAAAATATTCCTGGCGCATTCGTGTAAAAAATAGGTGGTTAAGTATTTTATAAATATGTTCTTAAATAGTATATATTCATTGTCAAATACGAAGTTCCTTAACATAAGCATAAGCATAATCAGCCTTTTAATGTTCCCACTGCTGGGACTCAGGCCTCATATCTAAGAGAGGAAATGGGCCGTAATACACCATTCGGGACCAGTGCAGGTAGGTGAATGTCACATGTCTTTGATTTTTTGGTTCTAGGACTTGCCGATTTCCTCACGATGTCTTTTTTCACCATTTTCAGAGCAGTTGTGATGAAATAAATTACACAAAGTACTGCGCCTGTGAGTGAGAGCAGTGGTGGCCGAGTGGTAACGGCCCCGACTTACGAGTTGTAGGTCGCGGGTTCAAACCCAGCCAGGCATATTACTTTGTGTAATTTATTTCATCACCACTGCTCTCAAAAACGGTGAAGGAAAACATCGTGAGGAAACCGGCATGTCCTAGAACAAAAAATTCGAAGACATGTGACATCCACCAATCCGCACTGGGCCCGCGTGGTGGATTACGGCCCATTCCCTCTCCTAGAGAGGAGGCCTGAGTCCCAGCAGTGGGAACATTATAAGGCCGACTATGTATGTGTAAGTACTATGTACTGCGCCTGGCTGGGTTTGAACCCGCGACCTACAACTCGTAAGTCGGTGCCGAAGTTCCTTATAACCATATATTTAATTAAAACTCGACTTAACTAATAAATAGCAAACATGAAAGTGTGATTATTGTTTCGCCACGTGCAGTAGTTAGGAACAAGTTTCCGAAGGCCCACGCAGCAAGTTATCTACACTTTCGCAACTGACCAGTAATTCTGGCCCATGGGGACCTATACCGAACTACTAACTACTGCAGCTATGAGAAACAGAGATAGCGATATACATAATATATAGCGCTGTCTTCTTCTTTGGAGGGAATAGTGACAGTTTTGAAATTACAAAGTTGTTTTAGGTCTTTGACTCGAACTTAATATATTATTGGAGATTTGTTAGGAAATCTAACAAGATTGTTGTGGTGTTTTTTTAATAATATAAACTAGTTCTTGACTGTGATCCCACCTGATGGTATACAGTGATGCAATCGATGATGGGAGACCTGCCTTTTTACTCTAGCCTTGAAGACATCTAAATTTTAATCGGACGGGAAGATCGCAGCAGGCAAATGGTTTCAGTCATTTGATGTACGCAGTATATAGAAGTGTAAAGAAATATTTGCACACTAAAGATGTGCTTTCGAAATATGAAAAGAATACTTTGAAATTGAAGCAACTAGTGCTGCCAATAGCTTCGCCCGCGTTTAAGTAGAAAATTGTCCCAAGGCAGTATGGGCATACAGGCAGTATGCCCATACTGCCTGTATAAAAAGTATAAAACATACCAAAATCAAAAATAAAACGAATCAAAACTAAACCAAAAAACAAAAGCAAAACAAACCAAACAAAAGAAAACTGGACAAATTAATGCGAGTCGGACTCGTGCTCTGAGGGTTCCGTATAACTTACTATGTAAACAGTTGAATCTCGAAGATTTTTCCGAATCACAATTTTATTCTGTTGTGACGTAACAACAAATTTACAGTTTTCAGATTTATTCATATACTTGTGCTACAAGACCTTGTATTATGCAAAATTTCAGGATTCTGGGTCAACGGGAAGTATACCATGAATTTTGATTTCTCAAGAGTGTCGAAATATACGTTTTTTGAGACATAAACGGCCGTATCTTTTTTTTCGTAAACTTAGAATTTTGGTTTTTTCACAGCTTCAAAAGACAGCAAACTTGAGTATATAATTTTAATTTTAACTCGATACCTCCACGCGTTCCTGAGATAAAGGGTCTTGACAAACAGATAAACAGACAGACAGACGGACGGATGGACAGCAAAGTGATCCTATAAAGGTTCCGTTTTGTCCTTTTGAGGTACAAAAACTTAAAAACAAAAAAAAAAAAACATCCAAATCCATTTAGCCATTCAAGCGTGAAGAAATAACAAACATACACACTCACAAATAATAAGAGTTTATAATATTAATTTGATTATCACTAAAAAAGATTACGAGAGCAGTGGTGGCCAAGTGGTAACGGCCCCGACTTACGAGTTGTAGGTCGCGGGTTTAAACCCAGCTAGGCGCATTACTTTGTGTAATTTATTTCATCACCACTGCTCTTAAAACGGTGAAGGAAAACATCGTGAGGAAACCGGCATGGCCTAGAACCAAAAATTCGAAGACATGTGACATTCACCAACCCGCACAGGGCCCGCGTGGTGGACTCTCCTAGAGAGGAGGTGGATTACGTCCCATTCCCTCTCCTAGAGAGAGGAGGCCTGAGTCCCAGCAGTGGGAATATTAAAAGGCTGATTATGCTAAGAAAGATTTGGATTACGTCAAATACCCTACCTAGGTAGCATATACATACTATCTATTAAAATAAACTTTGTAGGTAAGGTACCCGTGAGGTTAGGTACATGAGTTCAAAAGTTACGAAAATTAAGCTGCTTTACCTCAATCACTATAAGTTATGTTATTTAATATTCATATTTCAATTAAACTCAAAACTTGAAAATGTAAATGCAATTTAAGTGCTTGCATAGTTAGTTACAAAGTCCTTTCGCTCACATGTTCAGTCCATTCAAATTACTAAATTGATATTTAGTAAATAAGATCCTTCTACAGTTCAGTACTTATGTTAACTAAATTATTCCAAAGCGATTTTGTTAACCTAAGTTTGTGTTTGAGTCTCAAATTAATGTTAAAAACTTATGTCCCTTGTGGTTGAATACTCTTGATTAAGGTTCAAAGACTTTGAACAGAAATGCATGAAGTTTGTTTTAGAACTCTTGCATGTTTCAGTGCTATTTAATTGGTTTTGGCTTTATTACAGACGTTTTGGTTACTGGTACGTTATTCTTTTGTGACTATCGTCATCATCGTCAGGGGACGGTGCAAAACGTTTTTTTTCGGTGCAAACGAGTTATGAGTTTACATATTGATGGATGGAGAGAGAGAGGGTGACCAAAGAAAAGATGGATGGATTGTGTGAGAAGTGATATGAAAGAAAAGGGAGTTAGTGATAGCATGACGAGTGGAAGGACAGAATGGAAGAAAAAAATGTGTTGCGCCGACCCCAAATAAAACGGAACAAGGGCTGGAAGATGATGATGACTCACAACAATAATAAAAAAAAATATAGAAAAAAATCTCATAACAATTTTCCGTAAATTACACAGTAAATATAGTACCTACACAGAAGTGTTCCACCGAATTAAATATTTAAATTAAGTATCACATTTCATGTCATATTTTAACCAATCCGTCCCTCAAGGGGACTATGTATTCAAGTGAGATAAAAGTAATGTATGTTTTCAGAATATCAGCTAACTTTCAGCGATTTTTTTCGATGTGTCCTTTGAGAGTAATAAACATCCACGTTTAATTTTCTGAAATTATTTTGGATGAATTGTACGAAAGACTGGAGGAAGAACCTGTTTGGTAATATTATCTAATTATATACAATTGTAGCTCTTAAATTTTCCCTACTGTCTTGCCTCCGCTGTCTGTCTATCAATCTATCTGTCCACGGGCTTGCATCTCATAAAATGTGTGAGGTAGAGAGTTGAAATTTTCACAAAATGTGTATTTCTATTGCCACTACACGGAAAAAAATAATTAATTTAAAATAAAATTCAAATTAAAGAGGGTTCCCATACAACAAAAGTTATTTTGTCATCGTTTTTTGCTCTATTTTAATGTACAGAAAAAATGTCCGACTCGTACTAGGTCAGTTTTTTACGACCTGGTGAGTTACCATGACCTTTGACCACAAACTAGCCTACAGTAGCACCTGCAGAGTTTATAGAAAAAAAAATACTAGAGACCCGCCGCAGCTTCGCGTGGATGCAAATAAAATTATAAACAGAACTACATTGGGCACACGTGGGCCACGCACGCCGATCTGGACGCTCGGTCTCCATACATATTATATGGCAACTAGACTTGTAGAGCTACATTAGATCGACGCCACGCGGCGCCACGCAACGCGCTGTTACATACAAATCAGGCGTGGCCCACGTTTGCGTCGGTCTAATGTAGTTCTCGCTTAATAGGTTAGAACGGGTTACTTTGCACTCAATATTTTTCTTTCTTTCTTTCAATAAATTGTGATTTTGATTGACTTGAAATTATAAATTCAAGAAAGCTTTATATTAAGGTATGTAATTTTTTTTTTTTGGTTATAACTATTTATTGGTTTCTTTCGTTTTTTATGTTCTGTAATATCGCTGAATTTACTTATCTACGTTTACATAAATACTGGTTATTTTACACGTGCTACAAGTCAGTAGACTTATAGCCCATACGTGTATTAGGCCCAACTATAGGGAGCTTCAAAGCACGTTCGAAAAAATGGCTTATCGAGTAAGCTTTTTATTCTTTTGACGAATTTATGATTTAATTAAATTTAACTTTGACGCAAATATTAATTTGGACTAAAAAATATTGTGACTTTTTATAGGATTGTTTTTTTATTTTAATTTGTGATTTGACTTCGATTTATTTGTTTTTCTTTGTATTTTCTTTTATTTATTTGTCATTTTTTATTATTTGTCACTGTTATGTAATCATTAATTTGTTGACTAAGTATAATTTAACATTATGTATATGACTTGTAAGAATCCCTTACCAATAAATTACTATGACTATGACTATTTTTTACCAAAACTTATAAATAACAATTAAAACATTAGGAACAATTAAGTCGGAACGTCGGGAAACCCACGGCCAGCGCATGCGCAGCGGCCCGTGAAAACTGAAAGTGTTTGTTATCAAATGGTTTTCTAATGCGCCAACTGATGTAATATGTTATGTTCTTTATGTTTTTATTCGATGTAATGCAATTAGATTGTTTTTATTGTGTTGAGTTTGAATGGTTGAGCATCAGTTTCCTTATCTTGATTTGGCATTATTATTCGGTTTCTTTACTAAACTCGGTACCCGCCAGGATCCCGATCCCGATTTTCGGCCAGAAGTTAGTAAAATATAATTAAAGTGAATAAAAGATTGTTATTTATTTATTTAAACTTCATGTACAGTAGTGGTACATAGGCGGACTTAATGCAACAAGGCATGAGAATGCCTTATAATATAATACCGGTCAACCTTTGGGTTAAAAAGACAACACTGTGGTAGGCTTGCACAATAAACAAATAACAGATAATTCAAAAAGAAAATAAAAATAAATTATTTATAAAAAAGAAAAGAAAGAAAACATGTTTATTTTGCCCAAATAGACACACAATAAAATACATCAATCTGTCGGACCATGTATAAACCGGGCATAACTGTGCTGCACCATAGACACTAGACAAAACACATTTGTCCGATGCCTATAGTTTAGTCTGTGGTTGTCTATGTCTATTGTCTATTGCACGTGGCCGGGACCGACAGAGACTAACCTATCATTTACATATAAACAATAATATAAGAAAAACAAAAAAATAATAATAAAATACATATATATGCTAAAATTATAAACTAATAAATACTATGAAAAATATCAAATTATTAAGAAAACTTAATAATAATTCTGACGAAGACAAAACTAAAGTTGAGAGGACTTCAAGAACTTTCAAGTACTTTTTGTTATGTTGTATTTGTCAGGATATTTTGCAATCCGTCGAGAATTATGTTCCACCGTTTGTTGCGCAAAGGTTATCGATAGCCTTTGATAAAGAC
The DNA here is from genome assembly GCA_949316375.1 of Mythimna vitellina. NCBI lineage: Eukaryota > Metazoa > Arthropoda > Insecta > Lepidoptera > Noctuidae > Mythimna > Mythimna vitellina. The sequence goes on along the minus strand of OX438689.1, from coordinate 4,887,209 downwards.
TTACATATTTTCTACTCATTACGATTATGCATCGACCAGGATGTACCTAGTGAATTATTGTTGATTGTTTCACAAGTTACCTGAAAAGGAAACCTGTTGTCCTAGAACACAAAGAGCAACTGAAGGACACAGGTGTGATTTTAGACAGTAAAATTCTGACACGCCCTCACGATTCACCCTATTGCGGGAAAAACCAATGAATGATTTTCCACCCCAATAAAAACCTACTTTACCTACTTACTTTTGTACTTTGTTTGGTGAAAAATAAAAAACAGAATTAAATTTAAAAATAATGAAAAAAGAAAGAAATAAACTTATTTAACACACATTATAACAATAAAAAAATTCCACTCCACTCTTCACTTTCACACCACTTAAGTTTGGCGATTCTTCGTGCTATGTCGGCAACCTTGATTCTCCTGCGGATATCTTCATTTCCGATTCGCTCCGAGCCATTGCCCTTTGGGTGACTTTAAGACTTCTGATGAGGCCCATTGTGAGCGATCACGTTTTGGAACCGTATGTTATCACTGTAACCGTCTTGAGACACTGTGGTATATTGGACTAGGAGATATCGCGCAGCTTCCCGAATGCCACTCAGCCGAGTCGGATTCGACGGTTGACCTCTTATATAGCCTATAACATCCCTTTGACAGTTCAGTTTAGGTTGTGAAATGGATCGCGTTATGAGTTCGTAGGGCCTCTGTCATCTTATTCCATTGAAACTATCGAACTAACCCAAGATGAAACTGTCACCACGGATTTGCGATCGACATTCCCCTACCAAAAGCGTACATAAAAAAAACGTTTGCAAAAAAAAAAGAATACAACCGACTTTAATGTAAAAAAAACACTGAAAAGTGCAAAATAACTTTAATTTCGGAAGTCGGTGTTTCTATGATAGTTTTGTCTCTTTGTTATTTAACACCGACCTCCGAAATTAAAGTTATTTTGCTCTTTACAGTGTTTTTTTTTTTACATTGAAGTCGGTTGTATTTTTTTTTAACTTTCTTTTATTTCACTCTTTTTAGTTATGTTACCACCACAAAAGTACCCCTCAGCAAAACTTAAATACCTTATAGCCAGATTGCATCTTATGACAATTCTAATAATACCAAACACGGTTAGATTACATTAATTTATTACAGAGTTCCAGTGCCTAACAAGCTTCATCATCAGATCAGTTCTATATATTCTCCCTCTTCTTTCAGTCAGTCATCGACTAAACGTATAAATAATGCCATTTTACTTGTTACGACGGTTCTGCTGTGATACTATCAGGAGTTTTGTTCCATATCTTCGAAGATCATGATCAGACCATAACAATATTTCTATGGGACCAATTCGGAAGCATAACCTTTAAATAAAAAAATAATAATTTCAAAATCTGTCCACAATTGACCGAGAAATCGGTAAACATACTTAAAATAATAATAATAATAACATAGAACCTCCTCCTTTTTGAAGTCGGTTAAAAATGCAAAATATCAAAGTCATTCGAAGCACAACCTTTTATACAATTCATACGTTGAATCAAACAAAACCTCTACAATATTTTATTCTACATATCCCGGTATTCAATGCATTAGATTTGACGAACAGACCGACAATCCCGCGTTCATATTGACGGCTTTTACAGATAGAATAAACAATTCTGTCTTAATCCAATGAAAGGATTTTTTTGTATACAAAAAGTTCAATCACTAAGTGGTGGCCATACATAGAGTGGTATATAGTTACACGAGTTTTCAACGGGTCGTCAGGAAAAATGCTTTTATCTATAGCAGGGGTGGCCAACTTGATTCTACTCACAATCTACTATTTACTGGCTAGACTCTGCGAGATCTATCACTATAAAATCAACTTACAATGAGAATAAAAAGACAAAAATTTGAGCAAGGTTTTTTTTTTGTCAAACAAGAAGTTACGGGACGCCCAGCTAATTAAATGTACCGGCAGATTTATTAGCTAGATATCTGTTGCATCGCGACATAGTTCTATTGGCCTAAAAGTAATCGTTTCTCCTCGTCGTTTACACCACTTACATCGCATGTTTGGAACAACGTACTGCGGTCTTCCCGTCCAATTATAATGTAAGTGTTTTCAAGGCTAGACTAAATAGGCTATTAATAAACTAGTACGATTCACCATCAACGAATGCATCACTGCTTACCATTAGGTGGCATCGCAGTCAAGCTCTGGTTTATTTAATAATAAAAAAAACACTAGCTAAGATTGACTGGTTGGCCACCCCTGATCTATAGTGTAATTCCGTTGATGTGTTCTGAATATTGGTGTAGTACTGCCGATATTCATTTTCTGAGCCTCATTTTACGGGAAAGCTTGATGGACACCTCCTTTGTTCTTTAAAAAGTCGCGCGATTTCAGCTTTCAATATAACAGAAGGGAAACTTTTTTATTAATTGGGATATTTTAACTGTGTATCGAAAATCTTATTCTTCAATAAAAATACTAATGGTTCACCAAGAATTAATAGACTTTTTACAATTATTAAGTGAATTGAGGCACCCCGACTTGGACAGGTTAGGTTAGAAGGTGATGGTGACCATCCCCTTTGTGATTTTTTTTTGAACCACCCAGAAGAACTTATTTTTGTGCACAATTAGTATTTTTGGTTTTTTAGTTCAAGACTTCAGGATTGTTCAAAAGATTTATCGCGGCTCTAGACTGCAAAGAGCAACTGAAGGAACAAAGAAAGAAAATTATTTGATTTGGAACAGAGTTACACACAGTGTAGAAACAACATGTAGAATCTTTAGATTAAAAAAAAAAAAAACTAACATTGTGTGTTTTACAGCTGCGCTAAATAGGTCCGGTTCAGCAAAAATGCTAGAAGAGAACAACGTGGTAGATACCTGACGCTGGTTCGGGTGAGTTTATTTCAACAAAGCACATACATCATCGTTTATCTTCAGTCGATTATGGATAGTGGGCAAGCGTGAATCTATCAATAATAATAATAAAAATCAACTCAGACAGTCGCTCGACCTAGAGCGGAAGGAGTCATTGCCGATTTCCTGCCGGAAAAAAGGTATAAGTTCAGGTATTCATTGACGGAAGACTTCTCGTATTTTGATCAGTGAACTAAATATATTGCTTAAGGTAGGTTATTGTCAAGACGGATGTTAAAATCACACTTATATTATAAAGGTGGAAAATGAGTATTTGTGTTTGTTACTTCTTTACGCTCGAACGGATTTGGACACGGATTGACCACGTTTTGGGGTGTTTTTAATATCGTGCGGATTTCATCCCGCATGCGGGATTGCTCCGCACGCGTAGCCCCTTAAATGTCATTTTCATACAAGTATTTATTGTAATGCGTGGAATACGCACGCAGGATGCAGGGCGCGATATCGGGCAGCAGCCCTGCATGCGGAGCAATTCCGCATGCGTGATGAAATCTGCATGATATTAAAAAAAAACCCCTGAAATAGCGTATACAATACTTTTATTCTGGGAGTATGTTCCATTGGGGCAATTGACCACTTTCAAGCGGACAAAGCCATTTGCAGTAGCTAGTATGTAATACATAATTTGAAGGTAAAGTAAACACCAAGCAATGGAATAAAAAAATGTTAGAATGACATGAAAATTGTCAGAATGACCGCCACGTACTAAATTGTACTTTAACCTATTTTTAAGATGATATACACAGACAATATGTCTTAGATATTGTACAATTGTTTGTTTTCCCTAAAAATGTTTTACGCAATTTGGTTTATGGTTTCGAGAGTGAAATTCAAATCACAAAGTGTTTTGATTTGACTTGCAGGGTGTTTAACTGTATTGTATAACAGGATTACAATGAAGGTTAAAATGTAACTCCGTTATATTTCTTTAGCTGCTTCAATATTTTTATTAACTTTGTCAGTTATTTTAATAGCTGTTGGAAAATAATATTTCACTTTCTGTTATTTGAAATATAATATTTTTACGCACGAAGTCTTTTTGCACGCAAACACGAAATAAATATAACAGATTGGAATATGTATATTTTATTTTTGTTACTTTTTAATTCGTTTTTATGTTTTTTTTTACATGGAAAAAATATTTTACGTCCTCATCGAGATCCTCTTAAGTTTTTTTAAATTGAAAAATATTTTCTGGAGTGAAATCCGGCAGTTATTTTGCTGAAATCTGGGCGTTATTTTTACAACACCTAAATGATATTTTTGAAAAATTATTTTTCCAATAAATATGGAATTGTCTGTTTCAGTAACTCTTGGTAAAAATATAGATATTATTATGTGTCATTATATATCAGAATCCTGTGGAACTTCCTGGACCTTTGGATGGCGTACGAGGTGCCGAAACCTCGCAGAGGCCCTTTAGATACTTTTAATGGAACTTGGTACTAAGAAGTCAAGTGTGCCCGTGGACAACCTACGGTTGGTGAAAACCTATTACGATATATGGAAAACAAAGACAATAGGGCTATGGTTTATGGAGTCATATATGGACTGGTTACAAGGAACTATTTTAAGTCTATGGCCCCTGCTTGAATAATTTTATTAATATTCATCGATAAAAAGGCAGGGGGTAACTTGCACACTCAACAAATGGGCCCCCAAAAATGGTCGCTAGCATGAAGTAACGTAGTAACAGGGCAACATATCCTAATGTGCTTGAGGAGTGGAGCGGTATACCACGGCTATCAGGACAATTCCGGAAGTACGGTCAAGATCCATACCAGCACCTTACTGAATTATAGATCCTTTTTCCGAGCACGTTTGCTCTTGTGAATCTCCACTCAAGCCAGCCAATAAGGTAAAAGAGAGATGGGAGCTCTGTTCCTCTTCAGTGTTCACTACGGCCGGCCAATACAGGCAAGCCGCAGATGAGGAACAAAGTTTCTCACGGAAGATTGGGTCCATGGTGTCGCTAATGCCCATCAGTTCGCCACAAAACTGCCCTGCAGATTGTATCTCTTTTAGTCTGGCCCCTCATCATAGGCATGTTACGGAAAAGCAAACTCTACCGGGATACAAACCTAGGATTAATAGGAGCGCGCAAGCCCTACCACGACGTCAACGTATCTCTAATACGGCAATGGGGTTATTATTATTATTATTCCATTTATTTTCTATCTTAAAATATTATTGTTTAAATATTTCTTTAAAAAAAGCATATTAAAACGTTTTACGTTGACGTCATGGTGGGGCCATGACGTCGACGTAGAGATACGGCGGTAGGGATATTAGATATTATTATTATTATTTACACGATCCATATTTTGTTAGTAGTGAAGGTACATAAAATTATGTTAATCACAAATATAAACAAACACCTTACACATTATGAAATTCCCGTTATAATTATACAATTAAGTTACGAACTAAAAGTCTACAAAATGATATGAGGAGCACAATTTGATAATAGATTGATTTTCAGCGATTTTAAATATCAACTGTTAAGATAAGATATGATATTCATTTATTTGCACAAACATGAGTACAATAAAAACATAACAAAGAAAAAAATACCAAAAATAAATACTCATTATTGAAACTCCACACTAACAACAATGATACAATCCTATTAGTTGAGAATAAAATCATTATACTACAATCTAAACTATTTTGTATCGGTGACTTTAGAATAAGTTTATTACATTATCTTGTATTCTCATGTAAGTGGCTCTTTTATGAGAATATATTATTTAAACTACAGTAATATGATCACAATAATATTCACACAACTATCACATAACGCCGTCCAGTCTCAAGCTAAGCAGAGCTCGTGAAATGAGTACTAGACAACTGATAGACATACTTAAATATTTCTAAATACATACATATCATAGATAAATTACACCCAGACACAGAACAAATGATGGTGCTCATCACACAAACATTTGTCCTGGGTGGGAACCGAACCCACGACCTCTGGCATAGCAGTCAGGGCCACTAACCACTAGACTAACAGGCCAGTCAAGACAAGCAATATACAATAAATTGAGTAAAATATATGAGTTTTAACTTTATTTAAATAAATAATTTGGATCCATATCATAACTACATGTATCTATCTATATTTTGATAAGGATACTAAAGGTACACCATAAAAACAAACAAAAAATAATCAAATAAAAAATATATGTATACTCGTGAATGAAATCAATCATTCATTCACTCAGCTTTTGAAACATTCACAAAAATACTGCAACCGCTAATCTTTGCAACGCAAATACGTAATTCGACAGGTCTTTGGCCGTTCAAGTGTTTCATCAACATCCACCCTACCACGGCACGCCACTGCTTTTTAGTGGGGCGACCACCTATGCACCTTACTTCATTTAGTTACACAGTTACAGCTACACTTGCGTTCAGACAGTTCATTTTAAAGTATACAGTTTGTAAAAATGTGCGGGGAAATGGGTAAAGCGGTGTTGAGGGCGCTCACGGGGGCGCTGCTGTGTGGGCTCGTGTCTGATGCCGCATACTTGCAAGTAAGTGTACTTCGTATTCTGTGACGTCATGACCCTTATACTGTTTTGTGCGGTAATTTGATGATAGTGAGCGTGGGAAAGTTTTCTTTTGTTACACACGAAGGTCTTTGAGTGCGTTATGGTGAGCGGGTTTGATTCCCGCGTTAATACAATACAGATAAGTTAAGAAATACCTTGGGGTCGTAAGAGGTAGTTATTTCATAATAATATGTAAGTTGTCAAAAGGCTTAAGACCGACAGAAGTGATTGAATAGCTTTTTTTTTATTGGGTGGGAAAACCATCTTATGACAAATCCCGCTTTTGGGCGGGACGGGAGATAGTGTCAGACTTTTACTGACCAAAAACCCACTCCTGTTCCTTCTTTGCCTTCGTCTCAATCACTAGAGTTTATGAACAATTCAATATGCTGGCAAATAAAACTCCTAGTAATAAATTTTAATTATTGTTTTTGTCAACAAGGCGCCCATATTTGGTAGTGTCAGTCTTCGGAGCAATTAAATCTCCTATTAACAGACAAAATGTCCTAAAACGACTCGTGTGTTCCTGAGAGACTCACGGGCAATAGACATTGTGATTACGACACATGGCTGTACTACAAATAAATATGTTGTTTTGTCAGTAAACATCCTCTGAGTCAATAGTAGCTAGGTGCTGTTGGTTAAGGCCGACTGTCGCGTTTCTGTTTGTTTACGTCCATCTCCTGTTTTCAAGGCGATAGTTTTGTTATTTTTAAGTTAGTGGTATGGATTTTACATGATTTTGACGGTTTAATAAAAATCTTTGCTCAAAATGTGGTGTCTAAAAGTTTCTTTACATTGTTGTCCACTGGAAGTGTACCCAAAAGATGGCGGCTGGGTAGTGAGGATGTCCGTTTCCTTACGGTTACGGCTATCTCTTTCATTAACATTATACATCCAGTTCCCTCTTGCTCCGGACCGTGGCCTGGACTAGGGCTCGGGGCGAGAGGTCGCTGTCACCAATTGCTACCAAGAGAACACGGCTGTGCTTCGCCCAGGTGGGGCACAGACGGGGCGGTCCGCACAATAATGACACCCAAGCTTCAGTTCCGCCAGAATCCAAAAAGACTGGCGGTATTGCCACGTTATTTATCATCACAATGCTTAATCTCTAGCTGATGTAAGTCAGTCTTATAACATGGTTCGTTTAATTGTTTTGTTTAAAAATACACAATTTTATTTTATTTGATAGTACTTAATTGTATATATATACTAGCTTTTACCAGCGGCTACGCCCGCGTTAAAGAAGTATCCTCCATACAAACTTCGGCCCCCGTTTTATTACCTTAGATGATATTTAGAAAATCCTCACTTAGTTCTCGCTTACGTCATAAAAGGAAACCCTGTGCAAAATTTCACGTTCCTAGTCCCAGTAGTTTTGGCTGTGCGTTGATAAATAAATAATAATAGTTTAATTCAGGAAATTATTCCCATAACAATTACAAATTACATACAAATATAAATTACGTCACTTATAAAATATACATTAAAAAACTTTGCACATTAAAATTATTGCATCAAAACAATTAAAACAAAGACAATAAATTAAAATCAAATTAAATAAATTAAATTAAAGCAATTCAAAATTAAAATCAAAATAAATTAAAACATATATGTGTCCTCTTTTTTATATATATAGATTTTAAATGGAAACTGAATTGCCTACTTTGATATAGTTTATCTAGTTATTTTGAACATCACAGGAAAACTTGTTAATTTAACAGTAGACTCAATTCTCCGTTTTACTCAGAAATTATCGCGTCAAAAGGCGAAGTCGATTGGGGGCAACAGCTTAACAAATTCAATTTGAACACCATCAACAATATTTCATATTAACATGCAAATGGGAACGTAATAACGTTTGAAACTTCCAAATAGCTGCATAGTTCAAAGGCGAATTTAGCTACAAATGGTTTTAAAGTATAGATATTACAATAAAAAGGGTGGACCGCGTCCTTGCAATATCTAGTTGGTATAACTCGGTCCCTCATGAGGGAATGCTAACTTTTGCAATTTTCCTTTCAACTGAGTTCCCAGGAGGCCTTCAAAGGAGAATTACTGTTGGTTAAATTTACTCTCATTTTCGTCGACAAGGCTGAGGAAGGCCTTATTTTTAGTTCTATTTCTTTGATCAAGCCTTTCAAAGTGGACTTTGTTTGTAACTTAGTTCGATCCGAGAATTGGTATTCAAAAGTAATTTTGTAAATTCATACCTTTTGGAACGATTTTTCTCTTTTTAACCTCCGATGCAAAAATAAGGGTTATTAAGCCTCAGATACACGAGAGGACAAAGTGTCCACGCATAACGCTCAATCTACGTGACACTGCAACATTGTCCAGTGTCCTGGAACTTCATAGTCGGCCTAATAATGTTTCCACTGCTGGAACTTAGGCCACCTCTTTTGGAGAGGGAACGGGCCGTAATGCACCACGCAGGCCTAGTGCGGGTTGGTGAATGTCACATGTCTTCGAATTTTTTGGTATTTTCGATATTTTCCTTCACCATTTTGAGAGCAGTGGTGATGAAATAAATTGCACAAAGTAATGCGCCTGGCTGAGTTTGAACTCGCGACCTACAACTCTTACGTCGGGGCCGTTACCACTCGGCCACCACTACTCTGTGTCCTGGAACTTACCACCCAACATTTTATAATGCATTTGGCAGCGTTGTGCTTCATGTTGGGGGTTATCTAATGTATATGAGGCTTAAGTTTGATCGCTATGTCTGTGTGTCGGTCTGTTTGTGGCACCGTAGCTCTTAAACAGATAAACCGATTTAGGTGCGTTTTTCTTTATTAAAAATCAATGTTTTTAGCGATGGTTCTTGGACGTGTTTGATCAAAATCGGTTTAGTTGTGAACAAAATATACGAGGGGAAGTGAAAGCGAGAATTATTAACCGAATGTTTAAAAAATATGGGCAAGTTGGACATCAAATAGAGAGTATAAGATGTACATTACAAGACTATAGGTCCAATTTTTGTTAAATTTAATTTATAGCTTTATAACTTTATTAAGTTTCTACTAAGTAAAGGGTAATGTCTCGTTTAAAAGACTGTCTAAGTGAAGGTAAGAGTCCTCCGGCTTGTTAATAACGACTATTTGCGACTAGCTTACTGCAAAGGTGAGTTGGAGGCAAAATAAAATAATTCACGGAGTAGGTGTCGAAAGTTAATTTGTTTTCTGACTTTAATTAAAGTTCGCTGTAATTTTAGATTTTAAATAAAAAACATCAATTTCTTTTCGTTTTAATTTCGAAGTACACAAATAAAGCTTTATTGCGCATAAAACTAATAAAGTTTGAGGTGAAAAAATAAGCCAAGTCTTTGTCAGGTGTAATAATGTAATGGTTCTGTGGATAAACCTTTTTTTTTGTGCCAAATTTAATATATTCACAACAAAGTAAAAATTGTAATAGCTTGTAAAAATCATAATTGACACCATGGTGCATCATCATCCATTATTTTATGAACAAAGAATTTTGTAAATTTTTTAAAGAATAAATTCTTGTGCATGTAGTGTGAAGTTTGAAAGTGATACCAGTGACATAAAAGTTAAAAGAGAATTGATTATCTTGGTATAGCCATGTGAAGAGGAGGAATGAAACGAATGTTACTAAAAAAATTAAAAAAATTATGAGTATAAATTTGGATGGATGGAAAGTGAGGGAGAGGCTAAGGAAAAGATGAATTGACTATCTGAGAAGAAATATGAAAGAAAAGGAAGTGATAGCATGACAGGACAGAATGGAAGAAAAAAAATTGTTGCGCTGTCTCCAAATAAAACAGGACAACGTCAGGAAGACGATGGTAACATTTGCAGTTAAAATGGAGACCTAAAAAGGACAAAGACTACACTATTATACTACGGTACCCTAAAAAGAATGGATTAAAATCTGAAATCAGAATTCAAAGTAATAAAATCTTTAAGAGAAAAGTTCTAAGTCTCGCAAGTTTGAAATTAAATGCTGGATGGAGCACGTTTTAAAATATCTGAATGAGTAATAAAAAATAGCAAAGACGCTGGTCAAGTCCTAGGGGACTCCGTAGCCGTCAGAAAATGAAATCACTTTTATAATTGTTACATTTTTTCTTTTCACTGTCATTTCATTTCTTTAATATACTTTTTAATAATACTGTACTGTACTGAATCTATGTATATTTCATTTTAATGTGACTTTATGAAGTTGAATTGTGGAGTTTTTAAGTGAGAGCGTTGGGACTGGCGATTCTGTTAGACGTTTTGAATTTATTTTATTAGTGAATCCGATAGAAGAAAGTAGTGGTGGCTCAGTGGTGAAGGAAAAAATGATGAGGTCACGGCATGTCTTAGAACCAGGAATTTGATAACATGTGATACCTACCAACCTGTTCTCATAAAGAGGAGTCCTGAGCCTCAGCACTGGCATAATTATACAGCTGATTTATGTTATGCTATGAATTCGAAAGCTTGAAGTTGTAATCCTACTAATACAAAATAGATAGATACAGAAGTCAATCTCATGTATGTGCTTCACTTTTCAAACCTTCGCTCACCGGTCGCGCTAGGGTTGCCATCTTGTCGCGAGATTCGCGTGCGGGTGCGGCGTCGGCTCTATTCTATTTAAGAATAGCAGTTTTTTTAAATTATATAAACAGGTGCTTAACTACAATCCCACCTGATGGTAAGAAGTGATGCAATCGTTGATGGTGAATCCCACTAGTTTATTAAGAGTCCATTCACTCTAGCCTGGAAGTCACCTAAACCTACCTAGCTTTTCGAGTAACATATAATTTTTAATACAGAAAATAAAAATAAAATCATCTCATCGTTGAGGCACCTCACATAAATTGTAGTGCCCAATTTTGCTTAAGTCTACCATCAGTATATCTGGCAGCAACAAAATTAAAGTCTAAAGTAATTAACATCACTACTCGTCAGACCAGAAATCTGCCCTCGAGCGAACTAATTGGACCTGGAGGACTTTATTATATTAAATAAGGCTTCCAGTAAAGACTATTCAGGTCTTAAATAGAACATTTTACTAAGTCTTAATAATTCAAAAGAGAATGATGCAATTTCGACGTAATTTCTGTCTAATACCAGAATTTGTTACCTAGGAAGTGCTGAGTTCGGGGCATTGCAAAATGTTTTCGTAAGAGGCTGTTTGCCTACTCTGTACCTATTTTGTAACCTTTCACTAAGAGGTATATTAAAGTAGATTTTATTAACTCAGCTTTTCGTTTGTTGGGGATTTATTACCTTTTATTCTTTCCATTTTTTTTTAATAACCACATTGCTCTATTTTATTATTAATCGCTTTTTTTTATCGGAACGCAAGCTGGAAGAAAGAATACGATCAATTACATCAGTTTCAGTCGTGTTTCCAGTTTTTTTTTTACTATACTGCATTTATTATTATCATGGTAACTTTCAAATTTCTTTCTTCTGATTGTACAACAGGGGCCTCTTAGTGACCTACTATGAAAGGTCAAACCGTGTCCGTAATCAACACGTTTCATTTAGATGATAGTTTATTGTTATGAGCAGACAAGGGGTAGTTACTGCCCTACATTACTTTTTGGAAGTCTTTTGAGACACATACAGGAAGAGAAGAATGTTTTGTTTTTTTCGTACCACAAGGTAGACAGCAAATCATAGGGGTCCAGTAGGGTCGAAGCCTACTGGGGCCATGGGTAGTGTGAAAACGAAACCCGGGGCCCTAGGAAGAAGGCAACGAAGGGACAGGAATGGGTTTTTAGTCAGTAAAAGTCTGACACTATCTCCCGCACCGCCCAAGAGCGGGATTTGTCATTAGATGATTTTCACACCTAAAAAAAAACAAACACCACAAAGTACGCGTAACAACTTGTGACCCACGGATGCCCCTCAAGTTGAAGGTCATCTACAAGTCCGTGATAAGGCCTGTCATACTGTATGGATCAGAATGTTGGGCTGTGAAAAAGACGGATGGAAAAAGATTGCCCGTAGCGGAGATGAGAATGTTAAGATGGATGTGAGGTGTGACGAGAATGGATAAAGTGAGAAATGGGCACATAAGGGGAAGTTTGAAAGTGGCGCCAGTGACCGAAAAGTTGAAAGGGAATCGTTTGTCTTGGTATGGTCATGTGAAGAGGAGGGATGAAACGCATGTTACTAAAAGAGTTATGAGTTTACATGTGGATGGATGGAGAGGGAGAGGGACACCAAAGAAAAGATGGATCGATTATGTGAAGCGTGATATGAAAGAAAAGGAAGTTAGTGATAGCATGACAAGTGACAGGCAGAATGGAAGAAAAAAACCTGTTGCGCCGACCCCAAATAACACGGGACAAGGGCAGGAAGATGATGATGATGAAGGTAGGCGTAAAAAAATATCGTAGCTTATCTCCCGATGCTATTTAATTACAAAAAAAAAAAAAAATCTCTAACGAAGCCTAAAACATCCAATACGAAAATCGAAGTAATTTACCTACTCGTAAAGTATCGTTTTCAACTAAAAACATTCAACCCTTAACAAATAAAATTTCCATACAAAATCATAATGACTTTTTTACTCCTTTCATTAATGAAAATTAACATAGTACACATACTATTATGCTGACCAATAAAAATAAAAATAATGTCTGCTTCACTAATAGGGCCATTTAGTCGGGCAATTTATTCTTTTAGTGTACAAGGGCAATAATATGGCGATCAGATAAACTGTAGCCTTTACAGGACTTTATTTGTTATGACCGTGTGAAAATCATTATGATAGGTTTTAATGTGGATTGAGTAACAGTATTTGATGATTTTGTTAAGTCACCTGTGATCCTTGTGATAATATAAGATAAGAATCTTGAGACATTAATGCGAGCGAAGGAGAGACATATAATAGAGACGCCCCGAGTGTCGGAAGTCGCAGGGCGATACCTCGCCACAGCCAATGCAGGATTGAGGACGACGGGCAATCGGTAGCTCGCCGTCTGGTAAGGATCAAGCCTGAGTAGACGGCGCGTAATGTTCCACGCGCTTTTCAAAGAGATGTTAGCAATAATAAAGGGGCCCGGTGGAACCAATGCCTGATTGAGCTGCGAGAACATTTGAAGGAATTACCGTGGCCCTAGAATGTAAAAGCCAAATGAAGGAACACAGGTAGATTTTATTGAAGCAAAGTGTAATACCGCACTCCAGAGCGTAAAAAGTCATATGATGCTTTCCTGCCTCAAAAAAAAAAAAAATCTTATCTCATCTTTAGAGTATGATCCAGAAACAGATTCATCCTCCAAATTTATTCAAGGCGTCCATGAGTCATTTGTTGACGCTAAGGTTTGAATACGTATTTGAATTCGGTGACGCCCGTGAGCTCATGAGCACCTGTGTGACTGTTTCCTTCATCTCCATGGATGTTCTGCCCAGGGGACTCTCCGTCATGCCTACTGTGTAGAAATGTTTATTTAGTGAGCAGTGACCAGTGATGGCCGCCACACCAGGCGCAGGCTGCCTCTGACCAGTAGCAGTAGGTTTTTAAAATCCTTGTGTTCTAAGTGTCTTCTTTTTTAAGTCTATAATTACACGGAATGTTTGGTAGAACTATGATAAAGCCCTTTAAAGAAGAAAAAAGAAAATAACTTGGCTACTAACTCCTTTGGCATGGGCTATGTACATTTTCAAGACAAAAATACCGTATTTGGTAAACAGTACTAGCTTTTGCCAGCGGCTTCGCCCGCGTGAAAGAAGGTTTTCATCATACAAACTTTGGACCCCCGTTTCATCCCCTTAGGGCGTGAATTTAAAAAAAAATCCTCTCTTAGTGCTCGCCTACGTTATAAAAGGAAGCCTTGTGCAAAATTTCATGTTCCTAGTCTTAGTAGTTTCGGCTGTGTGTTGATATGTCAGTCAGTCAGTTTCTTTTTTTATATATATAGATTTACATTGTATACCATCTATAGATCATTTTCCATTTATCCAACGAGATACTATTATGTTCTAACAAAATACGAGATGACAAAAAGTTCGTGTGCCAAAGAATGGCCCCAACTAAAAAAAAATATTATGTCAGAATTTAAAATAAGAATGTTCGTGAAGTTTCATCTTAGGTATTTTATTTAAGCCAAAGGCCACTATACCTATCTAATACCTAGTTCATTCGAGCAAGTCGGTTGCACTTTCGGTGCTACTGCGCAACGCCGGGCGTCCGTGACAAGACGACGCATGCGCGCTCCCCTCTCACCGTCTAGCTTGCGCGGGAGCGGAACTGTGGCGAAATTCACGCAGTTCTAATTCTAAATATATTATGATTTATTTACCGGTCGCGGTAGTGATAAATTATTGGGTATTTTTGTGATAGTTGTTAATTTCTTGACTAATGTTGGTTTTTAATTGGTGTTGTTATAGGTTCGTTCAAACTAGCTTAATAGGTTTTAAGTTTGGTTTTTCCTTATAATTGTATATATATATTAACTCTGATGAGAAAAAACTGTCGCTTCTTTTGGTATAATACCACCATATCTGCTGACCATTTTGTAAAGAATCTTTAGTTACAGCAGTTCAATACTGAATACGTGTCTCTATTTGCATATCATTAATTTCAATTATTTAAGGAATCAACACTTTAAAAACATCACCATCTTTTTTTTAACACAACAATTTATTCTTCCTTTCTGTCTTGTCACACGTCACGTTAACACTAACTCTCTTTTCTTTTATATGTCTCACAATCCATCCGTCTTTACTTTGTTTTCCCTCTTCTTCTTCATACATCCACCTTCCTCTTCACATGACCATACCAAGACAAAAGATGCCTTTACAACTTTTTAGTTACTTGTGCCACTTTTCAACTTTGTCTAATTTACTCATTTCTTACTTAATTCATTTCTTACTAATCCCATTAATATCAACATTCTATAAAAAAGCACTGCTTAAAAAAATCTTTTTACAAAAAAAAATATAACCGACTTCAATCTAAAAATAAAACACTGTAAAGTGCAAAATAACTTTAATTTCGGAACTCGGTGTTTGTGTAATAGTTTTGTTTCTTCGTTATTTAAAATTAAAGTTATTTTGCACTTTTCAGTGTTTTTTTTATATTGAAGTCAGTTGTATTTTATTTAGTTATGGTACCACCATTAAAAAGTACCCCTCAGGCAAACTTAAATACCTTATAGCCAGAGTGCATTTCATGACAATTCTAATAATTCCAAACACGGTTAGATTACATTAATTTATTACAGAGTTCCGGTGTCTAACTTCAGGCTTCATCATCAGATAAGTTCGATATATTCACCCTCTTCTTTCAGTGAGTTATCGACTACACGTATAAACAAAGCAATTTTACTTGTCACGACGGTTGTGCTGTGATCCTATGAGGAGTTCTATTCCATATCTTCGAAGTTCATGATCTGATCATAACAATATTTTTATGAGACCAAATTTGAGGTATAAGCTTTCAATAAAAAAAAAATAATTCAAAATCGGTCCACAATTGACCGAAAAATCAGTGAACATAAAAAAAAACAAACATAGAACCTCCTCCTTTTTGAAGTCGGTTAAAAACATAAAGCACAAAATACATTTTCTACTTCTGACCCTACATCACAAGCAAATATTACACCCAAAACTATTTCACAAACTTTCGCAGCCGACCTCAATAGCACCAGTTAACAAATTAACATTTAAATAATAACTATAACAGTTACACCGAATTTCTTATGTAACAACAGTGATACAGATACACACATATGTGTGTGTTGAAAGGTGCGTGTATTGAAACTGTAACGGTGTCATGGTCGGCCATTGATATAGGCTCTTGACTTATTACATTATGTAATGTGACTTACGATTTGTTCTTGGTAATTAATCTTGCTGGGTGGTAGAAAGTAAACCTGTACGGTTGGTAGAATTAATGTTGATTCGGTCGTGTTTTACGATTTATTTTGCTGTTGGAATATAGGACTTAAAGAATTAAAATGTTAAAGTAATTTAAAAAGGATGATAAAAAAGCGGCAGGAGAACAAAATAGATTCCATCAACCTTGTAACCACCACCAGTGGGATGTCGATCACGCCGTAAGTATGTGTGTGTGGATTGTATGTATTTGAATAAGTCTATGATCCCTGTTTTTAGGTTTCCGTAGCTAAAAGGTCTGTCTGTCACCAGGCTGTATCTCATGATAGATAGACAGTTGAAATCTTCACAGATGTTGTATTGTGGTTGCCACTGTAACAAAAAATACTAAAAACAAAATGAAATAAACATTTTAGTAGGGCTCTCATACAACAAAATATTTTTTTATTTTTTGTAGTTGTACTTGGCCAGTGTTTTTGACACTCAGAATGCTGATTTAAATATAGTATACTCAAATAAATACTTTCAATATCTGTAACTTTGTGAGTGAACTTTAATTTCGTTCCTATCAAACTCTTGAAGTCTTGACATCTGGAAGAGAATAATAAATAAGTCGGAAACTTGTTTAATTTCTGTCTACATTTGAAATGTTATGAAATTATTTTATACGATTTTCTGAAGTAGGTTGAAATTGTCTATTAAAAACACT
Source organism: Mythimna vitellina (assembly GCA_949316375.1). NCBI lineage: Eukaryota > Metazoa > Arthropoda > Insecta > Lepidoptera > Noctuidae > Mythimna > Mythimna vitellina. The sequence goes on along the minus strand of OX438689.1, from coordinate 4,870,204 downwards.
ATGATGAATTTATATATTGGAACTGGCGCAAATGCGGTGAAGTTTTAGTTCTGTTTCTTGCCGGTTTTCTTTATAGGAAACGAACAATTGGTGCCGTAACCCAGCTTTTGACAAATGTATGTGAAATAAAAATATGTTGTTTTTTTTTTTAAATAATTTTATTCATATTTCTTTTTGTCTTATTCGTCGGTTTTTGAATTGAGATTTGGAGTTAAGAACGTATCGAATCGTAATTAGATTATTTCTTATTAATTGGGTTATCATAAAATAACTTCTCCGCTCCTAATCGGGGCGGAGTTAGAGAGTGTCAGACTTAGTGACTAAAATCTACCCCTCTTCCTTCAGTTGTACTTTGCCTTCCAGAGCCTCGGTAACTGTTTCGAACAATTCTGCGGCAAAGACTAGAGTTTGAAAAATAATCTACGTCAAATTAATTTCGTAATTTTCAATTCACCAAATATTTTAGAAAAGAGAAGAAAAGTAACTCTTTTGGCACACACAGATACACAGTGTAGAAACAACATTTAGAAATTTAAGGGGATGAAACTCGACATACATTTTCACTCTTTTTAAAACAGCCGCTCTTACGCGATTATGACATTTGATATTACACATTTTTCATTAGATATTTTGGAAACACAGTATCTTGTGAATATTATCTAGGCTTCTATTAAAATCAATTTACAAATTTGTGTAAAACTAATTCATTAAAGACCTTTGAAAATCTGCTATTTTACATGATACATCATTTGCTTTGACACTTCATAATTTACTCAAAAATCAAACCACTTTACTGAGATGTCAGCAACTGTAGGGGCCCAGCAGGGTCGAAGCCTACTGGGGCCAAGGGTCTGATTCTGAAAGAAAGACTCGGCTCTGGTACGAAAGGCAACAAAGGAATAGGAGTGGGTTTTTAGTCAGTAAAAGTCTGATACTATCTCGCGCTCCGCCCAAGAGCGAGGGATGTCATAAGATGATTTTCCCACCGAAAAAAAACGCTGATTTTCAACTGAATCTTACAGACGTTTTTGAATTCGAACATCTATAGCTGAACAAAATCTTCTTGTTTTCATTCAAGAATCGCCAAACTTAAGTGGCAGTGGGCAGGGCACATTGCTCATAGAACAGATGGTTGATGCGGCCAAAAGGTTCTGGAGTACCGATCGCACATCGGAACATGCAGCGTTGAAAGGCCTCCCGCAAAGTGGATCGACCTGGTGAGACTCGCGGGAATGCGATGGATGCAGGATTGTTCGCTGTGACCACACTTGGGGGAGGCCTATGTCCAGCAGTGGACGTCTTTCGGCTAAAATGATGATGATGATGATTTAAAAATTAAATTATGAATTTTTCACATCTGGCAAACATCTGTTTACTATATTCTCGCTTCTGTAAATACGTTTTAAAATGTTACTCTTTACACTCCTTCCATGTAATGTGGCACTGTGCACTCCAATAAAGTCCGAGCCGTTAAAGTGATTAACTGTGTAATAGTTCACTTAGACGTTGGAACCATGTTGTGTATTTTATGTCAACAATAAAATAAACTGACTTTTAAAGTACGAGTACATGTACTGAAATATATCTATACTTATACTAACTAACCCGGAAATATTGTTTTGCCATATAAAGTCTTCTGGTACGCGGTTGCCACTCCAGAACTTTTCGGTTCCAATGGCCATCTGTTCTGGGAGCAATGTGCCCTGCCCACTGCCACTTAAGTTTGGAGATTCTTCGGGTTTTTTCGGTAACCTAGGTTCTCCTGCGGATATCTTCATTCCATTCCTAATTCGATGACATAAGGAAACTCCGAGCATAGCCCTTTCCACTGTGCTTTAGGTGATTTTAAGCTTTCTGATGAGGCCCATTGTGAGCGACCGTTTTTGAGTCATATGTCGTCACTGGTCGCGCACGACTTTCGTCTTTTTCATATAAATTATCAAAGAAATAAATGGAAGGTTTTAAAAAATAACCTACGACCTATTGTCAAACCTACCAAATATGCACAAAAAAAAAACAATAAAATAGGTCAAGCCGTTTCGGATGCGTTCGATAACAAACACTGTGGCACGAGATTTTAATATGTTAAAGAAATATAAATTTGGAGATTTTTTTTGGTGTGATGAACTAATCTCCGAAGTTGGAATTGTAAAGATATTTTAATGTTGGATATTTCATTTATGTAGGAAAGCTTTAGGCTATATAACATCAAGTTACGACCAATAGGAGCGGAGCAGTAATTAAAAACGTGGGTGAAACCGTTGGGGAAGGCTAGTTATTGATATTAGTGAGTATGAGGATTTATGGACTTCTTCTAGACTCAATGTCTTTGGCGAGTGCACGTATCCTAGTGCACTGCTGATAACTTTACAAACGGATTTCCTTGAGCACACTGGTCTGTCTGTAAACAAAACACCGTGTAAAGCCTGGGAAGAAATATCCCCCGATAGGATACAACGCTCCGTATACTGTAACTTGCCCCCAAATTTTACAAAGTATTCACGTAACGCTGGACGTGCTGTTAGATAATTTGACAGCGTTGCAGGTCTTGTTGACTAAGAGACAAACACTCCCCGTGTTTGTCTCTTAGTATATTTGAGGCTTAACACTGTATGAATTTTACTAACCACATGCTTGGCATCTACTAAATACCCTACAGAGGTAAAACTGTGATGAAGATTGTACGTGTAGTAGGCCCATTACATACGTCAACATTAACGCAAATTATGAAGCTCAACCTTCTTTATGCCTATGCTCTCCAACTCCTGAACAAAGGCCATCTAATCCTTCATCATCATTTACGTACGTAGTACATATGTAGGTGTCACTCCGACCATTTATTCTATACATAACACTTAACTGTATTCATTTGTTTCAGCAATACGATCCATATGAGACCCACTACGAGCAAGCAGTCGTTCGTCCCAAGCCACTCCGTGAACATGAGAAGCCCCAGGACCTGCGCAATGTTCCCGGTACGCCTGGAGTGGATTTCCCGATATACCACAGCGTGCCAGAGACCGGCTTCTCGTGTCATCATGTGCCAGTCAGGCCGGGGATGTATGCCAATGTGGAAACGGGATGCCAGGTAACTATTTTGATGAAAGAAGTCTAGATTATGCAGTTATATCTCAGTGTAATGAGAGGTGGAGGCAAGCAGTGGTGGTCCAGTGGCAACGGACCTGACTTACGAGTTGCACGTCGTAGGTATTAACCAAGGCAGGTCCTTACATCATAGCTTACCGTCGGGTGAGATAATGCTTAAAAGCGATCTTAATATTAATAAAAAAAGGGTAATTTATTTCATCACTATTGTTCTTAAAACGGTCAAGGAAAACATGCCAAAAAATCGAAGATACGTGATATCAGCCCGCCCACTGGGCACGCATGGTGGATTGCAACTCATTCCCTCTCTACTACAGAGAGGAATAGTAGGAATAGTATAAAGACTGATTATTCTGTAATGCTATGCCCGTACAATGTGAACTCCGATGTTATACCAAACCTTAAATAAAAGCACCACAATGAGTTATTATGTAATTAAATCAGCAATTAGCATTTCAAATATTCGTGTAAGGAACAGTGGGAATCTCTTACTATCTCTTTTGTACACATGTAACCTAATGCGGCCTTATTTTGTTACTTGTCAATTTTTCTTTCTATCAGATTTGACAGGTTTTTTAAATTACTTAATATCGACCTGGACCTAGCCATCTATCCCAGAGAGGAAGCCAGAGTCCCAGTAGTGGAAACATTACGAAACTGAATATATGTAGCAGAAAGAAAGATGTAACATCTTCTGGTATATGCAGCTGAAGATAAAGTAAGAAAACTCTATTTTACTAAAAGACCAGAATTAGAAAACTGGATTTTTGGTCCCAGTAAACATCATAAACGTGCAGTAGATAAAAAGTTTCAAAAATATCATCGTGTTTCTACCAAATTACGTACATTATAGATACGAGTTTCTCGGCTCAATAACAGTATGTAACGGGGATTAGTTTATAACTCCCAGTTTTCAAAAACACAGCAAGTTGTTGCCATAACAAATCTCTAGGGTCGAACTTTCCAACGAATTCTGAATAAGACAATAACCGTTGCATAATTATTATTCATGAAAGAGTAACTCATCAAAACATTTTTAAGATGTATATTCGCTTGAAAATCTGGCTGGAGTTGAATGCGCACATACCTGTGCCCGCATAAAGCCCTGCTGACCTTTAAAACCCTTTTTAACCGACTTCAAAAAAAAGGAGGAGGTCATCAATTCGGTTGTATTTTTTTTTTAATTTTTTTTATGTTTTACCTCAGAACTCCGTTGTTTATGTACCAATTGGCATTTTTTTTCCCCTAAAAGAATATGCTTCCAGTCCCATTTTTTTCAAAATCCAGTTCTGATGATGGAATCCATGAGGAAGCGAGGGAACTCCTCAAATATTATAGGCAACTATATAGTTATTTTGGTATTTTCATCAAGAACTTAAGCATTTACAGTCAAAAAGTAACATTTGACGAAGTGGAACTGATGAAGAAAACCAGAAATGGTCAACGAAACTTCATACTCACATATATGTCACAGTGAAGATAGTTTAGCGAATACGACAATACAAATAAATGAATAGTTCTGGGGCGAAATAAAAAAAAATATAAAAAAACCGACTTCACTAAAAAAAACACTAACAGGATCAAAATAACTTTAATTTCGGAAGTTGATGTTAAATAAGAAACAAAAAATACCGAGAAAAACCAACTTTCGAAATTAAAGTTATTTTGATCCTTTTACTGTAAGTAATCGGTTTTTTGGTTGTAAAAAGTTTTTTATTTTTGCGACATATTGATTGATTTACGTAAGTATGCTATGTACATTCTGAAGAACACCTAACCAGCAATTTTTTTGTGTAAACATATTTCTAAAGATCATAGCCGTTTGAAAGTATTAGGGAAAACCAGCGAAAATCAATCATGTTGTTAATTAATTAAAGTCGCTTAGGTCTAGGTAGGTTAGTCTAGGCCCTTTATCAAAGTCGAAATTAACGCTAACTAAAATCATAACAATGACTCGTAAATAAATGCACTCCGAACATCGGTCAATAAGCATTAATTGCCGCCTGCAGGCGATGTATCGGAACAATTGATGATAGTTTGATTATGATTGCCCAGTAATAATCGCATTATTTCGACACCGATACAAAGAGAATAAATACAGTAATTTACCATTTAAATTTCTTTGTCACCGTAAAAATAGTTTTTAATTTACTTTGTTTTAAATGTTATTATGGAAATATCATTATGGAGCTGAGAATTAAAATGGTCTTCACATTTGAGACCCCATATTTCTTCAGCACAGATAGCGGCACGAATGTTGAGCGCTCGGCGTAAGAGCGGGGATCGCTTTGCGCATCGTATACATCGGCGAGCCAATCACTGAACAAGGATTGCACTACCCGCCCCGCGTCTCTTTTCATACCACTAAAGAGACCTGATATTTCACTTCTGTGTGCTTCTTCGCAAGTAGAACTGTAGATGTCAGCGCTCAAGATCCGTGCAGGTATCTGTACATTTCTAAAGGTATGTGGAATAGGGTGTAAAGTCCCACATACCTCCATTGAAAAGGGAGGATCCTCCGACCAGACAGGTATTATGTCTGGTTCAGGCAACTACCCGATAGTTGATTTCGGGATGTTTTATACGTAATTCTAATGCAGCGATGAAGGATTTTGAGTTCTACTTCCTATGTGTCGTCATAAATGTCGCTAGAAAATCATTAAAATTATTATTTTACGGCATTGCAGTTCCGTGCCTTAGCGGTAATTACAAAACGCGTTTGAGAATTTATTTGTGGTTCTACGCTGGGTTTATTGTGCTCAGTTGACTGTTGCCTTGCAAAAATACCTCTCCCATGTCAATGAACCAATTTATCGATCTCGTCGTTATCCGTAGGCAGAAGCTTAGTGCTTCCCAAGAAAAGCCAGACTTGCGAAGAGCTATTTTGTTTCTTAATATCGAAGTTATAAAGTTCAGATTGCCAGTCGCTTTATGTAAAACAGTATCTGGTTAGACTGGAAATCAAAGTAAATGGCAAAACGTCCAGGTAAAAGAATAACACATTGATTAAACCCTTATTTTTAACCGATTTCCAAAAAAAGACGGAGGTTGTCAATTTAGTTGTATTTTTATTTTTGTTACTTCTAAATTCTGTCGTTTATGGACCGATTTGCAAAATTTTTTTTTCTTCTAATAGGATATGCTTTCAGATTAGTCTATTTTTTTTCAAAATCCAGTTCTGATGATGGGATCCATAAGAAATCGAGGGAACTCCTCAAAACTTATAGGCAACTACATATATAGTGATTTTGGAATTTTCATCGAGAACTTAAGTATTTACAGTCAAAAAGTAACATTTGATAAAGTGGAACTGATGAGAAAGACCAGAAACTCACATTGTGATAATGAAGATAGTTAAGTGACTATGACAATACAAATAAATTAATGGTTCTGAATAGTTACGTTGAAAAAAAGGTATCATCGAAGTGTTAAATAAGAAACCAACAATATTGAGAAGCACCGACTTCCGAAAGTAAAGTTATTTTGATCATTTTAGTATTTTTTTTAGTGAAGTTGGTATTTTTTTTTTGTAAACAGTTTTTTTTGAGCTAAAGTTTAAGCTACATCTAAGCTGCCGTATAGGAACTTAACGGCAAAATTCTTCATCGCTGTTTTAGAGTTACCCACGCATCATTATAGTTTAGTTTTTGTGATATTTTTAATATATATAATTTTTTTTTATAAAATTGTAATACAATTTATTTTATCTGAGCCTTTGTTGCCTGAAAATAAAGAAATAATAATAATAATCCATCCGAAAAGCAATCACCGGGCAGTTGCCCCGACCAGACGCAACACCTATCTGATTGGAGGATCCTTTCTTTTTAATGATATTTTGCGTGACTTTGAACCTTCACATATATGGATGCTCTATAAGGTTGCGCTGCACAATCACTTTTCGTATAGAATTCAGCCGAACTATTGACGAGGCGCCTGAATATATGGCATTAACCTCCCGTTTAGATGACACTAAGTCTAATGATGGATGGGATAACGTAGAGATTGAAGCTCCGAATCCTGCGGATAATAGTACGACTGATTTATGTTATATCCTCTGTTATTAGGAATATTGCACACTAGAGACTTGGGATTTTATTTAGGCTTACCGCTAATGTGTGCGATTATAAGGGTGGATGAAATTAGTTTATTGGAGTAGTATTTATTCTATATTTGAATTTACCTGTCAATGAAATATTTATAAATTTGAAATTGATTCGATTTTGGGATTACCTAACGCCATTAGAAACATAGAGCCAAAAAGATCAAACACGAAGTGCAGAAATATTAAAAATTCGTTTATTACATGGCAATAATAGATAATAAATGCAATGATAGATATCTATTACACAGAATATGTATATATCCGTGTATCTATTATAATATATATGTTTAATAATGGTTTTGTCACATCAATGACAGCCCCATTTCTTGTCCAGGCAATTACTGTCCATTCCAGGTTGCCTGGAAGAGATCGCAGAATGCGACAAGGTTGACCATTGTATATATGTGTTTTAGTTTTAATTAGGCCGAAACACGGCTCTCCGCTGACCATAGGTAGTTGCGGGCCTAAGTAGTTTGCTAGCCACACACGAAAGGCTGCCCCGCCAAATTGTGAAAAATCTCAGGGTGGTCATCCCATCGTGTCGGTTGCCGACCGGGCGAGAGGACCCGATGGCGATCCCTGGGGGGATTCGGGCGTCTCCGCAGCAACTCTGGTCGTGTTGTTGGGTTTAACATCACATCACCTCGCTCAACTGCCATCTTTCACCTACCCTGTTCACTCGTAATAAAAAATTAAAGGTAAAAAGAGAAGTAAGTGTGTACAGTGGAAGCTCGTCCTCTCGTTTCAAGTGCACCTCTCAAACATTCGAGGACTGCACGCCAATCTCGATGCGTTCCACCATCACCTTGAAACTTGAATCCGCCATTTCTACGATCGGTCAACCCAACGTACGGCGAGTATTCACCCTTACGTTGTTGAAACCTCTACGGTTCGGACTAAGCGTTTCACCTCATCTTTTATACCACGTACATCGAAATAATGGAACCATTTAGTGGTTGCAGTCTTCCCGTCCGATTATAATTTGAGTATCTTTAAGGCTCTTAATAAACTAGTGCGCCTCACCATCAACGATTGTATCACTGCTTACCATCAGGTGGAATCGCAGTCAAGCACTAGTTTATGTCAATATCTTTAATTTATAATAAGCCTTATAATGTTCCCACTGCTGGGACTCAGGCCTACTCTCTAGGAGAGGGAATGGGCCGTAATCAACCACGCGGCATTGCGGATTGGTGGATGTCACATGTCTTCGAATTTTTGGTTTTAGAACATGTTTCCTCACGATGTTTTCCTTCACTGTTTTGAGAGCAGAGGTGATAAAATAAATTACACAAAAGTAATGCGCCTGGCTGGGTTTGAACCCTCGACCTCCACTCGGCCACCACTGCTCTCATCTATAATTTAAATCACATTAAAATAACATCTACATTACTGTTCCAATTCTCAAAGCATATCATATGAACCAGAGCTTTAAGTAATCGAGTAACAATCTAGTACTAGACAGCACAAAGCTATCACCAGCGTCGCTTCAATCGCTGCATCGCTTTAGAAGCTTATTATACGTTCAAATTGTGTTGCTCAATAGTATTGGTATTACGTGCGGTGTAGCTTTGAAATACATTATATTGGTTATTGATAATATTTTGATTTGCATTTCGTCGGTGTGTCTTAAACTGTAGTTTTCAATATAAATATGAGAATAGTATTAATTATGATAAAAAATGGTGTTACATAGAATTGTGATACAAACATAAAAGTAGTACAAACATGTTTAGTTATTTTATGTTATAGCATGCAAAATTTTAAAGTTTAAGAAGGTGTCAAGGTACATAGTTACAAGCAAAATGAGAGGAGGCAATGAATTAACATTTCTTATCCATAAATTCTTTTAAATTGTAAAAACTACATTAGTTGTTTAGGTAACTAAAATAACCAAAGAATTGATTGATTGGACTTATGATAGCACTAAACTTTTTATTAGACATGTTATGATAAGAAATTATCTCATAGTTAATTGCACAAATAATAGGCATTAAATGCAATTAGTTCTAAATTTTCATTGTCTATATTCTATAATAATAATTTGTAATGTATAAAAAATCTGTAAGGTTGTATTTTAATAATTTATTTATTTAAAAAGAAAAAAAAAAAGTAGATACAAATCTACTTTTTTTTTTCTTTTTTTTTTATTGGGTGGGAAAATCATCTTATGACAAAACTCGCTCTTGGGCGGAGCGGGAGATAGTGTCAGACTCTTACTGACTAAAAACCCACTCCTGTTCCTTCGTTGCCTTCGTGCTTAATATCAGTTATAATAGACCTATTATAACATTATTTTCTCTTATTATTATGCGCATACTTATAATTTGTAATTCCAAAGAAAGTTTGTAAGCTTTCTGCGGGACAGGCCTTGCCTAGTGCAAGAAGCCTTCGGAAATATATCTTATTATATCTTTGTGATCCAGGGTTGCAGTCAATATTTTGCATAATCGCATAGGTTAAGAGTTTAAGCCCTAAATCTAGATGAATCACCATTTAACCTTCAAGCGGTCGCGCGGCGTCGAATCGACCGCACTCGATATATTAACGATCATAATTTCAAAATTTATCTTCGAAAGAACGCATCATCTCTAGTAGTTTGTCATTAGTTCACTACTGACGAAAATAAATCCATTTCCTCTTTCTACACTCCTCTTGAAAGACGCAGAATGTGTGTGTTCTGATCGCGGCACAGGCGTCGAAAAAACTACACGCGCCTGCCTTGTATTTTTACATTGACGAGAAGACTGATTCTGAAGAAAATTAAACCTAAGCAAATGAAAAACTCTTAGATATTCGACCTCTTGAAGAGTATTAAAAAAAATACAAATTAAGTGGAGATATAGTCAATAGTTACAATAGAACTCTTGTTATGTCGGGCAGAATTGATTCCTAATCCGAAGAAACCAGTTTAACTTCAATATTTTATTTTAAATTTAAACAAATTATTGTTTAATTGAAAAGTAGGTACTATATGAATATTAAAAAAATTCAAAATGTAAACTAATTGGTTGTACTATCTATCTACCTCACTAGTTGTACCAATGTATTAGATTTTTTTAGACTACGCTACTATAATTACATTTTTGAACTTTAAGTATATTTTATCATAAACCATTTTCTTTCAAACCATAATTAGACGGCAACCTTATCCTAAACCCTTCTATGAATAAATAATAGGTACGTGTTTACAGACTGATTAAATATTTTCAGTGGAAAACAAAGCCTAGTAAAATATTTCAAAGAAAATATTTGAACATGTAAGTTAAACATACTCACTAATTAATAGGGATACCATTGAAAAACAAAAACGGGTCACGGAAGGGTACTGCGACATGAACATAAGGGTAAAGTTATTTACTCTTACATCTTTTGTTATGGCTTTGTCGTGGATTATCGAAACAGGGGAGATAGGGAAAGCTGACATAAGTGTAAGGATACCTGCTAGTACTGCGGCAATTTAGGGTTGAGAAATTATCGATTAACTTCCTCCTTCTTCCCGCTTTAGAGGATGTAAGGGGGAGTGTTAGTCGTTTACTACCTATATCCTCCCGTGTACCTTTAGTTGCCCTTTGCCTTCCAGGACCACGGTAACTTTTTCAGTATTTCCCGCTGATCGGATAGCGATTAGCTACCTACCCATTACTCGTTGTTTTAAAGCCCGCATCTTTGGTGGCCGGGAATCATCTTCTGTAGCGGCGGCTGTGGCGTGAGGATGTCCCACATAACTGCAGTCATCTCCTTTGCTCATATTACTGCTTCGTAGAAGGATGTGACTGCTTCCCATTCCATTTTGTTGCGGTCCATGGCTTGAATTAGAGCCGGGAGTGAGAGTTCGCCGCCGCTCGCTTTTACGAGGACACGGAGGTGCCCCACCAAAGCGGGGTACACTTCCACTGTATACTCCACCGTTTTTTCCAAGCGTTCCGCACAAAGGTGACACCTAGGCGTTTCTTCCGTCTGAATCCAAAATAGACACCTCCCGAACTGCTGGGAAACGAATATGCGAATTATCTACAATCACTGTCACACTTAACAATGATATCACATCCATCTTGATTCATCGTTCGTTGGCAGCTACCTTTACTTAAAGGTCTTACATGTGTGTTTAATGTCAACGCATTGTTTCCTGTAGGCTATTCTTATGAGTATTTCAACAGTCGCAGAGATTTGAACAAAGTCTATTCAGAATTATTCTGGGGAAGGGAACCTTGTCTCATGAGATGCTTGCTTTAAAATATCAACAATGGGTCACCCAGATACGAATTTATGATTATTTACTAGCTTTATACTGCGGCATCGCCTGCTTGAAAGTCTAAAATATCATTCTTGAACAGTTCTATCAGGAAAAATTTAATTAATGGCAATTCCAGGTCCTTTTTTATGTGTGTGTTGTTACTTCATCACACTCAACAACCTGAACGGCTCTGTATGAAATTTGGCACACGAGTACGCCATTTCCTGGAATAGCACTCAGGATACTTTTATCCTGGAAGTTTCCCTTGGGATAAAATAAATAATAGGCAAAATAAATAAAAGGGACAAACCCTTGGGATAACTTTCTACTTTCACGTGAGTAAAATCACTAGTAGGATAACACTTTCACACGTAATTTTTTTGGCAATTCAAAATTGATGAGGTCAAACATAAAAAAAACCGGGCCAGTGCGAGTCGGACTCGCGTACTGAGGGTTCCGTACAAAGTTACCTTTGAAAACAGTACAATTCCCGAAATAAGTTACGAAGATTATACCGAATCGCAACTTTTTTTATTGTGACGTAACTACAAATTTACAGTTTTCAGACATTTTCCTATAATTGTTCTATGAGACCTTGCTTTATGCCAAATTTCAGGATTCTAGGTGAACGAAAAGTACGCTATGAATTTTGATTACCTTGAGGGTGTCGAAATACACGTTTTTTACGACATAAATGGCCATATCGTTTTTTTTCATTAACTTCGAAGTTTGATTTTTTCACAGCTTCAAGAGACCGCAGACCTGAGTACATGGCTTTTAATTTCAACTTAATACCTCCATGTGTTTTCGAGACAAAGGGTCATGACAGTCAGACAGACTGACAGATAGACAGATGGACGGACAACAACCTGATCCTATAAGGGTTCCGTTTTTTCCTTTTGAGATACGGAACACTAAAAACATACATATATGTGTTCAATCATCCAAAGATACCTACAATTTGTCTAATTCATAATAATAATCAGAAGGATGATTACAAAATATCACCACGTATGTTTTCTTTTTAATACTATAATAACGCAACTTTGCTAAAAATAACAATCCATATATAATATGAGTACTTTACCCTTTCGGTATATGCAAATCAAATTTCAAAACCGTGACCAAACTCATTCATATTTTGCAAACAATTCCAATAAACGAAACAGCAACAGGGTCAACATATAAAACTAAAACAGCATTAAGCAATACACTCCGAACAGATATTTGATCAAGAATATACACCAATGTATGAGTATGTTCAGTTTATTCGATCTCAACTTTCCTCATTGAAACCATGTGCTGTCGTCCGATTTATGATGCAAGATACAGTAGCAATCACATCTGCAATCTCTGTAACTGTGTACTATGGATATGTATCTCAGAATCGTTCACTGGAGTTCCAATAACATTCCATATCCTTCTAACTTGTACTAGATTATTTTAATCTTCGTTGATTGAGAATCTTCTGGTGGATTGCTTTGAGTTTGGGTATATCAGGTTTCTTGATTATATTTTGTAGGTGTATACGTTTTTGTTTGTGGTTATTGCATTTATTTTTTCTATTATTCACTATTTGCTTCACTAATAAGCGTGGCCTTGGGCCCTCTGCTACTGACAATAAGAATGAGCTCCCGACACTTTTGTATATAAATATTATAAATACTACTAATGAAAAAATCATCACCATCACCATCGAGGTGCTGGAAATTGGACTCCTCCAAGTGTCGCTACAATCACCAGTCCTGTGCGTCTCGCATCCATCGCATTCCTGCAATCCTCGCCAGATTATCTTTCCAGCTTATGGGGGGCCTTCCAACGATACTTCTTCCGGTACGCGGTCACCACTTCAGAACCTTTCGGCCCAATCGACTATCTGTTCTGCGAGCAATATCATCATCATCATCATTTCAGCCGAAAGACGTCCACTGCTGGACATAGGCCTCCCCCAAGTGTCGCCACAATGAACGGTCCTGTGCGTCTCGCATCCATCGTACTCCCGCAACCGCAATATCCACTGCCATTTAATTTTGGCGATTCTTTGGGCTATGTCGGTAACCTTTGTTTTCTTGCGGATATCTTTATTCCTGATGCGATCACGCAAGGAAGCCTTCTGTTGAGGCCCATTATGAGCGACCGCGTTTCAAATCCATATGTTTTTACTGGACTATAAATAAATAAATACAATACTCGTAAAGTAGACGAGAATTTTAGTTTTTATCTTCATTTTAATACACGCAAAGGATTGCTTTACCGATTATTACGTAAATTATATATATGCCAAAGAAATTTCTTATTATAACTCGATTAACCAAACTTCTTAATTCTAATTGTATGGTTGAGCCCAGTATAATCGTAATAGTCGAGCAATTTCACCAAATTGAATAAGTTTCGAGATATTGTCGTAGTAACCGACTAACCTCAAAGGCTTCAAGGGCCGGTCATTCCAAGTTATTATTAGAATCACGTTATAATTCTACTAAAATTAATATAACTTTTCGAGCCAAGTTTTCCCTGAAAAAAAAAATGCCGTCCATTTCGACAATGTTTGCCCAAATAATTGGTTCGGAAGCTTGGCCCGTTTCGTGGAGTTGCTTAAGTAAAATTTTGTTTTATGTTGAACTTAATAAAAATTATTACGCTTTCCTCAAGGCATATCCAATTAATTTGTGTGATGTTATATTTTTTTCTCAATGATACCGCTGATAAGAAACAGGAAGAATATAATGAATTTCAAATAATGTAGCTTCTAGCTAATCATCTCAGAATTGGTTTTTTGGCTGAGAAATCATCTAACAATGTATCCTACTCTGAGTGGAGCGAGAGGGAATGTCAGAATTTTACTGACTATCCACGCCCGTGTTCTTTCAGTTGCCCTTTGCGTTCTAAGTACTTGGTTACTCTTGCGAACAATCTCGTAGCTCTCTATCGATCCACCCCTACTTACTTTCTCGAATAGAATTGTAGTACTAACAATCCATTTAGGTACACCAGTTACAGTTTGACTGGCCTGTTGGTCTAGTGGTTAGTGGCCCTGACTACTATGCCGGAGGTCGTGGGTTCGATTCCCACCCAGGACAAATATTTTTGTGACGGGCACGATCATTTGTTATGTGTCTGTGTGTAATTTATCTATAACATGTATGTATTTAGTAATATAAAATATATAAGTATGTCTATCAGTTGTCTAGTACTCATAACACAAGCTCTGCTTAGCTTGGGACTAGACGACGTTGTGTGATAGTAGTGTAGAAAAAAAATTAAAAAAAGTTACACCATCAATTTTGTTAGCACAGACAACTCTTTTATTGAAATGCTTTTCTTTTTCAAGGCTTACCACATCTGCCACGACGGTCGCGAAGGAGAACAAGGAGCTTCATTCCTTTGCACTAACGGCACACTCTTCGACCAGGCCAAGTTTGCCTGCGATTGGTGGTACAACGTGGACTGTGCTAAGGCCATCACTCTTTACAAGTTTGTATATTTTTATTTTGTGCTTTAAAGGTATGTGGAACAGAGTGCAAAGTCCCGCAAATCCCGCTGACCAAACAGATGATCCTCGTAGATGATTTTGGTCTGTTGTATATATTTAAATCGCGCTGAGAACTCTAATTGCACGATGCAGGATTTCGTATTTTTTGTAGTTCCTATGTGGCGCCATATATGTTGCTACAGTACTAATTGGTGCCCACAACTTAGACTACATTAGACTCATTTAACAGCATAATGTATTTCAGTCCCCCATAGGTCGCTAGTTCAAATCCGGCTCGAAGGACCAGTGGAGGGGTCTGGATCCTTGCGGATTTAAGTGGACTGTATATTTCAATAAAAAAAAAAACTGGTTTATTACAATAAAGTTACAGCATTTGACTATCTTATCCCATTATATTTGTTACGGGTGCGCAGCGTGCGTTTTGCTCGGGCGCGCGAGTGCAAGTGGTTGAGGTGCGCGGCTGTGAGCGGGGCGCGTGCGGCTGTAGGCGACGACGACGGCGGGGGGCGGGCGGTGCGCGGGTGGCGCGGGGGGCCAGTCAGAATTTCAAGATTTTTTCGCACGTATATATCGCATTTTTAAAATGCAGGGACATACCGGTAGCGCTGATATCAGCATTGCACCCGTGCGAAGCCAGAGCAGGTAGTTAGGAATAAAATGGTTACGAAAGAATGTGTACTACAAATAAAGATACATTTAATATAAAAAATATTAACATTGGCAAGAAATGTTTGTGTGCTTGGATCGCAGACTTCCTG
The DNA here is from genome assembly GCA_949316375.1 of Mythimna vitellina. NCBI lineage: Eukaryota > Metazoa > Arthropoda > Insecta > Lepidoptera > Noctuidae > Mythimna > Mythimna vitellina. Next base: position 4,854,509 of record OX438689.1, on the reverse strand, counting down.
AGTGACCGGTCCATCCGAGTGGTCATCGATGGTTGCTCGTCTGGTCAAATGGCCATTAATGCCGGGGTCCCTCAGGGGTCAGTGCTCTCGGCAACGTTGTTCTTGCTGCACATTAATGATCTGCTTAAGCCCGGTACCTTTGGGTATGCAGACGACAGCACTGTTGCTGAGAGTTACACATCCAGCGCGCAAGCTAGGGGGTCACTGATCCAGTTTCTTCGAGAGGCTATGGTCGAGCGCTTGAACTTGTCCTTGGAGGCAGTCTCTGAATGGGGCGATGCCAATTTGGTCAAGTTTAATGCTGCTAAAACCCAGGCGTGTCTCTTTTCCGCTAAAAGGAGCCAATTCAGCCCTGCTCCAACTTTCCGGGGCGTAACCGTGCCGATAACCGACCATCTTGATCTTCTTGGTGTTACGCTGACGTCAATACTCAACTTTTGGCCATACATTGAAGCAAAGGCTCAACTGGCAGCAAAAAAGCTGGGTATCCTCGCTAAGGTCAGACAGTACTTCACGCCGGAACAGCTGCTCAAACTATATCAAGCACAAGTTCGATCGTGTATGGAGTACTGCTCTCATCTTTGGAACGGATCTGACCGTTACCAGCTTGATGCACTTGAGGCAATTGAGAGGCGTGCCAGGAGGATCATTGGCAATGATGCACTCGTTGAGTCGAGGCTCCAAAGTCTTGAGCATCGGCGCCGAGTAAGCGCGTTCCATCGTCGACCGCATCATCGCTTTCCATCAGGTGAGATGGCGGTCAAGAGCGAAACTATCGAGAATAAAAAAAAAAAAAAAAATGGCTCAGAACCGGGAACAATGGAAGAAATGAAGGGACGCCTTTGCCCAACAGCAAGACAGTATGGGCTAGATATAATATACACATAATATGAATACATAGTAATAGAAAGAGGTTTTTGAAACGAGTCAGTTATTTGGTTGGTACAAAATTCCCCCAACAACAACAATCCCTACAATAACATCAAACTAAATTCTCTCATTCAGGAAATTGGATCAGAATCATTATCCCCAAGGATCATTCGTTGCCGCTGCATAGCCCGCGTCAGTTAGCCGAAATCCGCTGGAAATCAATTATGCACGTATCTGGGCTAGCTTTAGGCTATAGTTGGACTAAAAACCGTCATCGTGTCAATCGGGATACGTTTGCAGTTTGTTGACGTATTCCGAGTTATATTGGATATTGGGGCAACGGGATGAATGAAGTTAAGCGAGAGCTAGACTAGACCGACGCACACTAAGCGTTTCGCTTCGTCGTTTATACCGCGTACATCGAAGGACTGGAACAATTTGCCTGCTGCGGTCTTCCCGACCAACTATAATTCAGGTGTCTTCAAGGCTAGAGTGAATATGCTCTTAATAAACTAGTGCGCCTGACCATCAATGATTGCATCTCCGCTTACCATCAGGTGGGATCGCAGTCAAGCACTGGTTTATATAAATTTTAAAATATAAAATGTATGAAGACCGACGCGCCCAGATCGGCGTACGTGACCCATGTGTGCGCAATGTAGTTCTAACTTTATTCCTCGTAGGCGGGGGCTTGATGGCGAGCAATGGGTAGCTCGCCATCCGTTAGTCCGATAATCGTCTTGACCGAGCCCAAGTCGTCGACGGCACGTGTTATTGTAAGGAGATGTCAGCAAACCGTAGGGGCCCAGCAGGATCGAAGTCTACTGGGGCCACGGGTATTGTAGAACAAGGCAAAGAAGGAACAAGAGTGGTTTAAAAAAAAAAACTTTTATCCTGTTGTTTTTGGACAAATTGTATTTGTAAATGTGTTTTTAATGGTTTTTATTCGCTATGACTGACATTGATCAAATACAATGTTTCAATTTTCAAAAACAGAATTTTAGTACTTCATCATCTCTCAAACCTTTTCCCGACTAGCTTGAGGCCAGCTTCTGTCTAGCTGGAGGCGGCTGAATATCCGTGTTATATATGAAGCGACTGCTTATCAGACCTCCACAATCCAGTTACTGGGCAACACGATACTACTTGGACAGGCTGATGGTCAGACTTTCTGCTGTCAGTCAACCTGTAACGACTGTCAAAGATATTCAAATGACAACCGAGACCAACAACTTTTCGAGCTTTCCGAAGCACGAGGTGTCAGTAAAGTCCTAGATAAAGTTCGAAAAGTATAAGTTGATAAGAGTTGTTTGCCCTAAAATAGATTAATTCATTAACCATTCATTCATTGACTGGCCTCTTGGTCTAGTGGTTAGTGGCCCTGACTGCTATGCCGGAGGTCGTGGGTTCGATTCCCACCCAGAACAAATGTTTGTGTGATGAGCACAATCATTTGTTCTGTGTCTGAGTGTAATTTATCTACAGGGTGTGGCGTAAATAGTGGTCCACCGTTAAGGGTTCGATTTACCAGATAATTTACTGTAACCTACTACAATTTTAACCATTTTTGCCCAAGGGTTCCGGAGATATAATTACTTTTTCTTTTTATTATGAAATTTCTACGTTTTGTTATAAATTTGATTGTATTAAAAAAAAGAAACATCCTTTTCTTGTTTTGATTTCTGTTAATAAATGCTGAATACTAGAGCTATCGTGGATAAATGTCTTTTTTTAAGTACATTTCGAGCTTTTGAAGAAAAAGCAAGTCTTTTCTATTTATAATCCAAATTTTTTACATTATCAGCAAATTCAAGAGCGATTTCTGTAAAAAAAATGTACTATACTCTCAATGCCCATGAGCTCTAAAATATGCCTAGTAAATACCGATTCCAAAAAGGTATTATACTAGCAGATCCTATTGTTTAACAGAAAGATATTCAGTTATAATCTAAGAAAGGAAGATTTTCATTAAAATACATTTTAAATTTTAAATCCTATAAAACGGATAAAATGTAGCATTTAAATATTAGAAATGAATGTGATTTGAGTCACAAGTCAGTCAAAAGCTGGTGGCAAGTACAGAAACATGACCGAAGCAAACAAAAGCCCAACCCTTTTTTTACCTGAGACATGTCTGTTAACAAAAAAAAAAACATGGAAGCTTGTAACGAACAATACGAGTGAAAAGGAAAGAATATGGGTAACGATTGCTATCCTTTTCATTCCTAACCTTGAAATCTGCAGAAATCTCCTTAAATGATTTAGTACGATCTCGTCACTCGTGCGTCGTATGCGTTTCGTTGTATTCTGCCTGTGTTATTCTCTGCTATTTGTTTACCCCTGACCCGTGCCCCTGATCGTGGACTCTGTATAATTTGCCTACTGATTGGATTTGTTGTTTTGGTGATCCCTACGATTTTGGCTACGTGTACTGGTGATTCTGGCTTGCTCAACGATTTGGACAAACGTGCAGTGTAGTGACGAATAAAAATGTCTCGATACACACCACGTGAATATGCTGACATGCATTTTGTTTATGGTGAATGCAGAGGTGTTGGCAGAGAAGCAGCTCGACTCTATCGGGAGAGATATCCCGATCGAAGACATCCGGCCCATAGAGTTTTTGGGAGAGTGCATAACGCATACACCGAGGGAAGGATACCTGGCATAGGTGTAGGAGGTGCAAGTGAAGGACGACCGCAAGTACACAACGATAAAGAAATATTGAATTTAGTTCATGAAGATCCTTCTACATCGGTCCGAGTCTTAAGTCAGAGAACTGGAATATCGACTAGAACCGTACACAGAATGTTGAAAAGACATGAACTGTACCCATACCACTATCAAAGGGTACAGTCATTGCTGCCACGTGATTACACCTTGAGAGTGACATTTTGTAGAGAAATGCTACGGAGGGTACGGGAAGACCCGCAATTTTTTAATAAAATTTTATGGAGCGACGAGTCATCCTGCAAAAAAGATGGTTATTTAAATTTGCACAACCTGCATAGCTGGCAGCTCGAAAACCCGCATCTAATAAGACAAGATAGACCTCAGTATCAATTGAAAATAAATCTATGGACCGGAATAATTAACGGGCAGGTAATTGGTCCACACGAGCTGCCAGAAAATTTAAATGCTGACAGGTATTTAAGTTTTTTGCAAAATGACTTGCCGTCGCTTTTAGAAAATGTCGCTCCTGAAGTCCAAGAAGACATGTGGCTGGAAAATGATGGCTGTCCCGCTCACTATGCACTTAGAGTACGGGAATACTTGAATACAGCGTTTCCAAATAGGTGGATAGGGCGCTTAGGTCCAATATTGTGGCCACCGCGCTCGCCAGACCTAAATCCCCTGGATTTCTTTTATTGGGGTTGCTTAAAAGAAAAAGTCTACAAAGAACCAGTTACAAGCATTGAGCAATTGAGGACAAGAATCCAGACAGCAGCTAGAGAAATCAGTGTGAGCAGGTATGCCCGAAGGATAAAACGGTCTTTTATCCGACGTTGCAGAGCGTGTATCGCTGCAAATGGAGGCCATTTCGAACATTTAGTATAATATTAATATTGTTTCATAACCATGTCAAAGATTTTAATAAATGATAACTAGTATGAATTGTTTTATTATGAGTTGACTAAAATAGTTAGATGTATTGTATCACTTTGCAACAATAGTGCCAAAAAATGGGCATTGCAGTGTAGTATTTTTTTATTAAAAACCGTAGGTAATAACTTAACTAAAACTTAAAATGTATTTTAATGAAAATCTTCCTTTCTTAGATTATAACTGAATATCTTTCTGTTAAACAATAGGATCTGCTAGTATAATACCTTTTTGGAATCGGTATTTACTAGGCATATTTTAGAGCTCATGGGCATTGAGAGTATAGTACATTTTTTTTACAGAAATTGCTCTTGAATTTGCTGATAATGTAAAAAATTTGGATTAAAAATAGAAAAGACTTGCTTTTTCTTCAAAAGCTCGAAATGTACTTAAAAAAAGACATTTATCCACGATAGCTCTAGTATTCAGCATTTATTAACAGAAATCAAAACAAGAAAAGGATGTTTCTTTTTTTTAATACAATCAAATTTATAACAAAACGTAGAAATTTCATAATAAAAAGAAAAAAAATTATATCTCCTGAACCCTTGGGCAAAAATGGTTAAAATTGTAGTAGGTTATAGTAAATTATCTGGTAAATCGAACCCTTAAAGGTGGACCACTATTTACGCCACACCCTGTATAATATGTATGTATTTAGAAATATTTAAGTATGTTTATCAGTTGTCTAGTACTCATAACTGTACTATACTCAAAAGACTATACTCAAAAGGCGTTCAGTGCTCTCCGAGTTCAATTTAATAATGCGTTCAGGGTGCTGATGGGGCTGCGACGATTCTGTAGTGCATCAGGGATGTTTGCTGACCATCGCGTCGACTGCTTTTACGCTACGATGCGTAAAAGATGCGCTTCCCTGGTGCGTAGAGTAAGTGGCAGCGCCAACAGCATCGTTAACATGATCGCAAGTCGTCTGGACTGCAGTTACATCAATCACTGCAGCGCCATATGTCATGGGATGGCGCAGCAGTGATTGTTGTATTTACTTTCTTTTAATAATTTGTTTGTTTGTTTCTCTGTGTATTACTAACACTAGTCTATAAGAACATTGTTACTAACAAAATGGACATGGTCTGAAATAAATTAAATAATAATAATAATAATAACACAAGCTCTGCTTAGCTTGGGACTAGACGGCGTTGTGTGATAGTTGTGTGAATATTTTATTATATTATTAAACCCCAAACGAATGCCAGCGTTCGCTCACTCATTGTCTTTCTATTATGTCTCTTATTACGGTATTCAAAAGATTAAATATTTTCAAATTTATTTCAGGTTGAACGCAGATCCTTACCACAACCCATTCGTGCCAAAACCCAAACCTGAGGAGGAAGTGGTCCACGCACCAGCTCCTGCCCCGTCCCACGGAATATATTACAGGAAGCTCTAGATTTAAGCAGGAAACAGAAATAAACTCGCCATTATTGTAGAAAATATCATATTATAAGTAATTTGGTCAAATAGGAAAACCCATCGAGAGTATAAAAGAAGACAACCGTCCAAGATTTACTACGAAGAAATTTCTTTCAAATGTCATCCAATTTTCAACTTTTATTATTCTAGCAATAGAGTTCTCTTTTCTATAATCTAAGCTCATATACATTCTCGCACTAACATTCGGTACTAGAAGTAATTTATTTTATTTAAATAATAAAATACTTTTTCATAAACATCATTCATTCTCACATCATAATAACATAATATTATTTGGAAGTATTTTATACTGAAAAAATTGATTTCATCACGCTATACGAAGTTAATATGGTAAAGTGAATTTGCGTGCGATAAGGTAGGCATAAGGCAGCCATATTTGAAAAAAAAGTTGTGTAATTTTTTTAACAGCTTTATTAGAACCACGTATTGATTTTTTTTACTTTCAATATAATTTTCAAATAAGAATGTACCTACAACGTCACTTCAAACAGCCATTAAAATTTTCCTAACAAAATATTAAGTTGAGAATAGTTTTCACTTTCGATATATAGATAGCAGCAATAAAAGTCGAATAGAAGTTTTATAAAACAAAACCTATATAATATGGCTTCCTTTAACTTATCCTTTGTAATTAGAAATTATTTAATTAATGTAAGAATCGAAAATATCTTTTCATCAATTTCATAATTTAATAATCACAATCATTCACGTTTTCATCGTATCCTTCTTAGTTAATAGACATCCTATAGTAGCTAAGCATAATTTTGTAACATATTTTTCTAGAATTAAAATATCTATTTTCTTATTTAAATGAGTGTTTTCTTTTCATTTTGGTTCATTGAGCGCTTTCTCATGAACGAAGTTGAAGTTGTAAAATGAAACGGTTATTTAAGGTTGATGAGATGATGGTTGATTTGATTCTAAATATAGATAAAATGGCATGGGCGAGTCTGTCTTTACGTTAACATATGAGAGGTCTGATAAAATGTTAACATGGCGCTTGGTTATAATGTTGTGTGTACAAAAAATACAATTCTATAGTTGTAATAATACCTATCTATAAGGTAAACTAGGCATTGGTGCCCGAGTCAGTAACATGCTCCACTTGCAAAACTAACGCACGTATTTAAAATCGTACTTATAAACTAACCAGATTGACTCAAATAACCACCAAATATGACCACCAACAACACAATAAACAAAACAAAAAATACCAAAAAAAAGTAAAAAAAAAACAATAATAACCAGAGGTCGGAATTAGATAGAGTTGTTTAAGTGCTTATACCGATTTCATGATGTCTCATGTCTGCGCTAATGTCAAGAAGTACTGGTTCAAATTGACAAATTCTTTTGTTGTTGAATAGCCCATTTATCGAGGAAGGCTTATAGGCACAACATTACGCTGCGACCAAAAGGAGTGGGGCAGTAACTTAAGACGCACGTGAAACTGACACAGCTGGTAGGTTATAATAAAGCAGAGGTTCGTCAGTGATGATAAATCCGACTTACGAGTTGTAGGTTTATACTCAGGCAAGCGCGCTGTTCTCAAAATGGTGAAGGAAAACATTGTCAGGAAACCGATATGTCCTGGAATCAAAATTCGAAGTCGTGACATACATCACCCATACTAGGCCCGCATGGTGTATTACGACCCTTTTCATTTCCTAAAGAGGAGGCCTAAGATCCTAGAAGTATCATAACTAATTATTTTAAATATTTTTTCTTTCTTCTTTTATTTTTGACAGTTATTAGATTATGTTGGTTGTTCAAAATACGAGAACAACCCTTCAGAAACTTTCCTGTAGTCAATAAAACACGTAAAATTCGTCCAGGAAAAGTAAACAAAACAAAAAGAAAAAACACACAGTAATTCTATATCGAAGAAGAATAACCGTAACGTCAGACGCCCGTTCAGTAATTGACAGCGAAACAATGGAGCGATAACGTCCGGTACACGTCTATAACAGTAGCCTCCAGATGAACGCAAATGATGTATGACGTTAATTGTCTTGTTCAGCGAACGATAAGCGGCATTTACATACTGATGATGGAAATACAGTTTTACCTTTCAAAACATTTAATTATTACGTTTAGTCAGAAAAGTATAACGTGACGAAAACGGTGCGCAATTTTCGTGTCCCGGTTGTTAAAGATGCTGGTGCGGGGCGATGGGACGCGGTGACGTAGGGATGCGCTCACTCATCGACTTTTCAGTCTAACCGACCAATGAGATCAAAAAACAGGGAAGTAACTTCAATTCAAGTAGCATATATCATACTCGTACATAATCAGCCTTATAGTGTTCACAATGCTTGGAATCGGATCTCCTCTCTACGAGAGGGAATCGGCCGAAATCCATTTGCATCTAGGACATGCCGGTTTCCTCACGATGTTTTCCTTCACTGTTTTAAGAGCAGTGGTAATGAAATAAATTACACAAAGTAATGAGCTTGACTGCGTTGAACCCGTGACTTGTTAGCCGCTACCTTTGGGCCACCAAATTGAAATAACATGCAATGCTATTAGCATAGTATAGCAACAGCAGCTTTTGCAATGTTTTCACTGCTGGGACTCAGGCCTCTTCTCTAGGAGAGGGAATGGGTCGTAATCCACCACGCGGGCTCAGTGTGGGTTGGTGAATTTGGGTTGGCAATGCTATTGATAGTACCTTTTCAGCGCTTAGAAAAAGTGGTGATAGTTTCTGATCTAATATTCTTCCTTTCATGTTGACGTTACCTCCAATCAAACTGGGTTTAGTTGATGATAATGTTTATTGAAGCGTTGGAGGCGTTGTTCATTAAGGTAGTCTCGTTTTGTAATTGAAATAGTTTCGAATGTTTGAATATTTTTAGATATAATAATAGTTCATTTATTTTAAACATAGTTCGTAGGTTTCACAAATCCGTCTGGTTGGAGGATCCTCCCTTTTCAACAGTGGTATGTTATGTGGAACTTTACACTCTATTCCGATACCTTTGCGGAACAGAGTGTAAAGACCAAATGTGAGGTCTAAAGATAAAAAAGCACAATACCCTAAAAGATAAAAAAAGATAAGAAAATCTTCAAAGGAAGCAATAGATACAATTTCAAAAAGAACTTCCCTAATGGTAACTTATTGTTTAATTTTTCTCGCTGCAAAAAACTTGACTCCTCTTTCACGCCAAGTTTTTCGGGATCTTCAAATTATATGCTATCAACTCCATAATTTTCAATTTTCCAAGATCGTTTGAAGTATAAATTATTCGTAATTTAACAACTTCCTTGTGAAGAAAAGTCGGTACTTCTAAGCAAAATAATATTAAGGGTTTTCGAAAAAGCATAAACACTTTGGATGAAAGCATAAAAGCGGCGCAAGATCGAGAAGTGTGGGAGACTAAGAGTTTTTAGCGAGTAATAGGAGGGAAATGGAAGCGTTAAAATGTATTCCCATTACATTAGGGTAATCTGTGTAGGATGCAATTTAAAATGGGGTTCTCACATAGAACAGGCTAACAGGCATTACTTAGGTAGTGAAGACGTATTTTATTTGCTTTAACGTTTCGAAAACCTTAATTAGAGACACAATAGAAAGACAATGAACCCAAGCGAACGCCAGCGTTCGCTCTCTCATTATCTCTCTAATTACGGTATTCGAAAGATTAATGAAATAATTATTTTGTGTTGCTGTTAAACCGATATTTTAATTTGAAATGTTGATACATGAACAGCTATTACGGCGGTTTTCATATTTCACAGTAACAGCTACTAATTAATAGTCTTGTATTTTTTTTTTCAAGATACTGGCTTGGTCACTATTTATTTTATCACGTTATTATTGAGAAGGCAAAAGTTTATATAGGTGTGTACGTTTGCTACTTGTTCTGAATCAAACGGCTGAACGAATTTGGATAGAATTTAGCATACGGGTGGACCATGTCCCAGAATACGATACTTTTTATCCCAGGGTAAAAATCCACGGGAAATTCCCTTGGGGTAATTTTCGATTTTCAAGCAGGCGCAGCTAGTTCATAATTTATTAAATTGTCATTAAGTATATGATATCTCGTTTTATCCAGTCCTCCTTCTTGTCCAGGCGATCTTTCTTTGGTATGCGCTCCCGCTGAAAATCAGGACGGCGACCAGTCGGTTCACTTTTAAGGTGAGGGCACGTGTTCTTAGGAAGTTAGTGTAATTATCACAGCGATGATACTTGCTGAGACTGTGGCTGCCATCAATGAGGATCTTGAAAATATCAATAAGTTGGCTAAATGTTATGGACTCTTGCTGAACCCAAAAAAATCTCAAGCACTCATTATTGGTGGCAGATACATGCTCAACTTATTAGATGACCAGTCGCTCCCGCCAGTAGTTTATGATTCTGCACCAATATTATACACCAAAAGTGCGAAAAACCTTGGCGTCCATATGGACACTAACCTCTCATGGGAGACCCATATTGCCGATGTGAGTAAGAGGGTATTTTATTCTTTTCAGTCTCTTAAACGTCTCCAAAAATTCTTGCCATTTCATACAAAGGTTGCTCTTGCTCAATCTCTTCTTCTACCGCTCATAGACTATGCGGATGTCTGTTTTTTAGATGCTACGGAGGTACTTCTAAACAAACTCGAGCGATTGCAGAATTTGTGCATCCGCTTTATTTTTGGCCTCCGCAAATACGATCATGTGTCGGAGTTTCGGACCAGGTTAAGGTGGCTGCCAATTCGGCGTCGGCGAGATATCCACATTCTATCCCTTCTCTTTACTACCCTGCACAATCCCAATGCTCCTCAATACCTTCGTGAACGCTTTGAGTACCTTGTGCCGAGGGGTAAACCCTGTCGCACTATCAATTCTCTTCTCCTTCGTACTCCGCGTCATACTTCTAGCCGCTATGATGGCTCCTTTACTGTAACTGCAGTGCGTCTTTGGAACGCTCTCCCACATTCCCTTCGCGACAGCCCTTCTCTGGACGTCTTTAAGAGGAAAATTAAAGAGCACTTCCTTTCTCAATTGACATAGTATTAGTATATATTGTTATATATATTATATCTGTATGTATGTATATATATATATTAGACGTATTTATGTATGTTTATGTTGTACACTGGATCCTACCCTCGATTGTGATCTCTCTCTGTCACTCAAAGGTTTGCTGGGAGAAAACTCATTGTTGAGTTAAGCTCGCCTTTGTACATAAATTGTCAAATCCATGTATTGTAGTTAAGTTTTGTGTGTACAATAAAGAATATAAGAATATAAGATGATTTTTTGGATTCGTTTCTCATTTTTAATTTGTTCACATGATTAATTTGTATGTATGTATCTAAGTATATATTTATTATTGTATTTCTTTTCTATTTCTTTCCATTAAGCTGCATCTACTATGTTATGTTTCTGCACCACCCTAAGGTCGACTGGCAGAAAATGCTTAAGGCATTAAGTCCGCCTTTGTACAGTGTTTATTACTAGCGCATAAAGTTTTAATAAATAAATAAATGTATGACGCGCAAAATTTCACTGCAGTAAACAGAATCAGTAAAATATATGGTTTTCTTAAGGATAAATTCTAGATAAATAGAAAAAACTCGAAGGTGCCTCTAAAAATACTTTTATCGATAAACAATTTTGTTTGTCAAATTATTCTAAAAGTAACGTCGTTAAAGCATTTTAATTTTTTTAAATTAATTTTTATTTAATAGTATTAACATTTTAATTTTAATTGTATTGACATTTTAATCACATTGACATTTTAATCGTATTGACATTTTAAAAGTATTGACATTTAATTGATTTGCAAATTTTTTAAATTAATTATTAGAGTAATATGTAATTGTTAAATTTATTTTTCCTATGTTACCATAAATTATGCATGTTTTTTTTTTCTTCTTTGTAAATTATAATTTGTAATTCTCAGCGACAATTGCACCCCATATTTGTACGCCTCCAGGCATAACATTGCGCTCTGTTTATTAAAAATAAGACTTGTATCTCTTTAACTATGTTATCAACAGAAATTATTATTCTCTTTATTCTTCTTATTTACATATAATTTACATTTTTAAATATTTCTTAAAAAAATAATTTACAAAAAACATTTAAAAATATAAAAAATAGTAGTCCTCTGGTAACGGGAGCAGGGTCCAAGTTACCGGTGGTTAGGGCTCCAGAGACAGGAACCTCCTCACAATGCGAGCCGTATCTAGGAGTACTGCCTTCTGTATCAGACCCTTGATCCAGCCGCGCAACGACAGCTTCGACAGATGGTCGTCGAAGCTTTTGGCTATAAGGCCATTGGCGGTCACGACAATCGGAACAATGACAGCCGAGTCCACATCCCACATGTCGACAACCTCGTGTGCTAAGTCGAGATATTTGATTTGTTTCTCTTTCTCAGCTTTTACGAGATTCTCGTCATGTGGGATGGTGACATCGACTATCATTGCACGGGGCGCTAATCGGTCTATCACCACTATATCCGGCTTATTGGCTACAATAGTCCTGTCAGTGATGATAGACCGATCCCAGTACAACGTGACATGGTCATTTTCGAGAACTGGGTCGGGCACATACTTGTAATACGGTACCTCAGAATCCACTAGGTTGTATTTCAAAGCAAGTTGCTGGTGAATAATCCTGGCTACTTGGTTATGTCTGTGCAAATACTCGCCGTTAGCCAAACGAGAACAACCAGAGATAATATGTCTGATAGACTCACCCGGACGGTGGCATGCCCGACACATGTCAACCGTCCCGTCCTTCATTATATATCTCCGGTAGTTGTTCGTTAAGATAACTTCATCCATAATCGCACAGACAAAACCTTCAGTTTCTCCGAAGAGGTCGCTGAAACGTAGCCAGGCCACGGACGCCAAGAAATCTACATCAGGCTCATGAAGAGCCCGGTAAAAGCGCCCGTGGAGCTCCTTGCCTTTCCATATTTCCTTGCGGTCATCAGTAGTCAATACTACAGGTTTGCGCCAGTCCTCTTTAGCCATGGATAACGGGGTGAGTCCCTTGTCCACTGCGACCACATCTCGGTGCATACCCACATCGGTTTTAAGAAAATATTCTCTGAGGCTGCACACCTCGCGGTTGTGCAGAGTCTTTGCGTTCAAAAAGCCTCGACCTCCACACTTCCGCGAGATGTACAGTCTCATCACCGATGATCGTGGGTGATGCATCCGATTTGCGGTCAGCAATGTACGGACCCGCCTATCCAGAGCGTCTAGTTCGGTTTGAGTCCATTTGAGTATGCCAAAAGAGTACATTAAAACTGGCATGACCCAACCGTTGAAGGCGCGCACCTTATTTCCGCCTGACAGAAGGCTGTTTAATACCTTCTTCAGGCGGCCAAAGAAGCGCTCCTTCAACGATTGCTTCATGTCAGCAACGTTAATGCCTAACGCTTCCGACATACCCAAATACTTATAGGTTTCGGTCGAGGAGAGGGATCTAAGGTATATGGAATCTGAGAGTTGAATCCCCTCAGATTCCATAATCTTCCCTCGCTTTACATGCATGACTGCACATTTATCCACACCAAATTCCATCCTGATGGCACTACTAAAAGTTTCAGTTACCTTCAGTAGTTCCATCAGTGGTAACTTGTTGGGGGCAATGAGTTTCAGATCATCCATGTAAAGAAGGTGAGATATGGCCTGACCACCTCTTCTCAACCGATAGCCCAGTCCTGAATCCTCCAGCAATGTGCTAAGAGGATTCAGAGCTAAGCAAAACCAAAGCGGACTCAGACTGTCGCCCGGAAATATTCCCCGTTTAATCCTAATAGGCTCATCATTACCCTGGATCGGTCGACATCCTGGATAGCGAAGGACTGTCTTCCATTGCCTCATTCATGACTCAAGGAAGGTGCGTAGAGTTGCATCTATTTTATACAACTCCAACACCCTCATGAGCCATGTATGTGGAACAGAGTCATAGGCCTTCTTGTAATCTATCCAGCACGTCGACAGATCCTTGCGGGATCGACGAGCCTGTTGGCTTATGGCCATGTCTATGAGGAGTAGCTCCTTGGTACCCCGGGACCCATTCCTACATCCATTCTGAGAGGCTGACATAATCAAGTTATTTTCTATGTGTTGATTAATTTTTGCTCTCAGAATGGATGTAAAAAGTTTATAGACCGTCGACAAACATGTTATTGGTCTATAATTCTTGGGTTCCGCGGGGTTACCTGTCTTATGGAGCAGGTGGGTTACGCCAGTTGTTAGATACTCTGGTAGCGACCCAGACTCTAAGGCTGACTGGAATTGTGATGCCAGGGGCGCGTGTGAGTTGCTATACCATTTCAGCCAGAAATTTTGCAGTCCGTCCGGTCCCGGTGATTTCCAGTTCGGTAACGGACGAACTGCTTTGGCTATGTCCGCTGGAGTAATAGTAACTTTTGCCATTTCTGGTATAGCTTCACACACGCGCTCGACGTCACGCATCCAGCCACCCTTAGTGTGACTGACAGGTACCGACCAAATGTTTCGCCAGAATGTAATGGTAGCAAAATCATCTGGGCGGCTCCCGTCAATCACATTATGTTCAGGTCGCTCCCAAGCTCTATACACCCACCTCTCATCGCTCTGGAACATGCGATTCTGCGAGTACCGATCAACCCGCCGCTTATACCGTCTAATGCGGCTCGCCCATGCACAAACCTTCTGCTTCAGGAAGTCGATGCGCTCTGTGACACGAGACATGTATTCTTGAGGGCTAATACCAGTCCCCAGAAACGCCCGCCTCACAAAGCGCATCACTCGTGGTCGCGTATTACCCTCCCTGAAGCAGTGTAGTTTGCCGATGAGTACCCTGGCCTCATCGATACGCCTCTCGATCCTGCATTGCCAGGCTGGTACAGCAGGCTTTGGTCGAACAGTTTCATCTATATTAGATAACTTGATGTTTGCTAAACGACATGCCGCAACAGCCCCACAATACAAAATTGAGTGCGTATCAACAAGGTTCTCGCTACTCTCAAAGATGTTTTTAAGCAGCGAGTCCAAAGCACACACCAGCGCCCTATTTTTTTTGTGCATGGGTAACCGTGGCAAACGGGGTCTAAGTTCAATCGGAGTCGATCTGTACTCGTGAAGCGCATCCTCCAGAGCACTCCTCAGTTCATCGTTGCACTGGCTACTTACTGTGACAACCCTATCATCTGCATCATCATTATTAGGACTGGACCGCGGCGAGATTGCGTTAGTAGTCGGCGTTGCCGCGGTCTGTGTTTGTGTAGATGTCAAGACGATTTGGTTGCTCAGTATCTCTGAGCGCAGCCGATCAAGTGCAGCGTCGTCCAACCTGTGATTGCGTTGGATAACCTGCACCTGATCCGACAATCGTTGGGCCGAGACGTTGACGGTTGGTTCCAGTTCCTGAAAAAGAGACAGCATCCTATCGCGATACGCAGTGAGGTTAGTTCCCCCCTCTGTAGACCCGTAATATGCGCGCATGACGTTCTCATTCATAGACTGAGTCCATTTCATGCGCTGCACACAACCACCGGCAGCGGGGACCCGGCTCGGGGCCGGTTGGCCCCTAGACCCCAAGCTCTTCGGTGGCCGGCCTCTCCCCGCCCGACGTACAGGTGTTGGCGACGTCGGCGGGGAAAAATACTCGTCGCTCGAGCTCGACGCAACTGCAGCCACCGGTGACACTGGTGATCCGAGGTCCGGCGGCGGCGAGGCGGAGCTGAGCGGCGAGCCCGGGGGTGGATGGCGTGCGCGACGGGCAGCTGCTCTAGTTAACATATTTTACTTCTCTTTTCTTTCGTCCATTTCATTCCATTATTTCCAAATTATTATTGATTGACGTCGTCACTGACAGACGTCATTCGCTGTTTTTTTCTTCTTCTATTGGATTTATTTGGTTTGTGCGGATTTTTATTGCTTAACTTATTGTATTTTTGTTAGGGCTTTTTATATGGTAAATTGAAATACAGTTTTGGGTAAAAAGTACGGGTTTAACAAGTTTAAAATGGGATAGAAAAAAATATGATGTATGTTTCTAGAGTGTTATAAATTATTATTTTCTTTATTCACTTTAAACACATATTAATTACATTTTTAAATATTTTTCTTAAACAAAAAGATACAAAAAAAAAAACATTTAAAAATATAAAAAATAGTACCCCACCGGTATCGGGAACAGGGTCCAAGCTACCGGCGGTCAGGGCTCCAGAGAAAGGAACCTCCTAACAATACGAGCCGTGTCCAGGAGTACCGCTTTCTGAATCAAGCCCTTGATCCAGCCGCCTAACGCGAGCCTCCTAAGGTGTTGGTCGAGGCTCTTGGCTATTAAGCCATTGCCCGACACGACTATCGGTACAATGATCGCTGAGTCCACATCCCACATGTCGACAACCTCGCGAGCCAAGTCAATATATTTAATTTGTTTATCTTTCTCGGCTTTCACGAGGTTCTCGTCATGTGGAACGGAAATGTCAACAATCATTGCACGCCTCTCGTTTCGGTCCACCACCACTATATCAGGCTTATTGGCTACAATAGTCCTGTCAGTGATGATGGACCTATCCCAGTACAAAGTGATATGACCATTATCAAGAACTGGGTCGGGCTCATACCTGTAGTACGGCACTTCCGATTCCACAAGAGAGTATTTCAGAGCAAGTTGCTGATGGATAATTCTGGCTACTAGGTTGTGCCTATGCAAGTACTCTCCGTTAGCTAGACGAGAACAACCAGAGATTATGTGACGAATTGATTCTCCCGGACGGTGACATGCCCGACAGATAAATTTTATAATTTCTAAATTATTATTATTATTATTATTTCCTACTTTGTAAGCATTGTGCATCTCTTTCGTTTGTATGCAGTTCGAGAATAACCGTCACCTTTTTTATTATTATGATGGATAGGCTCGCGTTTGGCCGCTTGTAAGCGATGATGTGGTCGACGATGGCAATTTATTCACTCTTGATTTAAAGACCTATGTCATAGATATCAGGAAACACATATTCCGACAGGGAATTCCACTCCTTAGCTGTGCGCATAATGAATGTGTTTCCAAAACGCTTTGTACGTATGGGTGGGATGTCCACCATATACCGGTGTCGACGCTGGCGCCGGCGTCGTATGTCTTGTGGTCCGATGATGAAACGGGCTTGGCGGAATCAAATTGTGCAATTCCAATGCACAATTCCCGGAAGGTAAACGATAGAAAACCGACAGGCTAGCAGCTCAGCTCTAGCAGTTTTGACTTGACAAGTGCATCATTGCTCATCAATGCAATGACACACGATCGTTTCACACGGTGTGAGAAATGATTCTCAATCGTGATCCTCTTTAATAATAGCTACATGGCTATTATTAAAGAGGACCCTTTTAAATAATATCCGCAATCAGGAATAAAAACATAATTTTCAACAATAGCCTCATTAGCAGTGTACATGTCGCCCGTGGGCAAAACGTCGTAACTGCTTGTGGAGTTTTAATTTAAATTTAATTTACTATCATTCCGACGGCTCTTGTTTTTGGTGCAAGCACCACAATTGTATGGTAACAAGCGAATTTTAATGGAATGCCTAGGGCATGATGTTCAGTGGCGACGTTCAACAGATGAATGTTACTGTTGCAACCTGTGAAATAATGAGAAATGCGAAGACTAATTATATTTTTCTTTGTTTTAAAGGACAATCTTATTAAAGAAAGAAAAATAAAGTGCCTTTCTCTTCTTAAACTCGCGAGTAAAAGTAATTTAAGCGTCAAATATATTAGGGGACAAAATGTCCCCTCAATTTATGTGACATGGGACATTGTTTTGGATAATTTGATAACGTTGTGAGTCATTTTTGGGGACAAAATGTCCCCTCAATTTATGTTACGTGGGACATTTTGTTGGATAATTTGATAGCGTTGTGCGTCATGTTTGGGGACAATATGTCTCCTAATGTATCTGAAGGTTTAATCCTAATAGTTCTAAAGGCCTATGTAGACCAGGACGGCTTGGCGAAGGATTTACATTTTGCCAGTACCGTAGCACGCTGTAGTAAGTAACAACATGCCGAACGACACCGCGAGTAATTTCTTAATTTTGTAATTGTTTTCTCAGTTTTTTCACACCATATCTAAATGATTGAATACGTAATTTGGTTCTCTTTCTTTCTAAAGGTTTTATCAATCCAAAATATTCTTCTAAACCTATTATTAGCCTGTTCATCTTTAGGCAGCAGAAGCTGCACTACTTCGACGGGACACGGTTTTCCGTGGTAAGGAACTGGTGGTAATGCCGTGGTACCTAAACGTCTAGTGTGCGCTTTCAATCTGTATAGGCCCTTACAGGCTGGTATTATTATACTACTCGTAAATTCTTTCCTTATTCAAAAATAAACTTTGGTGTACTTTTGTGAGACATCTTTGTGTTATAAGAATCCACATTATGCCTTAATTACCGACTTAATTTCCTATGTTCCCTAGACGCGGCAGACGGCATCCACTGCTGTCCAGTCAATACTAGACTGCAGTGGTTCTCTACCCAATACTAGCTCAATAGCCTTAAGCTTCACCTCACTCCACATCATTCCGTTGCCCGTCGGTTCTGCCCAATACTTACTATGTCTGTGTAGTACATATGTCAATCTGCTGTCGAATCGCACATCGAGAGATGATTGACTGTTGTTATTTCAGTTGGACCAAACGCAACTCCAGGCCGACAGGAGATTTGGCAGTTTTACTCACAGATTAATCAAGTTTTCAAGAGCCATATGTGACTTTAGACAGCGAACATTAGGTGCAAACGTGTTGGTCAATTTGCAATTCAAGAACAATCAAGTCATCACCATCATTTCAGCCGAAAGACGTCCACTGTTGGACATAGGCCTTCCCCAAGTGTCTCCAAAACGACCGATGCTGTGCGTCTCGCATCCACCGCATTCCCGCGATTCTCACCAGGTCGTCGGTCCACCTTGTGGGAGGCCTTCCAACGCTGTGTCTTCCGGTACGTGGTCGCCATTCCAGAACCTTTCATCCCCATCGACCATCTGTTCTGCGAGCAATGTGCCCTGCCCACTGCCACTTAAGTTTGGCGATCCTTCGGGCTATGTCCGTAACCTTGGCTCTCCTGCGGATATCGTCATTTCTGTCGCGATCACGCAAGGAAACTCCGAGCATAGCCTTTTCCATTGCTCTTATAGTAACTTTAAGCCTTTTGATGAGGCCCATTGTAAGCGACCACGTTTCGGAGTCACTGGTCATAGACTTTTGTCTTGAGACACTGTGGTATATTGGACGAGAAGGCACCGCGCAGCTTCCCGAACGCTGCCCAGCCGAGTCAAAGTAGCAGTAGTAGTGGAGTAAGTAAACCAACGATTTATTTTCAACCACATGTTTACGTAGTAAAAAAAGAGAGAGGGAGGTCTGAGTAAACTGGTAACTTGGGGAAACGTCAGACACATGACGCTTGCGTTCGGTACTGAAGCTTTAGTACAAAACTACTAGAGTTCTGCTACGGGCCTGGCTTGGAATAGACAGGTCTTGTTTGCAGTCAATAGACATGTTTGTTGGTATAACGAAATGAATAGCAAAAATTGCAATGGCAAAAGTGGTAAGGATATCATTTTTCATGTACTATTTTTTTCTATAACTTTCTAAAAAGAAACTGAACTTGAGTGCTGTTCGTTTGTTGCAAAAATTCCGGATCACTAATAAAAAATGTGATATATTTTTTTAAAGCTAGCTAGAGCTGGAAATCTCTGTCTAACGAATATTCTAAGCTCGATGCATGTATGTTCTATGGTATTTAAGACTAGGTTGCTAACTGGTTACTTCATGTAACTTCAAGTAATGCTAACATTTTGAAAATACATATTGACCAAATAGTAGTAAAAATGGGATTTGCACTCCTATTCACTAAAAAAGGATGCTTGTTTGTGCATGCTCATTTTAAATTCCTCTACGTATCTGAGAACAGTAAAAAAATATTTTCTATCTCCTACCCTCCTTTCTATCTCCAATTCAGAACGACTTTCAAGGTATAAATAAAAAAAAAAGTAATAAATACCATTATTACCAAATGCATCTTTTGAACACGTTTGATGATACCATTTTCCTGGTTGTCTTAATACATAATCTGGACTCATGAAAAATACAACATTTGTTTTGCTTTCAATTTAAAAATAGAAAAAAAATATTATTTGCCGGAAAAAGGCGTAAACTTAAGATTGATATATTGCAAACATTTTCCAAAATAGAAAAAAAAAAATAATAACCACCACATAAAGTCAAACTTTTTTTTACTAAAATTTTCTTTCAGTTACTCTCTGCATCCCTTAGCCTCGGTAATTTTTTCAAACAATGGTCCTTCTAGGGCGATAAACAATGACCCTTATTTGTGCACCTTAGATTGGCATTGCATTGGTCTTCAATTCGGAGATTGCAAGGCCTCCTACAATTGCTGGAGTATTCTTTGGACTGAAGACAAAGATACTACTGCATACTGTTCAAGCAGTACTACGACGACGTCTTCCTTCTTGTACCATTTTTTTTTTTTTATTGGGTGGGAAAATCATCCTAATGACATTCCCGCTCTTGGGCGGAGCGGGAGATAGTGTCAGACTCTTACTGACTAAAAACCCACTCCTGTTCCTTCGTTGCCTTCGTCCCAGGGCCCCGGGTTCCGCTTTCACACTACCCGTGGCCCCAGTAGGCTTCGACCCTGCTGGGCCCCTACGATTTGCTGACATCTCCTTGGATAATAAATAAAAAAAAAAGTAATAAATACCATTATTACCAAATGCATCTTTTGAACACGTTTGATGATACCATTTTCCTGGTTGTCTTAATACATAATCTGGACTCATGAAAAATACAACATTTTTTTTGCTTTCAATTTAAAAATAGAAAAAAAATATTATTTGCCGGAAAAAGGCGTAAACTTAAGATTGATATATTGCAAACATTTTCCAAAATAGAAAAAAAAAAAATAATAATCACCACATAAAGTCAAACTTTTTTTTACTAAAATTTTCTTTCAGTTACTCTCTGCATCCCTTAGCCTCGGTAATTTTTTTAAACAATGGTCCTTCTAGGGCGATAAACAATGACCCTTATTTGTGCACCTTAGATTGGCATTGCATTGGTCTTCAATTCGGAGATTGCAAGGCCTCCTACAATTGCTGGAGTATTCTTTGGACTGAAGACAAAGATACTACTGCATACTGTTCAAGCAGTACTACGACGACGTCTTCCTTCTTGTACCATTTTTTTTTTTTTTATTGGGTGGGAAAATCATCCTAATGACATTCCTGCTCTTGGGCGGAGCGGGAGATAGTGTCAGACTCTTACTGACTAAAAACCCACTCCTGTTCCTTCGTTGCCTTCGTCCCAGGGCCCCGGGTTCCGCTTTCACACTACCCGTGGCCCCAGTAGGCTTCGACCCTGCTGGGCCCCTACGATTTGCTGACATCTCCTTGGATAATAATTAGTGTATATTTTTCAGTTGTTAGCAACATGATGTTACACTGACTGAGTAGGTACTATGTCCAATCCAAGGAAGTGTAGTAGTAAATTATGACATCAGTTTTGAAACTGTATTTTGTATAATTATATAATAATAATAATGTTTACACAACTATCACACAACGCCGTCTAGTCCCAAGCTAAGCAGAGCTTGTGTTATGAGTACATACTTAAATATTTCTAAATACATACATATCTATATATATAAAAGAAAGTCGTGTTAGTTAGACTATTTATAACTCAAGAACGGCTGAACCGATTTGGCTGAAAATTGGTGGGGAGGTAGCTTAAAACCAGGAGACGGACATAGGATACTTTTTACCCCGTAGAGTAGGGTAGAGTGGGGTGGAATGGGGTAGAGTGAGGTAGAGTAGGTTAGGGTAAGGTAGGGTAGAGTTGGGTAGAGTAGGATAGAGTAGGGTAGAGTAGGGTAGAGTAGGGTAGAGTTGGGTAGAGTAGGGTAGAGTAGGGTAGAGTTGGGTAGAGTAGGGTAGAGTAGGGTAGAGTAGGGTAGAGTAGGGTAGAGTAGGGTAGAGTAGGGTAGAGTAGGGTAGAGTAGGGTAGAGTAGGGTAGAGTAGGGTAGAGTAGGGTAGAGTAGGGTAGAGTAGGGTAGAGTAGGGTAGAGTAGGGTAGAGTAGGGTAGAGTAGGGTAGAGTAGGGTAGAGTAGGGTAGAGTAGGGTAGAGTAGGGTAGAGTAGGGTAGAGTAGGGTAGAGTAGGGTAGAGTAGGGTAGAGTAGGGTAGAGTAGGGTAGAGTAGGGTAGAGTAGGGTAGAGTAGGGTAGAGTAGGGTAGAGTAGGGTAGAGTAGGGTAGAGTAGGGTAGAGTAGGGTAGAGTAGGGTAGAGTAGGGTAGAGTAGGGTAGAGTAGGGTAGAGTAGGGTAGAGTAGGGTAGAGTAGGGTAGAGTAGGGTAGAGTAGGGTAGAGTAGGGTAGAGTAGGGTAGAGTAGGGTAGAGTAGGGTAGAGTAGGGTAGAGTAGGGTAGAGTAGGGTAGAGTAGGGTAGAGTAGGGTAGAGTAGGGTAGAGTAGGGTAGAGTAGGGTAGAGTAGGGTAGAGTAGGGTAGAGTAGGGTAGAGTAGGGTAGAGTAGGGTAGAGTAGGGTAGAGTAGGGTAGAGTAGGGTAGAGTAGGGTAGAGTAGGGTAGAGTAGGGTAGAGTAGGGTAGAGTAGGGTAGAGTAGGGTAGAGTAGGGTAGAGTAGGGTAGAGTAGGGTAGAGTAGGGTATAGTAGGGTAGAGTAGTAGAATATAGACGGGAGCGAAGCCGCGGGCAAAAGCTAGTTATAGATAAATTACTCCCAGACACAGAACAAACGATTGTGCTCATCACACAAACATTTGTCCTGGGTGGGAATCGAAACCACGACCTCCAGCATTGCAGTCAAGGCCACTAACTACTAGACAAATAGGCCAGTCAAATGATAATTACTTTGAGTTTTATAATAAGTATTACTAATTTACTTGTAACATATTATTTATACTCGATCGCTAGTACTAAGTAGATAACATTGGGAGATATTGCAGTTTTTTATGTGCCCAGTGTATTATGTAGAAGATAGAAGTTTTCCAACAAAAACCATTGCAAAAAGATAAACGAATATGGTAATTAAGCTAAAAAGCTACAAAAAAATACAATTAACGTTAGCGGAAAATCAAAATTTATATTGGAAAAACTGTATTCTTTTTCCTCTACCTGAGAGTACCGGTGCTCTGCGGGAAAGCCTTTCAATTAATTAAATTAAATTTTTGACACGCGTTGGTAGACTTCTTTTCAGTTGTGAATTTCGAAAAAATCGTTATGCTTTAAGGAATTTATTTAATTATTATATTCAATCTCATGCTCTGCGGAAATATGAACGAAGCCGTCATTGATTTCCTGTACGGGGCAACCCTATGAGCTTTGCGCAAAAATGATGGCGGCATTCATCCCATTGTCGTAGGGTCTACCTACCGAAGTATCGTAGCCATACTTTGAAATCTATAGTGATTTGCCAGCAAATTCCAGCCCACTACATCTACAGCTGGGTTTCGGAACCAAAGGGGGCTGTGAGGCTGCGGTACATGCACTTTCTACTAACCTCAACAGCAATGAAGGTGAAGTCATTCTTAAGGTTGATATTAAGAATACCTTGTTGACATAAGCTCAAAAAGAAATACCCAAAATTAACAGTTTTCTTTATCAATGTTATAGGCACCCCTCTAAACTACTTTATAAGGAAAACCTTTTGGAATCAGCCGTCGGATGTCAACAGGCTGACCCTCTTGGGCCAGTCATTTTCAGTTTGGCAATAAATCCAATAAATTGGCAGCTAAATTCTAAATTTAATGCCTGGTGTTTGGATGATGGAACCCTAGGTGATGTAGACACGGTCTTAAAACATTTAACTTTTTTGAAAAATTAATTTATTTCTATTGGATTCCAACTTAACCTTTCAAAATGCGAAATTTACCTCCCCAAACGACTGACAGGCAGACGACTTTAGAAAAATTTAACTCATTCAAAACCAGATTTAATTATTGAATCGAAATAGTTCTTTGTGTATTAATATTATCGACAGCACTGGTGGCCCATCGAAAACGGCCCCGACTTACGAGTTAACGGTCGCGGATTCAAACCCAGCTTAGCGCATTACTTTATCTAATTTATTTCATCAACACTGCTCTGATGAAGGATGAAGGAAATCATCGCGAGAAGACTGGCATGTCCAAGAACCAAAAATTCGAACTCATGTGACATCCATTAAACTGCACTGGGCTCGCGTGGTGGATTACGGCCCATTCCCTCTCCTAGAGAGCAGGCCCGAGTCTTAGTAGAGGGGACATTATATGGCTGATTATGCTTATTTATGTATCTTCGAGTTACTTAGTATGAATTTTTATTTTATACTTGGCGTTTGATGAAAAAATTGTGGTGAAATGAGTGTGACAATGTAATGTAGTGATGGTTTGGAAGGGGGGAAAAGGCCAAAGACAAATGTATGGATTGTTTGAGAAATGGCATGAAAAAAGTGACGTCATTATTTCCAGGGTGACGATTGGCAGAAGATTCGTATAGAAGAAAATGTGTTACACCGTCATCAAGTAACATGGTCCAGCAGTATAGTTAAGTAATATACATGTATTTTTTTTATGAAATAATTTTTGAAATATCGTTATAATCAACGAAGCTTCCAAGCTTCTAATAAGAAAGAGAACAAGAGAGACAAGTTCCTAGATATTATAATATTTGACTTTTCTAAGATATATTTGTTTAAAATTGTTATATGCGCGCGCTGATGACGGTGTGTTGAGATTGAGTCGCTTCAAAACCGGTTTTACTTGTGCGCATGGAATGATGCACGATTGGTTTTACGTTATTTTTAATTTCTTAAAGTTTTATGTATTTTGTACGCTGAATAACTATCTATTTATTTATTAACCACCTCTTAAAAATTTATATGTGTGTAAGGTAAATAACCTAACAGTAACAACTATTATAAATAATCTAACATTTCTACCGTTTACTCTCAATAAGGTTCAGTTGAAAACCAGCGTCAGGCAACTACCACGAAGTTGTCTGGCATTTTTGCTGAATTGGACCTATTTGGCGCAGGCGCGAGACTCAATGTTAGTTATTTTATTTTCTTATTTTTTTATCTTAAGTGTTAACATGTTGTTTCTACATTGTGTGTATCTGTGTACGTGTGCCAAATAAACATTTTTCTTTCTTTCTTTCTTTCTAACTTTTCTGCCAATTTTGATATTGTTTTCATAGTTAATGTTCTATTTTGGTATATATATGATAACGAGGTTAGATAGATATTATTAGATAGCAAATATTGTTATCATGCTTATTCCATATTGGGTAGTTACCCCTCACACTTTAAAACACTAGAAATTTTGATGATGTTCCTTGTACGACTAAGTAATTATTACTTCAGTTTGGTAATTTCACAAAACAATTCTGAGTTTAGTTGATACTAGCTCCTACTTGAGGCTTAAATAAAGCTTAAAGTAGAAAATAAGCCCAGAAGAACATATTCCCGAGATAAATGTATCCTAAGTACTTGTCCAGATATGTTCTACGGAGCGGTATCCGATGCATGCAAGGTTGCGGGAATCCGATAAATGCGAGGTTGCGGGAATCCGATGCATGCGAGGTTGCGGGAATACAATGCATGCGAGGTTGCGGGAATCCGATGCATGCGAGGTTGCGGGAATCCGATGCATGCGAGGTTGCGGGAATCCGATAAATGCGAGGCTGCGGGAATCCGATAAATACGAGGTTGCGGTAATCCGATTGATGCGAGGTTGCGGAAACCCGATGGATGCGAGACGCTCAGGACTGGTCACTGGCGCGACACTTGGGGAAACCTATGTCTAACAGTGAACGTCTTACGGCTCAAATAATGACTCTATCTACGGCAGATTTAGATATATTCTTACTTGTATCCCTTCTGAATGCTAGAAAAAAACCATCTCTAATAAATTTCTTTTCAGTTTTTTTCTCCTTTTTAGATCTACAAAAATAAACAAAAACTCAAAACAATAACTCTGTTTTATACCATACTTCAATACAATTTTTAATGCATCAATACTTAATGTCCTAAGCAAATTAGACATTAATGAAACGCTGTATAACCCCTAGTCTCGACAGAACGACCCTACAGGGTGTTGTAAAACAGCAGTTATGGGCCCTCAACAAATCCCGCCACGGATTCATAATGCTCTTGTAAATTAAATATGAAACCAGGTATTAGGTTGTGTGCCGGAACAGCTGCTCATTACAAAAAGATGGATATACCTTTTTTGGATGTATTAGGTGTGACTTTGTAATGGAAAATTAGGAAAATAAATAAGGATTTTTGCGGCTTTGGGTTTTAAAGTTAATACCAAAATGGTTTATAGCAGTAACTGGACATTGGATGTCTTTAAGAAATGTAATAGGGAATTTCTTGGTATCTTTTTATGTCGTTGTAGATGTAGTAGTATCAGCTATCTATATACTTATAATAAATCTGTAGAAGAAAATATCAAAAAAATAAATAGCAGGGGGTATTACTAGACCGACACCAAACCCAAAAATGTGATTAAAATTTTTTTTGTCTACTTGTCTGTCTGGTTGTTCAGGCATCACGCAAAAACTATCGTTTTGATTACGATGAAACTTGGTATAATTATTCTTTGATATCCTGGGCACCACATTGGGTACTTTTTATCCCGGAAACATATATACAATAAAAAAAAAACTTAATTTTGCGGTTCGATCCCTAGACCCGATTACTGTACCAACCGAAAATAATAAGTTTGTCGTAGGTTACGTCACCCGCAGTGGAGTTTACTAAGGGGCGCTGCACACGGCTAAGATGCTATAATATTTTATCTTAAGATACAATATCGCTCGCAATACAATTCAATAGACTATCACACACGACGAAGATAATAAATAATATTTCATATTTTCGTATCTCATAAAACCTAATAAAACCATTTTCGACTTCTACGCGGACGAAGTCGCGGGCAAAAGCTAGTCATATATATATTAAGGCTTTCACAGTTGTCGTACCGGTTGAGCAATTGGCTCCTGTATAGCTTGACGCATGTTCGATTCTCGCACGGAACCAATATTTGTATGGTCTACAAATAGGTGTTCCAATCTAGGGGTCTCGTGTTTGTGAACGCATCTATGATAGAGAATATCTAGATTGAGACAATGTTTTTTTTAAAGAAGCAAGAAAAATTAAGCAAATGTTAGGGACATTGACCTAATAATGGTTAGGATTAAAATAATCATATATAACCGAAACCACATTGCTGAGCTACATTATGGAGAAATAAAATAAAGAATCTACCGATCAAAGGTCAGGTAAAATGAATGGGTATTTTTATGTCCCGTGACATCCCCTAAAACTAGAAACAGCCTTCCAAAATGGAAACATACGTTAAGCAATATCTTTTGGCCAATTGATTATTTCCTGCACTCCTAAACCCCGTGGGACTTCGGCTATTGTCGGGAAACTACGCTACCACACAGTTTATCTTACGAAGGCCCATAAAAATAGGGGATGAACCAAACAACTCTATAACGTCTTACCAAATGAATAGTCTGCGGAGACTCATAAATAAGGCCGACGGTACACTAGCACCAGATAAACGGGGATCTATTGAGCTTATATAGCACTTAGTGCGCGTTGAGGTATAGTCCTGCCCTTATAGTCAGGATTTATGATACACCTGTGGGTACGTTGCTTAGTTTGCCGTTTGATTGTGTTTAGTTTAAGGTGTTAAATCAAGAAGAATGCTGAGAAGTAGTTGCTTTCTTGCAGCTTGACTCGCTTGAGATGGCCCTGAAGGAGTTGCTCGTATGGTTTACTTTGTGTTTTCAAAGCTTCCACAAATATTGTTTGGTAGGGACGTAAGGTCGTCGACGGCGCGTAGTTTTCCACGCTAGCCTCAAAGAGATGTCAGTGAAACCATAGGGGTCTAGTAGGGTCAAAGCCTACTGGCGCCATGGGTTTACTTTCAAAAGGGAAACCCATGGTCCTGGAACGCAAAGACAAAGAAGGTGTGGTTTAAGTCAATAAAAGTCCCTGAGGCCCATTCGCTCTGCCCTAGAGCGAAAAAATCAATAAATCATTAGATGATTTCCTTCATTAAAAAAAGGACATAGGGACTGTAGTACAGGTGAGAGATATAGGCTCCTGGGTTCTGGTTTGTGTGAAAATATTATTAATAAAGTGGAATATATTATTTTTCAACATTCGTATTTTAGCCACTCATGTTACATGGTCAAAAACTGGTTTAAACTTTTCAAATTTCATTTACTTAATTATTTCTTTTTCATTTTATCGCACTAATTCAATTAATAACCGGAAGTATGTGAGTCTGTGAGTATGTTTTTACTTCTTCATGCTCGAACAGCTGGACAGAATTAGATGGAATTTGGCACAAATGTATACTGTGGAATCCTGGAATTGCATATAGGGTTTTTTTATTCCGAGAGTATGTTTCCTTACGACAATTTTTTAACTTTCACGCAGGCGAAGCGGTTGGCAGCAACTAGTTTTCCTATAAAATTAAAATCCTACTGTAAAGGGGAATGAAATTTTTGCCATATATAGCTGGCATATATATTTTTCTTTTTGCAAAAAATGAAACCTTCGCCAAATCTTAGCACTGTATGAGAAATCAATAGCAAAAAGAATTATGTCTACCAACCGTAACCAAATGAAGTTAAAGACTGTTTATTATGTTACTATTGTTTTTTTATCAGGCGATATTTTTCTTAAAAAAAGTTCTGATATTTTAAGTTTCCCATTGTTGAATATACTTCATGGCATCTCTAATGAGTTATTAAAGTGAAAACACATAACAGTTATAATCAACTTAATCTATTTTATCAATGGAAACCTCAAAATGTTACGTATTATATTTCCATTTCATTCAAATAAGTAACGCCTAACAAAAAGATACTAGCAATACTTCTACAGGTATCTTCGTTTGGTTGCGGTTTTATCCTATATGTTTTAATATCTTAGTGAGGTTCAAAATATGCGCCTATATAGATCATACATGGCCTAATTCTAGATTGCGTTGAACTAGAAGTATGATTTTTTCACTGCTGCTTAGAGTAGCAGCCCTGAGTATTCAGCTTCATACCTCCATGTGTTTCTGAGAAAAAGGATTTTCACAGATGGACACTTGGACGGACAGACAGACGGTCAGAAGTACAGATGGACTAAAAAGTCATTCAAGACAAGAAAAAGTGATTCAAAGACAAGGGTTCCGTTTTTGTCGCCTTAGGAACGAAACCCTAAAAAACGACTGTTGTGTCACCAACATCATCTTTCCGTCACTATCTCATGTTACTTAGCGGCCTAACAAGAAAAAACAGAAAGAAATAAGATAAAATAATTCATTTCCGGGAATTCAGACAATCTTGAGACTAACATACAATTGTAATCATTCTACGGGGAAATTATTTGTTGTATCCGCGCAAAACGGTCGAACGCTCAGCATAATGTCGTGGCCCCATGCAAAATGCGACGAGTCTACACTTTGCCACGCTGGTCATCTCGTTTTCTTCCATTGTCTTTAGTCCACCGCCGAAAGACGTCCACTGTTAGAAATTGGTCTTCCTCAACGCCAAAACGACCGTTCTTGTGCGTCTCGCATCCATCCGATTCCCGCGATCTGTACTAGGTCATCGGTCCACCTTGTAGAAGGCCTTCCAACACTGCGTCTTCCGATACGTGGTCGGCTATTGTGAGCGCCCACGTTTCGGAATCATATGTCATCACAGGCAATACGCACTGGTCATAGACTTTCTTGTTGAGACATTATGGTTAGTATGATCCGAGAAGCTTCCGAACGGGGTCCAGCTGAGACACCGTGACATTCTTTTGTTTATTTAACCGATTTTGTAATAAACTGTACAACATGAGGCAGCCTCCTCTTTTCGCCAAGTTCTGACAAAAACGGTAACAAGTACATATTTTAACAACCAATTTTCAAGCTGATACTGGTAAATTAAGTGATATTTAATCCATATGGCTACTTTAATTTGGTTGTGTAACTCGATAATTTTGTGGGGGATGTGGTTCTCTGTAAATGAGTTTGAATTTTGGGATTGTGTAATTTTAATTTAAATGTCAAATTATATTAAACTATAATTGGGTATTGTCCTCTGTTTATTTTTGTACACGATTTTATGTAGAACAACAAATAACATTAAAAATAAAACTTTTATGAAAACAGTTTCAAAATTGGCTACTAAATAAAGCTAGGGATATATATGTCGCAGACAGATCATAGAAATTGATCATTTCATGATATGGCTAACTAGAACTGGCCAGATCGATCAAATGTTACAATTTGACGATATGTCAATCCTCATTTGGCCATATCATTTTGAAATGATCTGACCAGTTTAACTTGGCCATATCATGAAGAGATCAATATCTATGATCTGGCCACGACATATATATAAATAATCTAACAATTAGTTTTTCAAATACTGTTTGTGGAAGTATGAGAACGTGGTGGGATCATCTCGCTATCTCTTTGGTGACGTAGCATGTTAGTTTGTGCATCCTTTTTTGGGTTCTGTAGTCAACTAGGAACCCTTATAGTTTCGCCAAGTCTGACTGTTTGTCTGTCCGTCCGTCTACGGATAATCTCAGCGACCGTTAACACTAGAAAGCTGAAATTCGGTACCAATAAGTTTAGAAAATATAAAAAAAATCTCAAAAGTAGAACTTTATAATGACTTTCTGGGAAAATTATTTTGAACTTGATGAGTTGAACAATTTTTGAAAAGTCATACAAAATAATTTCTGAATTAAGTTTGTAATTTAACCGTATATGCAAGCATATTTTAACTTAGTTTACATATTTTATTATCCTAAACGTATCTTCTTTCAAATAAAAAAATAATTATTAAAGTCGATTCATGCAATCCAAAATGACCAACGAAAACCCAACACACATAACCCATTTGTATATACCCAGTTTGTATAAATTAGTAACCCAATTTCCCGAGAGATGGCGCTGTACTTTGGGCTACTTCACGTTGTTAAGATTTTGCCTGAGTTGATGGGGTCCGGACGGGTATGAGCTATTATATTGTTGAATTGTTCGGTTGGTCTCTCGTTGGCATTGATGGTATTTGATCTTGCTCGTTGTTTGCCATTCATTAACTCTTAAGTGGGGACACTACACATTGTGACGGTCGGGAAACTACGGAACCCTACACTGAGCGTGGCCCAACACGCTCTTAGCCGGTTTTTTTTATTACTTGACGGTTTCCTCTTCCGTCAGATTTGGAATGTTTTTAAATTATTTAATGAATTTCAAAAAATTCGTTTTGTTTACATTTTTGAGTAAAGTTACTTTTATCTAAACAAATACATACCTAAATTAAAAAAAGAATAATGATATAATTACCCTATTTCATTGGCAATTAAGATACTAGGCAGCTACCATTACAAAGGTTAAAGTGTATGTGTGTGTGTTTGTATTTTTTTACTTTTTCATGCTCAAATGGCTGAACGAATTTCGATGAAACTTTGTACAAGGGTAGACCATGTCCTGAAATAGCTCGTACGACACCATATATTTTAATCCTGGCAGTATATTCCCTTGGGGTAACTTTCTATTATCACACGGACGCAGCTACTGGTAGCAACTAGTACAGTCTAATTGGAAACAGTTGATCAATATTTTACATGATGATGATAAAGCGACTGATCTGAGCTCCACAATCCAGTTGCTGGCCAGCACAACACCTCTTGGCATCAGATTTTGAGGCTTCTGTTGTAAAGTAACAAGATTTATCATAAAACCTTTCTCAAGTGTAATTAATGCTTTATGAATAAAATTTCCGCAAATTGAAAGATGATATTTAAAATTCTCTGCGAAACATACGACCCTGCTTTTGCCATTTCTACAGTAGCCGACATAAACTAGGTATATCCATTATATGGAATTAAGTGATTATTTCAAATGAAGCACAATATACGGTGGTGAATTGAAGAGGCTTCATTCCGTACAATACGTATATTAATAGAGGCGCTTAATCCCGCCGCATTAAGGCGTGGTCCAATTGTGGAGTTAGTAGCGTTGTTCTGGGCAAAAACGCTATCTAAGATTAATCATCATCATTACTCTGGATATAAGCCTTCCCCAAGTGACGCACAACGAACGGTCCCGTGCGTCTCGCACCCATCGGATTCCCGAGACCTTCCAGTCCTCCAGGATCAGGTCATCGGTCCAACTTGTGCGAGGCCTTCCAACGCTGCGTCTTCCGATGAGCAGTCAGCACTCCAGAACCTTTCGGCCCCATCGACCATCTGTTCTGCGAGCAATGTGCCCACTGCCACTTCAGCTGGGTGATTCTTCGTGCTATGTCAGCAACCTTAGTTCTACTCCAAATATCTTTATTTCTGATTCGATCACGCATGGAAACTCCGAGTTTAGCCCTTTCTATTGGACTCTGGGGTCCTATACTTTAGGAAGAAGTACAAACGGCCGAAGCTAACTCATAAAGGCCTATTAAACATTATTCGTGGTACATGATACCAACCGACGGTTATTCCTGCACATGCTATGCAAGTGCACCCAAAGACGCACCCTGGTTGATGGGAAATTATTATGACACTTGGAAAACAAAGATACAGTCAAACGGGGTGAATAGGACCGCAGGGGTGAATAGGAACAAAACTTTGAAGGGGATTTTCGTGTTAATTAACAATTTTTCCCAGCATTTAAGTACTCCTATTTGTTCATTAATTGTAATAAAAACGGATACTTTGATAGAAATCAATTATTTAAATACATACCAATGTAAAAAACTTAACCAAAGTTTTGTTCCTATTCACCCCGTTTGACGGTATAGAAGTTTTGGGAGGCTTAAGTGAACTGGTTATCAAGAATTGTGTAAAGACCATGGTCCCTGTCTGAACAATGATATTAATATACATCGATAAAAAAAAAATCCGTTTACAAAAAATTTAATCCATTCAAGTTATCTACTAAGTCTTAGTGCTGTATGTGAACTAAATTGAATGATTCTTGAGTACATGTCGTTGCCAACTAGCCTAATTCATCATTCAGCTAACAAACAGCCTAGCCCATTAATTAAACGGTTCAGTTTGACTAGTGGCCTGAATGATAATCAACCAATGCGTGTAATACAATACGTATTGAACTGATTGGCTAATGCTTAAGCCACACACAATAGGGTGATTATATGACAGAAAAAAACTTAGGGCACTCCCCAACGGACAAGTAAGGTTCACCCCGTCATTTCCTTCATATTGGGTTCCTTTAAACCCTGCCGACAGAAATAGACTCCGTCAGCTTACGTGACCGTCGTCAACATATTGACGGCTGAACGCAAATCAAAATTAATTTTACAAATAACACTGGTCGACAAGGTTTTTGCTTCCGAGATTGTGTATACTTATTTTTATTTAGCTATATACCCTCATGATAACTCTAAGTTCTCTACTACGTTCGCAAAAATTGCAATAAATTTTCCTTAAATATAGTGTTCAATTGTGAGTTTGTCATGCATATTTCATTTCATTTCATCGTTGTTTATTTCTTAACACATAAAGAAGGTGTATCATTCACTCTGAAGTTTCTGCTATGTATGTGGCGTACCAATTTCTAAAAGACAATGAAGAAATTTTGCTGACCTGATAGAATGGTGATATCGTGATAGTTTTGATTTTTCTGTGGCTCCTCAAAGTAAGGCGAGTACTTCATACGGGTAAAAGTGATAAATATGACCTAAACACATACTATAAATATACAAATGTACGTTCTGCAATACGACACTTTCTCATAGTGTTGATGTGCCAATACCTGCTGTGCCAAACAAAACAAATGCATAGGAATTGATACACTGGAACACTAATAACTGACTCACACATATACATATATTATACATTATATTATGTAGAGTCGTTCTCTGAGTTAGGATCTAAAGTAAAACCGTCCAAAAAATCTATATATGCATTAAAAAGATTTAAGGGCCGGGTTTCCCTTTCGGAAGCCAAGCCATGGCCCCAGTAGGCTTCAGCCTTGCTGGGCCCCTATGTTTTTGCTCACATCTCGGACTCGCTACATCTTATGGCCTATACTCCAAAGTTACAGGAGTAAAGCGTATTAATTTAGCAGAATGCCGCTAAGAGGATGATCTGCGGTAATTAGGGCTGCACATTGAGAACAGACTGGGTGTCAGAAGCGGTTACCGTAAGATGTGGTTACATTGTACACAAGACGTAGTGTGCTTTATTGTTATTCATTGTTCTAAGAGTGTAACACTAAGAACACTAAGTGTTTTTAACGAAATGAAAAAATAGGATCCATATTGGATAACTCGTGAGTCTTTTTGTCTGTGTGATTTTTTGTCACTTACTCGAAATTAATAATAATATACATATTATATTTATCTTTAAACATCACGAATGGCGCCGGGCCACTTCGACATCTATAAATTGTTTTTTTAATGAAAGGATCGAAAGAGTTCTACAGACACTTAGTAAATTATGCGATTTCTAATGGCAGTACAAAAAAGAGCTGGAACATGTGCAGGCCAGATGGGTCGCTGGCAAGTCACGATAGATAGGCGAGCGGGAGAGCGGATTCGGGCATGGGAGGAGACTTAGCTTGGAAGCGGGAGAGTTGTTAGATGTCTTAGAAGGGTTTAGGCTTGTTTAATATTTATGATACAGATCTGTGCGTGTGAGTTGGAGTACGAATGAATAGGCGTTGATTGTGATCTAATGTTCGTGTAAGTAGTGTGTAAGTACGCGAGTGAATCTCAGCGACTATTTTAGTGAATGAATGGGTGAGTGTTAACTGTTTTATCCTTCCTTATTCCATTCTATGACAAGGTGACCTAAGCTTGCGGTTGATGTTATGGGCTCGGAGAAAGCCTTCCTTTGAAGTAAACTTGACACTGACTTCCTTTAAAGTGAACATGACAGTTACCAGCATACTTGACGCAACCATGTCTGAAACACTGCCGTTTGAAGGCTGAGCCGAATAAATATTCGTTACATGCTAGGGTCAGTTTGAGCTATAATGAGATCACAAACCACCGAACTTTAGCAACGACTACCTCCCCCTAAAGACTGACTGACAGTAGAATACTTTACATTGCTCTTGATATGCGCACACTTTCAAGGAGCAGGAGTAGGCTTCACCAAGTACCCTGAACTGTACTGATAGTCGTTCTAAGAAACGCTAGGGATCGTATCTCGTTAAAACACCCGGCTCCCACTATGGCTCCCACTAGGCCACTTATTGATACAAAAAAGTAATATTTAGCGAGAAACGTAATTTGGATCCATACCTGGAAAACTCCGCAGCTAGACGTAGCTCGGAGATGAGAGTACGTTATGTTGTCCTCACTTTGAGGTCGAGTAAGGAAGTGAGTAGTGTCGATTTATTGAAAACCACTACGGCGTCTAGCGAGGTAACTGTAAATAGTTCTGCGGCCGACTGACGATGCATCAACCTTGTTTAAGTTTCGTATTGTCTTAGTGATGGGTGAGTAGGCTGTTATAAGATTATAAGCCGGTGTTAATTGTTATAGAAAGTGCGTCTTATCAAATGGTAGAGGCCTCATAACCCTTTGCCTTAGGATTGGTCAGGATATGTACGAGCGAAAGGGAATAACGTAATTCTAAAATAATATCATTTGCAAATACATACAAGCGTCACGTGTCATATACCCTTTTGTAGCCCTCTCAGTCTCTTAAATTTCATAACTCAAAAGAAAACTAGATTATCCTTCCTTATCTCCTTACGAATGGATTGCTAACCCTAATTGTTTTTAACATAGTTTTTCTGGATCCCTTCCTTGTCTCCTAGCTAAGTCGGGCCAAGGTGATATATTTCTTGGGGATCCATTACTATCAGTGGAGGTTTGTACAGGTCACTAGGATGAGAACCACAGGGTAGGGGGGTGGAGCCCAACTCCTGTAGGAAAAATGAAAATTTTATCAGCCTAGAGTCGTTTAGTAACAGTCGCATCTGTCACAGCCAATTTTTTTCGAATCTTCTGGATCAATCAAGTTGAATATTGTTAGACATGTGAATTTTTGTGACTTAAATATGGTCGTGCTGCGTAAATAACTGACTTTAGCATATCACTAGGAGTGATTTTTGAGAAGCAATATGTACATAGAATAATAAATAAAGTTTCTCAAACTCTACGGTGTGACATATCAAAAGGGCTTATTTTCCGGAATAAGAAGATCTGCCATAAAGAGTAATTTTTTCGAAATACACTTATACCGCATAACATACCTCAGGTTTTCGCAGCATACGCCAACGAATATATAGACATCTAGGTTAATCAGAAAAAAATACATGTCCTAATTCTCTAGAGTTCATGAAATACAGTTTTGAGTATGTAAACTGAAGTCGAGAAACACGGTGCTTATGATATTGGCAGCCGAAAACCTCCTTTTGACAGCTCTAAGCTAACTTCTATTTTTCTTACTTCTTCAAGGATTTTTTTGGGTCCACACTTGACACGTTTCGATTCCGCAAAGTGTGACTCATCAAAAAGCTGTCACCACGTTCAATTCATCTTTATTGTGGAACATAGCAAAGTATACATAAATAGAACAGCTGCAGACCTAGCCAAGTTACGACCGTTTCGTTTCGAATGTATTTTTACAGTCGGTAACGCCTCTGATTCCTTTGTTCTGACCACGTGATTTAACGTCAAGATGATGTCATTCCTAAACATTTGAAGTTTTCTACTAGTGTTAACGATTGTAGATTATTAACTTAGCTAAGCCCTCTGCCCCTTAGCCAAGATACAATCGTTTCGTTCGCGCCAAATGCCTCGAGTAGGCCACGCCTCTGATTCCTTAGTTTTGAGCACGTGATAAAGCATTGAGATGACGTCAGAACAAAGGAATCAGAGGCGTGGCCTACTCGAGGCGTTCGGCGTGAACGATACGATTGTAACTTGGCTAGGGAGGCTGGTGTTAATAAATGTAAGACATTTATTGATGATGAACAGGTATCGGGGTAAGGGCCCCTAGGGCATACAAATTAATGTAAAAAATTTACATGCATGTCAAACAGATAATACATTATAATTAGAAAGAGAACATTATATATGTACTAAAATAATGTATAAAGAAAGACTAAATTGTTTAATTAGCAGAAAATATCCAAAATTAATAAATAAACAGTGATGTGATCATTGATGGTGAGGCGCACTAGTTTATTAAGAGCCTATTCACTCTAGCCTTGAAAACACCTAAATCATAATCGGACGGGAAGACCGCAGCAGGCAAATTGTTCCAGTGCTTCGATGTACGCGATATAAACGAAGAGGCGAAAAGCTTAGTCCGGACCGTGGAGGTTTCAACAACGTAAGGATGGATACTCGCCGTACGTCGGGTTGTCCGATGGTAGAAAGGAGATGGTGGAATCAAGTCATGCAATCACGTGCACACTCTCCAAAATGCATCCTGTAGAATAACGAAAGTCTGGGTACCCCACGCCTGTGCTCCAGGCTTTGTAGATTGGACGTAACCAAATCTGGATCCCTAATTATACTCTTTGCACGCCTTTCCATCACAAAGGCATGCGTGCATAGCAACTTCACTACTATCGCAAAATATGCCAAATTGTGATTAGTTGAATTAATTAATCAACAATCACTCCTGAAATTTTGCTTGCTTTCCAGAAATGGTGTATTATGTAATAGTACAAAACAACAGTTCAAGTATTAAGAGCTGAAATCAACATCCTGGAACCTCTTAGTTTCGATTCTCTCAGAATTGTTTCAAAGGATTTTACTCATAATTGAAAGGCCTTTGTTTAACACTGTTACAAAACTGGCATCTAAATGAACACTGGAATTGTAGAATTTCTTTATTGAACTGAATTTAAATAAAATCCAAACCAAAATTACAGACGTAAGATAACGAAATTACAAGTGGAAGGTTCTATGATTACAATTGACATAGAAATCACGATTTTGTAGCGATTACTTCATTATTCCGTCCGGTTCGTTTCGACGCTTCAATTTATTCAATTATACCAATTTTAATTAAGAAAATTAAGGCGTAGATCGTAATAAAATTGTATTTTAATTACTTGAATCGCAAACGCGAATTTCTGTAATGACTGCTCTCATTCAAGTGTATGAATTATCAAGTATTTTCTGTTAATTGAATTGTAATTTTGTACATTTCAAGCCGTCATTTCCATGGGATCGTTGGAAGCTTGAAATTTTCCGTCGATTTTTACATTAATTTAAAATTAATTTTCCTTCTTGAGGAAAATATCAGAATAATTTTCTTACAACGTTAATTTATTGGTACAGCCACCAATAAATTATGATCAATTTTTGATTATTAAGTTTCTTAATCTTCCTTTCTATTCATAAAACCATATTTTTTTAGTACATTTTTACAGGATTTTACTTTTGCCGCGTGAATACGTATTAGTTATTAGTAATATTTATTTTTATATACATAATATATTTATTTATCTTTACATTTTTAAAAATCTTTAAAAAATATTACGTATAAAATAATAGGCCACCAGTACCGGGAACAGGGTCAAAGCTACCGGTGGACCCCAGTTTCAGGAGTATCTATCTACTGTTTTCTGGATCAAACTCCTGGATCCAACTACCCAAAAAGAGCCTCCTCAGATGTTGGCCGAAGCTCTTGGCTACTAAGTCATTGGTCGTCGCGACTATCGGCAAAATGATTATTGTGTCCACCTCCCACATGTCGATATATTTTTTTTTTTTGTGTTGGTAAATCATGCAATGCCTTCTCCCGCTCAAGGGCGGAACGGCAAGAGAGCGTGTCAGACTACTGACAGGGGAGCGTGGGAAACTACGCGCCGTTGACGTCTCGGGCTCGGTGCTTAACGGACGGGTGGACGGCGAGCTACCCATTGCTCGTTGTCCGTAAACCCGCGTCTACTGTGGCAGGAAATCGCCCTGCGACTCCCGACGCTGGGGGCAGGCGTCCACTGGGGCGTGAGAATTTCCGTTTCCTCACATTTGCGGCTATCTCCTTCGTTTGTACTGTTTTACTGATTTATAGAAGGAGGTACCGCTCTCATTTCCTCTCATTCCGGCTCATGGTCTGGCGAAAGAGGTCACCGCTGCCGATTGCTTCCACTAGGGAACGGCGGTGCTCTGCCGAAGCTTGTCTCATCTCCACCATACGCTCCACCATATCCTATGGGCAACCCACACAATGGTGACACCCCGGCGTTTCTTCCACCTGAATCCGAAACAGGAACTTTCCGAATACTTACAGCGTACACAGCTCAATACTACGTAATATTGCCTTTATCAAGAACTGTCTCTGGTACTTATCCATAGTATGGTACTTTTGATTCCGCAAGATTGTATTAGAGAGCAATTCTGTGCAAATTCAACTTTACAGTTTGGCAGAATTTATAAATAACGCTATGAAAGCAACTTTTGAATAAACAAAAATAAATTATCCCCACGTAATTATTATTACGATAATATTTTACAAAAGTTTGTAAGCCTAAACATAATAAAACATCCTTTAGACTAGTGTTTTCTATCTTTCGAATTACGTCAATCACAAAAGTCACGTCAGTGACAATATTTTCAAGTGATTTCACCCAAAATCGGTTATAACTTGGACAGAAAACTGTATTTTAAATTAATTTCTACAATACGTTTAACAGTCTGGCTTCGTGAAACAGAATGGCTTAAAATGGTGGACAGAAATTAAACTAGCAATAATGGAGACGCCATGCTATGGGGAACTGTTAACACACAGAAGGCTCATCCTGTACAGCTTTTCTGGTTCCATCTATATATATAAAAGCAAGTCGTGTTAGTTACACTATTTATAACTCAAGAATGGCTAAACCAATTTGGCTGAAAATTGGTGGGGAGATAGCTTAGAACCAGGAAACGGACATAGGATACTTTTTATCGAGTAGGGTAGAGTGGGGTAGAGTAGGTTAGAGTGGAGTAGAGTGAGGTAGAGTAGGTAAGAGTAGGGTAGAGTAGGGTAGAGTAGAGTAGCGTAGGGTAGAGTAGGGTAGAGTAGGGTAGAGTAGGGTAGAGTTGGGTAGAGTAGAATATAGTAGTCAGTTGACGGGAGCGAAGCCGCGGGCAAAAGCTAGTTTACTATAAAAACAATATGTACATTCACATGTTAGCGTAGTTGTCTAATGCTGGCATAATGATTGCGATAAAGTACAAAAAATCAACAAATAGTTTTATTTGACAAATAATAGCTGTTAGGTCTTATCAGAACACAAGTTAAAATCACATTGGGTACGCCATAATTGTGGCAGTAAGTGCTCGTTTTGAGGAGAGGCTGAAAAGATGTCACGGCGTCCTCTCTTCTGCATGACGCAGCTCCTCACCGGACATGGTAAGTTCGGGAGGTTCCTGCACCAGATTCATGAGAGAGAAACGCCCGGGTGTCACCACGGTGTGGACTGCCTGTAGGACACGGTGGAGCATACGGTGGAAGTGTACCCCGCTTGGACGGAGCACCGCCGTGTCCTCGTGGGGGCGATGTGCAGCAACGACCTCTCGCTTCGAGCCCTGGTTCAGGTCATGATCCAGAGCAAGGAGGAATGGCGGGTAGTCGCCTCCTTCTGCGAAGCATTACTGTTGTACACGTGAGAGAAAGGACTGCCTCACGCCCTAGCTGCCAGGACCCCAATCCCGATTTCCAGCTACCGTAGGCGCTGGCTTGCGAACGACCAGTAATGGGTAGCTCACCGTTCGGCTTGTCTGGTAACTGGCCGAACAGAGCTTGAGTCGTCGATGGCGCGTAGTGTTCCACGCGCGCCTCAAAATGATGTCAGCAAAATCGTAGGGGCCCCAGCAGAGCCGAAGCCTGCTGGGGCCATGGGTTATCTGAAAGGGAACCCCGGGATCTTAGAACGCAAGGCAAAGAAGGAATATAGGTGTAGGTTTTTAGTCAGTAAAAGTCTGCCACGCCCTCTCGCTCCGCGCTCTGCGAATCATTTGCAAGATTTGCTCTAAACAAACATATTATATACAAAAAAAAGTTTGTAAAAATGTACAAATAAGGTAAAATAATGATAAAACATAAATGTGATGAAACAACAGAACATTTCATTTTCAATTAAAATTAACTCGAGTTACTTCTATAGATAATTTAGTGGATACAAAGTGAGACTTCTCTCCTTTCTTTTTCTGTGCCACCATGGGGAAAGAGCGGAGAGTTAATTTCGGCCCCTTTTAGAATTTTTCTCTGGTTGTATTTTTTGTACAGATGGACGTAGTGTGGGCGTCTATGAAAGTTTAAATTAGCTGACAGTCTTCTCATTGTGTGCTGAGGTCTAGAATTGTCGAGATGAAAGGCTTGCTCTATGATTTATATGAGGGGTAGGTACCGATTTAGGGTTAGTTCATTATTTAAGTGGTCTGACAGTAATCGTTTTATCGATAAACCCATTTTGCAGATTACGATCATTTTTTTTGCTTTATATGTGGTCATCTAAATGGTGTTGTACAAAGTACTTTTGATTGTACGTTACTAACGCAAAACGAGTTTTTGGGAAATCTAGTGTTATCTTGATTTTTTCATTTTATTTATTTATCTTACATTTGTCTTTTCAGGTTTTTTTTTATTTTCAATGCGATCGATAAATGCGCTTATTAATACTAAAATCTACAATTAATTCTAAACAATGCATTTTTTGTGAATTCACCCTGAGTACCACAAAATTACTCCGTCTCATCAACATTAATTATACGATAAAAATTAACGTAAGACTCAATCTGTACAATCATCATCATCATTTCAGCCGATAAAGTCTACTGCTGGACATAGGCCTCCCCCAAATGTCACCACAATGAACGGTCCTGTGCGTCTCGCATATATCGGATTCCCGCAACCTTCACCAGGTCATCGGTTCACCTTGTAGCATAGCATAGCATAGTCGGCCTTATAATGTTCCCACTGTTGGGACTCAGACCTCCACTCTAGGAGAGGTAATGGGCCGTAATCCACCACGCGGGCCCAGTGCTGGTTGGTGATGTCACATGTCTTCGAATTTTTGGGTCTCGGCACATGCCGGTTTCCTCACGGTGTTTTCCTTCACCGTTTTGAGAGCAGTGATGATGAAATAAATTACACAAAGTAATGCACCTGGCTGGGTTTGAACCCGCAACCTACAACTCGTAAGTCGGGGCCGTTACCACTCGGCCACCACTGCTCCCCCCACCTTGTAGGGAGCCTTGCAACTCTGCGTCTTCCGGTACGTGGTCGCCACTCCAGAACCTTTTAGCCCCAACGGCCATCTGTTCTGTGAGCAATGTGCCCTGCCCATTGCCACTTAAGTTTGGCGATTCCTCACGCTATGTGGGCAACCTTGTACAATAATAAATAAAAATCA
This sequence comes from Mythimna vitellina, assembly GCA_949316375.1. Classification (NCBI taxonomy): domain Eukaryota; kingdom Metazoa; phylum Arthropoda; class Insecta; order Lepidoptera; family Noctuidae; genus Mythimna; species Mythimna vitellina. Next base: position 4,812,219 of record OX438689.1, on the reverse strand, counting down.
CAAATAAAGCACTTATTACCACAACACACATTACAATTTTCCCTGTTTAACGATACCAAAATCTTCCAATTCCTATTACAAAAATCTATTTAAAATTCATCACAAACACGAAAAAAGTTCTACAGACAAATAACAAAACGATCCAATCAACGATATACATTCCAAGCGACTCGCAATCAGACACTTACTCCGCGTACAACAGGAAATGGAAGTTTTGAAAGAAATCAAGTAGTCTGCCAACTTCCCACTTTAGCGCTAACAAGAAAACTATTAGCAATTATCAGTTGCCGGGCGTTTCAATCAATTTACAAGTCGAAAACAAGGCGCTTCAGTAAATACCAGGACAACACTGCATTTGCACGATACAAAACCTTAAGTGACTTTACATAAAGCTCCATTTTCCATGACTCTGTGTCTGGAGTAAGTTTGCCACAACAACGATATGGTTAAAGACGTGACAGGCCAGCAATTTCATCCTTTTGTGTGTTCCGTTTGATTCTAAAATTGGAATTATGAGGTTGGCACTACATGCTTCCACCTTGCACCTACTATTTTTTTCATCGTGGTTGTCAAATGCCTAGATGTGGACGGGAGCAATTGAAAATGGTTTTACGTAATTTTGAATTAGGTTCGTTTTAAGTCAGGACATGGTAAGTTCGGGAAGTTCCTACACGGAATTCGTGCGGTAGAAACGCCTGGGTGCCGCCGTTGTGTGGACCGTCCGGAGGACACGGTAGAGCATACAGTGGAAGTGTGCCCCGCCTGGCCAGAGCACCGCCGTGTCCTCGTGGGGGCGATCGGCGACAGTGATCTCTCGCGCCGGGCATTGCTACAGGCCATGGTCCGGAGTGAGGAGGAGTGGCAGGCGGTCGCCTCCTTCTGCGAATCAGTAATGCTAGCAAAGGAGGCACCGATCGCGTGAGGAAACGGTCCTGACGCCTTAACCGCCGCCGTGATTCCGATCCCGATTTCCGGCCACTATAGGCGCGGGCTTGCGAACGGCGAGCAATAGGTAGCTCACCATCCGACCGTCCAGTAACCGTCCGGACCGAGCCCAAGTAGTCGACGGCGCGTAGTGTTCCACGCGCGCCAAGGAGATATCAGCAACCGTAGGGGCCCAGCAGGGTTGAAGCCTACTGGGGCCATGGGTGATGCGAAATAGATCCGGGGTATTGATCAGTAAAACCTGTGTGCCAAATAAACGTGTTTTCTTGGGGCTTCAAAGCAAATGACTAATTTTCTGAGGAAGAGTATTCTGAAATATATTCTGGCGCTCTAGTTGGAACGAAAGGGTGTGTGTCAAATTTTTACTGACTAAAACCCACCTAAGTTCCTTCAATTACCCTTTTGTATTCCAGAACCACTGTAATTCTTTCGATCAATTTTCTTTACAATGCCACAAAGGCAAAGAAGGAAGGCTAATTTGAAATTTTAATTGCTATTTCGCCAAGGTTGTAGATGAGGCTATAGAATTGATAACTGCAAACTTATAGCCAATTTATTGAAACATCGTTTGCTTTTCGATATCCCACAACAAAGGGCTTCTTCACAAAGGCTGTTTAATTGTATTAGAACTTAGAACCCTTTAAGGAACAAATACAAGTTTGTAAAGGCAATAGCTATATTAGAAAATAATCCTGTTCAGTAAGCAGAGGATAATGTTGATACAAATAAAATCGATGTGATGTGATGACATATGGTTCCGAAACGTGGTCGCTCACAATGGGCCTCATCAGAAGGCTCAAAGTCACTCAAAGGGCATTGGAAAGGGCTATGCTCAGAGTTTCCTTGCGTGATCGAATCAGAAATGAAGATATCCGCAGGAGAAGCAAGGTTGCCGAAATAGCACGAAGAATCGCCAAATTTAACTGGCAATAGGCAGGGGACATTGCTCGCAGAACAGATGGCCGTTGGGGCCGAAAGGTTCTGGAGTGGCGACCGCGTACCGGAAGACGCAGTGTTGGAAGGCCTTCTACAAGGTGGACCGATGACCTGGTGACGGTTGCGGGAGTTCGATAGATGCGAGACGCACAGGACCGGTCATTGTGGCGACATTTGGGGGAGGCCTATGTCCAACAGTGGACGTCTTTCGGCTGAAATGATGATGATGATGATGAATGAGGAATCTTAAGAATTGTATTTTTTTAGTGACAATTTATTATACGTGAACCATATCGTTATTCTTCTGAGGACATTAAGTATTTGGTGACATATCTAAATTAAAGTATAGTGATTACCGGTCGTAAGTACGTATACTCAAAATTTTAATTAAATAGACCAAAGTGACAGCTCCAATCGACGTTCTAATTTTAAAATGTTGTAATCGTGGAAGCGTAGTGTTGTAAAACGGCTCAACTTAGTCGATTTTGATTTATCGATTTACACCTTAACAGGAAAGGATTTTTCTTAACTAAAATTATTTATAAAATCGTATGGCTTATTATTCGCTACAGGTGTATATAAATAAAATGATTTTTAATAACGCAACAAAAAAAGCGTATCTTTTAAATAGTGCAAATATTAACTATTTTAATTTATTCGGTCCAGTAATAGATGGACTTGGCAATTGCATGAAAACGATAAATGTATCTCACAACTAGACTGTTTAGTCCGATTGCCAAGTCAATATATTTATTTAAAAACATAAAAGATTTGTAATATTGATATGGTCACTATAAGATGTTGTAAAAGGTCCCTTAAGTAGGGACTGAATAATTTAATCGACTTGGTATTACATGGATCTCACAACGTTAGAAGAACTGAGCTGCGTGTCTTGTTTTTTACGAGTTATGTTTTTGATGACATAAGCATGTACATGCATGATTGCATACATATTGGTACATAATGCTACTGATCAACACAAATTCAAACTATTAAATTTGGTCATTCAGGATACAACACTATTTTTATCCGATTTCAAAAAGGAGGAGGTACTATGTTCGGCTGAATGAATTTTTTTATGTATGTTCATTGATTTCTCTGTCAATTGTGAACCGATTTTGATTTTTTTTTTAATTGAAAAGTTATGCTTCCGAATTAATCCCCGAAAAATGTTGTTATGATCTGATCGTGAACTTCGAACAGAATTCCTCATAGGATCACAGCAGAACCGCCGTAATAAGTAAAATTACTTTGTTTATACGTGTTGTCGATGACTGACTGAAAGAAAAGGGGGAATATATCGAACTGATCTGATGATGAAGCCTGCAGTTAGGTATCGAAACTCAGTAATCTAACCGTGTTTGGGATTATTAGAATTGTCATGAGACGCACTCTGGCTATAAGGTATTTAAGTTTTGATGAGGGGCACTTTTTAATGGTGGTATTAAAAAGTATTATTGTACACTAAAAAGTGTACAATAAAAACATTTACAAAAAAAATAAAATACAACCGACTTCAATGTAAAAAATAACTTTACGTTACGTTTTGATAATAGTTTTGTCTTTTCGTTATTTAACACCGAGTTCCAAAATTAAAGTAATTTTGGTGCTTTTCAGTGTTTTTTTTACATTGAAGTCGGTTGTATTGTTTTTTGTAAAAAGTTTTTTCTACATTATGATAACGTTGTAACCCACCAACTGTCAAATTAGTCCATCTAATTAAACATTAAATTATAGATGCATAAGGTACAGGCCACATTCTTGTCTATGTTAAAAGGGTGGCACCCTCTGTACCCTTGAACACCAGATAAACACAGTAGGGTTGTATTAGTGTCCGGAGGCAGTTACTGTACAGCTATGTTCCATCAATTTAGGGTTTCGTCAGCCACATTAACTCCGATATTGGCTACAGCCACTCCCCTAATATTTACCTTGCTAACATTTCTAGCTGATGGTGCCCCGGTATTAGATTAGGCAACATGTCGGGAACCCTCGTGTTTTTCCTGTCGGTTGAGCTTCTGATTGGGCTGTCATGAACGATCGATGCCGGTGCGACTCCGTGACGAATGAGTGACGGAATGCTACGGGTGGTAACAGACGTGCGATTGGTATGTAGTTTCGAGGTTTTTTGTTTATGTTAGGTGGATATTTTTTGAAGAGGTTGTGAGTTTGAAATTGGAAAATTGTGGGACGAGCAGACGATTTTTTAATCTGGGGCACCACCATGATGAGTTAAAATGTCAAGCTTGTGAGTGAGCAAGAGGGATGGAGCTATACACCCTATATAGTTCCATTCCTTTAACAATTCAGTTTGGGTGGTCAAATGGATCGGGTTAAGATTTCAGTCAATACACCCAGTATTGACTGAAATAAGTAGAGATAATCTGTATTTTTAATCGACTTCAAAAAGGAGAAGGTTCTATGTTCGGCTGAATGTATGTTTTTATTTTTTTATGTATGTTCACCGATTTCTCGGACAATTGTGAACCGATATTGTATTTTTTTTTTATTAACAGGTTACGCATCCGATTCGGTACCATAGAAATATTGTTATGATTTGGTCATGAACTTCGAAGATATGGAACAGAACTCCTCATAGGATCACAGCAAATAACAAGTAAAATTGCTTGGTTTATACATATCCGACTTCCGAAATTAAAGTTATTTTGCACTTTTCAGTTTTTTTTTTTACTAGATGTAAATATAATAATTCAGTTGTACTTTTTTTGTAAAAAGTTTTTTTCATCGTTTTTATGAATTTTTGTTACTCCTTCACGTCCAAACACCTAACGAATTTGGATAGAATAAAGCATAGGTAGGGTAGACTATTTTTTTGAACAGCACATACAATATTTTTTTTATCCCAAGAATATTTTTAAATATGGAAAAGTTATTGAATAATAATATTATAATGTACAATATTTATTATATAAAATATTGTATAGACTACAAATAGTTGTTTTTTCGGGTGTGGATATCTTGTGAATGTAAGTTTATATATATGTGAACGCAGCCACAATACAAAAATAATTCCTAGTGTATTGTAACATTTTTAAATCACACTAATATTATAAACACAAAAGTTTGTGAGTATATGTTTGTTACTTCTTTACGTTCGAATGGTTGAATGAATTTCGATGAAGCTTGGTACACCGGTAACCCATGCCCTCGAATAGCACATAGGATACTTTTTATTAGTCCATGGTGGCCGAGTGGTAACGGCCCCAACTTAGGTCGCGGGTTCAAATCCAGCCAGGCGCATTACTTTGTGTAATTTTTTTCATCACCACTGTTCTCGAAACGGTGTAGGAAAACATCGTGATCAAACAGGCATGTTCTTGAACCTAAAATTTTAAGACACGTTACATTCACCAAACCGCACTGGGCCCGCGTAGTGGATTACGGCCCATTCCCTCACCAAGAGAGGAGGCCTGAGTCCCATCAGTGGGAACTAAACGAATACTTTCACTTGGGCAAAGCCGCTGGGAGCAGCCATAATGGTTCATCTACACTATCTACAAAAAATATAATAAAGAGGTTTTTTTATATGGGAAGTCATCTAATGACATCTCCCGCCCTTGAGTGGGACGGGAGGGTTTTGCTGAAATAATAGAATAGAATAGAATAAACTTTATTGTACACCAAAATAGTAACAAAAACTTTTTAGTGTTTTTGTTTACATTGATGTCGGTTGTATTTTTTTTTTGTAAAAAGTTTTTTATATTACACTTTTTAATAACTAAGTTCTTCATCAGGTCATAACAATATTTCTATGGAACCAACTTGGAAGCATGACTTTTTCAAAATCGATCTTCAATTGACTAAAAAATCGGCCGGGAAATACATACAGTCGAACATAGAATCTCCTACTTCTATATATAAATAAACCCTTATATCTCCTGGTCACGCTACAACTTAAGAATGGCTGAACCAATTAAAAATATCCTTTTTTGTTTTGTTCACCAGCATATAGAGTCGATTTAAAAGCAAAAATCAAAACATAATTAGGGTAGGGTAAGTAGGTAGGTAAGGTAAGTAGGTAGGGTAGGTAATTAAGTAACGTAGAGTTGGGTAAAGTAGAATAGAGTAGTCAGTTGACGGGAGTGAAGCGGCGGGCAAAAGCTAGTATAGCTTGGGCAATATATATATAATCTGGAGTATATATGCTGGAGTATGCATAAGATATAATCTGATGACGTAAGATACAATCAGCATACATAGGTCATTTGTTACCTGCAACCTAATGACATTTGACCTGATATTAATCAAGCTGGAACTAAACGTTGTTTGGCCGGATTACGAACTAAACGAATTTCTGCTGACGAAATTGAATTTTCTCATGAATGTTGAACATGAATATGTGATGTTGGAGCTTTCTTTGGATTAAATGGAGATTAGATTATGTGACTACCTAAAGAGGATGGGGTTGAAATCTCAAAATGTTTGTCATTGTTACGTTTTTTTTTTTTAATTAAGCTATATAATGCCCACCTATTTAAATTTGAACATAATATGATGGATAATATATTAATCTTAGACATAAATATTTTTGTAACAATTTAAGATTTGTTGTAATCTGAAAGTGTTTGTTGTTGTTAAAGTTTATTTTTAAAATTAAGCTAGAGAATGCAATGTTTTAATGTTATAATCAAAACGGTAGAATTTTTGTAAATTTTTGAAATATCTACTCGTACTTCATACTTTGCAGGCATTGTGTCTTTGCGCTTCTCTTCCTTTTGTATGCAGTCCCGAGAGTGACCGAGCTTTAGGTTCAGTAGTCCTTTTAAGTTATTATGACTATTTGTTATTGTGCTACTGTTTGTTTTTTTTTTAATAAAATAAAAAGCCCATAAACAAAAAAACAAAACGCAAACTGTCGCTTACATCGTTCAATTCCTAAAAAGGGCCGTTAATTATCACACAAATTTCTGTCTTTATAATATTATTATTTATATTGACTGGCCTGTTGGTCTAGTGGTGAGTGGCCATGACTGCTACGCCAGAGGTCGTGGGTTCGATTCCCACCCAGGACAAATGTTTGTGTGATCAACACAATCATTTGTTATGTGTGTGGGTGTAATTTATCTATAATATGTATGTATTTAGAAATATTTAAGTATGTTTATCAGTTGTCTAGTACTCATAACACAAGCTCTGTTTGGCTTGAGACTGGACGGCGTTGTGTAATAGTTGTGTGAATATTATATTATTATATTAATAATTTATTATTTGCAATCGTTTTGACAAAAACCGAAACGGATCCTTTTATTTTGAATTGCATATGCCTCTGCCATCGTTCTACAATCAAACGCCCGTCTGCCCAGTTCATTTTTCGTCATTTTCAACAGGGGATTCGATTCATACCCGGATATTGAGGAGTGACAGAATTTTGAAGGAATGGAAATCAAATTTTGGAGTTTAAGTTAGTCGATACATGTAATATAATAAGTGATTAGGAAATGACAAGCGTAATGTATTTGGGGGACCGCCTAGCGTAACTCTGTGGACCCTTTTTTTTGAGGAGGGAAATCATCTAATGACTTTTCTCACTCGAGGGTAGAACGAGAGGGCGTGTTAGACTTTTACAGATTAAAATCGACCTATGTTCCTTAATCTACACTTTGCATTCTAGAGCAACGGTAGCTCTTTCAAATGTTTTCACATTTTGTACCTTTTTAAATTTAGAATTAAATGCAATACACACGGGCACATAATAATAATCATATAATAAACTATAATTGGGAATATATATTCATTTTGTACATTACAGCATGTCGTACTTGTGCTTGACTGCTTTTTTTATTAATTTAGTTTTAATTATACATTCTGTAAGATATTTAACTTAATTTAAAATAGTTCTTTATTTATTACAGGTAAGAGTTTTAATTTTGTTTTTTTTTTCTTTCATTTAGTTCTTTTTTTATTTTTTTCAATGATTTTATTATCAATATTTGTACGCAGTCACGGCAAAATATAGCGCCCATGTATAATAAAACTAAGAGTCTTATATAAATACCTATGTTTCACAAATAAATATTCTGATTGTGATTCTGTAAAAATTGTGACACTGGGTTATAGATTTAAGTGAAGTTTTGTAATAATTTTAAGTGTTAAAAATTAATGGTAAGCCTAATAAATAAATACACTCTGCATAGAAAGAAAAGTAACAAATCGTTGTAGGAAAATTATATCAGAGTGATGGCCTCTTTTACAAACTCATCAATCAATGACAGACCCAAAAATATAAGGATAATATACAATTGTCAATCTTTTATCCTGTGTGGACACTTTAAGTACGACAGTCAGGAAACGACTGTTGGAGAAGCAGTTTAAAGTTCTAGGGTAGCCTGCAAAATTCAAATTTTCGAAAGTTCAATTAGCATCATCTGACAGTATGGTAACAAAAAATATACGGTGTCTTTGACATCGACGTACAAACGAATACCACGGATCCAGTACATGATACGGGATCCCTCAGTGGTAAAATTATTTCGTTTAGAATTATAACTGAGTTTAGCGTAGACTAGATTCAATTCATAGCGGTGAAACGAAAAATGAAGCTATAATCTCGATTAGATGCTCAAACTGAGTTTTGTTTGAAATAATCGCGATTAGTTTTATTGGCGAATTCCGTCCTTAGTGTGAGACTAACGTCTTTTTTAAAAGAAAGAAAAAAAAATTGATACGCTTGTGCTTGACCACTATTACGTCTGATGGTGCACTCTTGTTTTAAATACCCCCAGGTTGTAGCTAACAGGAAACACAGACTCTGGCAAGGTTTGAAGAGTTTAGACGGAGAATTGGAAAGGTCAGTATGAAGCAACTTCGATTTGATCATAATAATGACGATTTACCTAAACTAAGAAGTAGAATTGTTTGTCAGTTTGTAAAATGTCTATTTATATCTCTAGAAATACTAAATCCAAATGATAAAAAAATCTGATTAAATGCAGTATTATTGTTTTGAATAAATAAATTACACGGTAGAGACAGTCCATGGTACATGCAATTACAAAACTGCATTTGACGTGGTTTCCAGGAAATCTATAATTGAACCATTATTTAACAGACTATCATCCAATATATATTTGATGGAATTCACATTCGTTCCACGTCTGTCGTTCGCAGGTAGAGAGTTATTGAAACTAGCACAAACAGTGCCACCCAATTGTATCGCGTTCCCACATACATATTAATTTGGTTGACATATCAATATTAACAAGTAATGTCGAACAGTTGAATGTCGCGCTCGCTCGCGACTGGTCTTGACTTCTTAATGTAGCTCAAGTTAGGAGCTTTACTTGTAAGCTTGCAGGTGATTGGACGTATTATGAATCAATACTGATGTTAGGGATTATGAAGATTCTTTGGAGGTAGGCGGAACAGTGAGTATAGTCCCGCAAACCTCCGTTGAAAAGGGAGGATCCTCCGACCAGACGGGTGTTATGTCTAGTGGGCCGCTGCCCGATAGATGATTTCGGGCTGTTCTATATGCTCTAACCGCGCGGAGAACTTTGATTACGCGATGCAGGATTAGTTCTTATGTGCCGCCATAGATGTCGCTACAATTCTTATAGCAAGAAGTAAAAGGTCTGCTAAAATGTTCAAAGATCTATTAAATAATAATAAGTAAGTGCTTTGTTATTGTTTCAGGCCATATTACAATAATTTAATACTTCTGTCAAAGTACACAGCAGTTTCTTGGTAGATGTAGCTCCCTGATTAAATCAATTGTACTAAAATTATTCTGTTTCTACATACTATATTCAGTTGTTACGGATAGCCAGAGAAATCTGAGACTAGTCTTGCTAAAGGAAATTGTATTATTCAATTACGGGGTTACCAGAGATATTTGTAATACTTAACATGATTGAAAAGAGTGGCCATGGAGTTTCTTGTACATTCTTCTCTATAGATACCTACGCTTTAGAATGTGCAATTAGCATCATTTTCTGACTGACTGACTTTGACATGTCAAAAGTGCCTGTAAATGGTTTATTTGAAATGAAAAATGCTTGGAATCTTTTAAATCTTTGATTGAGGTCAGTTAAGCAATCGTTTTATGTAGAATGTTGGTATTCAGGTGCATTTGATTAGAGCGGAGGACGACCCTAAAGAAATTTTTTTTTTTTAAGTTGGGAAATTATCCAATGACTTCTCTCGCTCTAGGGCAGAGTGAGAGGGCGTGCCAGACTTTTACTGACTGAAACCACACCTATGTTCCTTCTTTTTCTTGCGTTCCAGGACCCTGGGTTTTCCTATCGGAAGCCAACCCATGGCCCCACTTGGCTTCGACCCTGCTGGGTAGCAAACCGTAGGGTTTGCTGACTGGTTTGGTCGGCGACTTGGGCTCGATCCCAACGGTTGCCGGGCGGCCGGACGGCAAGCTACCCTCTGGTCGTTGTCCGGAAACCCACACCTACGGTCGTTAGCAGTCGTGGTCGGGGTCCCGGCGGCTGTGGCGTGAGTCCGTTCGCTCACGTGTGCTGCGGCCTCCTTCGCTAGCATAGTAATGCTAGCAAGAAGAGAAGAAGGAGTACCTTCTTGGGGGGCGAACCCTAACATAGTAAGGAATAGACAGATTGATAGGCAAACTGAACTTAAAAAACTGAGCAAGAGCGAATCAGACTCGCGCTCTTAGAGTTTCGTATAAACTCACCTATGAAAATAGTTCCATTCCTGTATCTCTTGAAAGTTTTACCAAATCGCAAAAAAAATTTTTTTTTTTCGTATTTATTCCTATACCTATGCTCTACGAGCAATGGGTAGCTCGCCGTCCGATTGTCGGTAACCGTCCGGACCGAGCCCAAGTTGTCGAGCGTGTGTACTGTTCCACGTGCGCCTTAAGGAGATTTCAGCAAACCGTAGGGGCCCAACAAGTTCGAAGCCTAATGGGGCCAAGGGTCTGCTTCTGAAAGGAATACTCGGCCCTGGTACGAACAGGGGTGGGTTTTTTGTCAGTAAAAGTCTGACACACCCTCCCGCTTCGCCCAAGAGGGGAATGTCATTAGATGATTTTCCCGCCGAAAAAAAATACCTATGCTATAAGACCTTGCTTTATGCAAAATTTCAGGATTCTGGTTCAACGGGTTCCCTATGAATTTGATTCCCTTGAAAATGTCGAATTATACGTTTTTTGCGACATAAACGGCCGTACCTTTTTTTTCGTTAACTTAGAAATTTGATTTCTTCACAACTTCAAGAGACCGCAGACCTGAGTATATATGGTTTTAATTTCAACTCGATACCTCCTCGCGTTAGCCGGCGTAGCTGGTAAGGATTGTGGGAACCCGATAGATGCGAGACGCACAGGACCGTTCATTGTGGCAGCACTTGGAGGAGGCCTATGTTCTTCGTCCTACATCTTTCAGAAATAAAAGGTCTTGACAGACAGACCGATAGACGGATGGACGACAAAGTGATCCTAAAAGGGTTCCGTTTTTCCTTTAGAGGTACGGAACCCTAAAAATCGCCACCTCTCGTAAGTTAAGGTGTCCCAAGTTCGAGAGGTAGTACGCCTGGCGCAGGCGGCTTCAATAATTTTATGCATGAAATTTGCTTCACGCCGCGCGTATTTAGTTTAAACAGACAGGCGACGTGTGTTGGCTTTACTTCGCCGTTCGCCATTACTTTGCCTTTGATATTTGCACTCACATCTTGAGTTTTGCTTGCAACATGAAATTAATATGTTTGTTGTTTGTAAGCTGCGAAGGGAGGAAGATAAGACTTGTAATGAGGGTGTATTAGCACGCGTTCATGATACAACGGTTTTGGGTTGGGGGGCGTAACTTATGTGTGTGCGTACACCTACGGGATGGGTTGGGAATCCTTCTTAGCTGTTGCTACATTATCGGGATTCACGAACATTCGCGTTATCGCGACAAATATGGCCGAGTAGTCCGTCGAATCGTGAAGTATTCGGGCGACCACAAATGCTGGTCACGGGTACAGAAATACGATTGACAGCTAATGTAGACAAGAACATTCATCATCATCATCATCATTTCAGCCGAAAGAAGTCCACTGCTGGACATAGGCCTCCCCCAAGCGACGCCACAACGTCCGATCCTGTGCGTCTCGCATCCACCGCACTCCCGCGACTCTCACCAGGTCGTCGGTCCACCTTGTGGGAGGCCTTCCAACGCTGCGTTTTCCGGTGCGCGGTCGCCATTCTAGACCCTTTCGGCCCCATCGACCGTCCGTTCTACGAGCAATGTGCCCTGCCCACTGCCACTTTAGTTTGGCGATTCTTCGGGCTATGTCGGCGACCTTGGTTCTCCTGCGGATATCTTCATTTTTTATGCGATCACGCAAGGAAACTCCGAGCATAGCCCTTTCCATTGCCCTTTGGGTGACTGTAAGCCTTCAGCCTTCAGACAAGAACATTGTGTATACCCAAATACGATGTTTTTATCGCGACAACGTGACATGAATACCCTTGCGATAATGTAGCCACATCATAGGTTTTGCTGTAATAGATGGAGTTAAATCTGTGTTTCCTGAAAGCTATAAATTTCTCTAAGTTATAGTTATCAGGAAACAGATATTGAGTCAAGAGTGACAAGGTTACTTCCAGGCAAGCAAGCTCCATCGTCGACATCTTTTCGTTACTCGTCAGAAGAGATAGTGTTTAACCGCCAGCCTATCAATAATAATAAAGAAAAAAAAACATATGCGATGGCCTTTCCCTGCCGTAGAATTAGAACTTAATCATTCTGAAATACATAAAAGAGAAAAATGGTACCTGCCTATTTCTTTTAAAGACTCGGAATGTGCCTCAAACCGATTTTAGATCATTAAAATAATGCATTAAAAAATGCAAATTTAGTTTTAGGGTTCCGTACCCAAGGGATAAAAACTGGACCCTACTACTAAGATTCCACTGTCCATCTGTCTGTCACCAGGCTGTGTGTTTGTCACACAGTTTGCTACACAGTTGAAATTTTTACCGATGATGTATTTCTGTTGCCGCTATAACAACGAATGCTAAAAACGGAATAAAATAAAAAAGTTGTATAGATAATGGTATGGAACTCTTTGTGCGTGAATCTTGGTTTTACTTTCATCAAATAAACAAAATGTATTCCTTTTTTCAACAAGAATACAGAAGGATTAAGCGTGAGAGTAGAATAGAGTTATATCCTACTTTTCTCTCACATAACGGAATGCCCCTGAACGTGAGGCGTCTTTGAAATTTCACTCTCATTTCTCGTTCAATTTAAAAATCGAATGACAGTCTAAGAAGTCTCACTTTCAAAAAAAACATGCTGGGTTCTATCGTGTTAGGTTAAGTAAGAATCATCATATCACAGAATTTGGTCGTTGTTGGTAAATCTGTACAGCGAAATCTCACAGCTCCATTTTTTCGGGCAGTTTTTAATCTATTCTGAATAAAACTCCTTATAACTACGCTACATTAATCGCTGCGCGTGATCTTACATAATGATTTCACAGAACGCAGATTCTGCGCATCGTGGCGTGGGGTGGCAGTGATGCGCTGATTTATGTTATTTTTTTTTATTCTTGGTAGGTTCTCGCTTGACCACTATTTCACCTGATGGAAAGCCTAGCATAGTCGGCCTTATAATGTTCCCACTGTTGGTACTCAGGCCTTCTTTCTAGGAGAGGGAATGGGCCGTAATCTACCACGCGGGCCCAGTGCGGGTTGGTGGATGTCACATGACTTCAAATTTTTGGTTCTAGGACATGCCGGTTTCCTCACGATGTTTTCCTTCACCGTTTTGAGAGCAGTGGTGATGAAATAAATTACACAAAGTAATGCGCCTGGCTGGGTTTGAACTCGCGACCTGCAACTTGTAAGTCGGGGCCGTTACCACTCGGCCACCATTGCTCCCATGGAAAGCCTGGTGGAAGATAATTATTTTTATTTTTTTCTTTCATCAGCTCTCTTGGTTTTTCCCAACTAGCTTGGGGTCGGCTTCCAGTCTAACCAGGTGCGGCTGAATACCCGTGATTTATATGGAGCAACCGCCTATCAGACCTGCACAACTCAGTTACAATACGATACTCCTTCAATAGACTGTTGTTCAGACTTTCTGGTGTTTGATTCATTCAAAGATTTACGAACCAACTGCTTTACGTGCTTTTCGGGGCACAGGGTGTCAGTAGGGTAAACTTAAAAAAAATTAGAAAAGTACACAGATATGATATGAAAAATTCGCATTGGTGCTTGTCCGGTTTCGGATCCATGGGGTTGTCTCATGCATGACTGGAGACTGCCCTAACCACTGGATAATCACGATACTTTATTGGTTCTTTGCTTTCATAAAAAATTACGTTTTTGGGTGCCTCGATTAGTTTACAAGAAAAAAAAAATTGTTCCATCATCGTCATCCTGTTATTTTTTCTGTATTAATTTAAATATATTTTTTCAAATTAATTTACTGTTTGTTTATTTACAATTAAAAGACAATTTACTAAAACAAATTATATACCTATTAGAGAAATATAAGTATTATTTAAAAGTTAATCTTAACTATCACTCGACATGTTTTGATATTTGAAAAAAAAAAAAAAAAATTAATTAAGATCTATAGTTTTATATAAGTTTTATTTTCTGCAACGCTCTTGCGTTTTTATTACTTTATTTGGAGACTTGTCAGTAGCTAGATTTTTTTATTGTCACTGGCCTGTTTGATTTTTAAATAAACTTATTTCTTGCACGAACATATTGTTTTTTACGAACAATAATTCATATATTGTTTTTTATTTTTTATTTCAAACCAAATTGACGTTCCAAATTCAAGACTCATTATTCCCTAGTGATCGCCCTTACTATATTATCTCCCTAGGGACAGAATGACTTGCTTTAAGTGATAGTTGTATAACATATGAAAAGCTATTTTCGAGCAAGTGGTAAACCACTTGCTCGAAATAAATAAATTTAAAATGCTCTCTTTGTCTTTTTAACATATCTACTTGTCGTAATTCCAATAGTTACATAATTCAAAAATCCAAAAAGATAACCCAGTTATATCATTATTTACACTAAAGATAACTTTTCTTCGTGATCATAAAATAATCTATTTCACAGTTAAACTCAGTAACATTTTTTTTCGATTCGCTGATCAATCGGGAAATCAAGTGGCGAGTTCAAGAACTTCATAATGCTGAAATTTTTCTATAATCTAAGCGGAAATGGAAAAGCTCGTGCGAAATGACTTTATGTTCAAACGGATTGAGGACACAAACTAAGATTTCTTGTGAAGTACTCGTAGAACTGCTACCTAGTCGAGGAAACGCAAAAACGAGAGATTTTATGATTGAATTTCTTAGGGTTGTCAATATACCGTGAGATTTACATTATGTTTCCAATGACAGATTTTTGCTATGACTTTACAGGCTTGCTCTGTGTGAGTAAAGACTGAGCAGACACTTCTGCTCAAAGTCTTTTGTTAGTAAATCGAAGTCAAGTTGAAAATATCTTTAATATGTTTCGGGACCCTTAGGTCCTAGACCTTTGGAATGCGTACGAGGGACTGAAGCCAATGAGTGCTTTCAAGAAAATTCACACCACCTGTTGGCGGGCTTGCGGACAGCGAGCAATAGGTAGCTTGCCGTCCGACCGTCCGGTAACCGTCCAAACCGAGCCCAAGTCGTCGACGCCACGTAGTGTTCGACGCGTGCCTTAAGGAGATGTCAGTAAGCGTAGGGGCGCAGCAGGGTCGATTTTAATAAAAAACCCTTATTAGAATTTATCTTGTCATCATCTTCATGTGAATAAAACATCAATTTACTAATGTAAATAACGTACTAAAGTAAAATTAATGAAAGCTCTATGCTGTGTACCTCATCTGACCACTGTTGGTCATTATGTCAATCATTTTTCATCATCGTGACTGACTTCGCCACCACAGCACTCCAATGAGGCACGGCCTTTATATTATAAATGCAAAAGTTTGTAGGTATGTGTCATCACTCTATCATGCTCAAACCCGTAAGCAAAATCCGTTCAGATTTGAATTAAATTTAGGTAATGGACAGATCTTGTTTAGAAATATGTGTATAGATTTTATCCACTCTCTCACCCACTCATTGACTTGGAATAATTGTGTACTTGTATTTGGGTGAAGCCGCTGGCAGAAGCTAGTAGTTTTATACACGTGTCTGGAACCTCTGATTATATAATAAAAAAACTGGGCAAGTGCGAGTCGGAGTCGCGCCCTGAGAATAACGTACAAACTTACATCAGTAAACAGTTCAATTCCCGAATGGAGTTACGAAGATTTTTCCGAATTGTAAAAAAAGTTTATTTTTTGTGAAGTAACTACAAATTTACAGTTTTCAGATTTATTCCTATATCTGTATTATAAGACCTTGCTTTATGCCAAAATTCAGGATTCTGGGTCATCGGGAAGTACCCTATGAATTTTGATTTCTTTGAGAGTATTGAAATGTACGTCTTTTGCAACATACACGGCCATATCTTTTTGTCAGTTAACTTAGAAATCTGATTTTTTTACAGCTTTAAGAGACAGCAGACTTGAGCATATGGTTTTAATTTAAACTCGATACTTCCACGCGTTCCCGAAATAAAGGGCCTTGATAGACAGACGGACGGACAACAAAATGATCCTATAAGGGTCCCGTTTTTTTCTATTGAGGTACCCTAAAAAAAGAAGTTAAACAAAGATTGAACTCTATGTCTACATGAGTTTATCTACGTGTTAAAACTCAGATTTTTCTAACGTCCCTCGGGAACCATTTGCGCGTTACATTTTAAAAGAATCTGCATTTAAAATTCCAGTGAAACCCATTAATTCTTTTTCAAACGTAACTGTTTTCTGATGCTCCGAGCTTGTTCACTATTTGAGCGTTTAATTATCAAAAGTCTTTACGTCTTAATTTGTTAAAATAAACCTTTTTTTTGTGCTAGTTTTCTTAATATTATTTTATGTATTTAGGAATAATTACCCCACTGCTGGGCTACAAGCTCTCTCGAGTCCATAAAGTAACTTTTCGCGCCAACTCGAGTCAAACCCAATGGAAATCGTTCAATACTGTTGCCAGTTTTTTTTTTAATCAGCCTCAGCGGCCCCATACATTTTTTGGCACCTATTGTGTAAAGAACTTTACCTAGCAAACGATGTCTCGCCCAATACCATTTGAGCTTGCTAATAGGTATCATTTTTAGAGGTCCGTACCTCAAAAGAAAAAGCGGAAACCTTATTGGATTACTTTGTCGTCTGTCTGTCTGTCCGTCTGTCTGTCAAGACCCTTTATCTCGGGAATGCGTGAAGGTATCGAGTTGAAATTAAAACCATATACATACGTGTCCATATACATGATCTGCAGTCCTCTGAAACTGTGAAAAAATTAAACTTCTAAGTTAACGAATAAAAAGATACGGCCGTTTATGTCTCAAAAAACGTATATTTCGATATTCTCAAAGGAATCAAAATTCATAGGGTACTTCCTGTTGACCCAGAATCTTGAAGTTTGGCATAAAGCAAAATTTTTAGCACAGGTATAGAAATAAAACTGAAAAAAAGTAAAAAAAAACAGTAAATTTGTAGTCACCTACGTCACAAAAAAAATCTTCGAGATTCCATTTGAGAATTGTAGTTTGTACGGAACCCTCAGTGCACGAGTCCGACTCGCACTTGCCCAGTTTTTTTTTTTTGGTTGATTGGCTTGCTTTTGACCAATATCTCACCTGATGGTAAGCTTTGATGTGTTCGGCGATGGAGCTCGCTTGTCTAGAAGTAACCTACTCACTCTTGACTTAAAGCCATTTGGTTGTCCAGGCTGCGACAGGGAAATTCAGGTGAGGCACACACTATGTTATTTATGTTTTTAATGACTGTTACTCTATTTTATTTCTGTTGTGTATACCTAGTGAGAGCAGTGGTGGCCGAGTTGTAACGGCCCCGACTTACGAATTGGAGGTCACGGGTTCAAACCCAGCCAGGCGCATTACTTTGTATAATTTATTTCATTACCACTGCTCTCGAAAAGGCGAAGGAAAACATCGTGAGGAAACCGACAAGTCCTAGAACCAAAAATTCGAACACATGTGACATCCACCAACCCGCGCTGGGCCTGCGTGGTGGATGACGGCCCATTCCCTCTCCTAGAGAGGAGGCCTAAGTCCCAGCAGTGGGAACATTATAAGGCTGAATATGCTATGCTATGCTATACCTGGTGACTGTCGCCAAATAAATATCTCCTTTCTTTCTTCCTCTTCAGATTCAAAAAAGAGAATTCAAAAATATTCTAAATAATATTATGCTTGTTTAAGCACGCTTCACTGCAAGATTGAATAAACTAATCAAGGATATAACAAGCACACGACCATAGGTTATTCCCCTTTGCTAAAGCTGGCTCTTCAAAGTGAGACACCCGCGGGGCCGCGGCTTGTACATGCAAATATGTCATTAGCATCCATATGTTACTTTGTGAACTTCTGACGTGACGTACATGGTATGTATACATGTATGGGAGACCAATTTGTGTTACTATGAGGACATTGATTAAAGATGCTTGGTTGAAAGAGAAGGAAGTACTTCTAGATGCTTATCTACGCTTACCCTGCGATGACAGAGGTTTTTTTAAGATGGGGAATCATCTAATGATTTTTCTCGCTGTAAGGCGGTGCGAGAGGCCGTTTCAGACTTTTACTGACTATCTATCCATTTAGGTATGGTTTCCGCACTTAGTCCTATGTGGACCATTGTAAGTGGACCATGGCGACCATAACCTTAGGTGGGCTCATTCCAACCAGCCCACCTCTCTCCAAAAACCGATTAGGCCTCTTAGGTTTTTCAGGGCATCAGTAAGGGAGTTCGGGGATCCTAAGGTTCGTGTACGTATTTCAGTTACGCCTGTGCAGTCTAGAAGCACATGTGCAATTGTCTCCTCCCCCTCCAAACATGCTCTGCACAGGGGACTGTGATGCCTATTGTGTGGAGGTGCTTATTCAGCGTGCAGTGTCCGGTGATGGTCCCCTTCACCAGGCGCAGGCCGCCTCTGTCCAGTCTTATGAGTTATTTGGTGAGGGCTTTATGGAGATGTGGCAGGGTCTCCTTGGCCTGCCTGCATCCTGGTGTCGAGCAACACCAGCGCTCTGACTAAAACCACACCTATGTTTCTTCTTTGTTTTCTGCGTTCCAGGACCATGGGTTTCCTTTTTGGAAATAAACCACAAATGGGCTTAATAGGGCCTCTACGGTTTTGCTGACATCTCTTTGAAGTTCGCGTGGAACACTGCGCTTTGTCCACGACTTGGGTTTGATCCGGACGATTACCGGACAGCCAGACGGTGAGCTACCTATTGCTTGTCATACCGTGGCGTGCCTCACGCGTGCGGCCATCAACTTCGTTAACTGTGGTATGGTTTGTAGTTTTAGCTAATTCCAGTATCTACATCCTCTTGTAATTACTCATAATCCTTTACACACAGAACACAATCCATCAACATACCTACATGCATAAATATAATTACGTAACGTGTGATCATTGAGCTGTCATCAACTAGCTATCTAATTACACTGCAGCTTCTATATAGATCACACGGACACTGCCCTTTGATTCAAAGCTGGTAATACTCGTCTCAGGACATATCATGGCTCGATTAATCGTGGTGGCTACTCGGATGCGAAGAGCAACTGAAGGAACGTAGCTTTTTTTATTATTATTGGGTGGGAAAATCATCTTACGACAAATCCCGCTCTTGGGCGGAGCGAAAAATAGTGTCAGACTTTTACTGACTAAAAACCCACTCCTGTTCCTTCGTTGCCTTCGTCCCAGGGCCCCTACGATTTGCTGACATCTCCTTGAGGCGCGCGTGGAACGGTACGCGCCGTCGACGACTTGGGCTCGGTCCGGACGGTTACCGGACGGTCGGACGGCGAGCCACCCATTGCTCCGCAAGCCCGCACCTACGGTGGCCGGAAATCGGGATCGGAATCCCGGCGGCGGTTGGAGCGTAAGGACCGTTGCCTCACGCGATCGGCCGCCTCCTTTGCTAGCATTACTGCTTCGCAGAAGGAGGCGACCGCCTGCCACTCCTCCTCGCTTCGGACCATGGCCTGAACCAAAGATCGGCGCGAGAGATCGCCGCCGCCGATTGCCCCCACAAGGACACGGCATTGCTCTGCCCAGGCGGGGCACACCTCCACCGTGTGCTCCAGAAGGAACGTAGCTGTGGTTTTAGTCATTAAAAGTCTGACACTCTGCCACAAAATGGGAGAAGTCAGTTGCAGAACAACAGAATTATTCCAATTTCAGCCAATTTATAGAAGTGTCAAAAAAAATGTGAAACCACAACCTGAAGCGTCGAACAATACCTCTTATTTGATTCCCAAACGTTATTTTATATTCTATTCATAGCTACTTGTCTGTAAGTCATATTTCTTCGAGGGAATTTCCCCTCATTCCCAAGGCAGATATCAAATATCGTGTTTCCGTACTCACGTGTTATAGATTAGAAGCCTGAGATGTAACTGACATGAGTCTTCGATTGGTATTTCCATGGCTTGGTTACTGAAAATCCTTTTTTTTTGGCATTTTATGCTTAAAAATATACTTTTTTCTGCCAGTAACTTCACCTTCGTGAACCCATGTGAACATACTCCCTGGATAAAATTATTTTATTTCATATTTCAGGATATGATCTACAAATGTGTAAAAGAGTCATCATCTCAGTCGAAAGACGTCCACTGTTGGACATAGGCCTCTGCCAAGTGTCGCCGCGTGAACGGTCCTATGCGTTTTGCGTCCATAGGATTCCCGCAACCCTTACCAGGTCGTCGGTTTACCTTGTAGGAGGTCTTCCAACGCTACGTCTTCCGGTACATGGTCGCCATTCTAGAAACTTTCGGCCCCAACGGCCATCCATTCTGCGAGCGATGTGCCCTGCCCATTGCCATTTAAGTTATGTGATTCTTCGTGCTATGTCGATAACCGTGCGGGGAGCACGAACGATCTACTTTCTGCCAGTGATCTTACCCGCGTGAAAGCGAAAATTATCCGAACAAAGGAAAATAACCACCATTCAAGCATGCTTATAAAACTCAAAGAGTTCCCTCGATTTCGCCAGGGTTCCATCATCAGATCCAGACCTGACAACTATATTATAGGACCACTTAAAAATTATACCCTTTTACCAAAAAAGTCTTAATTTGAGAACCTCCTCCCTTTTTGAAGTCGGGAAAAAAAACTGAAAGCAATTTGATGATGAAGTGCATTACCTTCTAACATTTTTCCCAGGTACTAGTGTACCAAATACGGCTCACCTCATACCAGCTAACTTAAACCTTATTACGTAAATATAAGGTTCATGTTAGCTGGTATACCGAATTCGGTACACTGGTGCCTGAGAGGTTAAATGTTTGTTTCCGCATGTTTAAGTGAAATCTCCGAAGTGAACATTTAGTTGCAACTGCATCAATTTAAATTGTGAAAACACCTCCTAACTAAATCAATGTCTCTTATTTGTTTTTATTTTTAAGGTATGCGCCATGTTTGATGTGAATAAACTCTTTTTCTTTCTTATTATGGTATAACCTAACTGTTTTGGGACACTACTACACTATCATAAAATATATTAATGCTGCACAAAAATTCATCATCATATCATAATCAGCCTTTTTTAATGTTCCCACTGTTGGGACTCAGGCCTCGCTAGGAGAGGGGCCGTAATCCACCACGCGGGCCCAGTGCGGGTTGGTGGATGTCACATGTCTTCGAGTTCTTGGTTCTAGGACATGCCGGTTTCCTCACGATGTTTTCCTTCACCGTTTTGAGACATAAAAATTAATTACATTAAATTAATTAATTAACGAGAGGGAGAGGGAGGCCAAAGAAAAGATGGATGGATTGTGTGAACAGTGATATGAAAGAAAAGAAAGTTAGTGATAGTATGACGGTTGACAGGATAGAATGGAAGAAAAAAACGTGTTGCGCCGACCCCAAATAAGATGGGACAAGGGCAGGAAGATGATGATAAAATTAATTAATTACATTTTTTTTTACTTTTTAAAAGACTATTTCTGTTTCTGGAAATTTTTGACTTTGACAGAGAGTTATTGGTACAGCGCCGTAGAAATTGTAATAAATTACTGTAAAAAAATATCATAAACAAATACCTATTTTTTTTTTTATTGCGTGGTAAAATCATCCTTATGACATCCACGCTCTTGGGCGGAACGGGAGATAGTGTCAGACTCTTACTGACTAAAAACCCACTCCTGTTCCTTCGTTGCCTTCGTCCCAGGGCCCCGGGTTCCACTTTCACACTACCCGTGGAACAAAAACCCTATCAGTAAATAACGACCAACAACACAATGTTTTAAGACAACCAATATTATCCTGTCCGTTGTTGCATACTAATACGATCTGAGCATAATAACCTCGTGCTTAATATTCGTAGTTTGGGATAATTCATAAACGTTATCGGTGTAGTGTTGGGAAGATGAATGTGCTGGTGTGTGATGGATGGTAGCGTTTTGTTGCTATGTTATTACACTAGGTTTTAATATGGATGTCTGGTTATAGGTGCCAAGCTATATGAAATATGAGTAGGTTTATTTTTTATTTTTATTGGGTGGGAAAATCATCTTATGACATATCCCGCTCTTGGGCGGAGCGGGAGATAGTAACAGACCTTTAGAGACTAAAAACCCACTCCTGTTTCTTCGTTGCCTTCGCCCCAGGGCTCCGGGTTTCGCTTTCACACTACCCGTGGCCCCAGCAGGCTTCGACCCTGCTGGGCCCCTACGATTTGCAAATATGAGTAGGTACGTATACGTATTTATAAACGCACAAAAATCCTTGCTGTTTTTGTAGTTTTTTTTTTCCGACTGCAAGAAGGGTTATTTTCGTTAAAGCTCGATAAACTTCTCCTATCTAACCGCCCCACCCGCCTCCCCTTCGCCGTCTTACTAATCAATATAATAAGTTCTGTTAAGACATCGACTTCTTTTTTGTTTCTGTTCGAAAATTTAAATAGCTTATTTATAAACAAATTTAAACTAGTTCGTTTCATATTTGCACATTCTCTCTCTCTCTCCATCTTTTTCTCTTACTTGCAGCCCTATGTTTATGATTACTATTAACTAATTTTCTGTTTTAACAGCTAAGAATAGCGCATTGTTAAATATAACTCTCAGTACGTTGTGGAAAATGTCGTGCATTAATACCTTCTGCGTATTTATAACTTAGTAAAAGATTTTAATGTTTATCTGTGATTTTTACCGAATAAAATAAAATAAAATAGAACTAAGATGAAAGAAGGAAAGAAAAACGTTTATTTTTGACATAAACCTGTGTTGGTCTATTCTGTCCCACTTCTGGGAAAAGGCTTCACTCCACACATCACCGGCCCTTGCTTACTCTTTCAAGTTCTGGCAAAATCGGTTTAATTCGCCTCGCCATCTCCTTCTTGGCATAAAACACAAAAACTTACTAAAACTTAATAACACCAAAAAAATAATACCTGTGCTATCTAGCTAGTTTTAGTTGGCCATATCATGAAGTGTCCTCTCCTAGAGAGGAGGCCTGAGTCCCAACAGTGGGAACATTATAAGGCCGACTATGATATGCTATGTTTGCTATCATGAAGTGATCAATTTATATGATCTGGCCACGACACATATATTCTTTAAACTTGTACCACAAACGAATAACCATATTGTATTAGCATGATTGCTTCAGTTATTAGCATTTATTTAGGTTCGCCTCGTTACTGAGCGTACGTTCCTACGTTTCTTGAATATTCTATTGACGTAAACCATCGTAGGTATATGAAAACTTGTGAGAGTTTGAAATATAGATGAAGAAAACTGCACTGATCCAAATACCGGCACGGATCTTGAGCGCTGACTTCTACAGTTCTACTTGCGCAGAAGCACGCAGAAGTAAAAAATCGGATCTCTTTAGTGGTATGAAAGAGATGCGGGGACAGGGATTGTAATTCTTGTACAGTGATTGGTTCTCCGATGTGTACGATAAACGATAAAACGATCCCCCGATCCCGAGCGCTCAAGATTCGTGCCGCTATCTGTACCTCGTGTGAGTTATTTTTGTTTAATTCATGATGAAAAAGAAAACCATTTTACAAAAAAAAAAAAAAACCAGGCAAGTGCGAGTCGTCCTCGCGGACTGAGGGTTCCTAACAAACTAACGTATGTAAACAGTTCAGTTTCCGAATCGAGTCTAAAAGATTTTTACGAAACGCATAAAAATTCTTTTTTGTGACGTAACTACAAATTGACAGTTTACAGATTTTTTTCTATACTTATGCTATGAGACCTTGCTTCATACCAAATTTCAGGATTCTAGTACCCTAGGAATTTGATTCCAAAATATACATTTTTAGCAACATAAACGACCGTATCTTTTTTTCGGTTAAAAGTTTGATTTTTTTCGCAGCTTCAAAGGACTGCAGACTTGAGAATATGGTCTTAATTTCAACTCGATATCTCCATGCGTTCCCGGGATAAAGGGTCTTGACAAACGGACGGACGGACAAGAAAGTGATCCTATAAGGGTTCAGTTTTTCTGTTGTGATACACTTATAAGCAGAGTGCCTATTTCTCATGACAATTCCAATCAATCCAAACACTGCTAGGATACATTATTTTATTATGAAGTTCCCGTGTCTACTTTCCACCATCCGGCTCCATCATCAGATCAGTTCAATAGTACCTTGTAGCCAAAGTGCTTCTCATGATAATACTAATAAGTCCAAGCACGGCTCCTAGCCGTACATTGATTAATTACGGAGTTCCAGTGCCTGACTTTCGGCTCCATCATCATTATCAGGTCACTTCGATGATACCATTTTCAACATAACTATTTAGAACCATTTATTTATTTTTAATGTCATAGTCGCTTAACTATCTTCATTGTGATGTATATGTGAGTATTGAGATCCATTGGCCATTTCTGGTTTTCCTGATTAGTTCCACTTCATGAAATCTTTTTGACTGTAAATGCTTAAGTTCTCGATGAAAATACCAAAATCACTATATGTATAGTTGCTTATAATATTTGAGGAGTTCCCTCGATCCCTTATGGATCTCATCATCACAACTGGATTTTGAAAAAAATGGGGCCAATCTGGAAGCATATCCCTTAAAGGGAATAATTTTGCAAATCGGTCCATAAACGATGAGGTTCTAAGGTAACAGACCTACAAAAAATAACCTCCTCCTTTTTTTGAAGTCGGTTAAATCAGATAGCATATTTTACACAAGACAATAATGATCATCTTTCTGCCTTTGTCCCATATTATTTGGGGTCGGCGCCACATTTTTTTTCTAACTCCCTTTTCTTTCATATCACTCCTCACACAATCCATCAATCATTTCTTTGGCCTCCCTCTCCCTCTCCATCCATCCCTGTATATAACATTTCTGTATATTTGTTCATATACACATGGCAACAATTATTATAGTAACTTAAATAAAAAAAACTTAATTGTATGTCTGACGGCTACGATAAATGGGTGCAGTTCAGCAAAATGTCAGATAATGTAGCAATTGCCTGACATTGGCTTTTAACTGAACCTTGTTTTGAGTGTTTCTGTTTTGTGGAGTTAGTTATCTTTAATAATGTCGAACATATACTTATTTAAAAGGAAAATAGTAATTTTAGGTCTCAAAGCTGCGCCAAATAGGCCTCCCCCAATTGTCACCACAACGACCGGTCCTGTGGTTCTCGCATCTGTCAGATTCCCTCGACCCTAATCGATCCACCTTGTGGGAAACCTTCCATTGCTGTATCTTCCGATACGCGGTCGCCATTTCAGAAACTTTCCGCTCCATCGGCTATCTGTTCTGCGAGCAATGTGTCCTACCGCTCCCATTTAAATTTGGCAATTCTTTGGATTGTAGCGACATCTATGGCGCCACATATGAACTAAACAACGAAATTCTGCATCGCGCCATTTAAGTTCTCCGCGCGATTTGAACGTATACAACAATCCGAAATCATATCTCGGGCAGTTGCCCACACCAGACATAACACCCGTCTGAGCGGAGGATCCTGATCCATGTGGGATTTTACATCCTGCTCTGTATACCTCCAAAAGGTTAAAAAAAACAATACAACTTATTTTAATTAATGACGATAATATAAAATCAAACGAGAACATTGAATAAACTATTATCACAGTTAATACGAAAGTTCTAAAGGTATCTGGACAAATCACTTACCCGAATATTTCCTTTCCTAAAACTCCATTTTTCCTAAGGTAAGGATCGCAGGAGCCGATAAGAGGGCCTGACTGACGGTAATACTTCTAATTCTATAGAATATTCCTCTTTCAATATTTTTTCGACCATAAGGTTCGGGTTATCTGATTGGGTCTTTATATTGAAAGGCATAGGTGAGTTTGAGGGCGTATTCGGCAGGTTGTACCTGGGTTTATAGGTAATAATGTTTATATTGTTTAAGAGTTCCGAGCTTTGCGAATAGAAGGTTTTCAAGCATCTACATATCTACAATGTATCCTTATATGATAGGTTAGGTTTTTTTTTTTTTATTGGGTGTGAAAATCATCCTAATGACATCCCCGCTCTTGGGCGGAGCGGGAGATAGTGTCAGACTCTGAGGGAGATAGTTACTGACTAAAAACCCACACCTGTTCCTTCGTTGCCTTCGTCCCAGGGCCCCGGGTTCCGCTTTCACACTACCCGTGGCCCCAGTAGGCTTCGACCCTGCTGGGCCCCTACGATTTGCTGACATCTCCTTGAGGCGCGCGTGGAACAGTACGCGCCGTCGACGACTTGGGCTCGGTCCGGACGGTTACCGGACGGTCAGACGGCGAGCCACCCATTGCTCGCCGTCTGCAAGCCCGCGCCTACGGTGACCGGAAATCGGGATCGGAATCCCGGCGGCGGTTGGAGCGTAAGGACCGTTGCCTCACGCGATCGGCCGCCTCCTTAGCTAGCATTACTGCTTCGCAGAAGGAGGCGACCGCCTGCCACTCCTCCTCGCTCCGGAGCATGGCCTGAACCAAGGCCCGGCGCGAGAGATCGCCGCCGCCGATTGCCCCCACGAGGACATGGCGTTGCTCTGCCCAAGCGGGGCACACCTCCACCGTGTGCTCTACCGTGTCCTCCGGGTGGGCCACACAGTGGCGACACCCGGGCGTCGTTTCCGCACGAATCCGGTGCAGGAACCTCCCGAACTTACCGTGTCCGGTGAGGACCTGCGTCATGCGGAATGTGAGGACGCCGTGAGGTCTTTCCAACCACGCCTCAAAGAGGGGACTTACCGCCATAATTGTGGCGTGCCCAGCACTGGGTCGCGACAGTCGCTGTCGCCATTTCTCCATTAAAACTCGCCGGAGCTCTGTCCGCCATGCTGCGACTTGTCGCGGCAGCGGAGTTTCGCCCCGGCGTTGCATCTGCATGCGCAGTTCGTGCATGAGTGCAAGGACTGTTGCCTCCAGCTCCCATGGTGACTGGCCAGCAAGGAGGCTCGCCGCTTCGCGGGAAATCGTCCGGTATCCTCGCACCATCCGTATGGCCATGACCCTCTGGCACACGTTCAGCCGGGCCGCCGGCTGCTTCCGCAGCCCCGGCGCCCACACCGGTGCGCCATAAAGGGCCATGGACCGAACGATCCCCGCGTAGAGCCTCCGGCAGGAGGCGTCTGAACCCCCAAGGTTGGGCAGGAGCCGCCCGAGGGCAGCCCCAGTCCGATTTAGTTTGGGAGCCAGACGTCGGAAGTGCATGATAGGTTAGGTTTGGATTTTTGATACTCCACAGTTTTTTTTTGGAGGTGTGACTTCTCCCACACTAGGGTGGAGTGCGAAGGCGTTTTTACTAACTAAAATTATACTTATATGTTCCTTCAGTTGCTTTTTGAGTTCTAGGATCACGAGTATCATTTTCAAAAGCTTACACATGGCCCTAGAATACATCAGTCCAACTGGGCCCCTACAGTTTTACAGGAGGCGCGCGTGGAACATCGTCGATGACTCGGGCTTGGTCTTTGACGAGTAGACGGCGAGATACCTATTGCTCGTCGTCTGAAAGATCGCGCCAATGGTGAACGGAGATTTCTCGGCGATTTCCGACGCCTGGGGCATCTTTTATCGCGGCGGCTAGGACGTGAGGATGTACACTCCCTCACTCTTCCGGCTTCCTCCATCACTAGCATTATTGATACCCCAAAGTATAATCGTGAAAGTGTTGGGTGTAATTTTCTTTTGAAGTCAAAAATGCTTATAAAACAGGCAGTCGTTTTTAATGTGCTCACTTTAAAAATTAAAAAAAAAATCTATATAACACTCGCCTGCCTGCTATCTTTACAATAACCATTTTGTGCCTCGTAATGAAAATGAAATTTAACAGAGGCACCCAAAACCGAAAGCCCATTTCCGAAACAGTATCAGTCGTCAATTGCCCGAACAAAGTTCCCCAATTAACCGTATTCCACAATAACCATGAATATTGGCAAAAAAAAATCTGTTGCGGCACGATTAAATTCGCGGGCGTAACATGAAACGTCCATTATCGCTGAAGGTATAATACACCCGCATTATAACGACTGTCTAACCGTTAAATAATTTTATTTTTAACTCGGGATTCTCAGATAAAAAGGTTGGTAACTTTAAATGGGAAAACTTATTTTTGCTGAGCAATGAAAAGGCGTCATTACGGCGTCATGGATTGATACAAAGGAGACAGGTGAGGGAGGATTTTGTACGTCATTGTTTATGATCAGGTGCGGATTTTAAGATTCGTGATGTTTTTAATAAGGATGGTGAGAAGTGAGAACTTGAAGGATCATTGAGATTTTTTGAAAAGGATGATGTTGAACTAAGCTACATTATATGAAAGGGAAATAAATTTTTCGAAAGGGTCCCCACGGCCCTGGTACGCAAAGGGCAACTGAAGGATCACGGGTAGATTTTAGTCAAGAAGATTCTGACACTCCTTTTCGTTTCAACCCGAGTGGGAGAAGTTATTTGATGATCTCAAAATAAAACCAGCCAAATGAGAATGGGCACAAAGGGTTCCATACAGTCCGTAGCAAAAATTGGCAAAATAAAAAAACGTTTGTTGAATGGGAGCCCCACTCATCTATTCATTTTATTATATTTTTTGGTGTAGCGGCAACATACATCATCTGTGAAAACAACTATCTAGCTATCACGGTTCATGAGATACCGCCTGGTGAAAGACAGACGGACCGCGGAGTTTTAGCAATGGAGTCCCGTTTTTACCCATTGGATGCGGAACCCTCAAAAAGCTATATTGAATCAAGAAATGGGTATCTATCTATTGTCCAGTATCTTGTCAATAAAACGTTTTGGAAATATGTGTAAAAGAGAAACAAAAATTAAGCATACATTTAATGTTCCATTCCACAGTAAACACAACACAAGAAAACGTAGTACCTAACAATGTTTATAGTTTCTTACAAAAAGTCGATTTAGCAATATACTTCCGAAATTGCGTACTAACAGTGCAACTGGACTTCAGCCAGATTTTTTGCAAAAATTTTAACAAAGCTTGTCTATTTTGTTGCGAACTTTGTGAAATAATATATTATCCATGTTATGCTCGAGCTTGTTTTGAAAATTCTTCGATATTTTCCAAATTTAAGAAATAAAGGATGCATACAAAAAATTACAGCACTAAGTTTAACAGACTTCTTTTCTTACTTAATATGAAGGTAGTTCGATGAAAGAGTGTAAACCATAAGTGGGCATTGCACTTTTCTTCTTTTCAAGAAAAAAAAAAACATATTTCCTAAGCCATTCATTTTTTTTTTCTGAATAATTTTGCTGAAGGCCTGCGAAAAGCTCCTTACTGAGTTAGAACCTAACAAAATCTTAACGATACTTGAATTTTTGCATAAAAGAATTTTTATTTGTCAACACTATGAAATCCATTATGGTACCACCCTCACTTATTTTTGTGGTTAAAAAATCATGAAATAACTTCTCCTTCTCAGTAACATTTTAGATACAGCCGAATCACTTTTAAAAAAGATATACATAATAATCATAATATATTATCATCGATATATATATACTACGTACTAGATAACGCGTGCCGAACACTCACTTCAATCGACTCAGGTGTAATGTAATCCATACACCTTGAACTTTACACTATGTTGAACGAAACGCGTATGTGCCACGTAATTCATGACGCTTAAGACATTTTGGTCGCGAAAAAAGTATCCTCTAAAAGCTTTCTTAGCGCTGTATTTTTTAATAGTTCTGTTAGACGGCATAATGCCAATGTAGCGCCGCAGCGAACTTTTGTTTTAACTTTTCAGTATTTTTACAAACATTTTCCATGAACGTCTAGTCTATCTCTAGAATGTATGTCGATGTATATTATGTATTTACCTTTACACCTTTGGTTTTGTTTTTCTCTTCTTTTGAGAGGCTTTTTTAATGACAGTCGATTCACCGTACACTCGCATTCCTTCGTTTGTCTATGGTAATGACAAATGGTATATGTTGGAGCGTCAAGCGTCGGTCGACGGTGTATAATTTATCCTTTTATTCACTGTTTTTAAATATAATTTTTTATCATTTACGTTACACGTATAAATATAAATTTAGGAATTTTATCTATCTCTTCATTATTTTATTCAACCCCAAGCGTACGCCGCGCCGGTTCGCTCTCTCATTGTATTTCTATATTGTGTCTCTAATAATGGCATTGGAAAGGATAATTATTATTTTATTTCGATAGACTACTTAACGTCCGTAAGTGAGTTCGTGGCATCACAGCGGGCTTTAACAAAATACCAGCGCTGCGTTATTTATTGTTTTAAATAACGCAGCATATGCTAAGTTAGGTGCCTTTTTGGTCTCGCACTGATTATACCTTTTTTTTATTGTGTATTTTTAGTTTATACGATTGTGTGAGGCACGAATAAACGTTTTTTCTTTCTTTCTTTCTATCTCTCTGGGCAGAGCGAGAGGAAGTGTCAAACTTTTACTGACTTATACCCACTGCGTATCAGGGCCATGGTAACTCTTTTGAATAATCCTAAAGCCCGTACAAGACTCACTGCAGCCAATATATTGGTCTTGAACATTATTAAAATATACTAGCCTGGCTTGTTGGTTTAGTGGTTAGTGGCCCTGACTGCTATGGTCGTTCGATTCGCACCCAAGACACGTTTGTGTGATGAGCACGATCATTTATTCTGTATCTGGGTGTAATTCATCTATAATATGTATGTATTTAGAAATATATTAATTGTCTAGTACTCATAGCACAAGCTCTGCTTAGTTTGGGACTGGCGTTGATTAAATTGAGGAATATTATTTCACAGTAAAACAGCAATCCTTTAAAAATTTGAAATCAGGCGTTCCAAAATTAATCCATTTTCGTTCACCTGTAACTGCAACACGTCAGCAATCAGAGCTTAAATAATTACTGTGGCTTAGCAAACTCTGCCTCGGTCAGGTAGGCCGAACTCCTGTGGTGAATTAATCACGAAAGCCGCTGAGTCAACTGCTACCTAATTGGTGTTCCTCCCTTGACAATCGCGTCATCAAGGTGGTCAAACAGGACGTGTTTGCGCAGTTCGTGCAGCTTCAAATTAATGACATCATATTTTATTTAGGTGTGTGGAAGTTGACGTGATAAATGTTAGGTGTTTGAGAAAGTTTTTAGTAGGTACTATACGATTCAAATAAGAATACGATCGATTTAGTTCCATGTTGTGACGTCATAGCTAGGTGTCAAATCAATCAGTATAGTAGGGTGAGTTAAAAAAGATATTTTTGAAATTAAAATTATATACGAATCTATATAGTTTAAAAAGAATCTGAAATCTTAAATTCCGCTAATCTCTGCAAAACAGTTTTTTTTTTAATTTTTACTTATTATGTCATTAAGTTGTCAAAAAATATTTTTTTGACATTTTTATTTTGTCTACCTAGCTGCTTGTTCAGTGTAGTGTAGCTAGTACTAAAATAGCTAAAACAGCTACTACTATACCGTGGTCCTAATTATTATTTTATTGTTTTTTTTTTTAGTTTCGTTCCAAGTTACACTCTAGGGTTTTTCTCAATGTCAAAACGGGCCTTTAATTTTTAAACGAGTTTATATATTTATTTAGCTTAGGGTGGAATTCATCAATAAAACTTATCGCGTTAAACTTTTGGCTGGTATAATCGCGTTTAGCCGCTGTCACTACTGTCACTTTTTTTTTGTATGGCAATTGAGCCGATTGCGGCTATTCTGCCAGTATTACGTTGAGACAGTGTCACTTGTAAAAATACAACAAAAGAAAAATACAGACAAGTGACACTAGTGACAGAGGTTAAACGCGATTATGCGAGCCAAACCTTAAAACGCGATTAGTTTTATTGGTGAATTCCGCCCTTAATTATATTTAATTAAAACTCGGTTAAACAAAGTAAAAAAAAACCATTATTAAAGCAAATAAGCTTTCTTTGCAAACAGTACTTTTTAAGTAACATTTGACAGATAGATATCATTGATGTTCCTATTCCTGTTTGAAAAGTATTGTAGTGGCTGCATGAGTTGACATAGTGTGATTGCTACGTGTGCTTCCATTTTTATTGTACTTGAATTTAAGTGTTGCGGTCGGCGACCCAAGATAAATATAACACTACCCGGTTGTTTACTTGGTGAGGTGGTAACTAGTTTTTACACTGTTATGTATTTGTATATGTATATATAACATGAAACTGGAATAATACACACTCTTATACACTCCAATTTGGAAATTAAGTTACAATCTTTATTTAAACACGGAAATATTACTTAAATACATTTATAATAGGTAGTGTTTTTTTTTCATCAAGAAATTAGCTATTCCAATCGTAGGGAAATAATATGACAATCGAGGCACCACGTTGATAGCACATCGATATTGGTATACGCGCCAACCGTGGCTGGGAATCGGGATCGGGATGCCGGTGGCTGGGGCGTTAGGGCCGTTCCCTTTGCTAGCATTACTGCTTCGCAGAAGGAGACGATCGCCTGGCACTCAAGAGGACACGGCGGTGCTTTGCCCAAGTGAGGCACACCTCTACCGCATGCTCCGACGTGTCCTTCGGGCGGTCCACACAATGGTGACATCCGGGCTTTTCTTCCACACGAAACTAGTGCAGGAGCCTCCTGAACTCCATACCATGTTCGGTGAGAACCCGCGTCATGCGAAAGGTAAGGTCGCCGTGTTGTCTTTCCAGCCACTCCTCAAAGAGGGGACTTCCCGCCATAATCATGGCGTGCCCAGCACTGGGTCGCGATAGTCGCTGTCGCCATTCCACCATGAGACCCTACCTGAACTCCGTCCGCCATGTCGCGACCCGTCACGGCAGCGAAGCCCCGCCCCGGTGCTGCATCTCCACGCGCAAATAGCGCACGCGTGCATGGACCGCTGCCACCAGACCCCATGGTGGCAGTTCAGCAAGAAGGCATCCCCGCACCATCCAGACGGGCACGATCCTCTGGAATGCGCTCAGCCCGGCTGCCGGTCGCTTTTGCAGCGACGGTGCCCACACTAGCGCCCCACAAAGGGCCAAGGAACGAACGACACCCGCACAGAGTCCTCGTCAGAAAGCGTCTGGACCCTTCAAGCTTGGCAGGAGCCACCCGAGGGCAGCCCCAATCCGATCCGGCTTGGGAGCCAGACGTCGGAAGCGCCCCCCGAAACTCCATCGGCCGTCGAGAGCGAGTCCCAGGCACCACATTGCCGACCCGAGGCCGATGCGAACCGCGCGCTCCGAGGGCGCCAACTGTTGGACCCTCTCCAAGACCGTCGGAAAACCCGCGCGTCGCTAGTTCAACCATCGCCTGGTACGATTCTCACAAATACGCTTGTGACGCAATCAAGATTTATCAAGAATTTATCAAAATATATAAGTGATTTCTTGAACTAAAACAATTCTTTATATTTAAGGAAAAAAAAATACCTATTTGAAAAAAATGGATTCAGTAGCCGATT
The DNA here is from genome assembly GCA_949316375.1 of Mythimna vitellina. Classification (NCBI taxonomy): domain Eukaryota; kingdom Metazoa; phylum Arthropoda; class Insecta; order Lepidoptera; family Noctuidae; genus Mythimna; species Mythimna vitellina. The sequence continues at coordinate 4,778,409 of OX438689.1, read as the reverse complement.
CTGAACATACTACTTTCAGGATATGCGTTTATTACGTTAAGTTACATGTTATTTATTTCCCATAAGATATTCATCATTTATTTTGCCCGTCCCAATTGTGTTGTTGTCGGATTACAAAGCGGACGCACAATTGCACATCTTTATCAAATAACTTTTTCTACTCTGAGTCGCGTTATTAAAGAAATGAAAGAAAGAAAAAGAATTTATTTGGTACAGCACAAGGCACAAACACAATACATATACGGAAAACACAAAAAAAAATAAAAAATATAGTTGTGTGTCTTACGGCTGCACCAAAATAGGTCCAGTTCAGCATAAATGTCAGACAACTAGATTTATTCAGACTTTTATTGACTAAAACCATTTAGGTATATTCTTTTAGTTGACCTTCTCGATTTGAATGCAGCGACACTACTGTCCTACACACACAATCCATATTCTAAGTTCCAAATGCAATTAAACACAAATCTCACCCTTCTTTACAAAGCTCGAAACACACATAAACACTCTACGGAAGCAACATATCTCATGTTTTTGTACACGATACTCAGCAAAAGTAAGCGTTTGATTCCCGAAAATCAATGGGTCCATTAACCAGCATCACCCACTATTTCCTTTGAGTTCGGTCAAGAGGCTAATGTAGGACCGCCCTTTAAAGATTGACCCCGGGTAACAAGATATAGGGTAGCTAATGCTCACCGTGGGTTGTAAGGGAAGAATTCAGTCGAATCATTTCGTTGGATATCGCAAATATAGTGTTTTTGTCGACTCGACCCTTGCTTTTGGTAGTATTCGAATATTGGTAGGTAGCTATTTGGGACATTGAGTATCCGGTTTCTTTTGCTATTCGGGTAGGTTGTTTATTTTCTGGTGTTTGATGATTCTGGTGTTTTTATTTACTGGATTTTTCGTTTGTAAATTACCAGTAGTATTTTTTTGAAATTTTAATAGCATTAGCCATTTCCGTTGTTTTTGAAATTAGTATAGGATTAAGGATATTTGGCTTGCAAAATGGTTGTAAATATAATTTTAATACGTAAACTTTTTTGTCAATTTAAACTAGGTCAGGATACCTTTTTGATTATTTACTTAACCGAGAAGTAAATAATCTAAAAGGTATTGAAACATGACATGATGAAAATTTTGGTCAATTAAAATAAAATGCACAATTGAAAAACCAAAAGTACTGGATGTATTATTTTATTTTTATTTTTTATTTTATTGGGTGGGAAAATCATCCTAATGACATGTATTAATCATTACTTGAGACTATCCTGTTTTTACGAAAATGTATAAACTCAGCTATCTAAGATACGCAAAAAATACGCTCCCAAAAATCGTTCAAACAATGCCTCCACATTTCAATTATTTGCCACTCCAGAAGTTTCCATACCAACTTTTGTTTTTCCTACACAAACCACTTTGCCGTACAAAGTACATCATAATGCCCAAAAATGTGGGAGCACTCGCTACCATCCGAATCCGCTGAGTGGTTTTGCAGATTTGGTCGGTAGAAACATTTTTCACTTTGATATGTTAATAATCTGATGCTAATTCTGTTGATGTGAGAACGGGAGTCTGGAAAAAGAGCTGGTCTGCCTTTGTCAAGGTCATCAAGATCAACCTTCCCTGTACAAAGAAATGAGCAATCAGTAAGTTTTTGTCACAGTTTTGTCTATATTGGAGAACTTATGTAGTAGTCTACATTAATATAATAAAAAAAGCATTTATTTCAGGCAACTAATAGCACCCATTCAACAATCACAAAACAGAACACACACACATAAGCAAATACATATTACAATATCGGACATAGTTAGCAACATGTCTGCTACAGCAATATCCGATATAAGGGCAATCAAATCTGCCAGCAATCATCACCAGAACTGTATTGGAGCTGTATAAAGATGTTTTTTTTCAGGTGGGAAAATCATCTAATGACAAATCCCGCCCTTAGGCGGAGCGCGAGATAGTGCCAGACTTTTACTGACTAAAAACCTACTCCTGTTCCTTCTTTGCCTTCATCCTGGGACTCCGGGTTTCGCTTTCACACTACCCGTGGCCCAATATTCTAAAGAGGTAAAGTTTGTTTTCTTTTTATTTGTAGGAGGTAATCTCAGAAAGTACTGGTCCGATTGCTAAAATTTTTTCACTTATAGAAAGCTGCTTTATTCCCGAGTGACATAGGCTATATTTTATGTACGTGGGTGAAGCCGCGGGCTAAAGCTAGTTTATATATATTTTTATTTAGTTCTCAGTCCATGTGAATTATAAATTATCTGTGAATTAATTTAGGATATATGCTAACCTGGTACCAAATTCCATCCAAATCTGTACGGCCATTTGAGCGTGAAGGAGTACCAAATAAACGTAGACACATACAAACTTTTGCCTTTTATAGCATTTTTGTAATGTCTTCTTTTGTAAAGATTTGGATTCTTACTTGCGTTGATAAAATTAACCACGGTATAAAATACTATGAGTACTTAATCACAATTATTTATTTAAGTACTTAGAGTTGCTTACAATATTTTGTATATTCAAAATGCATCGTAAACAGTTGTTAAAAATTCCGTTCATAAAATATTTCGGTAGAACCTTGAAACAAAACACGCAAAAACTCTCTGAGATATTAATGAAAAAAGACAGTGTTCGTGTTCCACGGACTATTTCTTATTCACAAGACGAAGAAGCTTTTGAACTGTTCTCTGTATCACCATAAATGTATGAAATCAATCATCTCCCACAATCTGGTGACGTAAATTCATCATAATCATAATAAAGTATCTATTTTTACACGTCTCAATAAATAATTCTTGATATCATCGATTATTTGGAGGAAAGTGAGCTTTAGTGTCATAGATACAAGGGGTGTGGTGACAGTAGGGCTGGGTTAGCGGTTGGTGTCATGGCGTAATTGAATCATCCATCACCGCCACGCAAGGATTCACCTGCCGCCAGAAGGATTGATTATTGACAGATATTCTGCTCGAATTTGTTTATCAAATCGGTGGTTAAAAGTAAAAATATCTTTTATATAACGTTTGAAACTATCAAGATTCCTTGTATCTGAAGTAATAGGTACTGTAGGTAGGTGTGTGTAGACATTGTGATAGTGGAGACGCAATTAAAGGCTTCTGGTTAGATTTAAACTATTATTGTATTAAGCACTTTCAAATACATTTTGTCTAAAAATTACGTCTCGACTTTTGTATGACGTCTCCTGATCTATTGTTTTAACATCAATCAAACCTAATTTTTTTTATCACATAAACCTTAAAAGTATAACATGCCAGTTTGCAAGTTTGTAATTATTAGTGGGACCTGCATGGTTGCCACAGTACTTTAATTGTATTTAACATTCGAGAGTCGAAATTCGAAAATCGAGATATAAAAAAAAAAATACAAGATTTATAATACTATTCTCGCTTTTTTGTAATTTAATATGCATGTATAAATACACTTAAACAGTAGTAGTTCAGTAGTTTTTAGGTTTGTTGTGAACATACAAACCGATGTACAGACACAGTGAGGGAACTTTGTTTTTTAATATGTATGGTTAAGAATAAAGCCTTTAAAACCGCCTATTAGTCCTATCAAAAACAGGGTTGCAACGAAAAAATAAATAAACAACGTGAGCAACGTAACAGAGTGTTTACCGAAGAATAGCGATCATAAATAGACACCAACAAGATTGTTGAAACAATGTACACAATGGCGCATTAGCCGGGTAAAATGTTTGCACAGTGAGCTTAGGAATAAAACCCGTGTACACTGGCAGCCATGTTCTATTGAAAATCCATCGAATGCTTTATACCAGAGTATGACTAAATTCCACTGCTGTTGAGAATGCTTTTAGATGCGAATCCCTATTCGTATAAATCCCAGTGGAGGCCACGCATAGAGTGAGAACGCATCGGACTTATAGCAGGTTTTTGGAAAAACATGTGTAGCGACATTTATGGCGTCACATGAGAACTAATCCTGCATCGCGCAGTTAAAGTTCTTCGCACGATTTGAACAAATAGAATAGCCCAAAATCATCTATCGGGCAGTTGCCCACCGGACATAATACCCGTCTGGTCGGAGGATCCTACCTTTCTCTTCAACTGAGGTTTGCGGGACTTTACTCTGTTTTCCTATAACGGTTCCGCTTTTCCTTTTGAGGTACGAAACCCTAAAAACTATTAAAGGTACCAAGTATTAACATTTTTATCTCAAAAATAAAATATAAGCAGTTATACTTAGTAAGGACATTACCAAAAATCCGGATTTTGAAGTAGTAAATTAAGAGGAGACGCTAGCCCTCTGCCCTCTGCCCGGACGAAGATAAAATAAGTTGAAATGGGAAAAGTTCCATTAGGTTATGAAATGAAAAGATCACGGTTATCTTACAGGCGCATACTACTTTTGAATTATGTCCGACTTCCAGCGATTGTCTAAGATGGCTTATTCGGAAATAAAAGAAAATTGTGCTACTTAGATGTGGAACTTAAGAATTCTATTAGGTGCTCCTAAAGTAATATGCTATGATTAGCTTGAATATTTTTTCACTCGTTTTCTTGAGAAGTAATGTTAAAATTATTATATAGTTTTTTAATATTTTACAACAATCACATAACGCCTTCTAGTCTCAAACTAAGCAGATCTTGTGTTATGAGTACTAGGCAACTGATAAACATAATTATATATTTCTAAATACATACATATTATAGATAAATTACACCCAGACACAGAACAAATGATCGTGCTCATCACACAAACATTTGTCCTGGGTGGGAATTGAACCCACGACCTCCGGCATAGCAGTCAGGGCCACTAACTACTAGACCATAAAGCCAGTCAATAATAATTAATTTATAATATACTTTATTGTAGGTCCATAAAGAAATATAAACACTAAAAAAGAGAATACCATACCTATTGAAGAGTCTGCCGGTAAACATAAGGAGTGAAACAAACACAAATAGATTTGGGCGCAAATTAAAATTATATTATTTAGAAATGTTTTAAGTACATTTAAGTATGTCTAGAGACTCACCGATCCCACAGTCAAATCATTGCAACGGTTTTTTGGGGCTTATCTTATAAGTTACTTACCTTTTTGGAATAAAGATAAATAAATAACTAAACTTTCTTTTTGTAGGTGGGAAAATCATTCAATGACATCCCCTGCTCTTGGGCAGAGCGTGAGAGCATTTCAGACCTTTACTGACTAAAAATCCACTCCTGTTCTTTCGTTGCCTAATCAAAGAAAATTAGATCCCCCGTTTCATTCTTTTAGGGTTTTTTTTAGGTGGGTTACCAGGGGGTTGGAGTTTTTTTCCTTAGTCTTTATATACCATAAAAGGAATTTCCTTGTTTGTTACATTTGTACCACATCATTTCGCCACACATAGGTTCTGTGCAAAATTACAGCGTTTTAGGTTCATGGGTTTGGGCTAGGCGTTGATAAGTCAGTCCTGACAGTCAGGACTTCACCTTTTATATTATATATAGAAGATTCATACAGAAACTTAATAAGGCTTAATAGCAGTGATAGCGTAGAAGTTTATATTAGGAAGCAGCTGAACGTTTGTACTGCTGCTATTACACACACACACTGTCACATACACACACATACACATGCACACACATACGTCACAGTGATTCAGAAATAGATAGAATAGAAGAGAATATACTTTATTGTACACCAAAATAGCAACAAAACTTTTAAACTAACTTAAACCCGACCTCCCCTTTTTATCCGACTTTTACCGATGCTCATGGATGGTTGTGTACGTGACGGAATACTCCAGATAATTGTCTTCCAATCATTATTCCTGTCTCTGTCACACAACTGTCAATTTGATAGTGCAGAACAGAGACGGGCACATCTCAGTTAAAGATAGTTCTAAGTAGCGTTCGTCTATATACGGGGTTACCATGACGTTCGAAGTAAGATTGTTTCAATCTTATTTCAGTGTGGGTAAGAGACAGAACCATACAGGTTCTCTAGCGCCATCTCTTACCCACACTGGAAATAAGAATGAAACGATCTTACTTTAAACGTCATGGTACAGGTCATAGTAGCTACTCATGTGGCGTCCTAAGTGGACGATTCAACGCAATGTAGTTCACGCAAATTTAACACGACGAGGCGGTTTATCCTACGTGCGCGGGAAGTCGCTTTTTTAGCTGCCATGAATATAAAATTATGCATTTTGGAAAGTGTGCGTGGGAATTACATGATTTGATTCTGCCTTCATCTTTCTACCAACGGAGAACCCGCCATATGATACTACCCTCCTTCCCAAACTTATTATATATATACCGAACAAATTGCCTGCTGCGGTCTTCCCGTCCGATTATAATTTAGGTGTTTCAATGCAAGAATGAATAATGCTTCACTATCAACGATTACATCACTGCTTACCATCATCTGGGATCGTAGTCAAGCAACTAGTGCTTGACATAAAATTTAATACAAGAAGTCACCGCACCGCAAGAGTTCTTTCGAATAAAAATATACGAACTGATCGCGAATGCTTCGCGATCACGATCGCGTTGAATTTGCCTATTTAGAACAACCGCGTCAGATAGATCGAGACGACATAGCCTCATAATTCACAGAATCCGGCGACACTTAAAATTATAACGGTCCTTTTCTGCATTACGAAATTAAAATTCGCTGAACAAACCTCGAGCGGAGTTGCGTATAAATAAAAGATTTCGCTTGCAATTTGCGAACTCTGGAATCCTTTGCTTAATTATATTATCTTCTGAGCACTTTCTGGTGGCGTTAAGTGGGGACTTTGTTTTTAATTAGCCATTTTGAAATGTGTTTTTGTAGTCGGTCCAACTCTTGGAGTGTTCAGTTTACAATGCAATCTTTAATGTTAGTTGAGATAAGTTGTTGCTTGAAGGAAAGTTTTGGATTAAAATGTGTTTACATAGTCTCTGCGATCGTTGTCATAACTCATTTACTTACAAAAGAAATCAACAGATCAAACATTCACTCATACCATGTTCATTTTAAAACCAATTGAATTCAAACAATGACAATCTTTGCTATTTATTAAGTGTTGTGTTAAGAGTTACTGTAGCTGGGGAATGTTAAGGGAAACTGAATGACACAAGTGGGTTTTAGTTAGTAAAAGTCTGATATACCTTCTCGTACCATCATAGAGCGCGGATGTCATTTGATAATTTCCCACCTCAAAAAAAAGGTGCTACGACGTCGCAAATAATCAGGAATAAGAAAAGAAAAAAGTATAAATTAATGGCGTCTTTCAAACGAGGGAAAAAAAGGGTTGAGGAAAGACGTGAAAGAGAGGTTAGAAATCAATGTTTTTAGGATTCCATACCTAAAAAGGAAAAATCGGAAACCTTATAGGATCACTTTGTTGTTCGTCTGTCTGTCGGTCTGTCTGTCAAGACAATTTATCTCGGGAACGCGTGGAGATATCGAGTTGAAATTAAAACTATATACTCAAATCTGCAGTCTCTTGTAGCTGTTGAAAGAAACCAACATTAAAAGAAAATTAAATTGAATTTTGTTGAATTATTGCAAAGCCCTCTAAAAGTTGAAAAAATCATGCTATGAGTAGTTTGAATATTTTTTCATTCATTTGTAATGTTGTGTTGAAATGTGTCGAAAGGATGCAGTCTCTTTTAATCGAATGTGTCATTTAATTATTTTCTTTGTCATTTACATCTGTTTTAGAACAAAAAAACACTTAAGCAAGAAGTTTTTATGCATGTATTGTAGAGTATTTAAATGAAAAATTATAAGTTAAGCCAAACTTCTCATTTTATAACTAAACAAGAGGAAAATGAGATAGTCTCTAATAACAAAAGACCTTTTTTTTTCAACTCAAACTAAATATTCGTGTCCAAGAGCGAGCGAAGCGAGCTCGGTATCGTAGGACACTTCGTTATTATTATTTTTTTAAAACCACTCAGAAAATGGTTTACGTGGAAGATAACTGGTGGCTAAGATAGTTTCATTCAGATGCTCGTTAATTGTGACTGACTTAGTAATTTAGAAAGAAATCTATATGCTTAAAGGCAAATAATGATATTAAAAACAAGTCTGTTTAGTTAATACCTTGTTTAAATAGGAAAGAAGATGTGGTCGACTGTGACAAGGACCATACATTACAATCAACCACGTTATCTCTCAATGTTATCGCATGTTAATTTATACTAATAATATCCAAGTTAGGTTAAAATAAAGTTAAATTGAATTATGTTGAATTATTTTATTTCTTAAAATACGTCTCGATTTTTATAAGGTGACACAAGAGCAAAAGTGTAGAAAAAATGAAATCACGTGTCAAAATGACGCAACGTTGGTGGGGCCAACGTAACACAAAGCTCGTCCCATAAGAGAGTCATGCTTTAAGAAAGATGACGTCACGTCCCTAAATTCACTCAAACTCTGCCCACGTAGCAATACAAGAATAAAAAATATTATTACATTGTTTATGTTTGTAATAAACCGGCCAAGTGCGGGTTTCATTCGTATATGAAATGTTCCGTACGACTTTCATTATCTATTTGTTTGTTACAGAGACAATAGAAACACACACGCTATAATAGTACAGGTGGGTTACCATGACGCTTAAAGTAAAATTGTTTTATTCTTATTCCATAATGGGTAAGAGATGGCGCTGGACAACCTGTATAGCTCTGTCTCTTGCCCGCACTGAAATAAAAATAAAACAATCAAACTTTGAATGACATGGTAACCCACCAGGAGGTGATACAGGTCTGTCGAATGAACGGAGGGACTTCAGTGAACGCTTAGCAATATAATCACGTTGTTATTTTTTCACGGGTACGGAACCCTAAAGAGAGAGAGAGTTTTATATTTTCTTGATACTTCAAGAGATATATCATGGGATTGTGTAACTGTTACACAATTAGAGTACTGTTGCAGTTCTCTGTTACACAGTTACGTGTTACATTACTACTAAAAGTCATAGTGTACCTAGTTTTTATCCCTGTGGGATTGGCTACAGGAGCTAAACCTTAAAAAAAGAACAAGTACAAGAATATTTTACGATGTATCTCATACTAAAAATGTTTATGCTCTTATTACAATCGGAATGACGAGTGAGTACGGACGTTGCCAGCTAAAACATTGAATTTTTAACTTTAGAGCGCGGTATCTTCGCGGATAGAACATTTTTAACCACGTCTGCTCGGTTTGCGACGTGACTCCATCATGGTTAGGGCGCATTCACACCGCACGTGTTTATTGTACAAATTAGATGTAAGCTAATATTTGAGGGTTTCTAAAATGTGATCTTTATGAGGGCTGGGATCGGGTAGACGATTTATAAAATTTATTTATTGTGGCTTAACTTATTAGATTACTAAAATATTGGATGAAGCTGCTTTAAAAAATGTTTAAAGCCACTTGGATGTCAACGGATTTTCACAAGTTTTTTTGAACATTCACAAGGCACATAAATTACTAAGAAGTAAAAGTTTAAATTCTTAGGTCGACACTATTTAAAAATCAATATAATATTTTAATAGAGTATATTCGTTTTGCAAAATGATCTAAGAAACACGTAAATTTTTTCGCCAATTTAAACAAGATGAGGCCGGTGTGTCCTATTGATAGGCTCGCGCTTGACCACTATCTCACCTGATGGAATTGATGATGTGGTTGTATTCAAGTTGTCGCCTTGACCTATGATTTATCAGTAGAATTTCCCTGCATCTACATTTTAGATAGATAAATCATTTTTGTTACAACACAAAGAAAAAATAATAACACACGTAGGAACTTACAAAAAAAAAAAAAAAAAAATAGATAGGAGCAATAGTGAGGTGTGTATCTCTGTGTCGCAATAAATGGGAGTCCATCTAAGCATGTGTCAGGCAAATATACCAGACGTTAATATTCTGCTGGATCCTTGCGGTGACATTTGAGCGCTCAGCTGATTTTGAGAGAGAAGTTTTATGCGCGGAGTGAATTTAGTAGCTGGTGGACATTCTGTACACAGCTTTACACGTTCTTGCATCCGAACGCCAGAATTACAGACCATCTGTACACGCGAGCGGAGCCTGAATCGCGCAAATTCGCGCGCTTACAAAAATCCGACTCACAATCAGTCCCTATTCACGGGAGGTGACATATTGAGAGATACATGCAAAGTTTTTCGCGTTCTCTCTCTATTTTAATTTGTTTATTCGTAGTTTTTCGAGCAACTATTGTCTTGTTTTCGCTTGCTCGGCTGGTGAGGTCTTTATATGACGTTGCGATTTTTTTTTCCAATCGCGTTTCGGAGCTGTGAAAATGTCTATTGTGCGTGGGTTGGGAAAAAAGAAAAGAATATGGAGTGGTTCGCCGTGGAAATGTCATGTGCTTTGATGTTGTTTCAATGAAATTATGTCCTTGTGAGTTCATTTTGAGTCAAAAGGATTAATAAGGTAAGTGTCTAGGTTGCAGAATTCTTCAAAAGGGTTACCGCAGACCTGGAAAAACGGGTTATTGAAGGAATGGGTGAAAATTAGTCAGGAAAAGTCTGAAATTCTCTCCATTCAGAGCGGGTGGGGTTGTCTGATGATTACCCAGTCCAATATAAATAATAAAGTATCCCCAGTAGTCTACTACTTTATTTTTGTTCTAGCTAAGTACAAGTATGTGAAATTACTGAAATGTAGGAAGTCATTCACATATTCACATCGCTTAACATTTTGTATAACTAACGTGTGTACACTTCGACAACATTATCTAATATATAAAATTCTCGTGCCGCGGTGTTTGTGGTTAAACTCCTCCGAAACGGCTTTCCCGATTCTCATGAAATTTTCTGTGCATATTGGGTAGGTCTGAGAATCGGACAACATCTATTTTTTATCCCCCTAAATGTTAAGGTTAATCCAGCCTTAATTTTTTTTTTTCAATTTTAGATAAAACAAAATTATATACATAGCAAAACAACGTTTGACGGGTCAGCTAGTTATCTTAATAAATTAATAATGTTGGTACCTACATAAGTACTACTTATGGTACTTCCTGCCTCCCTGCCAAGTTACAACGGTTTCGTTTCGATTCTCCACGCCTCCGATTTCTTTATTATTTACACCGACCTTACCGTATAGGGCCTTTTCTAAAAAAAAAATACAAAATTGTGATTAAAGAATCGCTCATTGTGAAGGGTTTTTTAATCACAATTCTAACTTTAGGAATTTTTCGTTTGTTTTCCGCAACTGGATCTATGGCTCAAAAAATAAGATTTAAAATAATACGAAGAACAAAATGAAATTTCATTATCACAAGCCTTTAATCCACTTGTTTACGAGAAAAATGTTTCAGTGAAAATAAAAATCTATCGGCAGCGAGAAATGCTTGAAATCAATAAACGGATTACTCTGGCTTTTGCGGTTCAAGGCCCGATTTTATCGGAAAAACAAGAATTTTCCGCTTGCATGTAGATGTTGTCAGTCGTTTCCGATTTTTTACTTTTTTTTAGTAAACTCGACAGTAAATAGAAGAACATACAATGCGCTTCGTAAGTTATATAGCTAATTAATATTCCATAAGAAAAATAAAAATTCCGTAATAAAATATTGTGAAAGTTTTTTATGATAATTACTATGGCTTTAGGTATCTGTGTTCTATGTAAAGTAGGTAACTTAATTTAATAAAGGCTATCGATTAATCTGCTAAAGGTACAGATGTTGAGTTTTGTTAGGATGCCGACATAATAAATAAATACTACTATTACACATAATTATTCCGAATCAATCATTTCAAGTTCTTTTTTAGGTTTCCGTACCTCAAAAGGAAAAACGAAACCCTTATAGGATCACTTTGTTGTGCGTCCGTCTGTCTGTCTGTCTGTGAAACCACATACACAAGTCTGCGGTCCCTTGAAGCTGTGAAAAAATCAAACTTCTAAGTTTTTTTTCCAGTTCTTATCACATTTACACGTGTGCAACTTATATCCAGTTCATCATCATCATTTCAACCGATAGACGTCCACTGCTGGAAATAGGCCTCCCCAAATGTCGCCAGAATTAACGATCCTGTGCGTGTAAAAGAAGACTGACAGAGAAGAAATAAGAACAATAATAAATATATACTTAGATACATATATACAAATAAAGAAAATTGAGAGAAAAACGAATACAACAAATCAAGAGTGTGATGAATCTACCAACTTCTTGCGAAAGTGTTCTCGTGCTTTCACTTTAAAGGACAACTGACTGGTTGCTGACCTGATGTTCAGAGGGAGCGCATTCCAAAGGGAGATCGCCCTAAACAAAGAAAGAGGAATGGACAAACTCAGAGCGGTACGTCGGACAACGTAGAACACGATTATTTGTAGATCGAAGATTTTTATTGTGCGCAGAACAAAGAAATTGAATTTCTGACGTCAGATAAGAAGGAGAAGAAGGGTTATCTAGAAAAGAAAACAGGGTGGTCAAGGCCCTTACGCTGGCGAATGGGTAACATCTTTTCGTCTCCTAGTACTCCCAGGAGACGAAAAGGTGTTTTATAAGAACCCCAATAGAAGTTACAGAAAGAGAGAGTTATGTATTTATTAGGACACAAAACTTATTACCTATTTGTTTAAATTATTCCTTATTATGCATTTAGCCACTAGAGTTCTTAGTCTCTTATGAAGTTGATTAAAATGATAAATTAAGGAATGATTTTTAAAATTGACCTACAAATAAAGCTTCTTAAAATATTGACTTAAAAAAATAAAAAAATTGTTTACGAATTATGTAACTTATGTTAAGAGGGACCTTCCCGATTCGTCGGTTGCCAACGTAAACATGGTTTAAAAACTTGTAGTTTTATCCAGTACATTCGAACACAATGTTAGTTATCACTTATTCTCTCGCTTATGTATTTATATTTTGTATGTATGTATATGTGTATCTATTTTAGTATATCTACTAAAATTTGTTTATTTTTATATTTGTACCAAGAGTAACCCCATTTTTTGTCTAGCCAATCTCTATCCATTCTGGGTTGTCAGGAAGAAATCGCCGAGTGCGATAAGGCCGCCGCTATAATTGTATGTTTTTTTTTTGTATTATAAGGTTTTAATTTGTAAATTTGTAATCTTGGTATACAATAAAGTATAAATGAATAATAAATAAATAACGCGAAAAAAGACAGATAACTCCTAAACGCTCCGTTGGCATTCGGTGATTTCGTTACTCACTCGAATATTTCACAACACTTGTTCCGGGAAATATGTTTTTTAAAAACCTTAAAAGCTTTTGAAAAATAAAACATGATTCAGAATCTCGATTAAATGAGCGAGGTTTCTATGTTAGTTATACTTCTTTACTTTTTTAATTTATTAGTACATTGCGGCCAAAGTATACGCTAAATATAGATATTCAGAGGTTTTTACTACATTAATTTTACACAAATTTCTGTGTTTTCGTAATATCTACAGACGGATATGTAATAACATCATAATCACGTAAACGCGGTTGTATAGAAATGTATCTCGGGTTAAACGTTCATAAGCAATAAAGCCAAGGAATAAGAATAAAATATTGTTATATTAATATTATTTGTTAACAAAAAAGATGGTTTATAGGAAATTATGATTAAAATAGTTTCTCTGTAACAAAATACAAGGCTGTGCATTAACACAATTTTAAATATAATATAAGAAATAAGTAACATAAATAAAAAAAATATATTTTTCAATAATGAAGTACCAGGAGACGAAAACATAGAGAAGGTATTTTATTAGAACCCCAGTGGAAGTTGCAGCGAGGGAGAGTTATGTACTTGTCGGGACACGTCACCATTCGTAACGTCACCGCGATGGATATACGGCTTTAATATGGAGTTACAATCCTTTCGCAACATTACACAAGAGATAATAAATTCTTGTTTGAAATGTTTGCTTTGCTTTGTGTTTTTCGTCGTCTTCTATTTAGTCAAGTGACAGCACGGTTGTTGCAATGGTTCAGCGCTTGGCTGCTCAGAAACAAATATTTGTACGGCGTATAAAATTTTCCGGAGATTACCTATTTTTTACAAACAAACCTCAAATCAGTATCAAGCAACCAGCGGGGTTGCCATGACGTTCAAAGTAAGATAGTTTCATTCTCATTTCAGTGTGGGTAAGAGACAGAGCTATACAGGTTGTCTAGCGCCATCTCTTACCCACACTGGAAATAAGAATGAAACAATCTTACTTTAAACGTCATAGTACAGGTTCTAGTCGGTTCTCCTTTAACCTTTTGAGTAGCGTAATTAGAGACACAATAGAAAGACAATAACCGAGCGAACGCCGGCGTTTGCTCGGGGTTTAATGAACTAAAGTAGAAGGTACAGTATTTCTTACTAGTGTACAAAGTATACATAAATAAACATTCTATTAGTTAAGATTCCCAGATAAACATTTCATTATTAGAACATTGCTCGCAACAATTACTACGACGCAAATAAACACGGCAGGAAAAACAGCAATATATTCGAAGCCAGGAAGCGACAAGCCAAGGAAAACCTTCATTCATTCCCCGAACATTTACGTACTCATTAGTTTCTTGGCAATCGAACTGGCCCTTACAAGGAAAGCTCTCGACTGTAACGAGCCTCATAAAACCTGTTGTTCTTATGAATCAGTGTTTCTCAAACTGTGGTCCGCGGAAAACAAAAAAAAAAAACGTGGAAGCGAACTCAAAAGTAACATTGATGTGAACTGATTTTAAATTTCTGTAAGAAAAATAATATTCATTTCATTCATTCATAGACAGCATTGATAAAGTAAACTTGAAATTAAAAATACAATTGCAGATTACAATTATTAATTTAATATCCTAACCTTATTCCGTCAGCACCCAAGTTTGATGCTTTAGTATAGAATCAAATCAGTCAAATATTTGAATAACCAAACAAAAGAATCGCCAAACTAAAGTGGCAGTGGACAGGGCAAATTGCTTGTAGAACGGATGGTTGATAGGGCCAAAAGGTTCTGGAGTGGCGACCGCGCACCGGAAAATGCAACGTTAGAAGTTCTACCTCAAGGTGGGCCGACGACCTGATGAGAGTCGCGGGAATGCGATGGATATGAGACGCACAGGATCGGTAGTTGTAGCATCGTTTAGGGGAGGCCTATGTCCAACAGTGGACATAGGCCTCCCCCAAGTCTTTTGGCTGAAATGATAATGATGAATTTTTTGAATAAAAAGTCAAATTTATTAGCAACAACAGACAGATTACTAGTATAAACCCTGCTCAGTAAGGAGACGACATTTTTGCACAAAAGGTGCTCTAAAAATTTTGAATCCATGATGTAAGTTTTTTTTTTAATTATTTTAATAGTATTTTTTTTTTACCAAATTCCTGTTCCTTGCTTACGACTAAGAACCCAACGTGGTCCCTGATTAAAAATGGTTGGGAACCACTGGTATAGGCAAACAAAGGATTCAGCTAAAAGGTGCTCTCCGGATTTATAGCCTTATGAAACATCAACTTTGCCGTAAACTTTTTGAACAATGATTAATGTTGTAACTTTTGTGTGTACATGCTTTAGGTGAGATTGTTTGGAATGAGGGAAGTGGTCATCAGCTCTTATCTTTTATGGATACTTACAGGCTTTTTTCTTTTACTTCTACAGGCGATAAAGTTTGAGTAAATGTACCTTCACGTTGTATACTCTGTGCTACTATGTACAGTCAGGGATCAAAAATGCAGTTGCACTCTACCAATGCTAAAGTGTGTAAAATTTATTTGTTGTTGAAGTTCAATTGTCCTCAACTAGTTTATTCAATACTTTAGATTTAAAGAAATTTTAGACGTTTTAGCATTGGTAAGGTGGAACTGTACTTTTGACCCCTGATTGTACAAGAATGCAATCACTTAGCTTAGCATAAGTTGGAGCATTGGTTCAGCAGAATATAGCTAAATGGCCTGTAGGTTCATTCCGAACAGTCACAACAGCTCATTTTTTTTTTGAGGAAGTAAATTGTAAAATAACTTCACCCAGACTTTAATTGATTTCTCACCCAATCAAAAAATGTAGCTGAGTACACTGGTACTCCGAAGCATTTTTATCCGCTTTTTCATCTCTTGTAAAATACTGATTTTACATTGAATACTTTACAAGAGACTGATTATCTGACCTTCACAACCCAGTACCTACGTATATTACCCCATTTTTTCAGTGGAAAATCATTCAATTACTTTACTAACAAAAACCCACCTGTATACTTCAGTTTTCCAATGCATTATACGGCCATAGTCACTAACGCTATACTTAGGTATAGCGTTAGTGACTATGGCTTGCCCAGGGTTACCCCTGGGCAAGATTGGTTAACTCATAATATTGTGTAAATGTATCACTGCTCCACATTTGTTGTAACAAATACTTTTTTCTTTTTTTTTTCAAACACATTGCTTAAAAGAGTAACCGTGGAGTTTCTTGCCGGTTCTTCTCCATAGGAAACGACCAATTTGAAACCGTGCACTAGCTTCTGACGTTTTATAAGAGCCTATGTGAAATAAAAAAAAATATTTGACTTTAACTTTGATTTCGACTATTGACTTTCACTTTGACTTTTGACTTTGACTTTATGGTGGTGGATTGTTGAAATTTAAAAGTGACTACCTATCGAATACATAATATTGATCAAAATCACATTTTTAGGAGCCGATGACCGCTATTGATGCTGCAATTGAAGAGTGTGACGACTTACTGGAACCAAAGTATTGAAAAAATTAGACTTACATCAACTCTATATATTGATACAGACTATGGTCCGGAGCGAGGAGGAGTGGCTGGCGGCCTCCTCGCCTCCTTCTGCGAAGTAGTAATGCTAGCAAAGGAGGCGGCCGATCACGTGAGGCAAAGGTCCTCACGCCACAACCACCGCCGGGATTCCGATCCCGATTTCCGGCCACCGTAGGCGCGGCTTGCGGACAGCGAACAATGGGTAGCTCACCGTCCTATCGTCCGGTGACTATCTGGACCGGGCCCAAGTCGAAAGGCCAAGGGTACTTGCCTACTTGGGCCATGGGTGATGCGAAAGAGATCCCCGGGGCCCTGGAAAAATGGCAAAAAAGGAACAGGAATGGGTATTTAGTCGGGAAAAGTCTGACACTATCTCCCGCTCCATCCAAGAGCTGGGATGTCATAAGATGATTTTCCAGCCCGAAAAAAAAAACTCACTATATAAACTGTAGGTATTTAATATGTAAGCATATCTAAGGAATTTGATATACCTATATAATTATCTACAAGGCTGTTTTACACCATTAGATTATCATAATTGTCGCTTCACAGTTAGTATGTCGTTTATGAAACGTGCAGCTTGTATTTTAATGAGGGGAGCGAGTTTCAACAGTTATTAGTACAAATTACAACGTATCATAGAATTAGCAACCAGCAATGCCAAGTAGATATCCTTTTTAAACATATTCAAGTAACCAAGAAATTAAATTGAATAAATATTTCCTTTTTAGGGTTCTGTATCTCAAAAGGATAAAACTGTCTGTCTGTCTTTCAAGATCCTTTATCTCGGGAACGCATTGAGGTATCGAAGCGAAATTAAAACTATAAGCTCAAGTCTGCGGTCCCTTGAAGCAGTAAAAAAAATCAAATTTCTGACTTACCGAAAAAAAAGATACAGCCGTTTATGTCACAAAAAACGTGTGTTTCGATTCTCGATATGAAAGGGAATCAAAATTCTTAGGGTACTTCCTGTTCACCTAGAATCCTAAAATTTGGCATGAAGTAAGGTCTCATAGCACAAGTATACGAAAAATATCTGAAAACTGAAAATTTGTGGTTACATCCCAAAAAAAAAAACTATTTTTGCGATCGAAAAATCTTTGTAACTCAATTCGGGAATTGAACTGTTTTCATAGGTAAGTTTGTACGGAACTCTCAGTGCACGAGTCCGACTCGCACTTGCCCAGTTTTTTTATGAATAAGGTAACTTAAATTAAGTAACAGAGGCAATAAATATGAAAAGAAATATTATCATTATTATACGTTACTTTATGTACGTGAAGAAAGCAATTTTACTCGTTACGACAGTTCTGCTGCAACCCTATGAGGAGTTCCGTTCCATGTCTTTGAAGTTCACCATCAGATCATAACAATATTTCTATGGGACCAACTTGGAAGCATAACCTTTCAATAAAAAAAAAAAAAATTAAAATCAGTCCACAATTAATCGAGAAATCGGTGCACATACATAAAAAAAAAAAAACATTTTGCTGAACATAGAACTTCCTTCTTTTTGGAATCGTAGAAAAATACCTAAGACATTAAGTCCGTCTTTGTACACATACAGATACGTGCATAGAGTCTTAATAAATAAATAACTAAAATTAAATCAATTAACGATCCACCAAAATCACTACCACCACGTACAACATTTTTTCAGCAAAAAAAAAACAGACTTCTACAAGAACGCCTCAAAAATAGACTTCCCATTACCTAATTTTCCCTCGCAGTTTGTTTTTCTCGCCGATTAGAAGAAGCATGAAGTCATCAGGAGCAGTGGCCATTTTGGACGTGACTCCCATACAGGATCCGGTAAAACTAACCAAGTGGCTGATATTGCCTTGCGGAAACGATAGTGATATAAAAAGAGGCAATTTTGAGTATATTGTTATTATCATGACGGCGGTAAAAATTGATATTGTTTGGTTTGTTATTTTTTAAGGTCGGGGATTGAGAGATAATATTGCATTAGTAGTTAAGTAAAGTATCCTTTGATAGTTTCGTGTGCAGTTGTAAGAGAAAACTTATTTATTTATTAACATTTCATGCAATACAAAAGTACAAAGGCAGACTTAATGCATTAGGCGTTCATTACCAGTCAACCTTGGGTGATGAAGAGAAAATATGGCAGGTGCATAAAAATATAAAAGATTACAAAGAAAATAATGGTTCAAAGGTATACAAAATAAACACACATATATAATTTCATATAATATATACCTATATATATATATATATTTATTTAGCATAGCATAGCATAGTCGGCCTTATAATGTTCCCACTGTTGGGACTCAGGCCTCCTCTCTAGGAGAGGGAATGGGCCGTAATCCACCACGCGGGCCCAGTGCGGGTTGGTGGATGTCACATGTCTTCGAATTTTTGGTTCTAGGACATGCCGGTTTCCTCACGATGTTTTCCTTCACCGTATATATATTTATTTATTTATTTAAAACTTTATGCACTAATGAAACACTGTACAAAGGCGGACTTAATGCCTATTTATATATATAAAAGGATAGACTGACTGACATATCAACGCACAGCCGAAACTACTGAGACAAGGAGCGTAAAATTTTGTACAAGGTTTCCTTTTATGACGTAGGCAAGCACTAAGAGAGGATTTTTCAAAATTCACTCCATCAATCTACCTAATAGAATAGCGTGTTGCCCAGTAAAGTAGGTTGTGCAGGTTCGATAGGCAGTCGCTATTTATGTAAAACGCTGGTATTCAGCAGCATTCAGTTAGACTAGTAGCCGAACCTAAGCCAGTTGGAATTGGGAGCAGACGATGACTTTTTAATTTACGAAAAGATAAACACCTTTCTGCAAAAAATGTCTTTTCAATTAGGAGTGCACTTGATTCTAATAGACTTTCTAGGGAAATTGATGTCGACTTGTTCTGCACCAGCGTGGCGTCCTTGCGGCGGCAAATAGCACAGACATTTTTTGATAACTAAGTGGCTTCTCTCATTCGTTGCTTCGAGATGCAAAGGAAAAAAAAAAAAAATTGTGATATGTACTTTCTATAACGATATATTACTTTAAAATTATTATTTTTTTGTCTACATGTGGAGGCTTGTAATTAGCGATTTGAAAATATCATACTTTTTGTATCACTTATTTTGTTAGTCTGTAAGCCTTCTTTAAAATGGAATAAATAAATAATAAATATATAATAAAACGCACGAACTGTCGTTTGTGATGTTCTTCCTGAAAAGGCTCTCATCATTTCAGCCAAAAGACGGCTACTGCTGGGCATAGGCCTCCCTCAAGCGTCACTACAACGACCAATCCTGTCCGTCTCACAATCCCGCGACTCTCACCAGGTCGTCGGTCCACCTTGTGGGAGGCCTTCCAACGCTGCGTTTTCCGGCGCGCGGTTGCCACTCTAGAATCTTTTGGCCCCATCGACTAACCATTCTACAAAAAAGCTCTATAATATCAAATATTTATAAAGCAGTTTCCCCAATACTAATAAACCATACTCTATCATTCATACAGTAAAACAATCTCAGTAACTTAATATTAACTTCTGTAAAAATGTTCCGTTTATCGGAACGATAAAGTTTTACGTTATTTTTATCATGTTCCTAACAAAGTGCTCTTTATAAAAACTTTTTAGGCTCGAGTAGTTAAAGGTTCATTTATGCCCTTCTGTGAAAGCATAAAACCCTTAACTATTCACCTGATTATTTACGTTTAAGGTTAGAGTAGGCGCACATTAGCGTTTAGTCTTAACCTTAGTCTTGAGTTTTTATTTATATTTTTCGATTGGAAAATCATCTAATGAAATCTCTTGGGTGAAGCGAGAAGGTGTGTCAGACTTTTACTGACTAAAACTCCACTCCTGTTCCTTCGTTGCCTTTCATATTAGGGCCGAGTCTTTTTTTCAGAAGCAGACCCTTGGCCCCAGAAGTGTGCGACCCTGCTGGGCCCCTACGGTTTTCTGACATATCCTTGGGGCGTGCTTGGAACAGTACGCGCCGTCGACGGCTTGGGCTCGGTCTTGACGGTTACCGGGCGGTCGGACGGTGAGCTACCCACTGCTGGCTGTCTGCAAGCCGTTAACGTTATTATTTTTTAAACTTAGCAAGGTTCAAGTCCATTGTAGCGTAACATAGCCCAGTACCTTACTACTAATCCTTCACTTAGTTGTATTGCAAGTTTGATTACAATCGGTTCGTAGAGGCTCGTGGTAGGAAAGGATTTTTATGTCCAAGTTGCGTGTGGCAGCAAAATGCTCACAGCGTGTATACTTTATGATTAAAAATATTTTTCAATACACTTACACAAAAACCCGCAATTATCCCTACCGCTTTTAAGCACTCAATTTACTGTTTTTGGCACTAGGGTGGAAAAGCGCGTAAACTCGCCCTCGCCACAATTTATTGCATTTATTGTATTAGGATGGGTGCCAAGCGACCTCCACGAGTCACTGGGTAATCCCCGTTTATATAGATCTTCGTAAATGTATTGACAAACGTAAACATCGTAAAGTCATCGTAATACATTATACACGTGAAAATTTGTCACACGCAGCACTCGGCTCCGTAACACCCTCGCTTGCGTCTCGGGCTTATCCCGTCTCAATTGCAATGACTTACATTCTCCACTTGTATAGAAATATACTATTTTTTTAATAAAAGCTGCCAGTTGGCTGAAAACGTTACAGTTGTCTTATTATACCATTATTGTGTCCAGTTATATCAATTTATGTCACCTATGTTCATTAAAATATTGTTTGTGACCGTAACAAAAATGGCTTTACTGAGTTATGATCTATCCATATCTTTATATATGTATATATATATCATAAATCACAAGCGAACGCGTTCGCTCTCTCATTGTAATAATAATAATAATATATGTTTATTGGATTTTTTGATTTACATTAATATTTATACATTAAGGGCTTAATCTAGAGATAAAGATACAAAATTGTATTCCACCTGAACTAGGTATAAACCCGTATCTCAGGTAACTTATTTAAGTGCTTATATGTTAATAAATATAACTAAAATTCATTAAACAAAAATAAATAACTTATGAACAATATTATTAGTATTTTATTGACTTTCTATTGTGCATACTCTAAGAAAAAGCAATACGCATTCGCCATAAGATTCTTAAAAAGAATTACTGCGCAGCAAAATATTTCAGCTTTACAGTGTCGTATTTAAATGTCAGGCATGCGAGCGAGGAAAAGAGATGGAGCTATATACCCTTGCCAGATTGGTGGCCGTCCAGATTTCGAGAGGAGGCGCATCCCACAGAAGTATGGACTGTACATGAAAGGAAGAATGAACAAAATCAGAAGTATGAAAAGTATCTAACAATCTTCTACTGCTTCGTAGAAGATTGTTAGACCGCAGATTCTTAGCATGAGAAGAACATAGATATTTAAAGTGTGATGTAAGATAAGAAGTAGGGGTGGGAGAATTGAGCAGAGAGCAAAGAGCAGTCAGAGCGCGCAGACTTCTCTGGCAAATGAGCATCCATTTGAGCATTTTTTTCAATTAAGACTTATTATTGCACAAATAAAATTTGTGACATCAAAAGATTCTCAAAGCGCTATCGTCAAACACTTTTGCACCCTTGTCAATAGAATAAGTGTCACCTGCTTGTTCACTCAAAAGTCGTCATTTCTTACAATGTTCGCCTACTCTTACAAGTCCGAGTCACGTGTTCAATTTACTACCTCGCCACTCTCTCAAGATTTATTTACGATTAGTACATAGTGAACGCAACTCGGCCCGAATAGCAATCGTCTGATAGAATTCTCAACGAATTTCTCTGCTTAATTTTATTTAATTCCATGAAATATTTATGGTAACTAGGATTTTTATTGTAAGTAACTTTGTTGATGGAGAATTCATCATATTACAGTGTAGGTAAATATTACAATGTGATAAAGAGTGTTATGGTACTAACTGTTAGAGTTAAATTGATTATGACTTCTTTTTTTAAGGTGGGAAATCATCCAATGCCATCTCCCGGTCTAGGGGGTATAATAGAAAAGAATAGAATAAACTTTATTTTACACCAAAATAGTTTTAAAAAAAATACACTAACTTAAATCTATGGGTACAAAGGCGGTCTAATAGCTGACAACCTTAGAATGGACTGTAAGAACTTAATATAGCAGAAAAAGGGGGGTAGTCTGCAGTGTACTGCAAATTAATAAAGTAAATATAAGATTAAAATTATATACTACACTATACATAGATAGACAGAGAAAGACGAGGGTAGACTTTAGGTAGTGGGTGACTTTTACTGACTAAAACTACACCTGTGTCCTTCAGTTCCCAGCTGTCTATACTTTTTTTTTTATTGGGTGTGAAAATCATCTATATGACGAATCACGCTCTTGGGCGGAGTGGGAGATAGTGTCAGACTTTTACTGACTAAAAACCCACTCCTGTTCCTTCTTTCCCATTTTTTACAGGGCCCCGGGGATCTCTTTCACATCACCCATGGCCCCAGTAGGCTTCGACTCTGCTGGACCCCTACGGTTGCTGACATCTTCTTGAGATGCGCGTGGAATAGTACGCGCCATCGGCGACTTGTGTCCGGTCCGGACGCTTACCGGATGATCGGACGGCGAGCCACCCATTGCTCGCCGTCCACAAGCCCGTGCCTACGGTAGCCGGAAATCGGGATCGGAATCCCGGCGGCGATTGGAGCGTGAGGACCTTTGCCTCAAGCGATCGGCCGCCTCCTTTGCTAGCATTACTGCTTCGCAGAAGGAGGCGACCGCCTGCCACTCCTCCTCGCTCCGGACCATGGCCTCCGGACGCTGCCACAGATTGCCCCCACGAGGACACGGTGGTGTTCTGCCCAGGCGGGGCACACCTCTACCGTATGCTCCACCATGTCCTCCGGGCGGTCGGCTATCTATACTAATATCTAATCTTTTTATAAAGTCATAAAGCTGAAGAGGGTTCGAGTCTGGTTCGAATTGAAAAATTCTATTAGTGTTGGATAGCCTAATTATTGAGGAAGGCTATAGGCTATATAAAATTACTCTACGACCCACGGGAGCGGAGCAGTAACCAAAGACTCGTGCGAAACACTGGGGGAGAATTAGTAAAATATAATTCAATTCTATTTTTAATAATGGCAAGTAGAGCCGATGTCGACGATTTTGTTAATATGTAGAGTAAGTTTGCTAAGCAAATGTGTACCTTATTATTAAAAAGAAAAACCGGCGATAGCAATTATAGGCAAACAATCGTCCAATCATACATACAATTTAACTTGATGGAAAAGAAATGTGTTTCCCGCGCGCTAAATTTCTTCTGAGCCCGTCGAGCCATTTTTGCGTAAAGGAGTAATAAACATACTCACATACATATGAACTTTCGTCTTATGATATTAGTCTGAAAATATTCAGGTTGTATTATTTATTAAAATAACATGTTAGAGTAAATTATTACAAAATATAATTAATTCCGTTTAAGTTTGCGTCTTTGAGCCAAGGTTGCCGATGTAGCACGAAGAATCGCCAAACTTAAGTAGCAATGGGCAGGCCACATTGCTCGCAGAACAGATGACCGATGGGGCCGAAAGGTTCTGGAGTGGCGACCGTGTACCGGAAGACGCTCTGTTGGAAGGCCCCCTACAAGGTGGACCGATGACCTGGTGCAGGTTGCGGAAATCCGATGTATGCGAGACGCACGGGACCGTTCATTGTGGCGACACTTGCGGGAGGTCTATGTCCAGCAGTGGACATCTTTCGACTGAAATGATGATGATGATGATGATTCAGGTTGTTTTATTTATTAAAATAATATGATAGAGTAAATTATTACAAAATATAATTGATTCCGTTTAAGTTTCCGTCAGATTTCAATGACCGGAGAGAACTTTCATTTAAACGGTAAAAGTATTGATTTTATTTGCTAGATGTGTAGTGAAGTAAAAACGGAATTTTCTATCAATCGCTTGTAAAAGGATCGGGTTCGTTCGTGTTTGATGCTTTTTGTTGAGATGAACTTGAATAGCAAAAAACCGTTGCTACCTCACGTTCGTCATTTGTCCAATTGATCACTGATTTTAAATCAATATTATGAAATAATAAATAAAAATAATAAAAAGCTTTATTTCAGAATGTCGAGATCCATGAAAACCTTTAAAAATAGGATAAAAAAACAAAGTTAAAAACAAAAATTAATAACGTCAATACGTCAAACGTACGTATATAAATATATATAATAAAAACAGTAAAAGTTCATTAAGTTTGTCTAAAACAAACACATTCACTAAATATATATATATATAATTATGTATATTGTGACCGGAAAATGTGACTGAAAAGTTGAAGGGGAATCGTTTGTCTTGGTATGGTCATGTAAAAAGGAGAGATGAAACACATGTTACTAAAAGAGTTATGAGTATACATGTGGATGGGTGGAGAGGGAGAGGGAGGCCAAAGAAAGGATGGATGGATTGTGTGAACAGTGATATGAAAGAAAAGGAAGTTAGTGATAGTATGACGGTTGACAGGATAGAATGGAAGAAAAAACGTGTTGCGCCGACCCCAAATAAGATGGGACAAGGGCAGGAAGATGATGATGTGACCGGAAAATGTTAGAAAGGTGATGATGGTTGTAATAGGTGTAAACGCTTAATGTGCCTATCCTGTAAAAATACATGATATGTTAATGTTGTACAATAAGGAAACAACCCACTTTTGTTGGAGAGAGAGGGATTGTCATAATTTTACTGACTGAAATCTACCTGTGTTTCTCCAGTAGCTGTTTGTGAAAAAACCACAAAAAGTATTTTTTTGCTTCTTTTTTATTTATGTTTTTGGCGATTCTACGTAAAAACGCACAATCAGGTAATAATAATATCCCCGTCACGCGAGAGGTTAACCTGGTTAATTAATTTCAAATACTCAAGTTTGCTGCCTCTTGAAGCAGTGAAAATATCAAACGTCTAAGTCAACACAATTGAAAGATAAGGCCATTTATACTCCTTTTATGAAACATGTTTGACATTCGTAAGGAAATCAAAACCTATCAGATACCTACTTCCCATCGACCTAGAATCTTCAAATTTGTCAAAAAAAGATCTCATAGCACAAGTAAAGGAAAAAACCTTTTTTTTAGGTGGGAAATCACCCAAAGTCATCGCACGCAGACTTCTACTGACTAAAACCCACTCCTAATTCCTTCGTTGCCTTTTATTCCAGGGCCGTGTTTTCCTTACAGAAGCGAACCCATGGCCCCAGTAAGCTTCGACCCTGCTGGGTCCCTACGGTTTGCTGACATCTTGAGGCGCGCGTGGATCACTTGGACTTGTAAATCTGTAGTAACATCAGTGAATTTTTTTTTTTCCGATTTGGAAAAAGCTTCGAGACTCGATTCGTACATTTGTATAGAACCGTCAGGACGTGAGTCCGACTCTCACTTGACACTTTTTGAATAAAATATATTCTATTCTATTTATTTTACAAGGGTTGATTCGACATGGCGCTAGAAAAAGTGCCTAGGGGATGCCCTTATCGAGCCCTGATAGAACCTCGGCTAGAAAAAAAAAGCTCTTATCAAAATTCTTTTACGAAACCCAAAATCACTATCAACATCCACAAACACACTAAAACTACATCAAACAGCAATAAATTAACGTGATCCCGAAACGAAACTCTAAAAACTGAAGTTGTGGACGTAAATAAGGTTTACCTCAAAAACCGGGTCTCAAATAGAGAGGGCCACACGTTATCAAGAGTTCGCTCCAGCCACCTGCTCCTCGCCTTAAACTTGATATTTAATTAACAGTGAACGTTATGTTTAGATACTGGATGTGGCAGGAATATTTTGATGTTCGACACCTATCTAGCCACTGTAAAAACTTAGGTGAAGAAAGCGGACAAAATATCCTACAGATTGACAGCTCACTTCACCTAAAGGTCATTGACTATTTTTGTATGGAAGTTTGACCCAGTGCTGCCAAGACTGGCCACATAGTGTGTTATGTTTCTTGGGTTAATAACAGTCAGTAAATAAAAGCTCATCAAAATCTCTCTCAGAAGTTTTGAAATAAAGAGATGAAACTATGTTAAGACATACATGAAAAATATTTATATCATGCAAGTGGATGCAGGTGTTTTTAAAAGCAATAAAAAATTGCATCAAAATATAATATAATAGAATAAACTCAGCTCTGTCGTCCGCTTGACAGTTCTATTCACCTGATTTCAAATGCAGTTCTAAATTTGCATGACATTTCAAATGTAGCCAAAATTATTTTCTGTCAGCCTATAAGCAATAATAAACGTGGAATCTGTTTGACATGGAGCTCATATTATGTTTGTGGGTGACCATTTAAAGGAAATAAAATAATTTATCAAAAGTCCCGGCTCCGATTTTTTATTTGAATAAATTTAAATAGGGAACCATTTTCAAGTACTTCCATTTTTGGGCGGTATTTGGTCCAAACACGGTCAATGTCCTTTTTACAGTTTTAGAGAATATCTACTACTACTGCACCAAACAGAAGGTCAGTGAGGTTGTTAGTTTTAGACTTGAGGGAAACAAAATGGGTTGTGCATAAGTGGAAAAAATGAATTATTTTATGAACAAGTTTCGCTAAAGACATCAATCGCAAAGTAATCATTTTAATAACATCTAGATTTTACCATTTAGCAAAAGCCAAGTGATTTCTGTTGCTTTCGTCCACTGTGAGAAGATAATTTAATGATGGGAGGACAACAAGGGGACCCAAAAGTTATGGCGACGTTGCTATCACCACCTGCTCCACGCCTTAAACTTGATATTTAATTATAATTATTATGTCCTATCCATTATCTAAGAGAAGCGGTTGAGATAATGGATTATATATCTATTGGATGTTTTATTAGTAATAAACCTATAATCCTGGCCGTCATAAATCAGCTAAGAAACAGTTTGGTCTAGTTAGTTAATTTAGAAATAATTGATTGATGTATTCATTTATGTTTGTAGTAATTTGGCCGAGTAGTAGATACTATTTTGAGAATGAATTATCTGTTTTAATGAAAAATTGTTTGGCACTAGATTCATTGACGAAATTGGCAAGTCGAGTTGACGTTTACTTAATATATAGAAAAATGGAAAGAAGAAAGGGAAGCCAGAGGGACACTACAGGCTCATAATATATTGTTTTATACTAAATTGAGTGATTTTATTAGACAACATAAACAAGATATTATTCTGTTACTCGTCACTCAAGCTGAAATTACCCTTTTTAGCACAACCGCGAGGTACACACTGTTATATTTTTGTGATAATTGTCACTTTTTTTTTGTATGAACTTGATAACTATCGTAACTCTTTTTTAGCAAAATATGCAATACGTGATTACGCTCAGTTATAGTCACAAAGTAGTGACTATAACTGAGCATAGTCACGATTTTTTAAACCCAGCTTCTTGACACATCCAGTAGACCTCTAATTAAGTACATCATGGCTACCAACCGACGTACTCGCCGTCTTAGGTTCGCTCCCATAATTGTATTTAGTCAATTAGCATACGAAATTTCATTTAGCAACGTTGGTAATTACTTACGTAGCGCAGTAGCGTTATTAAAGGGTCTATTACGTTATGTTATGCTCGGATTTAATCGTCTTCTTGCTCTTTTTGACGAGTTTCTTACGATATGTTTGAGGATTATCTTTGGATGATGTTGATCATGTTTTTAGTGTAAATCGGTTTTGTGTTGGGTTTAGTTTATTCATTCATCAAATTCGCGTTATTTTTTATTACAATTATAATTCTTACACAAT
The DNA here is from genome assembly GCA_949316375.1 of Mythimna vitellina. Taxonomy (NCBI): domain Eukaryota; kingdom Metazoa; phylum Arthropoda; class Insecta; order Lepidoptera; family Noctuidae; genus Mythimna; species Mythimna vitellina. The sequence goes on along the minus strand of OX438689.1, from coordinate 4,749,926 downwards.
GTTATAAATCAAAGTCCCTACCGAGTCTAGCTATCTGTATGAATGAGAACCCAATAACTAATGAACGGATTTTCATTCAGTTTTCATCAATAGGCAGGGTCATTCATGAGGACGGTTTTAGTGTGTTTATCATCATTTCAAGTATCACCACGACGAACATTCTTGTGCGTTTCGTATCCATCGGATATCTGCGACCCTCACCAGGTCATCGTGTGGAAATCTATTGCGTCTCTACTATAACATACATGTATTTAACATGCATATTATAGTAGAGAAAAGCCAGTTAAATATTTTTTATTTATTTAGTACGTGGAGAACTTACAGCTAATATAACCAGACAAAAAAGAATCCATAATCATTGGAGAGCCAAACAAGTCCCCACGTATAGACATTAGAATAAATTTAAAAATGGTGTGAGCACAAAAAAAAAGCTTGGCTTTTTAGTTAAGCAGGATACAGCATAAATTACTAATAAACAATTTATTAAACCTAATGTTACTTGAAGAATTTGAGGCTTAAACACCTTCAAGCCGAGTTCACACTAATTGTGAATGGATCCCAATCGTATTCCTTGCATATGTAATTGAAGTTATGGTTTGCACGCACAATATAACTGTTCCGCCTATATTGAAGACGTATGAGAAAACGTATGGGTGGATTAAAACGAAATGTTTTGTTTGGCAAATTAAAATAAAATTTGTATATGTAAATGGTCAGGGCTATTAATATTTTTATTGAGGATTTTGAGCAAAAATAGACAGTCAGCAATTCTACGACGATTCTTGAATTTAAAAGATTAAGACCCGTGTGAAGCTGGGGTGGGTCGCTAGTAAAATAATAATAAGGCTCGGCGCAAACGGGCCACAGACGACAGCCATCGGCGGCTGTCGCGCGTTACCGCCAAATTTGTAAAAGTGTCAGAAGCGAGCGACAGCCACCGGTGTTTGGAAGGCGCCACACTTTATAATCCGCTCTCTGCTGCGCTATCCTACGATGGACTCCAACACGGAAAATCTGCTTGCGCATGGTGGTTTGGCATGGTAACGCGTCCGATACGTAGAGCGTCTAATGGTTAACTGCGCGGGGAATGGAGCAGTGCGACAGTAGCGGTTGTGTGGCCCGTAGCGACCACAAGTGGCGAGTCACGGACATTGCTGTAGCGAGTGGCCGCCACCGGCTACACATGTGTGGCGCGTCTGTACAAAATATCTGTTAAAGTGTGTTAAGTTGCTGTCGCTGGTCACCAGTGGCTGTGTTCGGTGGTCTGTTTGCGCCAAGCCGAAAGGCCTAAAGGTTGAGTAAAACAAAATCTTCGGACTTAAACAACAACATTTACTATAACGCAGAAAAAGTGTATTTACCAAATGAGCACCTACAAAATCCACCCAAATGTCACGGCCAAATAAATTCAAGTTAACTTAAAACCTAATCACTGGTCCCGCAGATAACGGCAGGTAAAAACCGAGGGACGATCCATCATCTAACCTCTAGGGGACCGCACCAATCATGGCCAATTGCTGCTAAATAACACACGAAGGGTCCCCCAGTTATCGGATCAATCACAAATGCATAGAATAGTTTAGCCGTTTTGCCGCCGGCGCTCGTGCAAAGTTTACAGAGCGAGAAATGAGCGGAGCGGTGCTGTGCGTTATTTTTATGTTATTAATGATTATTGTGGTTTAATAAACCTTTTAGTTTTATTTGTAGTCTGTGTATTTACTTTGGTTTGGATTGCTGTTTTTAATTTTGTAAGGGAAATATTTGAAAAATAAATTGTGTTAGGTCGTCCATTGTATGTACATTTATGTGTTTTTCTTTTAGTTTCCTTTTGTATGTGTAATGGTGTACAATAAAGTAATATAGTAGTTGTTCTAATGTATTAAGTTCCTATATCATTAAGGTATCCTGAAAGAAAACTCAAATGTGGTTTAAGCTTCTGAACATCAGCTGTCCTGTTTGGTGCGGTTTTAAAGTTGTACAATCCATACTTAATATTATTAAAGTGAAAGTAACTCTGTCTGTCTGTTACGTTTTCATGGCTAAACTGTAGAACCAATTTTGATGAAATTTGTTACGGAGGAAGCTTGAACTCCAAAGACATAGGCTATTTTTTATCCGTCATTAACTTCGACTTCGCGTCCGCGATTACCAAAATTCGCCTGGTCGAGGCTGCTGTCAGAAGTTAAAAAAGAATGAGAATAAAGCCTGACAAATTAAAATAGGAGACAAAATATTACACGTCATTGGGGGCGTGTCACTGCAACGTTGCCCAGTGTCCTGCAAATTTTCTTTTAATATTTTTCGTGACGTGGGACTGTTGTTGAACAATTTGACAGCCCTATTGTCCCCTATTGTAACTGAGGCTTTTTTTTTTATTGGGTGGGAAAATCATCTTAATGACATCCCCGCTCTTGGGCGGAGCGGGAGATAGTGTCAGACTCTTACTGACTAAAAACCCACTCCTGTTCCTTCGTTGCCTTCGTCCCAGAGCCCCGGGTTCCGCTTTCACACTACCCGTGGCACCAGTAGGCTTCGACCCTGCTGGGCCCCTACGATTGGCTGACATCTCCTTGAAGCGCGCGTGGAACAATACGCGCCGTCGACGACTTGGGCTCGGTCCGGACGGTTACCGGACGGTCAGACGGCGAGCCACCCATTGCTCGCCGTCTGCCCGCGCCTACGGTGGCCGGAAATCGGGATCGGAATCCCGGCGGCGGTTGGAGCGTAAGGACCGTTGCCTCACGCGATCGGCCGCCTCCTTAGCTAGCATTACTGCTTCGCAGAAGGAGGCGACTGCCTGCCACTCCTCCTCGCTCTGGGGCATGGCCTGAACCAAGGCCCGGCGCGAGAGATCGCCGCCGCCGATTGCCCCCACGAGGACACGGCGTTGCTCTGCCCAAGCGGGGCACACCTCTACCGTGTCCTCCGGGTGGGCCACACAGTGGCGACACCCGGGCGTCGTTTCCGCACGAATCCGGTGCAGGAACCTCCCGAACTTACCGTGTCCGGTGAGGACCTGCGTCATGCGGAATGTGAGGACGCCGTGAGGTCTTTCCAACCACGCCTCAAAGAGGAGACTTACCGCCATAATTGTTGCGTGCCCAATTGTAACTGAGGCTTATCGAAACAATAAGAATATCGTAAATCTTGTATTACCTTCTATACAAGATTTACGATATTCTTGGACACTGAAAATTAATAGTACATTTTTTAAATAAAAACTAAAAAATCACGCCTCTTTGTTCTCCACGCTTCAAAGTTGTCCACGTTTCAAAGTCTCCTACGTTTCAAAGTCTCCTACGCTACAAAGTCCTCCACGCTTTAAAATCCGCAATGCTTCAGCCCTCCAAAATTTAAATAAAAGCTATATGGTAGTCCTGAAACGCTAAAAGCAACTGAAGCCAATAGGTGGGTTTTAGTCAGAAAAATTCTGACACGCCTGCTCGCTTCACCCTAGGGCGGGAGCATTTATTGGATGATTTCCCACTTCAAAAAAAGTCCTCTAATAGAATTTATTCAAGTTCATTATTAAGTCGTGAAGCTATAAAGCGGTTTCACACCACTATGACTATGCAAATGCTATGTCCCTCCGTTATTACAAATATTGGCACTCCTATAAAAGTTTCTTATGACTCAATCAACACTGTTATTAGGGGGTAACATTTTGATCTTGCAAGGGTGATAATGGTTTTTTTATTGTTTGTTTTTATGATTAATTGATTAAGTGTTTATTATTTAGGAATGTTTTGTGAGTTTTCTTTGGATAGTTCCATTGTACTCCAAAACATATTGTTCTTATATTTTTAATATAAATACGTTGATTCCACCGCGTTCCAAGAGCTTTAAGTTCAGTTACTAAAAACATAAATTAAGCAAAATAATTTTGTCTATTAAATATACGTTATTCTTAAAAATAAAGTAACACAGCATCAGATTAGATTTTTTTAAAACTATAATACAAGTTACAACACAACATAATTAAAAAAAAAATTAAAACCAAAATGAAAAGGCTTAAGTTCGAAATGACTCTAAGCAGGTAAAAAATACTACCGATATTTCTATTCGTGTTACTAAAAACGTTCTGAGTCATGTTACTAAAAAAAGTTCTGAGTCAAGTTAATAAAAAGCATTTATGACACACGAGATAAATCCATGCTGAAGAAATACTACCGATATTTCTATTCGTGTTACTAAAAACGTTCTGAGTCATGTTACTAAAAAAAGTTCTGAGTCAAGTTAATAAAAAGCATTTATGACACACGAGATAAATCCATGCTGAAGAAATACTACCGATATTTCTATTCGTGTTACTAAAAACGTTCTGAGTCATGTTACTAAAAAAAGTTCTGAGTCAAGTTAATAAAAAGCATTTATGACACACGAGATAAATCCATGCTGAAGAAATACTACCGATATTTCTATTCGTGTTACTAAAAAACTTCTGAGTCATATTACTAAAAAAATTCTGAGTATACATGTAGATGGATGGAGAGGGAGAGGAAGGCCAAAGAAAAGGTGGATGGATTGACATGTTCAAAATATTTCCATAAATTGAGTGACATTTTGGGATATAAACAAACGCTAATTATAACTTTGCTGTTTATGAATATTATTTATACATCAGACGTTACATAAATAATAACAAGACCTTTTTCTAATAAGCCCTTTAAATATTTATTGTATTTTAAAATTTTAAGTGTATACATATTTTCATTTTTTTTTATCTGAAAAAATAGAGAAGGTACCCTTGGCCAGCAGAGAGACAGAACAAGTAAGTAACATCAGGACATATTTCTCACGTCCACCTATGTTTATTTTTGCAACACAATAATAAACCAGTGCACAATAACTGCCGTAACTTGCAGCATTGCGCACAATTTTCACATTCCCGCCAACGCCGGAGCTGCCATCTTACCTATCCAGCTGGGATCCAATTAGTTCTACAGTGGCAGTTTGTAGTACTAGATGCTCTCTGGAATGTTCTACGGGTGCTAAGTGACTTGGAGTAGTGCTAGCACTAAAATTAAAGGAATGTAGAGCATTGTAATGTCTTTAAGTTAAACAGTATTTTTAGCGTTTGGAGGTAGGCGGAACAGAGTGTAAAGTCCCGCAAACCTCCGTTGAAAAGGGAGGATCCTCCGACCAGACGGGTGCTATGTCTGGTGGGCAGCTGTCCGATAGATGATTTCGGGCTGTTCTATATGTTCTAATCACGCAGAGAACTTTGGTTGCGCGATGCAGGATTATTACTTATGTGACGCCATAGATGTCGCTACAAGCGCATCAGAATTGGTATATACACACGCACACAAATGTTATTGTGTTAATGCTAGTGATGAAATCAAAGTTACCACAGTTTAGTCTTGATTTTGACAAGCTATGTATGTATGTATGTGAGTATGTTCATCTGTTCCCTCATAGCTCCTAACTTACTTATCGGAACTCGATATATGAGGTATCGTTGGAACCGTCTTAATTGTTTGCTGAACATAGGCTACGTGATGTGTCACAAAATTCGTTATGGCAATCCCTAGCGGATAAAAAGTAAAGTGTTAAAAAAAAAATGGAATAAATATGGTTTCTAATGTATAAGTGCATTATAAAGACCCAAAATTTAGGCAAAATAGTAGGTTTTCAAAAGTCTTCTTAGTTGACTAGTTTATTTTACTCAAAATGTTTTGATTTCAACAGAAACCTAGATAATATCCATAAGATAAAATAATATCTAGAGAGCAGTGGTGGCTGAGTGGTAACGGCCCCGACTTACGAGTTGTAGGTCGCGGGTTTAAACCCAGCCAGGCCAGGTACTTTGTGTAATTTATTTCATCAACACTGCTCTCAAAACGGTGAAGGAAAACATCGTGAGGAAACCGGCATTTTCTAAAATTAAAAATTCGAAGACATGTGACATTCATCAATCCGCACTGGGCCCGCGTGGTGGATTACGGCCCATTCCCTCTCCTAGAGAGGAGGCCTGAGTCCCAACACTGGGAACATTATAAGGCTGACTATGCTAAGATAATATCTAGGTTTCAAATAATTATAGAGAAATATATGTAATAACGTCATAATCTTGTAAGAGCGGTTGTATGGAAATCTCGGATTGGCTGCTACTAATCATCATCTTACCAACCCGCACTGGGCCCGCGTGGTGGATTACGGCCCATTCCCTCTCCTAGAGAGGAGGCCTGAGTCCCAGCAGTGGGAACATTAAAAGGCTGATAATGCTAAAATAATAATCATCATCTTCCTGCCCTTGTCCCGAGTTATTTGGGGTCGGCGCAACACGTTTTTTTCTTCCACTCTATCCTGTCAACCGTCATACTACCAGTAACTTCCTTTCCTTTCATATCATTGTTCACACAATCCATCCATCTTTTCTTTGGCCTCCCTCTCCCTCCACCCATCCACATGTATAGTCATAACTAATATAGTCAAATATTAAATTAGTAGTTACTATGCTCACTACTCCACATTTATCGTACCTACCAACATAAGTGTCCATTTCCATGAAAATCTTTTAGCTTTCATCAACGTAACAATTGTTTGTAGACTATACAAAACAAACCAAACAGTAACATAACATTATCAAGTAAGTATTCCAAGAAGGCAAACGTAAATTGGGGCGCCCTCACGTGTCATAGAAATGTAGAAACGTGGATGTTTCAATGAGAATGTGGTTGCGAAGCGATATGATACAATTCACGCGAACACAACGCGTCGCGTACGTTTTGTGCTCTTTCTTACTTACGCGCGAATACGCCGCTTCAAAAATTGATTTAAAACCAGCCATCGCACCGTAAGAGTTCACACAAAAATATCAAACTAACTAATCGCTTCCGCTTCGTTTCGTTCGTCGCTGCAACTCACCCACGTGCCCTCGAGGAGGACATAGGCCTCCCCAAGTGTCACCACCACATCCTGTGCGTCTCACATCTATCGGATTCCCGTGACACTCACTAGGTCATCGGTCCGCCTTCTGGGAGACTAGAAAGTCTCCCAGAAGGCGGACCAATGACCCTACGTCTTTGGGTCCGCGGTCCCCATTTTAGAACCTTTCGGTCCCATCGACCTGTTCTGCAAACAATGTGCCCTGCTCACTGCACTTTGTGCCAAGTTTGACGCTTCTTAGGGTTATAACCCGTTAACCTAACCGTTAACCTTGGTTCTCCTGCGGATAATTTCTGATGCGATCATTGCTTCTTTCTATTGCTCTTTGGGTAATTTTAAGCCTTCTGATTAGGCTCGTTGTAAGCGACTACGTTTTAGAGAAACTCCAAAAGAGGTCAACCGTTGAATCCGAAATGAAGATATCCTCAGGAGAACCAAGGTTACCGACATAACACGAAGAATCGCCAAACTTAAGTGGCAATGGGCAGGACTCATTGCTCGCAGAACAGATGGCCTCTGGAGTGGCGACCGCGTATCGGAAGACGCAGTGTTAAAAGGCCCCCTACAAGGTGGACCAATGACCTGGTGAAGGTTGCGGGAATCCGATAGATGAGAGACGCACAGGATCGTTCATTGTGGCGGCACTTGAAGGAGGCCTCTGTCCAGCAGTGGACGTCTTTCGGCTGAAATGATGATGATAATGACGTTTCAGACACATGCTAATCATTCACCACACTATTCATCATCATCATCATCTTCCTGCCCTTGTCCCGTGTTATTTGGGGTCGGTGCAACACGTTTTTTTCTTCCATTTTGCCCTGTCACCCGTCATGCTATCACTAACTTCCTTTTCTTTCATATCACTCTTCACACAATCCATCCATTCACCACACTATTATTAGTAACAATAACTACGAACACTTCTAATTAAATGACTCCAAAGATAGATACGTCTGTATCTTTTCAGAACATCGAAATACTGTTATTACGGGAGACTATTATTAGTATTTACATTTAGTACGACCTCGCCAAGTCACCTATTTAAACGGCAAGTAATGACTTCTCACTAGTTTTCCGAAATGTCTCCATTTTGTCACTAATGGTTATTTGATATGCTACAGTTATCTCGCTTTTCATGCCGTTCCAAGAGTGCTGAGGATTTATAGAAATGTTTATTTAACGCTCGATCTCTAGTAGTTTGGTTTTATTCGGTTATAAGTCAATGACACAAGATTCAGAAAATGAACACAAAAAAAAAATTACATGGCGAGTTCAGTCAGGTCACTGGAATAACTAGTTGAAGGGTTTAATCTACAAGTCCGTGATAAAACCTGTCATACTGATCAAAATATAGGACTGTGAAAAATACGGATGAAAAAATATGTGTGGTGTGACGAGAATGGATAAAGTGAGCAATGAGTACCTATATTAGAGGAAGTTTGAAAGTGGCGCCAGTGACTGAAACATTCAAGGGTGTTTTTGATGTTTCTGGTATTGTTTGCTTGTCATTGAACACCGACTTTCTAAATTAAAGTTATTTTGATCGTTTTCGTGTTTTGTTTTTTGTAGTGAAGCGGTAATTTTTTTTTTTTGTAAAATGTTTTTATTTCACACTTTTTAGTAGAGTGAGAGTAGAGAGAGTTGAGCACTTATAGCTAGAGTACATATTTCTCATGACAATTCGAATTAACCCAAACACTACTAGGATACATTATTTTATTATGCTCCCAGCTCCTTCATCAGGTCAGTTCGATAGTACTTTATAGGCAAAGTGCATCTCATGACAATTCTAATTCTGACGGCAAGGATCCATTGATTAATTACGAAGTTCGTATGCCTATCTTCCGGCTCCAACACCACCATCAGGTCACTATCGATGATAACATTTTCAACATACGTAACTATTTATTTATTTGTATTGTTAAACGCTTAAAAAAAGTGTGAAATAAAAAAAGAAGTCGGTTATTTTGTTTTTGTAAAAAGTTTTGTTGCGAAGAATGCTTTTTTTTTAAGTGGAATATCATCCAATGACGTCTCCCGCTCTTGGGTGGAGCCAGAGGGCGTGTCAGACTTTTACTGACTAAAACCCTCTCCTATGTTTCTTCGTGGTCTTGCATTCCAGGTCCCCAGATTTTCTTTTCAAAAGCGAACCCATGGCCCCAGTAGGCTTCGACCCTACTGGGCGCGCGTTGACGACTTGGGCTCGGTCCGGATGGTTACCGGACGGTCGGACGGCGAGCTACCCATTGCTAGCCGTCCGCAAGCCCGCGGCTATGGTGACTGGAAATTGGGATCGGGATCCCGGCGGCTGGGGCGTGAGGGTTACTTCGCGCGTGCGGCCGCCTCCTTTGCTAGCATTACTGCTTCGCAGAACGTCGCGAAGTATGCTTACGAAAGAACGTGTTTTCAACAACTTTACCAAACTTGCAAGCAAGCATGTACCGGTTCAAAATCAGGAAACTTTACAAACAAGCTCATTTAAATTAACCTATACATATAAAACGCAGTGTAACATCGCATATAACTACATGAAGCAACCTGTATTCGAGATTGTATGGCGTGTATACGTAGAATTACCCTGAGATTTCGCTCGAGGAGCATAACTATTAACCTAAGGAAACCTAACGCTACTCGTAACATGTCAATTTTACATGAAAAGCATCTTTACATAATATGGCGAGACGGGATCTGATCGTCTATTAAACGTTGGCATAGAAAGAATAAAAAGGCCAAATGCAAGTGGGAGTTACGTACGATGGTTTCCGTACTATTATCTACACAACATTAGATATTCTATATAGGCAAAAAAAGACCATGCCAAGACAAACGATTCCCCTTCAACTTTTCAGTCACTCGCGCCACTTTCAAACTTCCTCTAATATACTCATTTCTCACTTTATTTATTCTCGTCACACCACACATCCATCTCAACATTTTCATTTCCGCTGCATACAATCTTTTTTCATCCGTCTGACAGGTCTTATCACGGCCTTGTAGATTTTACTCTTCAACTTGGGCCTACATTTAATAAATATTTTATTCTCTTTTTAGTATTTGTTATCATAGCGGCAACAGAAACACATCATCTGTGATAATTTCAGTTATCTAGCTATCACGGTTCATGAGATACAGCCTGGTGACACACAGACAGACAGTAGAGTCTTAGGCTCGTATTAATAAACGGTGCTCAACTCCGTCCTCAAGTGCGATATTATTTGATCTCCGATTATACGATGTCAGAAGCTCAAAATCATTGTAAATTAATAAACACATGAGTACAGAATCTCAGTTACCAAGATCAGAACCTCAATGCGTTGTACTCAAGCTCTGCTTACATGTACAATTACGTCACATTGACCGAAGTTTAAAACAAAATTCGTCACGTTAGGTTACTGAAAGAAGGATGAAAAGAAAGAAAGAAACTTTCTAATTCTATTAATTATTGTATTTCAATAAAAATGAGACTAATATGTAAAAACACTGGAACAAATGCGAATCTTTTATTGAAATTTTCTCTTACCGGCGCGGCGGCGGTCAGGGTTCCAGAGAAAGGAACCTCCTAACAATAAGAGTTATGTACAAAAGTATCGCTTGCTAAAGCAGACCTTGATCCAGCCGCCTAAACCTTCTATGAAAATAGTCGAGGCTCATGGCTATGAAATCATTGGCTGAAACTAATATCGATACAATGATCACCGAGTCTATATCCCACATGTCGATAACCTCACGAGCCAAGTTTACATTTTTTTTTGTGGTGGAAAATCATCCAATGACTTCTCGCGCTCTTGGGTGTAGGCGTGTCAGACTTTCACTAAATAAAACCGAACCTGTATCTTTCAGTGTCAATTGCGTTCTAGGCTCACAGGTATCCTTTTTAAAAATCTAGCTAATACGCTCACTACTTAAACATATTCATAGGTAAAATTACTAGACCTTTTATGTAATGAAATTCCAGTTATTATATTCGTAAATGTATTCATTCAAACGACTAATTGAACACAGTGCAAACAAAATAGAATCCAAGAACACTTTCATAAACGAGAATTGTAAATCAAAGACCTGATTTTGTTGAGTGCCTACGAAAATTTACAAACTCAGTCACGGAGAGCCAGTTACGTAAAATAATTTATTAATAACTTAATATTATTTCCTTAAATCTTTTGCGTTAATGAATTAAATCTCTATATTTATTGCCTTAAAGTATTTATTTCTTAAGGTTTATTTAGCGACGCGGATGGAGGATTTGATTCAAGAATATTTTGTTATTGTTTCATTAGTATCGCGTAGTATATAGCATAGTACTGCTATATACTACTCGGTTTTGTCCGCGTAAAAATCGAAAACATACCTACTCCCGAATTATATTTTTTTCCGTACCTGCGATGTAGGATCTACTCGTGTGTCAAGTCCGTTTAACCGATTGAAAATTAAAAAGTAACAAATAATTATTCTACACACACATATATACAAAGTTTTACCTTTATATACCATAGCCTACATTTGCGCCCGCGCTTTCAATCGTTTGTCTGCTATAGATATAGTTGACGGAGCATCGGGCGTATGAATGGTTAAATAAGTAGTTTTAATTTACATTTTTTTGAAGTTTATGATAATTGGTTATATAATTGTATGAAAACGCAGTAAAATTTACAGTACCTACTTATTGTAGTACAGCCATGGCTGATGGAACCAAATGGTTGTAGAGCAGTAATCACGTACTCGAAGATGCAGTGTTACAGGGTCTGCCAGGTTATGGACCAATGAACCGGTAGATGTCACCACTCAGAGACATATATGTCTAGCAATGGACTTTTTTCGAAGTCCAGCTATGGACATCTCTCGAAGTTCGGCAGTAGACGGCTTCAGAAGTTCAACAGTGGATGATTTTCGAAGTCAGGCAGATGAAGTCTTTCGAAGACCAATAGTAGACACCATTTGAAGTCCGGCAATGGTTGTCTTTCGTCTTTTAAATTCCAGCAATGGACGTTGTCTTGAAATGAAATGCGGAAATGATAATGGCTATTTGATTACACAGTCACTTTTATAGGTACGATGAAGGTTTATTAATTTCAAAGTAAATAATAAAACAGACCTAAATTATATAGCTGAACAAGGCTGAGGGTTCTTTTGATCTAAAATTACAATAATCAAGTTCCAAAGACTTCTTGTGTGTATATTTCCGTGAGATTACAACCAGCTGGTATCCTCATCTTTGCTTCAATTCTCACATCCAAAATCTAAGTTTCAGACTTTCCTAATTTGCAGCGGGGCGTTGTTTGCGCGGCAATTTAAAGGGAGTTTCAAAGAAAATCATTGCGAAATGCGTAAGGGAGGCACGTAATGAGTATATGCGGGTTGTTTGCACTCGGAGAGTTGTTCCTTCTGTTCGTTCTGCAAGAAACTGATTTAAATGAAATTTAGTCTGTGTCTGTTGACTTTGAGTACTGATTCGTATGAGTTGGCACATTTTCTGGGGTAAGTACAGTAATAAAAATAGATCATCATGGTAGATCTATTTTTTCGTCGAGTCGAGGCTTTAAAGTCTTAAGCATCGACGCCGAGTTGTTAGCCTGTCGGTTTTCTACCCGTTGCACAACGAAGAGTGTGCGTCGGAATTGCATAGCCTAATTCCGCCTAGCCCGTTATATCATCGGACCACTAGGCGTACGGCGATGCCCCACCGCTACATGGTGGACATCCCACGCACGAAACATTTTGGGAACACATTCATTGTGCGTACAGCTAAGGAGTGGAATTCCCTGCCGGAGTCTGTGTTTTCTGACGGCTACAACCCGGGAATCTTTATGTCAAGAGTGAATAGGTTACTTCTAGGTAAGCGCGCTACATCATCGACCGCATCGTCGCTTTTCATCAGATGAGATAGCGGTCAAAACAATAAAACACAAAAATATTCAACGACCACGCATCGTATCTTTTTGAATTTTTGAATTTCTATTTCCGTAGAAACTTTCGTCACAATGGCGTGGTGTCATCAGGTAGCATATCATTTACACGTTTTACGTCATCGCGTCTTTAGACTATACACTGTAAACTTAATTGCAATCTTTGGCACAGACGCAACCTGATGTTCCTATTTTCGAAATGCAATTTAAAGGGAAAAAGAATATCGTACCTTTAATACAAAGTTCATTCGAACTTATAATTCCAAGTCAATCCAAAGATATAACACTTCAAAGCAACCCGTTTTAAAATACGGCAATTTCATAATTTAACCCCTATTATTATATCCACAATAAAACTCTAAAATTAAAGAACTTTGTTTTAATATACAAAATTGTTTCTTGAAACTCTTATTTTTTATCTGATTATATTGTAATAAAAAAGGGTTTTTAAAAGTTAAGCAACACATGCCTCAGTTAGTCCGTAGATGGATTACCATCCACTGATCTATAACACTCGATTATACGATTATACTGGTTGACTGCCATCCAACTTTCATGACGTGTTACTGGCGAACGAAGTCGTGAGTGACAATTAGTCTTTTTTTAATAAACAAGGTAGGGAGGCTTCAGAATACAGAACACAAAGGTAAAACTGTTGCGACTGTAAGTAATATTGTTCACGTTTGCAACCTTCCGACAGGAAAAGAGTAAAGGCTACTGCTCACTGCTGACGGGGATAGCGACCTATTTATTTTTAAAGTTTTATTTACAAAGAAACTTTAAATTTTATTTTATTATTTTAAATTTATTTTTTCTTAAAAATGTGGAGTAATGAAAACGTAAAAAAAAAAAAAAGTTTTTATTAAATTCACAGAACCTGTCACAAAGTAGAACTCGATGAAAATTATACACTGTACCGATATTTTTTTTAAATAACGGCATAGATAAATATATTCATGTTATCTCTCTTTGTCACTCAAAGGTTTGTTTGGGAGAAAACTCATTAATGTTAAGTTTTGTGTGTACAATAAAGAATTAAATATACCCTTTAGCTTATAGGTACCGCGTCACAGTGCCGAGCGCACTTGGGCTTACTCTTATATCGTAGGTTTTTTTTAAGATGGGAAATCATTTAATGACTACTCCCACCCTAGGAAAGATCGTGAGGGTGTGTCAGATTTTTACTTATTAAAACTACACCTATGTTTCTATTTTACCCATTGCATCCAAGGTTTCCCCTTTCAGAAGTCAACCCATGGCCCTAGTAGCTTTCGACCCTGCTGTGCTCCAACGGTTTTGCTGACATTTTTTTGAGACATGGGTTGAAAATACGCGCCGTCGACTTGAGCTCGGTCCGGACGGCCCGACGATGAGCTACCCGTATCTCGTCGTCCGCAACCCCACGCCTACGGTGCTTTCATTGCTCTAAATTGTTTTTGCATACGTTTATTATTATACATTTAAATTTTTCTCATGAATCACTTTGTTTATTGGTGAAAACCATATGAGAATCCGTTCAGTAGATACTGTCGCACTCTGCGATGGTTTGTTTTGGGGATTGTACTTCTATTACAATGAAATTCTTGATATCATATAAGATCTTTGTATTTTTCTTCAAGTATTCAATAAAAGCCCATCTTGCTACAATCATTCTGTCAGATCTCCCTATAACTAGACATTTCTTTTTTCTACTTCATTTTTAAACCTATTCTAGAACAACAAAATCCTTACGAGTATTTTTTACATGCCAGCTCTTTAACCTAACTCATGCGATCTCCTTTCGATATCACAGTACCTAGTTTTTGAGTTTATAGTGTTCATAAAGACAAACAGACGCATGGGAAGACTTTGTTTCATAATATACATACGTAGATTTGAATTTTATTCTTTTCATATCACAGAACTTATAGACAAAGCAGTGCTCCACCAAAATAATACACAGTATTGATTTTTTTTTACATTGCCCCGCGTTTGGATCTCACCGACAAAAGACACTTAGACCCATAAAACTAACTACCAACAATCTGCAGGTCCTACAAATGTTTGATCGGTGTGGGAATCGAACTCGCGAAACGCAGCGCAGTAGTCTAACGATTAACGCCTGCGCCCACCGTTTAAAATATGGGAACTTTGCTCTAACTTATTTATTATGCTAACGTACAAAATAGATAAAATAGAATGTAAACAACCAATTGCTTGATCAATCTTCCATTACCAAAGTGTCAACCAACCTTAGCTTTTAACCCGACACCACCTTCTAGCCGTGAGCGGTCAGTCGCCCCTATACTTACAATGTTCGTAACTCAAAATGCGCCCCAAAATCTTCCGATATCACAGTGTCAACCATCCTTAGCTTTTAACCCGTCACCACTTTCTAGCCGTTAATGATCACTCGCTCCCATACGATGTTTGTAACTCAAAGTGGGCCCTAAAATCTTCCAATATCACAGTGTCAACCATCCTTAGCTCTTAACCAGCCACCACCTTCTAGCCGTCAATGATCACTCGCTCCCCTACGATGTTTGTTACTCAAAGTGCGCCCCAAAATCTTCCAATATCACAGTGTCAACCATCCTTAGCTTTTAACCCGTCACCACTTTCTAGCCGTGAGCGGTCACTCGCCTCTATACGATGTTTGCAACTCAAAGTGCGCTCCAAAAGGGTGCGCTAGCGATTGCTCGATGGATACATTGGAATAAAAGCAAATAAAGCTGTAGCTTCACTCTATATGCATGTAAATCGGCCCCGGGCCTCGATACCGAATACAGATTGAAACGAACGGGGGCTTAACATTTTTATTGGATACAACGTGCGCTTGTCGGGTTTGGCTGCTGTTTTTGTGATGGGCTGTCGTTGATCAGGCCAAGGGTGTTAAGGATGGATCGGTAGGGGCGGAATTTATAGTTATTGAACATTAGAACTAAATTCTCAAACTGTTAAGTGACGTTTGAATATCGATATGGTTGTTTTTAAAACATCAGATAGTTAGAACTTGAAATATTTATTGATTTACTCAAATTTAATGCAACGCAAAGATACAAAGGAGAAAGCCTTGCCAGTCAACCATGGGTGGTAGAAAGACAACATGGAAGGAACAAAAAAAAAATTTAATAAAATAATTTATTAAATAATCGCTACTGAAGGACTAAAGGCCTTTTTGGCCTCGCACAAGTCTTTTGTTTTTTTTTTTAATATTGTTAACTTTTATTTTTTTATTTTAAGTTACGTATTTATAGATTCTTTAGTTACTTTTTATTTTATTGTAGTTTGTCCTGTGCGAGTTTCAAATAAATGTTTTCTGTCTCTCTTTCTTTCTTTCTTTTTCTCTTTCTCTCTCTCTCTTTCTCTCTTTCTTTCTCTCTTTCTCTCTTTCTTTCGTTCTTCCTTCCTTTCATTCTTTCTTTCGTTCTAAAGGACCTACCTGATAAATCATTTTTGGCAGGAAAATGAAAATGAAATGAAAAAATGAAAATGAAAAATGTTTTATTTGTTTTACAAGTAAACTTAACAACTAGTGATTGGAGCCTCCTTTTAAGCAAAAAAGCCTGTGTTAGGAAACTCCGCTCTTCCAAAACTTAAAATATTAACATAAAATTACTTGTTTTAAGTGTTATAAAAACAGGCGATTTAAAATAAAAAGAGAAAATTAAAACTCGACAAGAAGCATGCAAAAGCGTGAGTGAGGGTAGGGGTGTGTGAATGTGAATATGAGGGTGTGTGAATGTGACTATGATTATGAAGGTGTGTGAATGTGAAAATGGATGTGTGTGAGTGTGAATACTGAGGTGTGTTACTGTGAATATAAAGGTGTGTAAATGTGAATTTGAATGTTGAATGTGAGCATCTGTGTTTGTGAAAGTTAGGTGATAGTGTGAGGGTTTGTTAAATTTAATGTAAAAGACAGAGTGAGTGTAAATGGCAATGATAAGAGCATAAAGTGTAAGGTTTTATTTATTCCAGTAGCTTCTCCGTGTCGTCATAAGTGAGTGGTTTTATCCAATTAGTTACTATTTTTTTACAGTCAGTTAATGGTTTATTGTATATGTAGATCTCTTTGTTTACTCGATTGTAAAGCTGAGATGAGCGTTTGTCGTATTGAATACGGGCGAGCTTGGTTTTAGTTTTAGGAATTTCAACTATTATATCTTTTCTTCTTTTCAAGGTTAAGGTGGGATCAAAATTGAGAGTTTTATGTTTCCTGAGAATAGTTTTAATTATATATAGTTTGCGAACAGAGTGTAAGTTACTTATTTGATAAAGACTTTGTGTAGGGTACCTTAGGTTTTTGAAGTACATTAATTTTATTAGAGCCCGTTGTCCCCGCTCAAGGTCTATGAATTTAGTCTTAGCCGCCCCACCCCAAATGGGGATGCAATATACTAAGACAGACTGGACTATAGCTATGTATATTTCATTAAGTAGATTTCTGGGTTTATTTGTGTTGGTGGTTATTTTGTTTGGCACGATATGCCTTAAATTTTTGAAAATCCAACTTAGTTTTCTAATTCTGTTGGTAACTTGTTCAAGATGGGAGTACCAAGATAATCTTTGGTCAACAACAATACCAAGATATTTGGTTTGAGAAACTTTGACTAGTGTTGGACATAGGCAGTTAATTGAATCGTCACACTCGTGTACCTTTATAGTAAAGTCGGGGTTTGGTTGTGTCCTGTGCGATATGCTAAAACATATGTAATTTGTTTTAGCTGTGTTTAGTGTAAGTAAGTTATTTGAGAGCCATTTAGCAATTTGCGTCATACCAGCTTCAGCACTACCAGCAACATCGTCCCAAGACTTCCCAGAAAAGACTACTGCAGTATCGTCAGCGTAGGAAAAAACTCTAGCGTTATTTATTTTAAGGTTGCAGAGGTCATTAATATAAAGTAGGAATAATGTAGGGCCCAGCACACTTCCCTGAGGCACACCGAAAGTGACTTTTGCATCGTTACTAACGTATTCTCCTACCTTGACTCTTTGTTTCCGGTTCGAGAGGTAGTCGGTGAACATTTTAAGTGGAATTCCTCTTATACCTGACGCTTCTAATTTGTTTAAGAGGATAGGAACAGAGACGGTGTCAAACGCTTTTTTCAGGTCCAGAAAAACCGTCAGACATTTGTTACCGCTATCCAGATTACCTGCCACTAAGGAGCTAAGAGCAGTAACTGCATCCTCAGTTGATAATCCCGGCCTGAATCCAAATTGCGAGCTGCTTAAGATGTTAAATTTGAGTAGAAATTTTAAGAGCCTCCTGTTTATAAGCTTTTCAATAATTTTCGATATGGCTGGCAAGATGGATATAGGTCTGTAATTGCTGACATCGTCTCTGTCCCCACCCTTGTGAACAGGAGTGATTATAGATTGCTTAAGTGGTGCAGGGAAGCTGCCCTTTGCAAAGCAAAGATTTGCCAAGTGGGTTATTATGGGAACAATATCATGCCTGATATGTTTTAAAAATCTTGTGGACACGTTATCCCAGCCGGGTGCACTATCAGACTTTAGGCTCATCAAAACCCCATCGACTTCTTCGGTATCCGTATCCAAAAGAACAAACGAGTTTGTCTGTGTAGACAGTGTTTCAGAATTAAAAGAATTTAAGTTGTGTGCTGAGGGTTGAACTTTTTGGGCTAGCTCTTTGCCAATATTTGCAAAGTAGTCATTAATGAAATTAACAGACTCAGTTGAATTTGATCCCATTTGTAATAATTCTGTGTTATGACTTTTTGTATTATTTGTGTAAGTTAAGGTTTTAATGTTTTGCCACAATAATTTATTATTTGTTACAGAATTAGCTAGTAAGTCTCTTTCAAATTTTCTTTTTAACTTTTTTATTAGGTTATTACAGTAGTTGCGATATCGTCGGTAAGTTATTTTTAGGATATTATCAAAAGGGTCGTTACGTGCTTTTTTTTGGAGTTTGTTGCGATTCCTAATGCATCTTAGTAAACCGGAAGTTATCCATGGCTTAACAATACGCTTGCTATTAGGAATGGCTTTAGTAACAGTGCTTTGATTAATAGAATCAGTTAGTTTATGTATTAGTAGGTCAGTTAAATGGTCCGGGTCACTACAAAACAGTAGGTCTGCAATTTTATTTTCTCTAATGCGGTTTAAAGCTTGTTCAAAATCAATAGATATTTTAGTTTTACTGGTAATAACTTTAGTTTTTAGCTTAGATAAAGATAGAAAGGTAGTGAAGTGGTCGGTGATGGAAGTGTGTAATATAGCAATAGAAGCAGATATTTTCTTTTTATTTATTTTGATCATAAAATGGTCTAAACAGTTGGATTCACGTGTAGGTAAAGTATGTCCAGGTAGAATTCCGTATAGTGATAACATATTTAAATAGTTAACCCTGTTTCTGTATTCATGCAGCGGCTCAGTGTCTTTGGATTTGAGATTTATGTTAATATCTCCCGCTATAATGATACTTTTATGAGAAGTTAAAGTATTGAGGTGAGTACTTAGAGAATCTACAAACATATCCGTGTTTGGGTTGGATGGGGATCGGTACACGCCTAGAATAATGTTATTAAGTACTTCCAACTGTAGACATGAAGCATGAGTCAGATTTATTTCTTTAACTTTAGGTTTTAAGTTTTTTTTTACGTAAAGTACTACACCATCATTTTGATTTAATTGACGAGTAGTTGAGAAAGAGAGATAGTTGTCAAGTTGAGGTATAGGTTTATTCGTGTGTAGCCTACATTCGGTTAAAATTATGATATCCGTTTCAAATTTTAATGTTGACAGTAAAAGTGTGAAGTCTTCAAAGTTGCAAAAAATGCTTCTTATGTTTTGAGAAATAATGGTCAAGTCATGTTTACCAATTTTAATATGATCTTGCAGCTCCGTGCAGGCACATTCGAATGCGCGCGCAACTTCGATCTGGTCGATCTCATCTAAAGTATGTAGGGTGTCACCCATTTGTGTAAATTATAATCTGAATAGACGTTTCCACAAAGTAAATTAAATATATGTAACGTACAAGTAAATTAAGACAGTAACCACGCGTGCTAGACTGACTGAAGTTCGGGTTAGAGTACTGGATTATTTTTAAAGTATACAGTATATTTGTGTGAGTGTGAGTATCTGTTGTGTGTTTGTGTGTGTTAACATGTGTTATGATAGTTATATTTATACATGAAAGAAGAAAATACAATAAAAAGTGGTACATTGAAAAATTACACAAACCAAAAGTGTCACATTTTAGGAAAAATAGAGTAAAAAAAGACAATGAGATAACCACTACAGTATTAATTATCACATAGTAGGGTAAACTATGAAAGTAGTGTGGTTGATTATTTGCCGGGAGTCATTTGGCCCCCATGAGATTATGTATCTGCTCTTCAGTTTTAATTGAAATGGTGGGCGAACCTTCATCCTTCTTCACGTAGACCTTTCCGTAAGCTGTCCAGCAGAATTTGTAGGCTCCCGATTTCGTTAGGTCCCGGGCCAGGAAGTGAAGGCGAGACCCTTTAGCCGTCAGGTGGTCGCTTAGGTATATCGGTGTGTCTTCCTCTGATTTAAATCCTAAGTGCTTACAGCACAGCCGAGCCTTATGCTTAGTGTAGTAAGCTCTACTCATTCTAATAACATCGGACTTAAGGAATGTGGACCCAGTTTCGACAATGATGGGTTGATTCTGGCTTTCGCTGTTTTTTCCACGAAGTCGATATATATCCTTCACATCCGATTTCTCAATTTTACATTCTATGTTTCGCGAAAGACAGACAATCATGTCCACCAGGTCTTCCTTGGTTTCCTTGATTCGTTTTGGAACATTTTTAATAACGAAATTAGTTTTGCGGGTTCCTATCTGAATCTCCTCCAATTTACTCTCCAGCATCGCAATATATTGCTTGTCTTCCTTATTCTGGCTTTCTAGCTGAGTAACTTTATTATTAAGAGCCTCATTCTGTGCAGTGAGATAGCTAATTGCGTTTTCGATACTAAGGTTAGTCTGTTGAATTTCTTTTAAGGTTGAGGTCATCTGCTGTATCTCATTACCATGCTTGGTCGAGAAAATAGACATCATTTCCTTAATTTCAAGTTTAAACTCGTCCAGCTGGTCGCATAAGGAGATTTCTTCTCTACCCCTTTTAGTGCGTTGGAATACATAGTTCAGAGGCGTTACAGACTGATCTTTTTCCATCAGACAAATCTCAGAATCAGAAACAGATTTGTTCATCGGCGAGCCCATTAGTACAAGGATAGAAGCGGTAATGAGGAGGTACGAGTAGCTACATATATTATAACGTAGTGCGCTCGCGCAGTGACAGGGCAGTGACCCAATCAGCAGGTTCCGCAAAAAATTGAGCACAATTGGGTATTGGTGTCGTCTGCTAATGAGGGGTCGGGGCCACAGTTCGGAAGTTCTCCAATCAATTAGCACTGGGGCGTTTTTAAATTATTAAAAGTACTCTCACGTGTCCTTGAAGGTGGAGCTTGCGCTGCCTGGTCCGATCAAGTACCAGGCAATATAAACATAGACCTATAGTACAGAAATACCTCTAAGTTGATGCGACGCCGTAGCAGATAGTCGGCGACCTCTCGTGTTAAGTATCTCGTAGCCGATTAGAACAGTTGCGTAGCACCGTAGCACCGTAGCAAACAGCGCGTGACGTAGCTCTGTGTAGGCAGGATACTAATTTCGCGCGCCGAAGTCAATGTTGAAATGGCGTAGTGGCCACGAACGCGACCACGCACGATGTTGATCGAGTTCAAACCCCGCCAGCGACGATTACTTTTTCTAAGTTTGTAGAGGGCGAACTCTCTGGCTCACCGCTCGTTGTGGACGCCTCACTACTGATCCGCTGTTGATGACGCGGAGAGCGAGAGTTCCGACCCGATTCAATATGGCCACTGCACTTTATGGGTGTACTCGCAAGATGGAACAGGAGGATCCGAGTTTAAGTGGCAAGGCGCGCAGAAAACAAAAATATTAAAATAAAATCAGAATTCGAAACACTGTCCACAGCACAAAACACGTCCGATCCGTACGATGTCCGGGGGGAAGAGGAAAAGTTTAATATCTTTGATTATCACCATAACATCTTAAGAAATATGTCACCAAGCATTAGTTTAGATCTAGCAGCAACAAAATCTTTTAAGAAATTTTATAACAGTAAAACCAAACACTTTTTGTTGGATACAATTAACACAGCACCAGCTATATCGTGATACTTAGTAGAAACCTAAGTTTAGCAGTGAACATATTCCAGCAGAAATAATGATAAGAAAAGACGCACTATAAATTGATCCATATCATCATTAAAAATACGCTCATTATTCAAATGCAATTCAATATATCAAAATACCGCACACACAGACGGCATGCATGGCCGATTGCATTGTATTTTGCATACAAGAACGGGAGATTTGTTAACTCTCTCGGAATGATCCAATATGCAAATGCTAGATATACGTTCGTAACTTGCACGTATCTACATTCGTATGTGAATAAAGAAACAGTTTGTAAAAGAAAAACTGATTCCTGCATATTGATGGAATGACGAGTGCCAGGAAATGAAAATTCGACGTTTGGTTTAGAAGTTTTCGTGTCCAATGGATATGAACTTTACATAAAAGACGACCCTAGTAAAGACAACTAGTGCTTGACTGCGATCCCGCCTGATGGTAGTTAAGAGTGGTTTATTAAGACCCTATTCACTCTAGCTTTGAAGATACCTAAATTATAATCGGGCGGGAAAACCGCAGCAGGCAAATTGCTCCACTCCTGCGATAACACTAAAAAATAAAAATACGCTCACTACCTATCACCATTAAATACATATATGCCCGTTACTGCTTGATCATTTATAAAATTACCAGTTTCTGACAGAAGTCACGGCTGCGCTAAAGTAGAAAATAGATAGATATATTCTTTATTGGACACCATTCACCTGATATTCACCTTTATAACTTGCACGTGATTCTGATTAAACAAACTTTCAAGTGTGCAATGATCTATTTGCCTTTGTTTTGCTTATCAATAACAAATAAGATATACCTAGATATTGGCAGGTGAAAAATATGAAGAAAGATAGATAGAATATGATTGTACATCATAAATAAAAATTACAATTGGAACTTAAAATTAATAGGTTGTCACAATGAGCGGTCTTATCGCTAAAAGCGATTTTTTACAGACAACCTTTAAATGGATTTGTCTGAGAAGGAGAAAAAGATACACAGGCAGTTCGTGGTGCATTATTTACATATATCCAATATATAAATAATAAAATACATATAAAACAAACAATATATATATAATATTTAAGTATACTAGCTTCAAACTTCGAAATTTGTAATATTAGTGTGATTATGTACTAAGTTGATCACATCATAGGTCTCTCTAAAATTCAAACACAGGTTTATTTGAGTTTAGAACAAAGTTAACATTAGTAGTTATTGTTTCTATATTTCGAAATATGATGCCATTTCGTAATTAAGAGAGCATTGATTGCTTATTTATCTATTTATATAAAAGGACAAACTGACTGACTGACATATCAACCCACAGCCAAAACTACTGGGACTAGGAGCGTGAAATTTTGCAGAACGTTTCCTTTCATAACGTAGGCGAGCACTAAGATTTACAAAAATTCACCCCCTAAGTGGAAGAAACGGGGGTTCAAAGTTTATTTATTTATTTATTTATTTATTATATGCTTTATTGTTCACCAATACAAACATTAAAGGAAACTAAAACACATACGTACATACAATGGGCGGCCTTATCGCATTCCGCGATCTCTAGCACTTCATTCACGAGTGTGAAGCCGCAGGCAGAAGCTAGTTATTATATATTATGTTAGATATATATATATATATATATTTAAACCACAACGTTTTTTCAACTCGAATGCTTATTTTGTCTTAGTGTGCTAAATATTACCAATACTCAGTATTAAGAATGTTATGGAAATAGTTTTATTGAAACCGAATTTGGAAGCGGAGTTTTTAATTTTGGCTTCACAGAATCGGAATCAGAAGCGGAGGTAGAAAAGTCAAATATTACATAAACTCGGATAAGTACCTATGAAGCGCGAACTCAGAAAAAGACAAAAGGCAAAGAGGGAAGGAGTTTATACACGTGATAAGTACAAATAATTAACCAAATCTTCGAAATAACTTCCAATTTAAATTTACCGGAATCGAAGGTGTAAAATCAATCGGAAGTTCCAAACTTTCGGTATCGGAATCGAACCTACACTCCGTAATATCTCTACTCTTGGTATCCAAACGACATCAAATAGGCCATTTCTCTAGGAGAGTAAATTGGAGGCAATTCTCCACTCGAGCCCAGTGAGGGTTGGTGGATATCACATATTGTCGAATTTTTGGTTCTAGGACATAACGGTTTCCTCACGATGTTTTCCTTCACCGTTTTGAGAGCAGTGGTGAAGAAATAAATTACACCAAATAATGCGCCTGGCTGGGTTTGAACCCGCGACCTGTTAGTACTCTTGATATGTTAATATTTTAAATCGTAAGCACGGCAAGGCAGTGAGTAATTGTCCATTTATTACACCGACATAAGAGAGCCTTTTGTAACTTGAATGCAATGCCGTGTGTGCACCGTCCACTTCGCACATAAGGGCGACGCGACACTGATTGCACTATCTGTCACCAGTAGCACTCGCAGTAAGAGCAATATGTGTGTATGACTGTGAAGATAGGCAATTACAATCGCAGTTGTAAAATAAGAAGAAATACTGCGAATTAGGTTCTGCTTGATCACAATACTGGGTATCGTGCTCGTTCGTTCAAGAAATTAGGTTTTTTTTAGGTGGGGAATCATCTCCCGCTTTAAAGCCTGCGGGGCTCCTACGGTTTGCTGACATCTCCTTGAGGCGCGCGTGAACACTAAGCGCCGTCGACAACTTGGGCTCGGTTCGGACGGCCACTGGACGGCTTGACGGCGAGCTACCATTGCTCGCCGTCCCTGTGCGTCTCGTACCCATCGAATTCCCGACAACTCTCACCAGGTCATCGGTCCACCTTGTGGGAGGCCTTCCAACGCTGCCTCTTCCGGTGTGCGGTCACCATTCTAGAACCTTTCAGCCCCATCGACATCTGTTCTGTAAGAAATGTGCCCAGTCTACTACCACATTGACGATTCTTCAGGTTTTGTTGGTAACTTGGCTCTAATGCGGATATCTTTATTCCTAGAAAAACATTGTTGAACGTTGGGCATCGACCCAAGTGACATTTATTACTCAGCCATGGGCTCTCTAATATTATTGAATAAGTACTTGAATATTACAGCGTCTACGCTAATTATTATTCAATAAATAATGCCGTGAAGCCATTACAAGTCCTCGCCACTATAATTAATTTAAGTTTGCACAAATTATACAAAACGTAACTAGTTGGAAACTATTCTTGTTATGTTGTCTAGTTTGTTCGGAATACTGATTAATGTGGCGATAATACGAAGCTTTAGTCGATGAAGCGAGTTTCATAAGGTTTTTGATGAGGGAATGATTATCATAATATCTCGCCTTTGTGATAAAAGTGGATAGCTGTCCCTGTTTTTGAAATCTGTTAATAGATGTTAAATTATTACAAAAAGCGTTTTATTGTTTTGCTTTGTTAAGCCAAATATTGTTTTTATTCATAGCATAGCATAGTCGGCCTTATAATGTTCCCACTGTTGGGACTCAGGCCTCCTCTCTAGGAGAGGGAATGGGCCGCAATCCACCACGCGGGCCTAGGGCGGGTTGGTGGATGTCACATGTCTTTGAATTTTTGGTTCTAGGACATGCCGGTTTCCTCACGATGTTTTCCTTCACCGTTTTGAGAGCAGTGGTGATGAAATAAATTACACAAAGTAATGCACCGGGCTGGGTTTGAACCCGCAACCTACAACTCGTAAGTCGGGGCCTTTACTACTCGGCCACCACTGCTCTATTGTTGCTGTTTTTATTTATGTTCATACAAACACAAGAAAAAAAGAAGAAAATACAGGTAAAAGAGCACATAAGTGCTGCTTATTTCAAAACAAATTCCTTCCAGCAGAGATGTACATTGATAAAAAAAAAAACTACTTATATTAAATTTGGGTTACATGACCCGCCCACAAACAGCACATCTATCCCATTATAACTTTAAACTCATTTTGCTTGTAATCATTTAGGGCCACGCCACACGGTCACAGGTCACATTAGTGGTCGCTGTAAAGTCTCTTGATAGATAAATAAAATAACTTATGAGATTTATCAGCGGAACTAGAGTAATTACAATCGACCCCTGGGGCAACTGTCTCGTTTATACCATACATCGCAAAGGGGCATAAAAGGATGACCTTTATTGGCCATAGTCATAGCGTACTTGCATCAGGTATACCTGCTGGGCACGCGTGGTGGATTACGGCCCATTCCCTCTACTAGAGAGGAGGCCTGAGTCCCAGCAGTAGGAACATTATAAGGCCGACTATGCTATGCTATACCTGCCAATATGGATGCAATAGTCACATTAACTTTATGTATAGTATGTAAGATATACTTAAACTATACACAGGACTCCTTCTGTACATTCCTAAAATTATCATCATCTTTCTGCCCTTGTGCCGTGTTATTTGGGGTTGGTGCAACATGTTTTATAGGTTTTCGTACCTCAAAAGGAAAAAAAAAACGGAACCCTTATAGGATCACTTCGTTGTCCGTCTGTCTGTCTGTCAACACCTGTTATCGCGGGAACGCGTATTGAGGTATCGAGTTGAAATTAAAACCATATACTCAAATCTGCGGTTTCTTGAAGCTGTGAAAAAATCGAACTTCTGAATTAACGAAGAAAAAAGATACGGCCGTTTATGTCGCAAAAAAACGTACATTTCGACACTGTCAAGGGAATCAATTAGAATTAGAATCCTGAAATTTGGCATAAAGCAAGGTCTCATAGCACAAGTATAGGAAAAAAAATTAAAAACTGTAAATTTATAATTACGTCACAAAAAAAACTCTTTTTTGCGATTCGGAAAAATCTTCGTAACTCAATTTGAGAATTTAACTGTTTTCATAGGTAAATTTGTACGAAACCTTCGGTCCACGAGTCCGACTCGCATTTGCCCAGGTTTTTCTTTTTAGTACGCTAGGTTAAACTCACACTGTACATCGTACATGTACGTGTTTTAAATTAATCATAAAGTTTAATAGCACTAGCTAAATAATTATAGAAAAGTTGAACAAATTGAGTTTTAAAAACCGTTTCATTTTTTTTTAATTTCACCCTGAATTTTAATTGGCACATTATGAATCCTGTTAAAAATGTTTCATCGCGATCAATTTAAAAGTTAAATCGAATTTGAGAAAAAAAAAACAGTGGTAGTCGATTACCATTTTATTGCTGACATAATTTTAATAACTAGTTGAGAACTTTTTTATTAGTTGTAAAACAAAATATGTTGAAAATTGAATAACTTTTTATAAAAGTCTTTTTTATAATTTTTTATATGATTAATTATCTTCCATGAAAGTTTACAAAGATATAATATAAAACGATAGTCATGAATTAATCACGAAAAGAAATAATTTAGGTATTCGTTTTTCAACTTTTATTTTTTATGTTAAAAATGATTTAATAACTCCTCCAGCACTGGTTGGAGCGAGAAGGAGTATCAAACTTTTATAGACTACTTTTGCCCGCGACTTCGTCCGAAGAAGTCGAAAATGGTTTTATTAGGTTTTTTGAGATACGAAAATATGAAATATTATTTATTATCTCCGTCGTGTGTGATAATCCATTGAATTATGAATTGTACAATACAATACTTGAATTATACAATATCACTTGCCATACGCAAGTGATATTGTATCTTAAGATAAAATATTATAGTATCTTAGCCGTGTATGCAGCGCCCCTTAGTGAACTCCACTGCGGGTGACGTAACCTACGACAAACTCTTTATTTGCGGTTGGAACAGTAATCGGGTCAAAGGATCGAACTGCAAAATTAAGTTCGTTTTTTATTTTATACACTTTTTCGGGATAAAAAATACCCACTGTGGTACCCAGGATATTAAAAAAGAATTATACTAAGTTTCATCGTAATCGAACTGGTAGTTTTTGCGCGATGCCTGAACAAACAGACAAACAGACAAAAAAAAATTTAATCACATTTTTGGGTTCGGTGTAGGTCTAGTAACACCCCCTGCCATTTATATTTTTGATATTTTCAATGTACAGAATTGTCACTTCTACAGCTTTATTATAAATATAGATAACCTATTTTTTTTAAAGGTGTGAAATCATCTCATGCCTTCTCTTGCTCTAAGGGCTCCGCTCCTTCATCGGAACACTAGACTTACGGCGTTGTGTCATCGGTACATGGTTGACATTCCACCCATACGTACAAAGTGTTTTGGAAACACATTAATTATGCGTACAGCTAAGCAGTGGGATACGCTGCCGGAGCTGCAACCTAGAGGTATTTAAGTCAAAAGTGAATAGGTTACTTCTAGGCAAGCGTGCTCCATCGTCATCTACATCATCGCTTACCATCAGGTGATATATTGGTCGAACATGAGCCTATACAACATAGATAAAAAAGGTTGGAGCGAGGGCCCTCTCACCCTAAAGTGACAGTCGTATCAGACTTACTGAAAAAAACCAATCTATTTTCCTTCAGTTGCCCTGCGTTTTAGGACCACAGGTTTCTTTTTCAGAAAGTGTTCTTTCAGTTGTTTTTTTTGCGTTCTAGAGATTGTGTTAACTACTGGTTAGGATCTTAATAAATAGTTTACCTATCTAAGTCCTTCTTCTTAAATCTAATAAAATTTTCTAAAAATGTTTTGCTTAAGCAAAAATCAACAGTAATATTTAATTTGATTTTTTCACAGCTTCAAGGGTTCCGTTTTTTGTTTGAGGTACGGAACCGTAAAAATGTAAAAAAAAAAACAATCAAACCGTTTAGGAGAACTTAGGTAACTGACAATTTGACACGAGATTTTCATATTTTAAACTAACGGTTTCGATGAACGTAGTCCTACCCAAAGGCTTTTGTCAGTAGAATAAAAACTGGCGACAGCGATCTCTCGCGCTGGGCCTTGGTACAGGCCATGGTCTGGAACGAGGAGGAGTGGCAGGCGGTCGCCTCGTTCTGTGAAGCAGTAATGCTAGCAAAGGAGATGGCCTCCTACGCGTGAGGCATCGGTCCACACGCCCCA
Organism: Mythimna vitellina; assembly: GCA_949316375.1. Classification (NCBI taxonomy): domain Eukaryota; kingdom Metazoa; phylum Arthropoda; class Insecta; order Lepidoptera; family Noctuidae; genus Mythimna; species Mythimna vitellina. The sequence goes on along the minus strand of OX438689.1, from coordinate 4,720,964 downwards.
ACAGCCGCCAGGATTCCGATCCCGATTTCCGGCCACCGTAGGCGCGGGCTTGCGGACCGTCCGGTAGCCGTCCGGACTGAGCCCAAGTTGTCGACGGCGCGTATGGTTCCACGCGCGCCTCAGGGAGATATCAGCAAATCGTAGGGACCCAGCAGGGTCGAAGTCTACTGGGGCCATGGGTAGTGTGAAAACGAAACCCGGGGCTCTGGGACGAAGACGACGAAGGAACAGGAGTGGGTTTTTAGTCAGTAAAAGTCTGCCACTGTATCCCGTTCCGCCCAAGAGCGGGATTTGTCATTAGATGATTTTTTCCACCTAAAAAAAAGCTCTCCATTGCAGCACTTGTATTTTCGATCATCCAGAGACCCATTCAATTATACGTACAAAGTTTCATGCAAATCAGTCAAACTTTTTAGGAGGAGTTAGCTGACAAACACACGTACAGAAAAATTATATATGTAAATATTAGGATAAATGTTGTTTTAAATAACAATGTACTTACTTATAAGTAACATAAAAACCTTTTTAAATTGTCAGTTTAGTCTAAGCATTAACCAATTCGTTACTGAAGATAATCCTGTTAATAAAAACTTGACAAATCCGTTGTTTGAAAAGGATAATAATTTATACTGCATATTAATTTTCACCGACAAAAAATAATTCTCCTATTTTCTACGTTAAGTTAGAGTGCAAATCAAGATTAAAATGGAATAACATTATATTCTAGGTACACGTACAAATCCCTCAGACTTGACTTGACAAGGATTTTATGAAAATACGTGGAAAGCTGAGGTCATTCAACTTGTGTTTTCTATTCCAAACTTGGTATTATTGCTGGCTCTAGTCAAGTGGCAATTTTGTTATAAAAGATTTTTGAGTTATAGTGATATTGTGAAAATCTGAAATTTCATTTTGCTGAAGCGTGAGCTTAAAAACTCCTAAATAATTTCGTATTATGCTTTAACGCAAGCATGATTTATTATAATAGATTTTTTTAGCGTGGAAAATCGTCATATGACTGTAGTTAGCCAGCTGTAGCTGGAGTGAAAGGGAGTGTTAGATTTTAGAAAGAAAGAAAGAAGAAAAAACGTTTATTTGTGACTCACGCAATCGTAAAAACTAAAGATACACAATAATAAAAAAAGGTATATTCAGTGCGAGACCAAAAAGGCACTCAGCATATGCTGCGTTATTTAAAATGACAAATAAGTAACGCAGCGCTGGTATTCTGTTAGATTTTACTGACTAAAACCCACCCTTGTTCTTTTAGTTTTCTTTCGCATTCCAACCAGGGTTGCAGTTAAGTTCGGGAAGTTCCTACACCGGACTCGTGCAGAAGCGACGCCCGGGTGTCGCCACTGTGTGGACCGCCCGGAGGAAACGGTGGAGCACACGGTGGACGTGTGCCCCGCTTAGGCAGAGCAAAGCCGTGTCCTCGTGGGGGCGATCGGCGGCGGTGATCTCTCGCGCCGGGCCTTGGGCCATGATCCGGAGCAAGGAGGAGTGGCAGGCAGTCGCCTTCTTCTACGAAGCAGTAAGGCTAGCAAAAAAGGCGACCGATAGCGCGAGGCAACGGTCCTCACGCCCCAACCGACGCCGCCGGGATTCCGATCCCGATTTCCGGTCACCGTAGGCGCGGGCTTGCGGACGGAGAGCAATGGGTGGCTCGCCGTCCGATCGTCCAGTAACCGTCCGGACCGAACCAAAGTCGTCGATGACGCGAATTGTTCCATGCGCGCCTCAAAGAGATGTCAGCAAATCGTAGGGGCCCAGCAGGGTCGAAGCTTACTGGGGCCACGGGTACTGTGAAAGTGAAACCCGGGGTTCTGGGACGAAGACAAAGGAGGAACAGGAGTGGGTTTTTAGTCAGTAAAATTCTGACACCATCTCTCGCTCCGCCCAAGAGCGGCATTAGTCATAAGAAGATTTTCCCATCCAAAAAAAAAGCTAGGGTTGTAGTGACGCAGAAAATAACAAGCACCATTATTTATATTACAAAGGCGATAAAAATACATAAAAAAAGTTATTATATAGAACAAAAGTTGTCAATGTAAATTCAACAGAAATATTTAAAAGAAATAAACTAGAAGTGGTCAAATCAAATTCCAGTCAAAGTAACCAAATTAAGTCAAAAACGGGTTTTCCGTCAAATATGTGTTTCTTTATATAGAAAATCATCAAAAAAAAATATTCCACTCTGTGTAAACCTAGAGAGCGTGTCAGACTTTTACTGGCTAAGACCTACATGTGTTCCATCAGTTGTTCTTTACGTATCGTGGTGATAACTCTTTCGAACATCCCGAAGCCCTAGCATGACTTCATATCGTCATAGCATAGTCGGCCTTATAATGTTCCCACTGTTGAGACTCAGGCCTTCTCTCTAGGAGAGGGAATGGGCCGTAATCCACCACGCGGGCCCAGTGCGGATTGGTGAATGTCACATGTCTTCGAAATTTTGGTTCGTTCGTTTTGAGAGCAGTGGTGATGAAATAAATTACACAAAGTAATGCGCCTGGCTGGTTTAGAACCCGCAACCTGCAACTCGTAAGTCAGAGCCATTACCACTCGGCCACCACTGCTATCACCACTGTTCTAACACTGCGTAACTCAAAATCGGGAACTATTTAAGAGAGCCAATAAACGCATCATCGCTTTCCATCAGGTGAGATGGCGGTCAAGCCATCCATCTTCCTGCCCTTGTCCCATCTTATTTGGGGTCGGCGCAACACGTTTTTTTCTTCCATTCTATCCTGTCAACCGTCATACTATCACTAACTTCCTTTTCTTTCATGTCACTGTTCACACAATCCATCCATCTTTTCTTTGGCCTCCCTCTCCCTCTCCACCCATCCACATGTATATTCATAACTCTTTTAGTAACATGTGTTTCATCTCTCCTCTTTACATGACCATACCAAGACAAACGATTCCCTTTCAACTTTTCAGTCACTGGCGCCACGGTCAAGCGCGAACCAAAAAAAAAGACTCGGTTTTGATAGCAAAACTAACTTACGCACTGTTGCTATGAGAGTACAACTGAGTTACGCGGTTTTACTGTAGCTTTTCTAATAGTTTTTTTTCTTTTTTAAGAGCAGTGGTGGCCGAGTGGTAACTGCCCCGACTTACGATTTGTAGGTCGCCGGTTCAAACCCAGCCAGGCGCATTACTTTGTGTAATTTATTTCATCACCACTGGTCTCAAAACGGTGAAGGAAAACATCGTGAGGAAACCGGCATGTCCTAAAACCAAAAATTCGAAGACATGTGACATCCACCAACCCGCACTCGGCCTGCGTGGTGGATCACGGCCCATTCCCTCTCCTAGAGAGGAGGCCTGAGTCCCAACAGTGGGAACATTATAAGGCCGACTATGCTATGCTATACTGTAGCTTTTCTGTTCAACTCTGATATACGTATTGTTTTTGATGTTAAATGACGCGTCACCCTTGTTTCAAATCCTCATGTTTGATTCGTCAAACGCTGCGTTGTTTGATTTCCTATCGAATGTACAAACAATGTGTTTCAAATAGGAATAAGATCGATTTTGCGCCATGTTGGGACGTCATAGCTGTCAAATTGCAGAAATTGGGTAGGGTGGGCAAAAAAAGCAATTTTTAAAATTAAATTCTAGGCTCCATTGTCGACCGCATTGTCGCTTTCAGTCAGGTGAGATAGCGGTCAAGCGCGAAACTATCTATACATATAATAAAACAGTAAAATTATTTTGCGGTGGTATTAATTGGCGCAAAAACTACTGAACCGATCCTGTTTAAATTTTGCATACATAATCCTTATAGGTCAGGGCAACTTATAGGCTATAAATTATCACGCTATTTGCTAAGGGGGGTGAGCAATAATCAAAAATGTTGGTATTGAACGACATTTGCCACGAGTTCAATCCTCAGCTACATTTAAAAATTTTGTCATAATTTTATCTTACTTTTTTTGTAATAAAATGACTTTTACCATTTTTTCAAAATAAAATTGACATTTCTATTCCATATCTTCTAAATATTTCGTAAAAACAATCAAAACACATAAAAAAATGATAAGTGGCGAGTAAAATCACGTACTATAATGTTACATTATCCCATTTAGCTGCAAATTTAACTTCTGAAATGAAAATCATCACGCTATCATCGATAAGGAGCCAACCAGTCAATTATGACGTTTATATAAGAACGTCTATTTTAAGACCTAATCATCGAAGACCGTAGCGCAGTGGTTTCGTATCTGGACTTTCATGTAATGTAAAGGTTGTTCAAATCCCATGTGGCTTTCATTTTTGTTTTATTTTTTCTCTGTAAATAAGATTTTTTATATATTTTGGCATTGCATCCTTATATTTTTTTTTATATATATCTGCGCATATAATATATCTGTAGAAGCTTTTAGTTGTGTGCGTACCACAGAAAATGTTAGAAATCGATGTAGATAACTTTTATACATTAAAATTGTGTGTAACTTGATATATTACTTAATAGGCTTTGTTAGGCATCGCAATAAAACAAAGCATAAGAAATACAAACGGTATGAATTTAAAGTTTTCAAGAACTGAAATATGACACAACACGCAATTCAGATACTCGCAACGCCATCTAAAGACTCAAAGTAGAAATAATGATGACAATGACAGTTGAACTTCATATTAAATTTGATAGATGGCATTTTGTATTTTACGTAATTTTCTATGTGGCGGGAGAATGACCATCGCCCACGTTTTCAGACAGTTTTATTCTTTAAAAATTGGACGAAAACAGTTACGGTTAAACTGGTGTTAGACGGAGTCATTTTTAACAATCATACTGCTTATTTTTATTATTTTTTCCCATGGTTACCAATCAAAGGCGATAAAAGTAAATACCTATATGTATTTAATTATTAACTTTTAAATAACACAGCCAAATTTTCGGAAGCTTTTACACGGTACCATGCGTTTGAAGGTCCCCAGATGGACCGATGACCTGGTGAGGGTCTCGGGAATCCGATGGATGGACCGGTCATTATGGCGACACTTGGGGAGGCCTATGTCCAACAGTGGACGTCTTTCGGCTGAAATGATAATGATGATGATGGCACCTTTTTTTTTCTTTTTTAAGGGTGAAAATCATCCAGTGACTTCTCCCGCTCTGGTTGGTACGGGAGGGTGTGTCAATCGTTTACTGACTAAAACCACACCTGTGTCCCTCAGTTGCCCTTTGCGAAATCTCTTTGAGGAACGCATGGATCACTACGCGCTGTTGACGACTAGGCTCGGTCCGTTCAACTACCGGACGGCCGGACGGCTAGCTACCCATTGCTCGACGTCCGCAAGCCCGCGTCTACTGTGGCCGGTAGTCGGGGTCGGAATCTCGGCTCGGCGTGCGGCCTCCTCCTTCGCTAGCATTACGGCAGAAGGAGGTGAGCGCCTGCCATTCCTCCTCGCTCTGGATCATAGCCCGAACCAAGGCCCGGCGCGAGAAGTCACTGACACTGATTGCCTCCACGAGGACACGGTGGTGCTCCGCCCTTGCAAAGCAGCCCTCCACTGTATGCTTCTACTGAGTCCTGCGGGATGATGGCACCTTGCGGCCTAATAATGGCGCGTTTTATTATTTGCAGTCACTGCTTCATATAAAACGGGGTCGAATGTGTTTTTCTGATCACACTTTGACAACGTATGATGTATCTCAGATTCCTTGCAGCCTTACGTCGACATCTGGACGTTACTTCCTTGCAGTGAGTGGTGACCAATACTTAGGTATAACACTAATTGGTTGCTACATTTGTTTACTGTAATTTCATTGTTTTATGGATACGCAAGCTCAGGACTGTTGTGGTTGTTTCGAACGGTTTCTCTTCTGGATTCGGTTGGAATACCCTGATATTACCATTTTGCGAATCGCCCGGAAGACCCGATGTAGCATGTGGTGGAGGTATATCAAGCTCCGGTGAACCACCGTGTCCTTATAGAGGCAATCGGCGTCAGTAATTTTTCGGTTTAGCCATCAATATGCGAGTTCTATTGGACGGAGATACACTGCGAACAAGATTTTTCCGAAATTCATTCAAAAGTTGGAGACTCTTTATAAGGTAGTTCCCACTATGGAAAAAACATTTGTCTAATATACGAGGACGTCGACCAAATACACACCAGAAAATCCTAGATAAATGAACAAGTAATTCTAACGCCCAAAATGATCACGCTGCAACAATCAATGCAAGCATGCTCTCGCAATTTCTTCGTAAGTACTATTGTGGAGGAAGATAGTTGATGGTGATGATGATAGTTTTGGATTCACTTAAGGCACTATCAGTGCACGTTATCCAGCTGAAGGTCGGTGTCCTGATTATGCTCCTTCGTTTACATCTACCAAAGCTGTCTAACGGCTTAAACTCTTCAGTGAAACATTATTGAGGCGAAAATTCTTATGGGAGGTAACTCTTTCGAACAATCTCGCAGCCCTAGCAGACATCGGTCCTAGAGGGCCCTATCCATTTGCTGACATCTCTTTGAGTCGCGCGTAGAATACTACGCACCGTCGATTCAGGATTGCTTTGACCAGACGGCCGGACGGCATCACCGTAATCCCATGTTTGCGATGGCTGGGAATCGCCCTGCGGCTTTCAACACCCGGAGCGTCACTTGCAACGACAGCTGAGGAGTCAGGATGTCCTATCCCCCATAGTTTCAGCTACCTTTTTTGATCGTTTGATTGTAGTGCTTCACTGAAGGAGGCTACTGGTTGTCATTTTCGCCACCAATCGCCTCCATGAGGACACGGCGGCGCCGGCAATCCGACCAAGCGGGACTGACTTTCACCGTATGTATCATCGTATTCTCCGGGCGATCCGCATAATGGTGAGACCTGAGTGTTTCTTCCCGCTGAATTCGATACAGATAACTTCCGAAACAACCACATCTGGTGAGTCTTGCACAAAGAGAGGATGCCGTGACGCCTCTGTAGTCACTTTTCAAAGACAGGCATTACAGCTGCGATTGTGGCGTGATCTCTGTGGCGAGGGGTTAAAATCATACAATGTTGTTTTAAACCTTTTTAAACCAGAACATAAATCAGAAAAATATATAAACTAATGCCTTTTCCCTTGGGGTAGGCAGAAATGCCAACTGCTACGACCCATACATACTCTTTTTATTCATTGACGTTCATCTGGATCTGGACGAGTACATAACATGTTTCCTGAAAAATTACCTTCACCGCGTTTTTACCTTTAACCGTTTTACGTTAAAGTACAATAAATAATTGCGATGTTTGCGGAATGAATTGCAAGCACAGAGTGATTGTACAGTTTTAAGAACTTAACGCGGACGAAGTCGCGGGCAACAGCTAGTCAAGAATAAAAAAGAAATTACGTGTCATGAACCAAAAAAGTTCTAGTTCTTCAATTTTGCTCATCTCTGCGTCACTGTGTGAAGTGTCTGAGTAGTGGTAAATGGAAGGAGAGGGCGAATTGTTGCTAACAATTAAAATAAGAAAGGAAATAGTTTTTAACTAACTACTTACTTACAATACCCTTTCTATTTCACCTAGATTTAACAAAGACTCAGTAAAACATAGTAAAAATGACTGTTATTCATACGCAAATAAGTTTTCTTTGCAAACCTTACTTTTCAATCAACATTTGACATATCGAGATCATTGACTTTCCTATTCTCATTTGGAACGCATTGCACGTACTTACAACATTTACTTACGTGTTGTTAGAACTTATGCGACAACATGTAGGTACATTGAACATAGTCACACATAGGATTACAGTAGTTATATCAACACAGATATACAACCATGAACTAAAACAAGATACATTTCCATCAACAATAGCGGTCCCAAAACGTGTGTCATGTATGAGTGAATAAATTAGACCAACAAATACACGTAGGTACCTGTCCTCGGTACGTTCCCAAATGAACCGGGCTCGCGATCATAGCTGCAAATTATATTAATGTTTGTTTGATTGCCTGAACACTGAGAGAGCACCTCCCTGGGGAATAAGCGGAGTATTCCTCTTAGTACGATTAGTGCTGTTCCAGGAAATGGAGATCTGTGTCAACTCTACTGGATGCTGTGTTTAGTGGAGACATGTGGTTCGAGACTAGTGCTTTTGTATGTTCGTAAATTATATATGTATATGCCATCAAGGTGCATTTTTGAATCTGCAAAAATTTCAGGAGGGCATTTATGTTAGTGATTCTTGACCCGAATCTACAATAAAATAGGTAGGCAGGTTTTTTTTTTTAAATTTATTATTATTTACAGAAATTGGTAAAAGCCCTTAATAGTAGAGTAAGTGGGCGGAGCCTCGTACAGACTGCCGCACTCACGCACGTAAGGACGTGACGCGCGATAAATCGCAACGGGTGATTTTTTGTTATGAGTAGGTACTAGACAATGATAAACATACTTATATATTTCTAAATACATACATTATCATAGATAAATTACACCCAGACACAGAACAAATGATCGTGCTCATCGCACAAATATTTGTCCTGGGTTGGAATCAATCCCACGACCTTCGGCATAGCAGTCAGGGTCATTAGCTACTAGAACAACAGACCAGTCAAAATCAAATGTTAGATGGATGGAACTCTACAACTGTTAACCTATGGACAGATAACGCAGACAATGTAGACTATAAAAGTGATGGAGCGATGATATTGTTAAAATAGCTGCAGAACATGAAGCAGGGTAGCCATCAAGTGAAAAAAGTACATGGAAAGACTGGAGGAGGCTTTTACCACAAGCTCTAGCGGTATTTGTACAGATTAAACTAAATAGCTTTTATCTATACCTAGTTCTATAGTTTATAGAAAAAATTAAAACCATTTTTTTTAGGGTTCCGTACCTCAAAAGGAAAAATGGAACCCTTAAAGGATCACTTTGTTGTCTGTCCGTCTGTCCGTACCCTTATTGGATCACTTTGTTGCCCGTCCGCCTGTCCGTTTGTCTGTCAAGACCGTGGAAACGCGTGAACGTATCGAGTTGTCTTTAGTCTGCAGTCCCTTGAAGTTGTGAAAAAATCAAACGAAGTTAACGGAAAAAAAATATAATGGCCGTTTATGTCAACAAGGTCATGAACTACAACTTTTAAGTCGGGGCCGTACCGTTGTAAAAAACATATTCATTACTTAATTGCTACATATTTATTTGTTAGGTTACAAAGAAGTGTAAAAAGAAAATAAAACAATATTTATTTGTTTAGTTCCCACCAGCGACCATCTGTACCTATGTGCGATTAGTTTAAAGACAGAGACGATATTGCATTGGTACATATATATCAAGAAATCCTCATTGGGCAAACCTGTGTAGGTAGATCTACTATGCCCTGTTCAAACTACTGGAGTTGCATATAATGCGTCTTATGGTTTTACGATTCTCACAGAGTAGTGTTAAAATTTTTGTGTACTGTATGTAATAGTAGATTATTTAACAAGGGGATAAAGCAGAGCGTTATGTCATTGTCATCATCCTCATTTCAGCCGAAAGATGTCTACTGTTAGATATAGGCCTCCCCCAAGTGTCGCCACAATGAACGGTCCTGTGCATCTCAAATCCATCGGATTCATCAGGAGGCCATCGGTCCACCTTGTAGGAGGCCTTTTAACGCTGCGTCTTCCAGTACGCGGTCGCCACTTCAGAACCTATTGGTACCTGCGACTAATGTGCTCTGCCCACTGCCACAGATAATCTAAAAAATTGTCCGTCATATAGCATTTTTTATGACGTAGTGGTTTTTCTTAGCATTTTTAACAAGCCATTTTAATTAATAACCATATCATGAGGGTACATAAAAAAATAACTGGTCTAGTAATTTTAGGAATCCGCCAGAATGAAAATGAATATTTACTTAGCAAAGTAAGCATTGTCATCCAAATTGAAGATATCTGTAAAAATTCAGCTCAATCAGTAAGGGTAACTTACTTACTGTTCAAAATTAATTTGTAAGATTTGACCTAAACAAACAAGAATTGCAAGTTAAAAAACCGGCCAAATGCGAGTCGAACTCTGGCACAAAGGGTTTCGTATCCTTCTGTACAATATTAGACACTATGTTATAACCTGTAGCCGTTATTAATATAGAGCATAAAACGGCAATAAAATCACGTTTGTTGTGTGGGAGTCTCACTTAAATATTTATTTTACTCTGTTTTTAACATTTGTTTTTATAGCAACAACATAAATACATAATCTGTGAAAATTTCAACTATCTATCTATCACGGTTCATAAGATACAGGCTGGTGACAGACAGTCGGACAGTGGAGCCTAAGTAATAGGGTCCCATTTTTACCTTTTGGGTATGGAACCCTAAAAAAGCTTATAAAAATACTGAATGCTACTACTAACGTACAAATGTTTGTGTGATTAGCACGATCATTTGTTCTGTGTCTGGGTGTAATTTATCTATAATTATGTATGTATTTAGAAATATATGTATGTTTATTAGTTGTCTAGTACACATAACACAAGTTCTGCTTAGCCTGAGACTAGACGGCGTTGTGTGACAGTTGTGAAAAAAAAAGAAAAAAATGAAATAAACGTTCATAGATTTTTTTTCCATTATCACATTTTCTTTAGTAACCCTTTATACCACATAGCCTGCTCAGTGTTAATTATATGATTTCTTTCCCAATTCTTTAAAATTTACACTCGTGGACAGATAAAGGGACCCAGCGTCGGAAAATGGCTTGTTACTTAACAAAACAGGACCATTAACAAGTAGAAACACGTTTTCTTAAGTGTACATTAGCACTTGCCAAAATATTCGTGTACATTACTCTTTTCCTTGGTCCGGTCTGTACAATATCCGTTAATGTAGGTTTGGGACACTTTCTGAAATGTAGTGGGCGTTTTAACATTTATTTGTGGACTTTAATCTTTAGACTATTTGTTCCTATGTTTTTTTTGTCATTTAAATCGTGATAGATATTTTTTTTATATATTAGCATAGGTTAAAAAAAATATGCTATCATAGTATAGAATATCTGTGCTATGTGTGTATAGTGTAATATGGGGGCGGAAATGAAAAGGCTTCAGGTTCAATTATACTGTTATTATATTTTATAAATAAAATTATTCTAGATTTTTATTGCATAGCATAGTCGGCCTTATAATTTTCCCACTGTTAGGACTCGGGCCTCCTCTCTAGGAGTGAGAATGGGCCGTAATCCACCACGCGGGCCCAGTGCGGGTTGGTGGATTTTGCATGTCTTCGAATTTTTGGTTCTAGGACATGCCGGTTTCCTCACGATGTTTTCCTTCACCGTTTTGGCAGTGACTGTTTAGATTTTTATTGATATCCCCCTAACTCTATTGTTTGAACCTCTATCAATTCTAATCTTTTTAAAACATAAACCTTAAAAGTATAACTTGCCAGTTTGCAAGTAAGTAATATTAATTTGACTTCCATGGTCGCCACAATAGCATAGTGGCCTACTGCTAGGTAAAGTCCTCTCCCAATTTCTTCTAGGAATTCTTTTCCTGCTGGTACGAGATGAAAAAAAAAACATTAAAGTCAAAGTCAAAAGTTTTTTATTTCAGACAGGCCTACATTGGCATTTATAAAACATCAGAAGCTAGTGCACGGTTCCAAATTGATCGTTTCCTATGGAGAAGAACTGGCAAGAAACTCTTAAAAAAAAGTTGTTCTTACAGTTATTTCCATATTACAGTATAAGTAAATAATATGTAAGGACAGTGTAAACTGGTCAATATTGTACTGAAAAGTACAATAAAAATAATCATAATAAAAAGTAATTTTTACATTTACATTTAAAAATACGATATTAAAATTTATTTTTATAAGGGACCAATGATTAATAACTGATGTCTAGAAAAAAGCATACGCCCCAAGTAAATTCAGCTAGTGCACTACAAAGCTAATAGAATTTGCCACTTGAATACTCACTAACCGAATCTGAGCAAGGCTTTAGGCTAGTCGGCAAGCCGTTCTAAGTTACTCAGTTAGTTCCATGTGACAGGATCGTATATCTCAATTTATTTTGATTTAGAGCCTACCGCAGGCTGGATACATTGAAATGCTCGCCAGTGTTACCTATGTATGTGGAATAGTAATTTCTATTAACGTTATGTAGATAAGCTACCAAGCTATCATTGTTTAGGTCTGTCAGTAACAAATTGTCTATGCTGAAGTGTTGAGAATTTTGGTTGAATAGTAAGCTAAGGTTGCTTTTGACTGGTAAATCTTAATCTATATATATAAAAGGGGAAACTGACTGAATGATATTTCAACGCAAAGCCGAAACTACTGGGATTAGGAGCGTGATTTTTTGCAAAAGGTACTAAGAAAGGATTTTAGAAAATTCACTCCCTAAAGGAATGAAGCGGGGGTCCAAAGTTTGTATGGAGAAACCTACATTCACGCGAGTGAAGCCGCGGGCAGAAGCTAGTCGTATATAGGGCAGTAACTGGATAATATAAATAAATAAGAATGAGAGTGTTCATTACAACATCTAGAGAGAAAGAAAGAAAACACGTTTATTTGGCACATAGGTACACAAAATGAAGTAACAATTATATAGAAAATTAAAATACATCAACATTGTGTGTCTCAGCCAAATAGGTTGAGTTCAGCACGGCATTATGTTTAGTGCTAATAATAATTACATGACTGCCCAAAAAAGGAGTATTATAATAATAATATTTCCAAGCTATGCAGAGCTTGTTATGTGAGTACTAGACAACTGATAAACATAATTATATATTTCTAAATACATACATATTATAGATAAATTGCACTCAGACACAGAAGTAAGTAAGTAAGTAAAAAATTATTTGTTTAAACATGGTGTACATGATACATTGCATGCAAGATAATAATGAATGAATATAAGTTCTGGCATGTTCAGCCGCATAGCGTGGCGTACAATTTTTTTTTTTTTTTATAATGAGGTTGTGCATACACCGTGATCATCAAAATTGTATAATTACGTTTTAATAGCATAGATTCAGATATAATTCAATTTAAAATTACAATTATTCCAATTTAAAAAAAATACAATAATTTCAACAGCAAAGTTTTATATAAAATTCAAAGTCAAAGTAGTCAATATAATCATGAATTACTCTCATTAAAATATCAATTTAAAATTACAAAAAATTCAATCCAGAACAAATGGTGACTGAACTTAGCGAAGGAAAGTTCAAAACCCATATTAAGCGTGTCCTAACTAAAAAAGCGTATTATAAGGTTAAAGACTATGTCGAAGACACGCTTGTTTGGCAGTGACTGCTTCTGCACATGTGGCCCCCTGGTAGCTCATAATATTTTGTAAACTTATCTATTGACTGCTCCACATTTGTTGTAATATATACATGGCTTTTGCAATATTTTTTATTTTTTATTTATTTATTATTATTTATATTGTTGACATATTGTTTATTAATAATTGTAATTATTTATTTTGCTTGCTTTTGTTTGTATAGCCTCTTTTTTGAAATGTGAATGTGAGAACACTGTAGACTCCGCGAATTCTTAGGTTCATTTTTATTATGATTATTTTTATTGTACTTTATTGACCAGTCTACACTGTCCTTACATAATAAATCCAATATATTGTAAACAGAAGGTATTGTATCAACAAATTCTTTTTTAAAAGAGTAACCATGGAGTTTCTTGCCGGTTCTTCTCCATAGGAAACGACCAATTTGGAACCGTGCACTAGCTTCTGACGTTTTATAAGTGCCCATGTAGGCCTATGTGAAATAAAAATCTTTGACTTTGACTTTGACTTTGACTTTGAATGATCATGCTCATCACATAGACATTTGTCCTGGGTGGGGGATACCCACGGCCAATGCCAAAATACATTTATCATATAATTATATCTTCTAATATATCCAAATCGCGGGTCACAGTGTTTGTTATCAAACTCCTCAGAAATGGCTTGACTACTGGTTGATATGAGAATAGGGTTGTAGGCAATTTTTTATCGTTCTCCGCCCCCCATTTCTTTCTTTAACAATTTAAACACTGAAAAGAGGTTTTTGGATATTGAACACAACATAGCACTTATACCTGTGCGCTCAAATTTAATAACGATATTTACATACGGAATAAAGTAAAGCAGTTATTGTTTTTTGTTTGTTAATATATTTGTATGAGAAAATTTGTAAAAGAATGTTCAAATTTAATTAAGGAAAAAATTTCGTAGCATGTTACAGTGTCACAGTGTAATATTTTATGAAAGTTAAGTAATCACAGCTAAACTAGTTAGCTAGTTTAATTAATAAAAAAAAAACAGACTAAAAAAAAAACTTGTAAATTCACTATAGTGGAGCCTTTTTTTGAGGTGTATAATCATAAAATAATTTCTTCCGCTCCAACTAGAGGATAGAATATCAGATTTTTACTGACTAAAACCAACCTATGTTCCTTCAGCCCCTCTAGCCAAGTTACGATCGTTTTGTTTGCGTCGAACGGTTGAGTAGGCCATGCCTCCGATTCCTTTGTTCTGACCACGTGACTGAACGTTGATATAACGTCAGAACAAAGGAATCGGAGGCGTGGCCTACTCGAGGCGATCGACGCGAACGAAACGATTGTAACTTGGCTGGGGGGGCAAGTATCCTTTGCGGTTCAACACTCGGCGCAGTCAAACTCACTATACCCTAACTTCAAGATCATAGGCAGGTCAACAACCAATTCTTCTTGATTTTAAATGACCTTCTAGCAAACATCTCCAGCTCAAACAAATTGAATAAACATTCAAATTAAACTGTTTCTAATAAGTAAGATAAATAACATCAGACATTTAAGACACGCTTATTAGAAAACCACCATTAATTTCGTCTGTTCATTTCGAAACAAAGGCTTATTTATAAGAAAAGTTTGAAGAAAACATTGCATTCCGACCTCCTTTGCCTTTCTTGAACTGGATTAATTAAATAATTTAATTATAGAGCCACGATTACAAAAATATTAACTTTTGATTCCATTCTGTTTATATTTAAATTTAGGGTGGAATTTACCAATAAAACAGATCGCGTTTCAACATTTGGCTCGCTTAATCGCGTTTAGCCGCTGTCACTAGTGTCACTTGTCTGTATTTTTCTGTTGTTATATTTTTACAAATGACACTACTGACAGCGGCTAAACGCGATTATGTGAGCCAAACGTTAAAACGCGATTAGTTTTATTGGTGAATTTCGCCCTTAAAGTAGTGCATGACGGGGAATTATAAATGGTTAAGTAAATAAAAATGATTACCTAATTGTGTGGTCGGAGTGGTGGTGGGTTCAGCCTAGGAGCTGGCTTAGGTAGTGACTTAAATCAGCCTTTAGGCTAGTCTTTATTTAGTATTCAGACTATTGAATATACAAGTGTACAAAGGATATAACAGGAATGGGTAGTCATAGTTTAAATCACCGGTTAATTTAAATAGTGAGTAGATGCCTTTATGTTGACCATATTTATAAGGAATACACACACATACACACACACATGCACAGGATCTGTTTAGTAGCATAGCATAGCATAGTCGGCCTTATAATTTTCCCACTGTTAGGACTCAGGCCTCCTCTTTAGAAGAGGGAACGGGCCGTAATCCACCACGCGGGCCCAGGGTGGATGTCACATGTCTTCAAATTTTTGGTTCTAGGACATGACGCGACGTCAAAACATGGCAATCATTCCAATTCTTATTTGGAACGCATTGTATGTACAGGTACTGCTTCTGCCTTTAGATTTTTTTTTTTTATGAAAATCATAGTTAATTTTGGAATTATATTGGATCTGCCATACTAATTTTGATCACCAGATGTTAACTTTGTATGGAAATTGCATTTTTTTCTACCAACCCTTTACTCAAAATACAGCTGTTTCTTTTCAACATCAGTATAGTAAAGAGGACAGTAAAAACGTAATGGGTTTACTTCAAACAACGCGTTTATGTATTATTTACCGAGTGCCAACAACGAGTTTGATTTACGTTAACGCGATCGATATGTTTATGACGTTCGACATTCCGATTCGTTCTCTCCAATCTCTTAACCAATTAGAGAGCCAAACGTAGTAAACGCAACTCCCACCCAATGAAAGAAAAGAAAGAAAGAAAAATATTTTATTTGGCACGCATGGATACACACACTGTAAAAACAAAAATTCAGACAACTAAGAAAAAAACACTGACATAATGCGTGTCTCACGGCTGCGCCAAATAGGTCCTATCAGCAAAAATGCCAGACAACTACATGTGCGTTGTGTATGTGCAATGCGCTGATGAAATATCAGAAGTGTTCATCACAACCATGTAAATTGTTGTCAACAAGAAAGAATGATTATTTGAAAGAGTCACCGCAGCCCGTGTACATTGAAGACAAGTGAAGGAACACGGGTGGGTTCTAGCCAGTAAGACTGTGACATTCCTTTCTCGTTTCAAGGAGAGCAAGAGAAGTTTTTTGTTTCTAATTATATAAACTTGTCCTTGATTGCGATCCCGGTAAGCAGTGATGTAATCGCTGATGATGATGACTCGCACTAGTTTATTAACGAGCCTATTCACTCTAGCCTGGTTGATGATTTTCCACTCTCCTCACTAAAAAAGTAGACTTCAGAAAATCTCTGCACCAATAAAATATCTTGCACTTATCAGAAAATAATACGGAGGCCTATTGTTGCCGCTACCCAGTACTTAATCTATATGGACTGCATGAGACATTTTTCACAACTATCATACAACGCCGTCTACCAAGCTAAGCAGAGCTTGTATTATGGGTACTAGACAATTGATACACATACTAAATAAATACACATATAGATAAATTACACTCAAACACAGAATAAATGATCGTGCTCATCACACAAACATTTGTCCTGGGTGGGAATCGAACCCACGACCTCCGGCATAGCAGCAGTCAGGACCTCTAACAACTAGACCAACAGTCAAGTCATTATCAATGCAGCCTCTATTATGGTTGAATGATGGATTACCAAGCGAAAGCTAATATGTGATAACTCACAATTCAATTCCAAAAAACTTTATCGGTGGTCCTAAGCAAACAATCTACCACAATGTCACAAGTCCCCATGAATATCTTTCCCATTTCAATTCCCCACAAAACTAATAAATAGTGTGTCTCCTGGCGTCTTTTTTAAAATATTTCGGATCATCTTACGTCTCGGTTGTCGCGAACGATGTAAAATACGCATCTCTGGGGAAATTTGTTTGCGGGATCCTAAGCCGGTATAACTTGTCCTGATGTCCCTCATCGAGGCATTAGCTGGCTGATGTTGCTTTATGCTTTTATCATGAGCTGCTCGATAGTCCAGTGTACTTCTGATTTCCCTTGGCATTTTTAGCATTGTTAAGTTTGGCTTGTAGACGAGTTTAGACTACAGTAACATAAAATTAATAGTTTATACGGTCTCGCATCGCCGCACTCACGACTTCGAAGAAAAAATAAAAACTGGGCAAGTCTGAGTCGCACTGAGGGTTCCGTACAAACTTGAAAGGTATATTACGGTTTACTACTTACTACATCTCATTCAAACCAATTTTTGGTGGTAATGTACATCTATTTTTTTTAGTTTTATCATTCTCTTATTTTAAAAGTTACAGGGGGAGGGGGGCACATTTTACCTCTTTGGAAGTGTCTCTCGCGCAAACTATTCAGTTTAGAAAAGACCTATTCATAAATATACCATACAAAAGGGTTTGAAGAAAAAAAAAAATGAGTTTTAGTTCTAAGTATGGGGAACCCCTAAAATTTGTTTTTTTTTCTATTGTGTCAAAATCTCAATGCGGTTTACAGAATACATCTACTTACCAAGTTTCAAAAGTATAGTTCTTATAGTTTCGGAAAAAAGTGGCTGTGACATACGGACGGACAGACATGACGAATCTATAAGGGTTTGGTTTTTTGCCATTTGGCTACGGAACCCTAAAAAGGGAAGTATCGTTGATGCGTTAAAAATAATAGTTGTAACTCTTGTCTGTCCGATACGCTAATACAAGTTGAAACTACTGAACCGATGTGATCAAATTTTGTACGGAGCTTAAACCAGGCTTCTCTTTATTTGGTTTCGACTTTGCATACGTAAAAGCTAGTCATACACCTATCTATTTATACATACATTACAGATTAAATTTATTTATATGTAAGTAGGTATATAAATAAAATTTAAATGTCTGTAATATCATTTTTTTTTTTTACTAAATGCATGAAATCATATTCGATACCTATAAAAATGTTAATTGCAAAAAAAAATTGCGTCTGTTGTTCTGGCTAATCTCCGAAATGGCTGAGCCGATCACTGTTACAAGGAGTAATTAAAGGCAACTTTCATTTGTCCGCGGGAACTTTATTTCAAAATACGGCATACGTCTGAGACAGTTGAATAAAATTTGCCGCTTTTTATTTGGAATATAGAGAATGAAATAATGAGTAACTCACAGACCGATCCGCGAATTCTTTTGGATGTTAGTGAGATATAGACGTCAATATATCGCGTTCATAAGCATGGAGCAAATTCAAAATACGCTTGTAAATCGGTCGCGTGTGGTATGGACGAGAATCGTGGAGAATTCGCCCCTTCTAGATAAGCTCTTAACTAGGTGGACTTTTGTCCATGGGCTTCATTTGGATGTTAGCGAGATACTAGACGTCAATATATCGCGTCCACAAGCATGATTCAAATTCAAAATACGCTTGTAAATCGGTCGCGTGTGATATGGAAGAGAATCGCGGAGAATTCGCCCCTTCTGGATAAGCTCTTGACTAGGTGGAGTTGTCCATGGGCTTCATTTGGATGTTAGCGAGATACTAGACGTCAATATATCGCGTCCACAAGCATGATGCGATTTCAAACTACGCTTGTAAATCGGTCGCGTGTGGTGGTATGAAAGAGAATCACGGAGAATTTGCCCCTTCTGGTCAAGTTCCTAACTAGGTGGACTTGTCCATTAGCCGATCAGCGAGCCATTGGTTTTGAGTTGAGTTGCCTAGTTCTGTTGTAAACTTCTGTAAGAGCCTATTCAGTGTGTGTATACATCTCCTAGGCTAGAGAACGTAAGATACCAAAGCTGTAAAAACATAACTTTTTTTACTATTTTGGTACGATATGGAACCAAATATAAAATGAAACAACTACATAATGGAATAAACAGATAGTTTTAATGTGGATAACTGAAATAATCCTGTGTTCAGGTACTATAGATTTAAAATTATTGTGGGTTACTCGGTTACTTCATTTCGTTTCTGAATTGTGTCTTGGCCTTTCGTGAGAGCGTGTCCGGTTCTGATAAGGTGGGAAAATTTAAGCCTTCATCTGTAAAGATAAAGAGAGATAAAGGTAAAAAAAAATAATTGCGAAAACAGAAAAATTTACATGTCAATGCGTAAACGGCCATCGCTTAGTATATTGCCATAGACTCGGGGTTGGATGTCAGCTACAGCCTGCCGCAAACTAGTCTCAAACTCAAAATTATTTATTTCACATTGGCCTCTTAGAAACTAGAGCACGGTTCTGATTAGTCCTTTTTGTATGGAGAACAACAGGCAAGAAACTTTACTTAAAAAAAAAAATTGACCTTATAATATTTTCATAGATATGAGAGGACAATGTGTGGGGTGTGTGGTTAGCTTTGTACACAAAAGCACAATAAAAAATTGTAATCTATGAATCCGCGGGGTCTACAGTGTACCTACAAATATTCATATTATAAAAAGAGGCTTTAGAAAAATAAAACTATCAATAAATGAGATGTATACATCCAACCACCCGTCTGCCATTCCTCCTCGCTCCGGACCATAGCGCAAGCGGTGTGCGTCCTTGGTGCGCAGAGTGCGGGGCAGCTCCAATACAGTTCTGGCGATGATCGCTGGCAGATTTGATTGCCCTTATATCGGACATTGCTGTAGCAGACATTTTGCTGGCTATGTCCGATAGTGTAACATATATTTTCTTGTGTGTGTGTTTGTGTGTGTGTGTTCTGTTTGGTGATTGTTGTATGGGTGCTATTAGTTGCTCGAAATAAGCTATTTTTATTTTATAGCCTGAACCAGGGCCTTAGCGAGAGGTCGCTGCCACAGATTGCTTCCACGAAGACACGGCGGTACTCCGCCCAAGCGAAGCACACATCCACCAAATACCACAGTGTCCTCCGGGCGGTCTACACAGCGGTGATACCAAAGTGTTTCTTCTGCCTTAATCCGATGCAGGTACCTCCTGAACTTACCATATCTGGTGAGGGCCTTGCGTCATGTGAAAATACCGTGACGCCCCTCCAGCCACTCCTCAAAGAGGTGATTTACCACCAAGATTGTGGCATTTTTTTAGATTGGGTGTCAGTGACAGCTAAAACTATTATGTTTGTTATATCTGTTTTTACTTACGTTATATATAACAGGGATAGATATTAGGGTCAACCTACAGTTTTGTTTATGCATGATAACGGTTTAAGGCCCTCTGTTTTGTATCCGGATTGTATGGTCTGGCTTTTCGGGGTGGTGGTTCCCGCCTCTTGTAAGGTGGGAAAATAAAGCTTTCGTCTGCAAATATACAAAAGATTATCATTAAGTTTTTTTTTTGGGTAGAGTGTTAGTGACAGCTAAAAACTATTGTGTGTATAGTATCATTTTTTACTTACGTTGACTGAACCGGGGATAGATATTTGGGTCAGCCCACTCAAACCGTACTTGGGCAGGAGGAGTATTGTTAGCATATTTTAGGTTATTTGTAACATTTCCGGATCCCAGAGAGGTGACTGTCCGATTGCTCATAAGTACAACTCTTCGAAGTTGTACTGCTAAATGCATCGCCACCAATCGGGGTATTGTTGGATTCATTTTTAACGCCTGTTTATTGCTTTAAACTTGTTTTATTCAAGCATGATATAGCTGTTCAGGTTACTGCATTTTAAATCTGGATTGTATCGCTTATAGTTTGTTGAGGTGGCTTGTTCTGTACATGCGGGAAATAGAAGTCTTGATCTGCAAATACGAAAAAAGTGAGTTAGTAATCATGTTTTTTACTATTATAAAATAGTTATTGAATACTGACTAATCTGATAGTTGTTAATGAGTCAACGCTTACTATGAATATTTGCAACAAAACGGTGAAAACTAACCCAATGTAGTGTCATTTGCAAATCGCTTTACTGCTAGAAACAAAAGCTTTGAATCGTATTTCTTTGTCCAGCAAACTATACCAAAATTCTCTATAAGCAGCGTTATGGGTTAAATCGAAATACTATTTTTGAGGAGTGGAGGGGGCGTTTGTCTTGGTATGGTCATGTGAAGAGGAGGGATGAAACTCATGTTACTAAAAGAGTTATGAGTTTACATGTGGATGGATGGAGAGGGAGAGGGAGACCAAAGAAAAGATGGATGGATTGTGTGAAGAGTAATATGAAAGAAAAGGAAGTTAATGATAGCATGACGAGTGACAGGGCAGAGTAGAAGAAAAAAAAGTGTTGCGCCGACCCCAAATAACACGGGACAAGGGCAGGAAGATGATGGAGGGGGCGGTAAAAGACTTTTACTGGAGTTTGTTTATTTTACTTAAGGTGTTTATACGGGGAATAGGTATTAGGATGAAACCACGCCCATTGCAGCTCGAACGGAGGAATGTTGGAATCTTTTAGGTTATTCGTAACATTTCTGGGTCCTAGAGAAGTGTGCATCTGGATTAAGGGCCCATTTTTTAAATCCTTATGAAACGAAACAAGATTTACAGGAAATTTAGTTAAAAAATAGTAAAACAGAGCAATTTGGCCATAAACTTCTAAAACGTAAAATAAAAATGTTATGATTAAATAACGTGGGCTCTCAATCCAGATGCTTGCATAAAGAGACAGTCTAAATCTCGGAAAGTACGATGTCTGGGTTAACAATGATTATTTAGGAATTTAGTAAAGAATTTCTAAAATATTTTAAGAAATTCTGAAATCTGTAGAATATCGCATTACAGATTTATGGCGTTTTACCTTGGGCCCTCAATTCATTAATGTCTTTTATAAAGAATTTGCAAAAACTGAATTTATCTGACGAAATACAAACGACTTTAATTTATTTAATTTATCTAATTATTAAAATATTCATTACACCATTAAATTATTGCACCACGCCAAGCAGTATCGCTTCTGAAAATTAGATCTGGGATCAAGGAAGATATCCTGCCATATTTTTTCCTATAAAATGAGATATAAAATTCTTTTATCTGCATATATATGAATTTTAGTCTCTGCTCCACAAAATGTACCTATAGGTACGATAAACATTATGGTCACCCTACAACATTTTCTTCTATACAAAGTTGAAAATCAATTTTCTCTTAAATTACAGCATCTAGAAGAACGGACGATACGTTAAAATTTAGTTAAAAAAAAGTAAGAAATCTTGATCTACTTTGCTTTAATCTATGAGGTTTAGTCTAGTCAATAAAGCCAAAAATCTTGGGCCCTCAGTTCAGATGTTTCAGTAAAATTCAAGTCTCATTTACTTTTAAACGATTAACTTTTGGGTAATTATTTCTTTTTTAATAATTCATAGTGGTATCTAATTAAAATAAATTAAAGTCGTTTGTATGTATTTCGTCAGATAAATTCAGTTTTTGCAAATTCTTTATAAAAGACATTAATGAATTGAGGGCCCAAGGTAAAACGTCATAAATCTGTAATGCGATATTCTACAGATTTCAGAATTTCTTAAAATATTTTAGAAATTCTTTACTAAATTCCTAAATAATCATTGTTAACCCAGACATCGTACTTTCCGAGATTGAGGGCCCACGTTATTTAATCATAACATTTTTATTTTACGTTTTAGAAATTTATGGCCAATTGCTTTAAGTTTTACTATTTTTTAACTAAATTCCCTGTAAATCTTGTTTCGTTTCATAAGGATTAAAAAATGGGCCCTCAATCCAGATGCACACCCCAGAGAAGCGTACTGCTGTGATTTAGGCATTTTTGAATTAATTTTGAAAGCCGGTTTATTGTTTTAGGTACCTTTAAATAAGCTTCAGTTTACTTCATGTATGATAACGGTTAGGTTTACTATATTTTGAGTCCGGATTGTATGGGTTAGTCTTTCGGGATGGCTGGTTCTCAAAATGCGGGCGATAGCCCGAATCTGAAAATATGACAGAATTGAGTTCATACTATTTTTAACTGTACCGTTAGATGCTGACATTCTATGTAATGGTTTTTTATTAATGTAAGCATTATCTTCCCACTGCTTGGATCCAGACCTCCTCTCTAGGAGAGTAAATGGGCCGTAATTCTTTACGCGAGCCCCGTGCGTGTTAGTGGATGTCACCTGTCTTCGAATTTTTGGTAGTATTAGGTTATTACGTGCCGGTTTCCTCATGTTTTCCTGTACCTTTTTGAGAGCAGTGGTGATGAAATAACGCAAAGTAAGTAAAGCGCCTGCCTAGGTTTGAACACACGACCTTGTTGGTCATTGATCAGCCCCCCTAGCCAAGTTACAATCGTTTCGTTCGCGCCGAACGCCTGGAGTAGGCCACGCCTCTGATTTCTTTGTTCTGACCATGCGACTGAGCGTTGAGATGACGTCAGAACAAAGGAATCGGAGGTGTGGCCTACTCGAGGCGTTCTACTAAGTAGCGACTTCCCTAGGGGGGCAGGTGAGAACATTTTTTTAACCAGATTCAAAGTTAAGTTCATCCCATTTTTGATTTTCGAACGAGTAAAGTCCGGGCCTTTCATAGTCTTGTACTTCAGAATATGACGTCAGAACAAAGGAATCGGAGGTGTGGCCTACTCGAGGCGTTCTACTAAGTAGCGACTTCCCTAGGGGGGCAGGTGAGAACATTTTTTTAACCAGATTCAAAGTTAAGTTCATCCCATTTTTGATTTTCGAACGAGTAAAGTCCGGGCCTTTCATAGTCTTGTACTTCAGAATACACTGTTTTGTCAGGTTTTTTGGTTCGAAATTGCTTTTTTTTTTGTCAACTTACCTTGGTTATTCCCGGGATTAGGGTTCGACTCCCATTGCACCTGGAAAGGAGGGTTGTATATATCTCTTGGGGTACTACTTCCAGGTGTGATTGGCCGGCTAGTTAAATTCACAACACTTTGAAATTCTGCAAAATAATATGAAAAAAGTAGTTACTGAAAAAGTGACAACCTGGCACCTGTCATTTTACGCAAATTTGTAGAAATCGAATGAAAAAAAAAAATGTGTTGAGGACAAAGCATGAGTAGGTACCACAAATAAGACAAAATACATTCAACAGAGAAAATATGCGTTACATCCACGCAACATGGACATTGCTCAGCATGATAATGTAATGTTCTTATAATTATGTATTGTATTTTTTTTGGGTGCGAAAATGATCTAATGGCATACATCGCTCTTGGGCGGGGCGAGAGGGCTTGTCAGACTTTTAATGACTAACAACCCACTAATGTTCCTTCTTTGCCATTGTTCCAGGGCCGGGGCCCTGGGGTCTCTTTCGCATCACACATGACCCCAATAGGCTTCGACCCTGCTGGGCCCCTATGGTTGTATCTTCTTGAAGCGCGTGTGGCTCGGTCCGACGGCGAGCTTGCTGTCCGCAGGCCCGAGCCAATAAGGTATTTGTCATAAGGATATTTTACTTGAGATAAAATAGTTTATTTATTAATCATTTTATTTACAATGTTTGAACTCGGCGGGCGAGACAGAGCTACAGTACTGGTTCTAAGTTAAGAGCTAGAGAAAATGAATATTGCGTAGTATATATTTTTCAACTTACGCTGATTATACCAGGGATTGGTATAAGGGTACGACCATTGTACCTGGAAAGGATCGTTGTATGCAGTTGTTGGATTATTCATAGTATAATAATATCCGGTTCCTGGAGTGACTGGCCGACTGGCAACGCTTTGGAGATCTGCCGATATAAAATATATAAAGTGAGACAGAAAGAAGAAAGAAAATATGTTTATTTGGCACACCATGATTAATTAATCAACAAATAATAATTGATTTACAAACTAAAATTAAACAAACAAAATAAAAATAAAGAGATATAAAATTAACAATAACAATATGTCTCACGATAGTAAGATAGTGGTGGTACAAAATTGGTTGTGCACCCAGATGGGACGCTGTAGACACAGCTTGTTGCACGTTTAAAGTTGAAGTTAACTGGCCTGTTGGTCTAGTGGTTAGTGGCCCTGATAGCTACGCCGGAGGTCGTGAGTTCGATTCCCACCCAGGACAAATGTTTTTGCGATGAGCACAATCATTTGTTCTGTATCTGGGTGTAATTTATTTATATCGACAGAGATGCGGAGGAGTTTTATGACGCCATATTTTAGTTACGAGTTGCCTTTAGT
This sequence comes from Mythimna vitellina, assembly GCA_949316375.1. Classification (NCBI taxonomy): domain Eukaryota; kingdom Metazoa; phylum Arthropoda; class Insecta; order Lepidoptera; family Noctuidae; genus Mythimna; species Mythimna vitellina. The sequence goes on along the minus strand of OX438689.1, from coordinate 4,695,658 downwards.
TGTGCTAAGTTTTAATTAAGTATTTTTATAATAAGGGTATAAAACATATTGTACATTGAAAAAATAAATAAAATTAATCTAATATGTATCTATTTAGAGATGCTTTTAGCGTCAAAGAAACATTAAATTAATTGTTGACGATTCGGACAGTGACCAAATCACAGATTACTGAATAGTTACTACCAAATCGACACATTTTATGTTTAATATTTTTTTTTACCGACGATTCGGACACCACGAAATTTATTGAAGATGTTTAGTACAGTCAGATAAAAAAAGTTTTAAAATATTTTTTATCTGACTGTACCTTTCTTACACGAACTTGCCGCCTTAAATCCAGCCAAAAATAGTTTTGGTAACGCTTTTTTTCCTTATATTTTTTAACTTTTTATCTGACTGTACTAAACAGTGTGCGTCCGAATTTTTCTTCACTGATAGAAAAAAAAATTGAAATGAGTCAATTCGGACACTGTGTCCAAATCGTCAGTAACTCTAAGAAGTAGATAGCAGTTTTGTATGGTATATCTGATTCTTTAAAGAATTTTTTTTAAAATAAATAGTTTATTAAATCCATTTGAATTTAGATTCCATTTTTTATTAAATCTATAAATTGTCTTTATAGATTTAATAAAAAATGGCATCTAATTCTAGCATAAAGATTATAGGAAAATTTTGATTTTCAATTTTTTTTTATTCTCTTGCTATTTTTTACGCGCGACTCCGACTCGCTCTTGGCCAGTTTTATTTTCAGAACTTACATTGGTTATACCACTGATTAGTATTAGGGTGCGGCCACTCCCATCGCATCTGTGCAGGAGTGTTGTATGCATCATTTGGGCTATTCGTAATATTTCCGAGTCCGCAAGTGAATGGCCGACTAGACAAACGCACAACATTTTGAAGATCTGCAAATTGTAGAAAAAAAAAAGTTAATGGTCGTGTTAATTTTTGAATTTTTTGATGTGTCATATTTTTCTATATCTGTGCTGATCACGCATTTAATACTTTAGGAGACCCCGCTAATTATATGAAAAAGTGGAAAATGTTCCCTGTATTTCCCTTCCAGTTGAACGTATTTGTTTATGGCCATGACAATTTGAAACAGTTTTATAATTGCCCTTGGCTTACTTACCTATGTGAAATAAAATATTTTGAATTGTAATAGGGTAACTATATGTACATACTAGTTTCTACCAGCGGCTTTGCCCACATAATAATTAGTTTCGCCATACAAACTTTGGACACCCGTTTCACCCCCTAGGGGGTACGAATTTTAAAAAATCCTATCTTAGTGCTTCCTTATGTCAAAAAAGAACCTTCCCAGTAGTTTCAGTGGGTCCCAGCGTTGATATGTCAGTTAGTCAGTTTCTCGTTTCATATATATATACATATGGATAAAGCGGTGTTCTGAGTTACATCGGTAGCATACGTAGTAACTAGTAACTTCTAAAAGAAAACCGGTTAGGTAGACCGGATTCTGTCAAATAAATCGAAGATAGAAAAATTTCGACATAAATTCCGGGGTCATATAACAAGTAAAATAAAAACTTGTAATAACTCACGATTGTCATAGCGAGTATTAGGGTCCGAATACTCCTCCCATTTAACATGAATGGGAATATTGTTTCCTTGCATTGGGTTCCTCGGCATATTTGCAGATCCCGGATCGATTGGTTTACTGGCCATATGCATAGCACTTTGATACCGTGCTGCTAAACGCACCCACGATTTAGGAGTTGTTGAATACATTTTGTCGATTCGTCGAAAGTCGATTTATTGTTTTTAACTAGATTTGCGTTTTGCTTATGTATGATAACGGTTCGGGTAACTGTGTTTCGAATCGGGATTGTATGGTTTAGCCTTTCGGGGCACGTGGTTCTGAAAAGTGGGGTAGTGAGAGCCTTGATCTGTAAATAAAAAAAAAAGTGAGTTAGTGGTTACATGTATTACCGACATCCTGATGGTTAAAGAGTCGGCTTGTGATGAATATCTACATTACAAAGACCTCTCGTATGCAATATCCATTAATTCCAAAACAAACTTAACAGATGCCTTAAGTTCTTCTGATCCTTCAAACTGCAATATAACGTCCTGCAGGCACAAAAAGGGTACTTATACCATTTTTGGGTCCTTCACTAAGAGCTCTGTTACATACAACGACCATACAGCCCATAGATGCCTCATGTTTGATCTAACGCACCAAAACAATTCTGTCAACTAACTGAGGTTTGAGGAAGTGAGGTGCAGCGTTCTGATTGACCCTAACAAGGTCATTATGGCACACTAGGGATGTGTTCAAGTGATCGAAACTAGTCGAAATTATTGTGGCGATCTGCATCAGATCTATAAGTCATATGTGTTGACAGAAATCGGTTGCCTGTTATTAGATTCAGATTCAGATTCAGATATATTTATTGTTTGTCACAGGTGGAAGTACAGCTCTTAAAATTATTATCGTAACAAGTATCACTGTAACATACCCATGGGGTGTACAATCTTTGATATTTACAATATTAAATGTCAAAAAGAAAAGAAAACCTTCATACTACACAAAATTACCAAGGCAGCATAATATAATAATTACCATTACAGAAAATAAATTAATTGTGTATAAATATTAATTTGGAATTGTCATAATTATTGCATGATTAAAATATGGAATTAGGGTACTTTTCCACCAGAGATATGCTATCCTATGTTGCTATGGATGTGTTTTATATTCACCAATCATATTCATTGGTGCACATAGCCTAGCACTGGTGGAAACTGACTCAACTAAGATATGTTTTTTTATATGGAAGGATGCATACTATATCTACTGCTATGGACGCGTGTCATGGATGCGTGCTATGAATGATCACAAGTGGTGTAGCTATGTGGCATTTCCCTATCATAGATACATTGCTTAGTTCGAGCTGCGCGTCTTTCTCGCGCAGCTACTTTGCGGCATCTTCATAGCACATCTTACTCGCACTGCTACATAGCTTAGTATCAGTGGAAACGGTCATATAATTTCACAGCATAGCTAATATATCCTTGCAGCGTAGCTGCATAGCAATCTCTGCTGGAAAAGCAGCTTTAGGCTTCGTCTATAGGATGTATGGTCGTTGGCTATATACTACAACTAAAATTTCTGATAGTATCCCTTTGTTCAGCAAACTGAAGTTTTTTGAGGAATGCAGCTACAGTGGCTAGTACCATGGATTCAGTAATTTCTAAACCTGAAAATTGGTACCAGTTTTAAAGTGTCAATCTACACGAAACAACGCCAAATCAGAACAACAGAACTTCTTGGCGCTAGTTCTTACCGGTTCGTTCAAACACTACCTGTAACAGCTGGCTATGGACCGTATTACCAAAGTTTAAAAGTGCTAACTCAGGCAGTTGGCATTTTAGGCACGTCGTGGTTATGGCGGTAGATCTTCTATTTGAGGAATGGCGGAAAGGTGTGGTACCGGACTGAGTAAGTTAGGGACGTTCTTGCACCGGATTCAGGTGGAAGAATCACCCGGGCATCACCACTGTGTGGAGCGCCCAGAGGACACGGTGGAGCATACGGTGGAGGTGTGCCCCGCTTGAGCAGAGCACCGCCATGTCCTCCTAGAGGCAATTGCTAGCAGCGACCTTTCTCGCCAGGCCCTGGTTCGTGCTAAGTCCTGGAGCGAGGAATGGCAGGCGGACGCCTCCTTCTGCGAAGCAGCAATACTGGCGAAGGAGGAGGACGCACGAGTGAGGGAACGAACATCCTGACGCCCCAGCCACCGCGACTTTAAACTGGAGTACCAGTCACGGCAGGCGTGGGCTTGCGGACATCGAACGATGCGTTCAGACTGAGCCCAAGTTGTTGACAGCGCGTAGTTCCCTCCCGCTTCTGTCTAAATCTGGAGATATAATTAAATAATTTCTTACCTCAAAAAAAAGGCAGCTGGCATTTGTAAGCATTGACAATCTGGCGCACCAGCTGCCTGCTTTTTACCAATGCTTACCATCAGGTGGGATCGCAGTCAAGCACTTGTTTATATAATTAAATAAAAATGTGATAGTGATAGAAAAACTAAAATGTTTGCACCGAACATGACACTTAAGAATGCAATTTATTAGTAGAAAATATAATTATAAAAGTTACGAAAAGAGGAAAATATGCGTCACGTTCGCGCAAAACGAACGTTGCTCAGCGTAGTGCTGAGACTCGCTTGCGAGACAGCCTGTTCTTTTTTCTTTACTTACGTTGGGTATACCGAGGATTGGAAATGCGTCACGTTCGCGCAAAACGAACGTTGCTCAGCGTAGTGCTGAGACTCGCTTGCGAGACAGCCTGTTCTTTTTTCTTTACTTACGTTGGGTATACCGAGGATTGGAACTAGGGTCCGACCACTCCCACTGCACCTGGTAAGGAGTATTGAAGGCAGTTCTTTGGAACTGATTATTCTGACTGCTCATATTCACAACACTTTGAAAATCTGCAAATACAAGAAATAGCATTTTAACCGGCTTCAAAAAGGAGGAGGAATACATTCAGCCGAACATTCTATGTATGTATGTGTATGTATGTATGTATGTATTTGTATTTTGTTTATGTTTGGTCACCGATTTCTCGGTCAATTGTGAACCGATTAAGAAAAAAAAATTCAAAGGTTATGCTAAGTTGGTCCCATAGAAATATTGTTATGATCTAATCATGAACTTCGAAGATATGGAACATAACTCCTCATAGGATCACAGCAGAAATTGCTTTGCTTATACTGCTTTTGCTTTGTTTTTAGTCGATGACTGACAGAAAGAAGAGGGGGAATATATCGAACTGATTTTATGATGAAGTTAGGTATCGGAACTCTTGTAATAAATTAATGTAATTTAACAGTGTTTGGGATTATTGGAATTGCCATGAGATGCACTCCAGCTATGAGGTATTTAAGTTTAACTCAGAGATACTTTTTAGTTATGATAACTAAAGTGTAAAAAAAAAAAACGCTGAAAAGTGCAAAATATTTTAAATTTCGGAAGTCGGTTTTAAATAAAGAAGAGACAAAACTATTATAGAAACACCGACTTACAAAATTAAAGATATTTTGCACTTTTCAGTGTTTCTTTTTTACTTTGAAGTAGGTTGTATTTTTTTTGATAAAGTTTTTTTTTTTTACTTTGAAGCTTAAGTTTTTAATATGTTGTGTATATGCAAGCATGAGGTAAGCAGTCTTATGCTTTATACGCCAAAGATTGCAGATTTATCTCTGATGAAGGGATTATTATGCATTAATACAGAGAATAACATTCGTTCAATCATGTTTTACATTAAACCCCAAGCAAACGCCGCCGTTCGCTCTCTCATTGTCTTTCTATTGTGTCTCTTAATTCATCATCATTATCATCATAATCATTTCAGCCAAAAAACGTCCACTGTTGGACATAGGCCTCCCCCAAGCGTCGCCACAACAACCGATCCTGTGCGTCTTGCACCCACCGCACACCCGCTCTGCTACTCTTACCAGGTCGTCGGTCCACCTCTCCTGTCTCTAATTACGGTATTCAAGATGTTAAAAGAAGTTGCAAATTATGTACAAATAGTAAAATTTTAGCTCTTTTTTTATCTACTGAATTTTGAGCTTTGGCATTTGAAACAAATTTACAACAGAGGATTTAAGCATAGTACAATCCAGGCTGCTTCTTGGACAAAAGCCCTTAGATTATAAGTTCCAATTCCTTTACCTACACCATGGGAGCATAGTGTCTACTATTGGAGATCGTGAAAAGAACATCACTTCATGGAAAGCCTAAGCCCGAACAACCTTCGCGAAACTAATCCCTGTTTAAAGGTGCGTTTCCACTGACATGGAGGGTACGGTGGAGAGGAGCTGACCGTGAATCGGCCAATTACAGGGCTCGAAATCTCCACTCCGCATCAATGAAAACAGTGTAATTGGAGTGGAGCTGAGCGACCTTGGTACAGGCTATGGTCCGAAGCAAAGAGTAGTGGCAGGCAGTTGCCTCCTTTTGCAAAGCAGTAATGTGAGTGACCCTCACGCCCCAGCCACAGGGATCCCGATCCCGATTTCTGGCCACCGTAGGCTAGGGGCTTTGCAGATGGCGAGCAATGTGCAGCTTGCTGTCCAAGCGTCCGGTAACCGTCAGGTAATCGTCCGGTAATCGTCCGGTAACCGTCCGGACCAGCAGGGTCAAAGCCTACTGAGGCCAAGAGTCTGCTTCTGAAAGAAAGACTCAGCCCTGGTATGAAAGGCAATAAAGGAACAGGCGTGGGTTTTTAAACAGTAAAAGTCTGACGCACCCTCTCGCTCTGCTCAAGATCTGGGGATCTCATTGGATGATTTCCCACCGAAAAAAAAAGGTTATAGGTACAGAAGATGGAAAATTATCCATTAATTTATTTATGAAAATAGACCCAACGACCAAACTATATTACAGACTAGTGTTGTGTAACATTTATTTTTCTTAACTTACGTTGGTTATTCCGTTGATTGATATTAGGGTACGACCATTCCCACTGCAATTGAAGAGGAGTATTGTAGGTATTTCTAGGGCCATTCATGATATAACCGTACCCTTGAGGGACTGGCCGACAGGCCGCATTTACAACACTTGGAAGATCTGCAAATAGAAAGTGAGCTTAGTGTTTAACTTTTGTTTTGATTGTCGGCAGCGCATCTAATGGATTCTGTACTCTGTTTCAAGAATTAATTCCAATTAATTCAACCCACAAACAGCCTACAAATACAAACAACAATACAAACAGGAATGTTAGGTTATGTGTATCGAAATTATTAATGAGATCGAGATATTTTTTCCAAGTTTGAGTAGTCTGAGTTGTTGAACAGTGAACATCTATCCGTGTATTGTAAATGATTGTTAATAAAAAGATAAATATGAAATTGTGTTGAACAGTGAACATGTCCTACCAATCCGTGTATTTGTAAATGATTGTTAATAAAATGATAAATATGAAATTGTGTTGATCAATGTAAATAAAATATTATATAACTGAAGCTTGAAGTTAATGAATAATACCTTATGTAGGTACAAATTGGTACCCCTTAAACTAAAACATAGCCTCTTGTAGCCACAGAAAAAGCTAGTTGTATCATTGTCAAGTAAATAAAATAAAATAAAATTTTATAAGTTAATAAAAAAGGAAACTGCAGTTCCGAATGGACATAAATAAACGGCAGTTAACCATTGTCTAAAAAATTATAATATAATTAGCATTATTGTAATAATACGTATATTAGGGACCGCTAGTGTTACATCGGCAGCATAGATTTATCAATAGCTTCATTCATTTATAAAGCTGAAAGTTGTTACCGAGTCGTGACTCTAAAAAACCATGTCGCATTACCATGATGCGACCCTGGGTTCTCAGACGTTTAAAAACTAATTTTCAATACACTTGCTCGAAAACCAGCTTTTAGGCACGCAATTGGTTTTTCGCTCTAGTGCGGAAAAGTGCGCGTGCTCGCCCCCGCCACAATTTTATTACCTTTACCGTATCAGGCCCCACGAATCGTGCTTCAACCCCCACGAGTCGTGCGTCAGCCCCCATTTATTTATGTTTACGCAAGTGTATTGAACAATGTCGTTTGATACACGTGGAGATTTGTCACTGTAGCTTACGGCTTCATAACCACACTCATCTACGGCTCGGGTGAATGCCGCCTCTGTCGCAAGGACAAATTTATCAAAATGTACTCTATTGCAGAGGCCCCTTAGACACGTTGATCTACAATAGGTGCTGTATTTAATGTTTATTTCACTTACTCTGTTCATACTGGTGATAGATATTAGGGTTCGGCTTCTCCCACTCCACTCGAAAAGGAGGGCTGTCTGCATCCGTTGGGCTTATTATATTATTATCTTTTTCTTTGTTTACTTTCTTACTATTTCCTGGTCCCGGTGTGACTGGTCGAGTGGCCATACGCATAACGCATTGAAGTGATACAGCTAAACGTGCTCTTGATTTTGGAATTGACAAATTCATTTTGAAAAACTTATTCTTTCATTTAGATACCTTCGCTATTAAATAAAAAAACTGTTTTGTTTAAGCATGATAACGGCCTGGGTTATTATTCCATTTTGTGTCTGGGTTGTAAGGTCTGGCCTTTCGGGGTGTCTGGTTGTTATAAGGTGCGTAATTAAAGCCTTGATCTGCAACAACAAAATATGTCATTTAGTGGTTATCTTTAAAGGTACGAGTATACACGCTATAATAAAAATAATAATTTTTATTCAGGTCAAATGTACCCATTTACAGAAACAAAACACATCACAACGCAAACAAAACAATAATTAAAATAATACCACAATGAAACCAAATTAAATACAATCCAAAATTAATGAGACACTTAATAAATTACGATAAAATAAAATAAATTAAAATCAAATTAAATAAATTGAATTTTTTTTTTTTTTTTTTTTATTCTGGATAGGTTCGTGCTTGACGGCCATCTCACCTGATGGAAAGCGATGAGGCGGTCGACGATGGAACGCGCTTACCTAGAAGTAACCTATTCACTCTTGACTTAAAGATTAAATCAAATTAAATTCGTGGGAAACTATTAGCGATTTACTATTACTATTAGCGACATATGGGAAAACTAAGATATAAAGCTGTAGCTTTTGAAGTCTTTAGTGGACTTTTTACTCGGAACTATGTTAAGACTATGGCACCAGCCAGCACAACGTTATTAATTTCCATTGATAAAAAGACAGGGGTAACTTGCACACTCAATAAATGGGTTCCCAAAAACGGTCGCTATAGCACGAAGTGAAACCGGAGATGAAGAACAAGAATTCTCCCGGGAGATCGAGTTCAACAAAACCCTGCCCTGCTGCGGATTGTATCTCTCTTAGCCTGGCTCCTCACTCTAGGCATGTTACTGCGAAGCAAACTCTACCAATACAGACCTAGGGTTTGTTGGAGCATGCAAGCCCCACCATGACATCAACGTAGAGATACGGTGATGGTATTATTATTATTTATGCATTACTTTAAACATATAAAGTATATTTTTAAATATTTCAATAAAAATAAAAAATAAAACATTTAAAATATAAAAAAATCGTGTCCCACCGGTATCGGGAACAGGGTTCAAGCTACCGGCAGTCAGGGCTCCAGAGAAAGGAACCTCCTAAAAATACGAGCCGTGTCCAGGAGTACCGCTTTCTGGATCAAGCCGTTGATCCAGCCGCCTAACGTGAGCCTCCTAAGGTGTTGGTCGAGTCTCTTGGCTATTAAGCCATTGCCCGACACGACTATCGGTACAATGATCGCTGAGTCCACATCCCACATGTCGACAACCTCGCGAGCCAAGTCAATATACTTAATTTGTTTATCTTTCTCGGTTTTCACGAGGTTCTAGTCATGTGGAACGGAAATGTCAACAATCATTGCACGTCTCTCGTTTCGGTCCACCACCACTACTACTTTTGGCTACAATAGTCCTGTCAGTGATGATGGAGCGATCTCAGTACAGCGTGATATCGCCATTATCGAGAACTGGGTCGGACACATACCCGTAGTATGGCACCTCCGATCCCACCAGAGATAACTTCAGAACAAGTTGCTAATCCTGGCTACAATTGTGTGTATGCAAATATTCCCCGTTAGCTAGACGAGAACAACCAGAGACAATGTGGTGGATTGATTCACCTAGTCGGTGACATGCCTGACAGATGTCAACGTGCCGTCTTTCACAATAAATCTCCGTTAGTTATCCTTCATGACAGACAAAACCTTCGGTTTCCCCAAAGAGGTCACCGACGCGCAGCCAGGCTACTATGGTATTATTATTATTAATGTCACTACATCACTTCCCACCGGAGATCGGAGATCCATAGATCTTGATGCGTTATGATGCGTTCTAGGCCAGTGGCAGGGTGGTTTCAGTACGCTAGGACCGGAAGCCGCTCAGTTTTCAGTAAGTCGGAATTATCTGCAGGGATGTCCCAGTGAGTCGGGATGATGCTGCAGTAGGACTCCTGGCGTCGACCAGAAGAGATTTTTCATGGCTTTTCATGTGACTGGCCAAAGGTGCAGACTGCTTAGCCAAGGTCACTGATGAGCCTAAGAATGATGACCAAGTATGACCAGATGGCATGCTGGTGATCAAGATATCCTTTAAAACCGTGGGTGTTGTCGTTATAGCTCGCTGCTAAAAAGCTTGAGGAAGTGATGATGACGTCACGATATAGTACACGAAGACTGCTGTTGTTTATAGTCGAGAGTCACCATTTTAGAGCTATGCGAATCACGGTGTAAAGTTCCACAAACCTCCGTTGAAAAGGGGGGACCTCCGATCGACATCGACTATTAGACATTTGCCCCATTTCGGCCTGTTGTATTATGTTTTGATGGAGCAGAGAACTAATACTGCGATACAGAATTCCTGATTTTTTAGTTCCTATGGCTGTCCTGCTACACCCAACGCCCGGGGCGTCTCCTGTCGCAGAGGATGGGGCGTGAGGATGTACGTTCAATCACAACAACGGTCATCTGCTTCGTCATAATGCTGATGCATTACAGCTTCGGAGAAGGATACCGCATCCCATTTTGTCTTGCTATGGACCATGTCTGAGTAGTGTCCACGAAGACTCGAGCGGTGGTCCGTCCAAGCAGGGCACCCTTTTCCCCTGACATCCGGGTAGTTGTTCCACCTAAATCCGGAAGAGGAAGCTCTCGAACTTACCATGTTGGAAGATGACACTGTGGTGCCTCTTCAGCCACTCCTCAGAAACGATTTATCGCTATGATTGCGGTGTGTTTAAGAGCCAGGGCGCTGAATTTCAGCGATAGCGATTAGTGTGGTGTATGTAGTGTTTTTTTCTTCACTTACGTGCGGTATACCGGGGATACAAGTTAGGGTCAGACCACTCCCACTGCACCTGGAAAGGAGTATTGTACGAATCTTTTGAAGTTTTTTTTCCGGGTCCCGAAGAAGCTACTGGTCGATTGGCCATACGCGCAACATTTTGAAATTGTACTGCTGAACGTATCCCCGATTTAGATATTACTGTTGAATTCATTTTGAAAGTTGATTTACTGTTTTAGGTGAGGTATTGCATTTTTTCGGTTTTTTCGGATTTCCCTACATCTTGCTGACCAATTATTTTTTCAAATGTGACGGATTCTTGACACACAATTGTTTCTTCTCTTTTTTATTCAAAAATAAAAAAGTAAAAAGAGTTTTCTTATCTAATTGATTTATTTTAAGGTTTGCACTAAATAACTAAAGAAAAAAAAGTGTCCGTGAATTTGCACTTTCGGTTCTCACTCAATAATTTTGAGTTTGAGTAGCATATTAGTATATGCGAAACCTGAATTTAGTTGATTCAGAATCAGTACCTAACTGAATCGGTTCCAGTAATTTTTACTCCATGTTATATTTTTTTCCCAAAAATACTTAAAAAAGGTCAAAGTTGGACACCATCGATACTAAATACAATACAGGTTACAGCAGGTCATAGCGGGCATTAGGCAGGCAGCTGGTTGCGGGAGCAAAACGACCTCTCAGTCTCCCTGATGGCCCGGTGACCATATATATTTGTGCACCAACCAACCGCGTATTCGTGCGGACACAAACTTATAACTTAGTGGTTTTTCATGTATAGTTATGAAATTTTGTACGTAGATTCTTTACTTAAGAATACGTGTTTCGGGTTTCGCATATACTAAAACTTATGTTGTATAGTGAGCCCAATTTACAGTTGTAAGTCGTGAGATCAAACCCAATCAGGTGCTTTGCTTTGTTTTATTTATTTCATCACCACGGTAAAGGAATATATTATTAGGAAATCGGTGTATCATAGAACCAAAAATAGGAACACATGCGACATCCATTAACCCACAATGAGCTCTCGTGATGCATGAACTGCCTTTTCTCTCCCCATAAGAAGTAGCTTGAATCCCAGCTGTGGGAACATTATACGCACAAACGAGGTAGGTACAGAAGTCAATACACAGCGCACTCGAACAATGCACACATAGACCCCGCTCACGGGCAGTATAACTCGGTTCGGTTAGGACCAGTGCAAACGCGAGTGCCATCCATTTGAGATACGCACCTGTGAACTTTTTGTTCAATAATGGAGCAACAAAAAGAGTTACTATAACTGTTTAGTAGATGGTTGTTTAAATTCAACATTAAATAGTGAATTGCCGTTTAAGCTACCGATTGTTTCAGACAGGTTAATAGGTATTTAGTTGAATTTCGATGGTTAATTTTACCGTAACCCTGTACGATTAGTTAGGTAAGTAAGCACCTCAATACCCAGCCCCACGCCGAGAAAGAAAATATGAGTTTGTGGCTATGTAATATTTTTACAATATAAAATAAGTATTTATCGCCGCGCCCAGGTGTGCTCGGACAGAGCGGCGCCGACCCTAGTGCGACCGCCGAGTGTAAGTATGAAAAGTGTAGTACATAAATGAGGTTGACTGCTGTACCTATCGGTTTTGTTTTTTAAGGCTGATCAAGTAGGTATGTACATATTATGTATAGTGACATCTCTATGTTGCCAAATATGAACTGAAATACTACTACTACTACGCGGTTTCAGAGTTCTCTGTGTGATTAGAATAATATACAATAACAATGTAACCAGATGTCAATTATTGGACAGTTATCCGGACCAAACAAAACACCCGTCTGGTTCAAAGACCCTTCATTTTCAACGGTAATGTGGTACTTTACATACTGTCTCGCGTACCTCTAAACTAGTGACTCTCGACTATAAAATGTAAGCAGTCTTTCTCCAGCTATTAAGTTGTGACGTCATTATCACTTTCGATGGCTGCAAACTAGCGTTCCAACTAAGATGACCCTGGTTTATGTCTTTGGTTTGCGTTGTTTGCGGCTGCATGGATGTGAACCACGCACCGACACGATCGGTGGTTGGGAAAACGCGCCTTCCAACCAAGGGCGTTGAAGGTCATGGATTACACCTGCTGTCTACACGGATTGAAACTAGCAAGGTCACCTTGGTTGGGACGTTGGTTTGCAACTGTCTGGACACCCCTTAAACACAAAATTCTACATGTTTCACTTGGTTTTACGAGTAAAACGAAGATATTTACCAATGTAGTATTATTTTGTGAAATGTACTAACTGCTGCCGGCGGCTTCGCCTGTATGATAGTAGATGAAGGGGAATGAAATTTTTCTCAAACATTGCTGGCATGTATTTTTTGTCTTTTCGCCATAAGTGAAACCTTGGCCCTATCTTAAAGGACTGTATGATAAACCAATATCAAAAAGAATTATGTCTAGCAACCGTAACCAACCGAAATTAGAGAATTAGGATATTGCTATAGTTTGTTATCAGGTGTTATTTTTCTTAAATAAAAATACTATTTGTCTGATATTTTAAGTTTCCCATTATTAAATGTAGTTTTACCCTTAGTTTTTATGGTAAGTACGCAATAAATAGTGTCAACCACTATCACAACACTAACGCGTATCTTTTCAATTCGTTTATCACTTTATTTTTACTAGTTTTAGTGATACAAAACCGCGAGTGTGAAAAACATATTACAATAATACTCAATTTAATCTATTTTATCAATGGAAACCTCAAAATATTACGTATTATATTTCCATTTCATTAATATAACGAAAATAGGTAACGCCTGACAAAAATATACTAGCAATGCACGTATCTTGGTTCGGTTACGGTTTAAAAACCTGATACATTGACCTCTAACATATAAAAAAGAAAAGAAAAAAGTAAATCATTCTAATAGTTTGCATTGGCCTTTCTTAAGGCAACATACTCCCGGAATAAAAAGTAGGCTATATAAACATATCTAGTTTGGAATAGCTTCTAGAACATCATCTACCGGTGTGCCAAATTTAATCCAAATCATTTCAGCCGTTCAAATGTGAAGAAGTAACGAACATACACACACACTCTCACTTTCGCCTATAGAATATTAGCAAGATATAAGTACATATTCAGCAACAGCATTGAAAGCAGGTGCCGCCAATCTACTAATTTCATCAACCTTTTCAATGCTTTCACACCGATACCGTTAAAAGTATCGCTGTCGTGTTAGCATCCAATTTCAAATATTCGGTTCATGCGGCCATCAGAATTGATGCGGACCTATCAGGAGTAGCAGGTGGCCGCGCTCGTCCAATTCACACGGGAGTGTATTGCGTCCAAAAGGATTGGATTGGTTGAAAAAAACGACATTGTCCCACAACATGTGGTGCGGATATAACGTTCGATGTTTTCCCATACTTCTGCCAATTACTGTTCTGAAAATTGTGTGCTAAGATATAATATGTACAGAGGAAATTATTTTAAAAAAGCTGCAGCCAGGGGCTTCACCTGCGTGAAAGTAGAATAAACTCTGGTGAACAAAGGAAATAAAAGGAACCATTGTAGGATCACTTTGTGGTCCGTCCGTCTGTCTGTTAAGACCCTTTATTTCAGAAACGCGTGGAGGTATCGAATTGAAACTAAAACTATACACTAAGATCTGCGGCCCCTTGAAGCGGTGAAAAAATTAAACTACTAAGGTAACGAAAAAAAAAAGATACGGCCGTTTACGTCGCAAAAAACGTGCATTTCGAAACACTCAATGCAATCAAAAATCAAAATCAAACCCAAAATCCTGAAATTTGGCATAAAGCAAGGTCATAATTACTGTATAAATATAGGAATAAAACTGAAAACAGAAAACTTTGTTGTAATGTCCCAAAAAAAAAAAAAAAAATGCGATTCGAGAAATCTTCGAATTTGGGAATCGAACTATTCACATATGTAGGTAAGTTTGTACGGAACCCTCAGTGAGTCTGACTTGCATTTGCCCAGTTTTTTCAAAAGGTTTTGCCGTTCCAAATTCAAATCACATTATTTCCTAGGGAACGCCTACATTATATTTAGATCCCTAGGGACAGAATGACTTGCTTTGGGTGAGGGTTGTAATAACATGTAAAAATTCAATATCAAGCAGGTGGTATAAAAAAGTTTTTAATGTGCTATTCCAGGATATAGTCTACCAGGATACCAAATTTCATCGAAATCCGTTCAGCCGTTTGATAGTGAAACGACAAACATACACATTTACACTCACAAACTTTTGCCTCTAAATATTAGCGTGAAGTTCTGCTACTAGATACTCTTATGTAGGTACTAAAATAGCAAATGTTTGATTGATATGTACATTTCCATTGATATACCGCCTTTAGTTATCGTAATGAGCCTCTGATGACCAGTTTATTTATTTATTTAATCTTTATATAACATAGTGGCACTAACACACACTCGAACTTGATTTTTCGATGGTTTAACACTATAAGTTAGTACTAAGGTAGCCTTAATATCTTAGACATTCTTCACCAGTCAGCCTAGAGTCACCTCGTCGTTTATACCGTGTACATCGAAGGTCTGGAACAATTTGCCTGCTGCGGTCTTCTCGTCCGATTATGATTTAGGTGTCTTCAAAGCTAGAGTGAATAAGCTGTTAATAAACTAGTGCGCCTCACCATCAACGCTTGCATCACTGCTTACCATCAGGTGGGATCGCAGTCAAGCACTAGTTTATATTATTAAAAAAAAAAATAGAGCGCTGTACCACTTTATCACTTAGCGCAATATATGTCTTTTCTTGTCGTCCTAGAACTAAAAATTCGAAGACATTTGTGACATCCACTAACGCGCACTGGGCCCGCGTGGTGCATTACGGGCCATTCCCTCTCCCAGAGAGGAGGCTTGTGTCCTAGCAGTGGAAAAATTACAAGGCTGATAATGCTAAAAATGCTTAGATGTCTTTTGACTGAAATGATGATGATGTTTGTTCCTGCTACAACGCCTACTCAAAAGCGTATAGCAGACGATCGAACTGCGATATTGCAGCGATCTTATATTTTATATATGGTTTTATCACATTATTGTTTTATCAATACATACATTTTTACATTTACTGGAGCAAGTCGTTTTTTTTCAATCATGGTGCTACCTAATGAAAGAGCCAATATAATTATGTTTTCTCATAATTACTCCTGAAATACTACCCATTGATATATTATAATACTTAATCTTATCATGTAGTGTTAATGCTATAATAATAATATTATAGTCGCGATTGTATCACACTTTTTTAAATAGGTGTGTTGCTCAACACTGCGAATTACTCCTGCATCGTGGGCTCATATATATAAGACGCCCAGGCCCAGAACAATTCTTTTTAATGCCGTACGGCCGTCTGGTAACCGTCCGGGCCGAGCCCGAGGACTAGTCGTTAACGGCGCGTAGTGTTCCACGCGCTCTTCAAGGAGATGAAGACTATGGGTTAGCTTCTGTAAGCAAAACCCGAGGGCCTGGAACGCAAGCTAAAGAAGGAACGTAGATGTGGGTTTTAGTCAGTAAAAGTCTGATACATCCTTTCGCTCCGCCCTAAGCGGGAGTTGTCATTGAATGATTTCCTACCTAAAAAAAAAGTATGTAATGCCACATGTCTTCCGTGTGGAAAACAAACTCGCACTAGGCAGCGCAGCTGCCAAATGCTTCATCACTGCACCAACCACACAGTTAATATTATTTATTTAGTACAGCATAATAGCCATTAATACTAAAATACGTTATTACTTTCATTCTGTCTTCTCACAGAATCGTTATAGGTCAGGTAGCGATAAAAGTTTTTTTATAACGTTGCTCCACACTTGGAATTATTCCTGTACCATCAGCTTACATATACGCAAAGAGATTTAAAGAGATACAATAGAGCGGCTATTAGATAAAATGTCTTAGAAAAACTGTCATCCTATGCCTCAGTGACGCCATCTGGCTTTAAATAGCAAACACGTGAATTAAATATGTCAAAATTTATAATTATTTATTAACTATCGCTCGATAGGTGGCCAGGGGCCTAACCATGACAATGTTAAAATGTCAGTCGTACGAGCGAAAAAGAGTGATGGAGTTATGCATCCTATATAGCTCCATCCCTTTAACAGTTCGGTTAAGGTCGTAAAATGGATTACGTTATGAGCTCGTGGTAGAGCCTCAGTGTGTGATAAAGGTAAGGTTAAGATTTTCAGCAATAGATGGCGTAATCTCAAAATCAGCAAATGTTCTGGAACTATTTATAAAATAATTGAATTCTAATTAATTACTTCGTAAATAAAAAAAATATTTACGAAAATAAACCGAAGTAAAGTCCAGTCCTTTTACCATAATAAGATTTGCAATAGCGTAATGCGTAGTTCGGTATATTTTCTCAAAAAATGATTTTCGTTTAGTGCATAGAGCGGATATAAACACGACTTGACGTGTAAGGATGTCATATTAGACTGAGCGACTTATGACCACTAGGTAATAAGTATCGGATTATGATTTTGTTCGCTATGTCCTGTCTATTTGTAGTATATATTTAAGGTCTTTGCATATACGAGACACCCAGACCTGAAACAGTTATTTGTAGGCCATGCGAAAATTTGTTCTATGCAGGAATCAAACCCACGTCACACATCAGCAGCCAATCGCTTAACCACTGAGCTAACCATGCCAACTGCATAATTCGTTATTTCAATTATTAACATTAATATGCATAAATTGAAACCAAAAACTAAATGTTTGTTCATTGCTGACAGAAAACATGTCATGTTTGAAGTCTTTCATGTAGGTATTGTATATTGGATCAAAATATTTCATGTCTGTTCTAGTTGGTGAACTTTTTAACGAGTCGCTGTGTGTTAGGCGGGATTGTTGTGGTCTATTGTGAATACATACGAGTAGTTTTCTATTTTTGTGGATTTAAATTGGATACTCTAGTATATCAAATTGGATTACTTTGCTTTCTGTGTTGCAATTTATAACTTTTAAATTGATAGCACTTTATATTCTCTCACGAAGAATTTCATAAAAATTCTCACAATTAGCACAACAGAATTACTTTGTAGCCCAGATTCAATTACTATAATTTGTCTTTGCTATTGTTAACATTTTTTACGAATATCTCGATACCTTTTACACATAAATACGTTTTTTTTTTAATTTTATTATATAAAAATATATATTATCATTTCGTCTCTTGAACTTTAAATTTTTGAAATTGATATCACATAAGTAATGTAAAAACATCGGTTGACTGTTTCATAAATTACTTACAGTGTCAACCATTGAAAAACTGTTGTTAACGGGATCTGTAAAGTTGCGCTCAGCAAACAGCCCCCCTAGCCAAGCTACGTTCGTTTCGTTTGCGTCGAACGCATCGAGTAGGCCACGCCTCCGAGTCCTTTGTTCAGACCACGTGACTGAGCGTTGAGATGACGTCAGAACAAAGAAATTGGAGGCGTGGCTTACTCGAGGCGTTCGACGCAAACGAAACGATCGTAACTTGGCTATGAGTGCAGATGGCGTTAAAAACAGTTTCAGATGGTGCGATTTACTATGTTATCAAAACGTTTTTTTATGTCATTTATCATAATATAACTTATATTCCAGACGAACGTGTTCGCTTTAGAATGCAACAGATGCAGCAAGTGTTACAACAACATCCTCAAGTTACACAATTTAGTTTGCCAAGCAGCTCGGCGTGTGCCCAGCGCTTAACTTCTTTGCCATCTGCATCATCAATATTCTCGCTAAATTCGATATTATAATTTCATTGCGCGTGCAGCTAAGGAGTAGAATTTCCTGCCGGAGTCTGTGTTTCCTGATAGCTACAACCTCTCCTAGCTTAAGGTTACTTAGAGGCAAGAGTACTCCATCGTCGATCACATAATAGCTTACCATCAGTTAAGTAGTAAAATGCGAGCCTATCTATAACAATAATAATAAAAAAAACCTACATTAGAGACCCAGAACCGGAACCACTATCTGTGGATCATGGAAATATTTGTTCTATGCAGGAATCGAACCCACAACACACAGGACAGCACTCAATCGCTCATCCACTGCGCCATACATCTACGCCTTTTTTCTTGATCAAGTCGATGGTACACTCCACAACATATTTCCGTGATAAAAAGTATCCTATGTGCTATTCCAGGCTATAATTTACCAGAGTGACAAATTATATGCCAATCTGTTTTGCCGTTTGAGCGTAAAGGAGTTACAAACATACTCAAATATATATGTATACAGGGCTATTTGTAAAACACTAAAAACTTTGCAGGACGCAAATTTTGTTTTATGACTTTTTACAAAACATAATTCATTTACCAAAAACAAACCTTCCAGATTTGGTTGTTCTGTCTAACATATTTCCACTCTGTATTTTGCTATACCTACCTAGGTATGACACAACGCAAGCGCATCAAGCATCCCCGCCGCCCGATCACCGCTCCCCTCCGCTATTGTACTATCGCTTGCTTTTCATAGACTTCATAATATTTAAAACATTCAATTTAAATATTTTTATTTTTGTATGAAAATCTGATGAACCAAAATATGTTAAATTTTCAAAAGTCATAGAACAAAAGTTATTGTTCATGATGTTAGTAATATAGTCCTGAGAGGTTGCCAGTGTTTTACAAACAACCCTGTATAAAAACTTTTGCCTATATAATTATCTGCTGTCAGCCACTTCACCCGCGTGATATTCTAGTAAAAAAATGAATAATTAAAAAAAATTAAAAACACGACTGACATGTCAAAAAAATGAACTAAAAAGCAAAAAAACAATGTTTCAGTTGAACTGTATAAATAAAAATGAAAGTAGGCACTCATTCGCACACTGACTAAACACGAAATCTCGAAAACTACTTGATCTACAAAACAAAAATTTTCATCGCAGTCGGGGGACTTTTTTATGTAAGAAAGTATTCTACAGACTGGTAAAAAAAAATTGGATAGGTGTTCATTTATTTATCATACCCAATACATTGCATTTCTATATTTTTACTTTTCAATAGCCTATGTTTCTCGGGATAATGCAAGGATTCTAACAATACCTCACACATGTTAATTAGTTCAGTCATTTAGAAGTTATGGTGTAATAAAGAAACTCACATACATACATACATAAACCCTGAAAATATAACACTCCTTTTTTGGGGCAGTCGTGTAAAATGTCATGCCAAGGGAAAATATTATCGCGATAAAAGTATCCTAACCTATATTCCGAAACATGGTCTATCCGTGTACCAAGTTTCATCAAAATCCGATCAGTCGTTCGAGCGTGAATAATTAACAAACATACAAACTTTCGGCTTTATAATATTAGAGTGATAAAAACTAGTGCAGTATTTGTAATATCTGTTAGTTCAACGAAAAGCGATAGTCACACAACAGCTGTTGGTTTGTATACAAAACCGCGACCACATCGGTTTCGACCTATATTTAATGGATGGAAGCAAATCGAATTTGATGGTGGTTTTTAAAGTGGGAATCGATCCTGTATACATATGTTGGTAAGCCTGTAAGCTGTAAAGCTTTATGTGAATCCATGTTGGTTTTGTAACGAAATAGATATTTCGAGTTTGTGATGTTCTACCAAACTTTTTTTAGGTTCGAAAATCATCAAATGACTTCTTCAGCTCTCTGGCGACTAGAGCGAGAAGGTGTGTCAGAGTTTTATTAACAAAATTTCACTTGTGTCTTGCAGTTGCCTTTTGCGTTTTGATGACTACGGCAACTCCTTTCAGAAATTCCCGAGGCCCTAGCGGCCGTTGGTTGTGATGGGTCCCTGAGGATGATCTAACCTACTACTATGTTAAATGTGAATATACAGATATTCACATTTAACATAGTAGTAGGTTAGATAGGACAAACAGTAAAACATACAGATGTTTTACTGTTTGTTTTAATCAATCAGGCCTCATCAAAATAATGAATTTGGATTAAATTTGGAGTAATTTTAGGTTCCTGTAGAATAATTTACATCATCTACACATATAATATCGCAGGCTTGCGTTTTTTTTTCAAAGTTAAATCTTTTATGTTAATCTTTTTTTTTGTCATAAATTTAAGGTTACCCTTGTTAATTTCACATTTAGAAAATTTATAAGTTTAACGAGTCGGCATCCAATTAATTTTTTTTTTAGGTGGGAAATCATCTAATGACATCTCCGGCCCTTGAGCGGAGCGAGAGGTCGTGTCAGACTTTAACTGAATAAAACCCACTCCTATTCCTTCTTTCGCATCATCCATGGCCCCAGTAAGCTTCGACCCTGCTGGGCCCGTACGGTTTGCTGACATTTCCTTGAAGCGCGCGTACCCAACGCGCCGTCGATGACTTGGGCTCGGTTCGGACGGTTACTGGGCGGTCAGACGACGATCTATCCATTGCTCACAGTAATTCCTGACATGTTGTGGGGAAGTACTCACCTCATTTTTAAAAAATTATAATTTGTAGGCTCGCGCTTGATCACTATCACACCTGATGGTAAGCGTTGATATAAGATCAACGTGCTTTCCAAGGCACGGAAGATTCTTTATATGTTAAGGTCCACATCCGGTTACCCATCCGCAAACCGGCCTTGGCAAACGTGTGAGATTATTGTTAGTTACCACGAACAGGTTGACTATAGTAAAACACAAAATTTGATTGTTTATTTTATTTTAAGACTAGATAAAACTTATCTTTGGAATGTTCAAAACATTTCTATTGCATAAATAGATAATATACCTACTTACTTGTATATCTATTTATTTATTTTTATATTTACAACCACAAATCTTCGATAAGTTTTGACTTATATTTTTTTTATTACAATTACGAGATATGTATTAACTTAAACTTTAGTTACATATTTCATTCTTTGGATTTCAAAAACTACGTTTACAATTCAATAAATGAGAAATAAAATATACTTGTATTACATTTATAAACAGTTTACAAACTCTTCAATTGTTAATATATTAGGAATGTGGTAGAAATAAAAATATATT
Source organism: Mythimna vitellina (assembly GCA_949316375.1). NCBI lineage: Eukaryota > Metazoa > Arthropoda > Insecta > Lepidoptera > Noctuidae > Mythimna > Mythimna vitellina. Next base: position 4,673,813 of record OX438689.1, on the reverse strand, counting down.
AAATGTTACATATTACTTACATGCAATTCAATATTGAGTTACGGTTGCATTTGCTTTTTAATTTACATATTTATAAAAATAAACCGTAAACAATGCATACAAATTTTAGTGTGAATACGCACTATCAGCTTTTTTACATTTTTATTTTAATTAAGGTCCTGTCAAGTCGCATGCAATCTGAGTGAATTGATGACGATGGATGTGATGACGAGCGCTGAAGTTGACATAATGTGATGACCTGACACAAAAAAAAAACACCAAATTAAAAACTAACAATGAATAAAATAGATAAGATATGAGGAAGCAATGTTCTAGAACCAACAATTCGAAGTCATGTGACATCCACCGACCCGCACTGGGCTTGCGTGGTGGATTACGGCTCATTCCTTCTACTAGGAAGGAGGCCTGAGGCTGAGGCTACAGTTGACAGTGATTTGCGATGCGACTGGAAGAGCGAAACGAGTTAAATATGGTGTAGCTACATTATAAGCGAAAATCTGGCGATGATGTAGCAACATTATACAGCGATCCATCAGCGATCAAATTGTTTGTCGCCATTCACGATACGCGTAATGTAGCCACAGACATTTTAAGTAGCTCTGTTGAACTTGTCGCGTAAGTGAGGAATCATCTAAAAAATTCGCTTAAATTTCGCTGATAATTTAATGTAGCCGATGCTATGATAACAGTGCTGTTGTTCTAATCGCTTACAAAACTCAAATATCGCTAATAATATTTGGCGAAAAGTTGAGCTACACACGTGTATTTCAAATGTTTCGCCGGTCGCATCGGTCTAGTGTAGCCTCAGCCTTAGTCCCAGCAGTACGAACATTATAAAGCTGATTATGCTACGCTATGAATTGTGTAGATAAGGTTATTGGAATGATTTGCATTAGCATCGCAGCTCTCTAAAAATATAGAGTCAGATACCACGACAGATATAGGTACATAACTAAGACTTAAAATAGAAAAAAAAAGACAATAGTAGGGTGAAGCGAAGTACTATACTGCCGTGCTTGTGATATATACAGTAAGTATCATAGAGACACTTTCGAGAAAAAGGCGGTCAAAGTTTTTTTTTTTACTTTTGACGTTGCTCCCGAAGTATAAATTAAACCTATGTTTTCTAAAATGTTTTAGATAAACATGTGTTTGGTTAACAATTTGTATATTATTATTTTTATGTAGTAATAATATTTAAATAATAAAGCTTGAAAAAATATGTATGTTAAGGAATGATCAATTAAAAAATAACGTGTTTTTAGTAATTGGTACAGTAAGTGTGTGACTTACTGTAACAATCTTTAGTTTGAAGTACATACTGTAACAATGATTACGAAATGAGGTAAATGTTTAAATAGAATAACAAAAATTACACAATTTGCCTAATATTACTTAATCACTTACTGTAATTATAGCTAGGAGCAATATGTAAACTTCTGGCATCTACCATGAATCATTATTAATTTCGCTTTCTCAATATTATTGGTAGATAATTCAAAACAAAAGAGATCTCATGAAATTAAAGTTTAATAGAAAAAGTACACAGCTTTATTAATACTATAAAAATAAAAAATCTGCTCTATTTATTGTATTTTTTGAATTCTTTAGAATCATATTAAAAACTAAATAAAAAAAAAATACAATTCGTGTTTGTGCAACTGGCTTTGTACAAGAAACAATCATAAACCAAGTAAACTAAGCACTGTTTCTAAATAATTACAGTATTTTTTTTTAAATCCGTATTTATACTACATATCTTAAAAAAAAAACATTTAAAATAAATACTTTGTTTCCAAAAGACAGTTTTCTCTTTGAATTTTTTCATTATAAAATAAATTCTTTTTTTAAGTCATTTAATCTCTCAGGACGATAAGTCATCATTATTTCAACCGAAAGACGTCCACTGTTGTACATAGGCCTTCTCCAAGTGTCGCCACAATGACCGGTCCTGTCCATCTCGCATCCGTCGGATTCCTGCGACCTTCATCAGGCCATCGGTCCACCTTGTGGGAGGCCTTCCAACGCTGCGTCTTTCGGTACTTGGTCCAGAACCTTTCGTCCCTTACGGCCATCTGTTCTATGAGCAATGTGCCCTGTCCACTGCCACTTAAGTTTGGCGATTCTTCAAGCTATGTTGGTAACCTTGGTCCTCCTGCGGATATGTTCACTACACTGTTTCGGAAGCTCTACTGAGGTTACCGAGCATTGTACTGAGCTCCTTCTTAGACTCAGCCATGACTACTGTGTCTTCGGAAAACCAAAGGTGATACTGTATGATGATATAGTTGTACTCGCCATTGACATTAATGCCTAGCCCTCTCCATTCCAGAACCTTGAAGACATCCTCCATTGCGGCATTGAACAGATCTCCCTGCCTCACACCCCTCTGCAAGAGGATAGGCTTCAAGGTCTGATCCTAAAGTCGGAATGACATGGTGGCATTTTTGTATAAATACTTCAGCACTACGATGTATTGATAGTCAATCTGGTGCTGTTGGAGAGACTGCAGTTGTATCTCGATCGAATCAAAGGCTTTCTCGTAGTCCACAAACGCTAAGCAGAGAAGCTGATTATACTCCTCAATCTTCTGTATAACTAATCTGCCACAGCATATGTATGTGGTCCATGGTGGTGAAGCCTTTTCGAAATCCAGCTTGTTCGGGAGGCTGGAAGTCACTCAGTCGTTGAACTTGCCTGCGAGACGGTTTGTGATGACATTGGAAACCAGTTCGTAAATATGGCTCAGAAGTGAGATGGGCCTGTAATTCTTAAGCAAGGTATTGTCTCTCTTCTTAAAAAAGAGTACCACCACACCTCTGCTCTATGCCTGTGACGTTTTTCTCTCGAGTATGACGGTACCGAACTACTTCTGAAGGGCCTGAAGGATTGGTATCCCACCCACCTTCAGGAGTTCGGCCGTGATTCCATCCTCACCCGGTGCCTTGTTGCTTTTAAGCTGCTTCAGAGCTATCGTAATCTCGTACAGGCTGACGTCCGGGATATTTTCGGTATAGTGTCGAGTCAATGTAGCTCTTGGGTCGTTTGCTAGATTTGCAGCGGGTTTTGAGAATGACCGTTTCACTTTGATCCGTGACTGCAAAATTAACGTACTTGCCCCACCCTGCACTACCCATTCGATCCTTAACGCCTTAGAATAATTGCAGTAAGTAACGTGTTTATCTAATTTATTCCAGGCAAGTCTACACATAAGATGAAATATTCCTAAACATAATTACAGTAGTGAATCTTGCTGTTATTACGTCTACACGTACAATTTTTTTTTTTAATTTGCTGACTTATCATAAACACCGTAAGTTCTACTTACTGTACTTATGATAAGATAATACAATAATACGTTGCGAAATGCTTAAGCATTAATATAGTATATACTCTTACTGTAGATATGTTAAGGTTTAGTATACTAATGTTACTTTCCAATACTTAATATAATTATAGCAAGTGGTACTTACTGCTAATATGTTTCAGTGATACTTGATGAAAAACACTCCTAACTTAAAAATAATAATAGCAAAATTACTTACTGTAGCAATACCTAGGAAATAGTTTTAACTTTATGAAAAAGATCAACCGTATGTGCCCTTACTGCAATCATAATTAGTATGCCTTGGCGCAAAACGTGCCTTACTGTAATTATGCTTAAGCTTATTTCATTATCTATACCACATTTTCAAATTTTAAATATACAGAAATGTAGATCTCAATCTCTACATTTCAAATATATACTTAACTCAATATTGACCAAAATGTGACTTACTGTAATTATCATAAGCGCGGCAGTATAAGTAGGTGCTATAAATCAAAGAGTTCAAAGTGAAAAGGTAATTTGCAATTTTACGATTTTTTCATAATATGATACTATAACTGCAATCATATTATCGGATAAAGAAGAAATTATTGCTAACTTACTTAAATATTACATCCCAAAAATTTGGTAAAAAAAATAAAATAAATATATGAAAATAAATAAGGCTTTGTTTTTTGCACTTTGAAAATGTAAAAGTAGATTTGCCATGTAGCGGAATATGATATATTCAATAAGATAGTTACTGCTAAATTTCATATAACTTTTTTCATTTTGCATGCATCGATATGTTTGGAACACATGCTCTAGCTATATGTAGGTGTATGTATTAGGTGGTAGACAGGCTTGACCCAAATAATTAAAAGTAGATTAAAATAATAAAAAAGTGGGAAAAATAGTAAAAAAGTGCTTTTCGTAATTTCTCAAAACATTGTCTTACCGGAATCAGGCGTTACTTGTTCAAAATAAGGCGTGTCCGTCGTAGGTGTAGGTGGATCTGTTAACAAAAATGTCTAATTAATTCCTAATTCTACAAAATACACAATTCTTTCCCAAAACTTGGATATAGGAAATCTTTTGTGATTATTTATGGAAAGCAATTACAGGACTTTTTGTTGCCAAGATATAATGTGAATGTAATCTTTTTGTCAAGAAAAAGTGTATAGATTTCCAGGAAGAAGTCTATAGAAAACGTTCAGAGAAAATCAGTGAATAATAAAACCCAGATGAGGGTAGATATAATGATATAGGTAATATTTATTATACCTCAAATTTCACTTCGATATAATAATCTTGTTATCTAAATAATGATTGAGTGGGCTTCGGTTTTCGTGATTGAAAGCTTTTTGTAATTTTCTTCCATTTTTAGGATGAGTATTGTTTAGTTTTTGAAGCACTATACTGCGCTCCAAAACACAGATCATTGACGTTGCTGATATATCTGCCATATGCTGATCGAGGGATGGGCTGGTAATACACAAAATTGGTGTATTGAATTCGTGCGACGGGGTCACGGCAGACCATGAAGAAGGTCTGAAGGACCATGAGGACTTAGATGTCTTTCTTAGTAATTGGCAAGAAAGAAGTAGCCCAGAGCCGATAACAATGGAAAAGATAGAGGACGGGCTAAATATAATAATGTAGATTTAATACTCTTTGCTAAATGAACCGTAGTATTTCGTATTATAGGCTTCCCTGGCTAGGCAGGATTGATCAATAGAGTCAATCCAGACCAACAACTTAAGCCCAGCAGCCTCATTTATGGTTACTACACCGACGAAGCCATCTCCTTGATATTATGATGTGCTATATGAATTTTGAATAAAATATACCTCTATAAAAGATATCCCTCTTTCTGCTAAAATAGTTGGCGGATGGGATCTGCATGTCGCAGAGAATCTCAACAGTTGGAGGCAGCGCATCTATCCTCACGACGGAACTCGTTAGGGCTGTGTAGCGGCCGTCTATGACTTTGATTGAAGACTTCGCGTTCAGCGGCCTGTGGACAGATTTCATTGTTTGTATAAGATGTTTGTTTTGAGAACGTCTATTGTAGGTATAGTTAGCAAAAGATCCCTCACACAATACATCCGTCTTTTCTTTGGACCTCTTCCCATATCCATCCATCAAATCTATATATGTACATATATAAAAATCAATAATTGTTCGTTAGTCTTGCTAAAACTCGAGAACGGCTGGATCGATTTTAATAGTTCTTTTTTTTATTTTGGAGAAGGTTTAAAAGCAAAAAATAGGTAGGTAAAGTAGGATAAGGTGGGGTAGGCAGTCAGTTGACGGGAGTGAAACCGCGGGCAAAAGCATCATAAAAACCTTGTCAAGAAAAACCAATAAGTACACCAATCAAATTTTGCAGTAGATACTAAATCTACAGACATTTTTTACAAAACCATTCTACATTCGAACAAGAAAATAAAACCTCATTTTATCGTACCCACCCAAGGTTCACGAAGATTAAAGGCTAGCTACATACTTCCCTTCCCTTCATACGAGTCCGTAGTTCCAGGATTACAGAACGTAGGTAGTACCAGTACGACAAACTAAATCCACTCGGGTGGGTATGTGATCGCAAGCACGATGTCGGGGTTGTTAGCCAACTTTCGCGGAGCATCCAAATTATTCAGTCTAAAATTCTAAGGCGGGGAGTATACGGTGGAATGTTTTGAGTGTGGACGGTGGATGAATTTTAATGATTGAACTCGTTTACACTAATATTACAATAGCGAAGAATAATAATATAATATTCCACAAATATCACACAACGCCGTCTAGTCCTAAGCTAAGCAAAGCTTGTGTTATGAGTACTAGACAACTGATAAAATACTTATATATTTCTAAATACATACGTATTATAGATAAATTACACCCAGACACAAAACAAATGATCGTGTTCATCACATAAACATTTGTCCTGGGTGGGAATCGAGCTCACGACCTCTGGCATAAAAGTCAGGGCCATTTACTACTAGACCAACAGGCCAGTCAAGTGTATGTCTGTGTGTATGTTTTTAACTCCTGATCCTGATCGACGGCAAAACCATGTACCATGTTGCACATAGGATTTTTTTTATTTTGAGGACTTCATTGGGATAATTTTCTGCTTTTATTCAAGCAAAGCCGCTGGCAGAAGAGAGTGTTCAATAATCTAAACTGCCCCCCTAGCCAAGTTACAACCGTTTCGTTTCTCTTTTCGTTGATCGTCTCAAGTCGGCCATGCTTGCTACTCCTTTATTCTGGCCATGTGACTGAGCGTTGAGATGACGTCGTTAAGGTGTACAATACTGTATAACATTATTTTGATCTATCTGGTAGGGTTCAGCCAACATCTACAATGTAAGCGCAAAAAAATGTGTTTATTTACGAGATCAAATAAGAAACTTCTAAAATTATCAGTGTTTCTCTACTATATTATGCATGTATATATAAATATATACATATACATTATACATTTAAGTATACATATATATAAATCTTTCACTTGAATCACTCTATATACTCATTTATATATCATATATTACATCTCTATTAAAAAACCCGCATCAAAATCCATTGCGTACTTATAAAGGGACAGAAAGACAGCGGCGATTTTGTTTTATACTATATAGTGATAGTGATGTTATTTTTAACGGTTATCGTTTTGACTGCAAATCGTATTTTGGTCGGTCATTAACAGATGGTCAGTACAATATGACATTCAACAACTTTGTCAATCGTCATTACAGTATTCAATTCACCCTCTCACCAGCCATCTTTCATACAATGCATTCAGCTTACATTTCCTCTGTGTAATAATAACAAGTCACAATTCTTCAACGATATCCACGAACTTCGCAAGAACTCAAGACAGAAGTCAAACAAACACATCCTCCCTTTTAAACACAATTTCCTCAAATCAGACAACAGTTGAACAATACGTGTTCTGCAGCAATATCCGGCCTTATGTTTCAAGATTGAGGAACGTTCAAGTGATCGTATCCGGTATTATTCACGAACCAATCGGATGTCCGGAAGTTTCAGCCGTTGTGCATTCCTTCCAATTCATTGGAATTTATTTTCTACTATATCATATTGGATATTGGGACTCGGGTTTCATCGTCTTGGCGCTTTTCTGGAAGTCGCTACTGTTGATTATGAATTTTTGGAGTTAAAGTAGTTGAAAACATTGAGTCAGGCTCATCCAAAAACATTTTGGGATTTTTTAAAAGAATTACATAGAAAAAGCACACTGAAAAAGTTTTTTGTTTACACAGTGTTGGCACTTTTACATTGACGTACTACCGCACAAGATAACTATTGTAATTGTATGTTTACACAGTGTTAGCACTTTTACATTGAAGTACCACCGCACAAGATAACTATTGTAATTGTATGTTTACTATTGTAGTAGTACAAACTTTACCTGCGGTTTCGTTCGCCAGAATGTTTTCATAGAAATTTAAACACTCCGTTAAACACTATTTTTGGGGGTAATTTTGTGATTTTTTTTTTTGAATAAAATTTTGCATACAAATAAATTTTCCCCTTTTTACCGCCGTAAAACATGAATTATCAAAAACTCCTTCTTAATGCTCGCCTACATCTTAAAATGAAGCTTTGTACAAAATTTCACGTTCCTAGTTGGGACTGACATTTCAATTCCCTTTTTTTGTATAGATCACTAGCTCCAGCCAACCGCTTCGCCCGCGAAAAAAAAGGTTTTTCCATACAAAATTCTAAACCCCGTTTTACCCCCTAGTGGTGGAGTTTCATAAAATCCGTTCTTAACGGATGTCTACACCCTATAAGGAACCTACCTGCCAAATTTTAAGTTTGTAGGTGTTACAGTTTCTGAGATTTTGTGATTAATCAGTGAGTGGTATTTCGCTTTTATATATATAAATTCGTACATCACCGTTTCAGTCTATACATAGGAATACTTTTTTATAATCTTAAACAAAGGAATACATTAAAACATGCATTCATAATATAAGTATGCACAGTCTTTCCTAATAAAAGGTAACCTTGTATGCACATTGTAATGAAAGTTTTTATTAGTTTGTTTGTAACAGAAATTCATAGAGATGAGCCGTGAAATATGATTGATCTGAATACTACTTTGCATAGTAAATAGCGTCTAGACTGAAAGACTGGGTTTAAAAACATTCATCTCAAGGTGAGCCATGTTTTTATACTTGAATGGGTAAATATGAGTTATGGATAAACTTCAGAATTACTTATCATAGGAACCTTATAGATTATCTCACAATGTAAATATGAAAATAGAAAAATACAGAACCAAGATTTTTACAATCTTTAAATAAAAAACGAGGAACTGACTGACTGACTGACATATCAACGTACAGCCGAAACTACTGGAACTAAGAGTTTGAAATTTTGGACACGGTTTTTTTTATGACGTAGGCGAACACTAAGAGAAGATTATCCGAAATTCACCTCCTAAGGGGATGAAACGGGGGTCCAAAGTTTGTATGAGAAACCTATTTTCTTGTCTGACACTATCTGTCGCTCCGCCCTAGAGCAGGATTTGTCATTAGATGATTTTTCCACCGAAAAAAAAAATCTATTGCGTTAAGAGTGTAATTTTTTGTCAAAGTCTGTGTTACTTCACTTAGCATCAGCAGGCCTAGCCAAGTTACAACCGTTTCGTTTCGAATCTCTTTCTACTGTCGGTAACGCCTTCGATTCCTTTGTTCTGACCACGTGACTTAACGTTGAGTTTATTTATTTATTGTAGTTTTCTACAAGCTTTAACGATTGTAGATTATCAACTTGGCTAAGCTCTCTTTTGAGATAGAGGTCCAGTGCAAGCCCATGAATAATAATTAAAAAAAACTGGATCTACAACGTGCTTTCCGAGGCATGGAGGAAACTCTGTATGCAATGGATGTTCATTCATCCACGGAATGACCTCTAAGAGCATAGCATAACCTCGAAGTTACTGCATATTTAACCATGGTTCCTTTACCCTCTAGCTAGTACAAAGTATTCAAATCTATATCAAAAAAATATAATAAATATATCAATAAAAATACCAAACGTCAGTCAAGTATGAACATTTTCTTGCACAATCGCATACCATTGCCGCACAGAAGATCTGGAGCTGCACATAAACCTATCAGTCTGTAAGCAGTACTATGGGTTCAATTTACCAAGACATCGTAACTCAACCCGTGCGACGATGACGTCAACGGATAAAGGTTCATGCAGACAGACGCAATGCGATGTGACAGCATGATATCATATAAATAAATTGTCCTACATAGATAATTTATATGAAATCTAACCAACGAAGACTAACCTTTTTTTTTTAAATCGAATTAGATTGTTTTGAGTAAATAACGTGTCAAACATTATTTATTAACTAAAATCTGGCTTTCATGCTAGAGTTTGACAAATACTCAATTACAAATTCTTAATTTGAAATCGGGAATCGATCTATCCCCGATTTCAAATTAATATCTAAATATCTAGTTTTAAAACCGCCACAGAGTTTCTTGCACAATCTTCACCATAGAGATCTTACGCTTTGAAATGTGCAATTAGCATCATTTTGCTGAGTGACTGACTTTTTGACATTTCAAAAATGCCTATAATTGGTTAATTTAAAATAAAATGCTTTGAATCTTTGAATCTTTTTCATTAAAATCCGATCCTTTCTAGCTCAGGACTCAGATCTATACTGCGTTTGTATTTTTTTTTTTTTTTAATAAAAATAAAGTTGTTGCCTTGTCGTGTCGCTTATGTCTGTGGGAGCCTTAATATTTATGTTCAGCGAGCTTTGAGTTTTGATCCTTCCTATCGATTTGTGAAACTTGCATTGTACACAATGGTTTCTTGTTCGTTCTATTGGTTGTATCTTGAGATTGATTCTTCACAGGATTATGCTATAGGATATTGGGAATTCCACAGATTAAATTTCGATTGGTGAAGGAGGAAAATATCGTAAGGAAAGATTTGAGTATAAATTTAATGTGGATTACGTACGTGACTACAACGGTAAAAGAAGATCAATGAAGCCGAAGCCAAGTTGAAGACGAATGGATAGTGAAGTCGTCTCAATAACCCCTTTCTTTTACTTTATATAAATATATAAGTATATATTATATTAAATTATATATAAATATGTTTATTTTGTATATATATATATATACTTTTGTCAACTTATTTTCGTAATATTCTTTTGTATTTTTATGCACCTGCCACATTTTCTCTTCACCACCCTAGGTTGACTGGTAGCGAATGCCTAAGGCATTAAATCCGTCTTTGTACACTTGTGTTGAATGAAGTTTTAATAAATAAATGAAACGACGAATGGAATGCGTGAATTGTGGATGAATAGAAAAATATGTTAGAAGAATACAAATATTGCACTAATCCCAAATGTATTTCATGAATTCTCATCTAAAAAGAAAAAAAAAGGCCTTACCTATTTCCTGCCATAACGACCAGGTCAGGTTTTGGATAGACGCCCTCGACTGAGCAGATGATGTTCAAGTATTGATCATCCAGCCGATCTTGAATCATGTCGAACTTGGTCTCCGGAACTGTGAAAAAAATAAGCCTTATTATTAATTCGAAAAAATAGAAAAGTATCAAAAGGGTTGAAAACTTATTTCGTAATAATGTAATCTCTGACAGAAATCTATATATATATAAATGAATAGCTGTTCGTTAGTCTCACTAAAACTCAAAACGGCTGGACCCATTTGTCTAATTTTGGTCTTGAAATATTCGAGATAGTCCAGGGCAGGTTTAAACGGTTTTTTTTTATTGGGTGGGAAAATCATCTTATGACAAATCCGGTAAAAAAAAATAAAGAAAAAAAAAACCGAAAACAACACCATCTCTAATTAAAATGTTATTATAAAATGAAATATGCTAATTCATAATCATTTATTTGCTAATATGGGTAATTACATAAAGTTATTGAAATTATATCACAGTTCAACCATATTATACCTTGAGGCATGCAAATGACAAGCTTTATTATTATAATAATACATATTCTTGCAAAATTTATTTATAATTAGTAATGCTCAGCTAGTATTCGATAAATTAAGGATTACACGTCATGTAGGTTGCAGGTCATGGAAGTACGGTCTCCAACAAAACAAATCAAAAGATCTAATTTACAATTTTACTAGTTTCTGCCAGCTTCTAAGCCCGTGTGATAGTGGGTTTCTCCATATTAACTATAGACCCCTTTTTTATCCCTTTAGGAGTTGAATACTTAGTTTATGTATATGTGCATCATAAAAGAGAGAGAGTGTGTGTGCGGGAATTGCATGACTAGATTCCGCCATGGCACGCCAACTCATTTCTACTATCGGAAAACCCGACGTACGGCGGTCCGGACTAAGCGTTTCACCTCGTCGTTTATACCGCTTACATCGAAGGATTGGAACAATTTCTCTGCTGAGGTGTCTTCTAATTTAGGTGAGGCTAGAGTGAATAGGCTCTTAATAAACTAGTGCGCCTTACCATCAACGATTGCGTCACTGCTTACTATCAGGTGGGATCGCAATCAAGCACTAGTTTATATCAAATAAAAAAAAAGAAAAGAAAGAAAGAACCCTCTATGCAAAATTTCATCATTCTAGGTTCAAGACTTTGGGCTAGGCGTTGGCGTTGATGAGTGAGTGAGTTAGTCAGGACTGCTTTTTAAATAAATTATAGGTACAGATTGTACCCTATTGTTTTTAATCTTTCATTTTTGACCGTATATGAACATGATTGAATATTGTCATCCGGAAACAAATAGACAGGTAACAGCAAACTCGTTATTTATTTAGTAGGTTTGTAAAAAACATCAAATTGAAATCAATTTCATACCAGATTTGTGATTTGAATAATAGATGCGATTGAAAAATAGTAACGGATACGGGACACATATTGATGTTATATTTTCAACCGACAGGACGCAATCAAGTACGGATTATGAAATGCATTTTTTAGTTTCGTTTGCAAATGGCTAAATTTTCAGCCGTATTTTGGTACAGTTTTGTAAAATAACCACAGACTACGGGCAAACTTTTCAGAAGTCAACCCATGGCCATAGTAGTCTTCGAGTCTGCTGGGGCCCTACGGTTTTGCTTACATCTCTTCAAGGCGCGCGTGGAACTCTACGCGCCGTCGTTGAGTCGGGCTTGGTCTGCACGATTACTGCATAGCCGGGCGGAGAGCTATCCTAAGCATTGCTCATCGTTCGCAAGCCCACGCCTACGGTGGTTGGTAGTTGGGGTTGGGATTTGTTTATCTCCAAGGTTTTTTTTTAAAAGGTAGAAGTCAACCCATGGCTCTAGTAGGCTTCGAGTCTGCTGGAGCCCTACTGTTTTACTGATATCTCTCTAAGGCGTGTGTGGAATACTACACGCCGTCGATAACTCGGGTTCGGTTTAGATGATTGCCGAACAGCCGGACGCCGAGCTGCCCCTTGCTCGTCGTTCGCAAGCTCATGCCTACGGTGCTGGTAGTCGGGGTCGGCGTTTGCTTATCGCCAAGGTCTTTTTAAAAAAAACGAACTTTAACCTCTCATTAGGAATTACTCCTGTATTATAGGTGCGTTCACAAACACATAAACTCACATACAGAAGACAACCAGTCCCAGAACACCTATCTATAGGCCATATAAAAATGTTGTTCCATGCGGGAATCGAATCCACCACCCGCAGCATAACAGCCAATCAATCGCCCAAGTGTGCCCTGTACAAACTGGATACCCACAGGGTTGAAGGCAACAATAGATCATAGAAGTAAGCTATAACTCACTTAACCAGCAATTGAAAAATGACGTTGTATCAATAAAAATAAATTATTTTTCTTTCTTTCTTTCAATAAATTGATTCCCGATCAAAGCTTTTCCTGTGGAAGCTACCCCATCATACCATAATGTAAATGTCATCGGATTGCAGAGTTAGCTCGCGGACGGCCATGTTTTAGAAACACAATATCTACTATCTATGATCACGCGAACGGTAATGGATAGTGCTCCTATTGTACAAGGAATTAAGTTCTGTGGAAAAGGATTGAATACACCCTGTATATAGTTTTGGTAAGAAAGAAAATACATTTATAAAACTGGCTTGTTCTTCGGTTTTTTTTTTACTGGTTTTACGTTAATGAAAGGCAGAAATATAAAGGTATCAATAGTTACAGGGTTAATGTTACGGTTTCTCCTTAGTTTTTAGGGTTTCGTACCTCAAATGGAAAATATGGAACCCTTACAGGATCACTTTGTTGTCTGTCTGTCTGTCAAGACCCTTTATATCGAGAATACATGGAGATAACGAGTTGAAGTTAAAACCATATACTCAAATCAAACTTCTAAGTTAACGAAAAAAAAAGATACGATCGTTCATGTTGAAAAAAACATATATTTCGACACTTTCAAGGGAATTAAAATTCATTTGGGAACTACCGGATGGACCCAAAATCCTGAAATTTGGCATAAAGCAAGGTCTTATAGCACATATATAGGAATACATCTGAAAACTGTAAATTTGTTGATACGTCGAAAAAAAAACTGTTTTTTTGCGATTCTGAAAAATCTTCGAGACTTCATTGAGGAATTGAATTGTTTACGTAGGTAAGTTTGTACGGAACCCTTACCGTGCCAGTCCGACTCGCACTTGCCCAGTTTTTTTATTTAATATAAGTATAAACTGACGCTTGACTGCGATCCCACCTGATAGTAAGCAATGATGCAATCGTTTATGGTGAGGCGCACTAGTTTTTTAAGTTCCATTTAGCAACGACCATGTGTTTGAGTGTTATTATAAATTAATTTCCATCATAATTTTAAGAGTCATTCCATTATGATTGTAATATTTAATCACGACTTCAGGTAACTGAGGACTATAAAGTTCTCAAGTCTCTTCTAGTTCATTATAAAAGCGATGGACTATCTATGTAGGTAGATAGGTACTGTTGCTTCAAATATTGATGGATTTTCTAATATAAGCAAAACAGCCATTTGTATTCCATTAGCTTGCTTTCGTTGACTTTTAGCCCACCGTACCTTCTCCGTGATACACTTAGAGTTAGCTTTTTATTAAAAATCCGTAGTTTCGCTAGAAAATTTTACTAAAGGAAGCTTTCAGATTTCTAGACTAGCGCATTTTCATTTCTTTTTCTTGTACAACTTGATGTTATGTCTATTATTATTTTTTCTCAGGATACGATGGACAAATCATTTCAAGACGAAATTTAATATGAAAAATTTTAGTAGAATAACAGAATATGTTTCACTTTTGTGTGTTTTTTTGTCTTTTATAGTATAGTATAGTCGGCCTTATAATATTTTCACTGTTGGGACTCAAGCCTCCTCTCTAAGAGAGGGAACAAAGGAAAAATTAACTCGTCTTGTTGGTAGGTGACATTTGACAAAAAAAATACTGTTTAAAATAGATATTTTTGTAGCTAGTTTTGCTACTGAAAAAAATCGCTATGGTAAAGTAAAACTGACGCATAGTTGATGTTACAAGGAGTAACTTAGGTTACTTTTCATTTTTCCGCGGGAACAGGGCTTAGTTCCCAGGGAGAATATATCTCTGAGCTGGATAACATTTTTTTACACGATGTACCATCATCGGACCACTAGACGTACGGCGTTGCGTCACCGGTACATGGTGGACATCCCACCCATACGCACAGAGTGTTTTGAGAACACATTTATTATGCGATCAGCCAAGGAGTGGAATTCCTTGCCGGAGTCTGTGTTTCCTGATAGCTACAACTTGAGGGTCTTTAAGTCAAGAGTGAATAGGTTACTTCTAGGCAAGCGTGCTCCATCATCGACCACATCATCGCTTACCATCAGGTGAGATGGTGGTCAAACGCGAGCCTATCATTAATAAAAAAAAAGGTTGCCTCAAAAAAGGGAAGTAACTAAGTCGCGAGTAACAGCTGGTAGATAATAAATAACATATTTCCTTTTTTTATATTGTCGTGATGTGTATTTTGAAATCCTCATGATGAGCCCTTTAATTTGATACTTTTATTGTAATAACCGATTACCAACCAATCAAAAATCAAAACCTAAAGTTTATGACGTAGGATGACCAGTATGCTGTAATCAGCAGAATTATTAGTCGTAATTCTAAAATTACATAGCATATCTTACAAAAAACAAAAATAAATAACTACAGGAACAGACAAACGCTATTTCCTTTACGCCCAAAATAAGCAACCTACTACAAACTATACAACAGTGTTCTCCGGCTGCACCTGTAGATAAACTTCCACAGAGTAATTTCCGTTTAGTCTCAACACAAAGCTCACTGTACAGCGGCTACCTCGTTATAACGTATCTACGTATTGTACGCTGCATTTCATTTGTGCATTGTCAATAATTAATAGGCTGTAATTTCCTGCTTCCATTTCAAGGGGTTGATGTATTTTCATTGTTGATTTGATGATTGATACTGTCAATAATCGGGAAGCGAAGCTTTGTAGATGCGGTCTTTTTTTTTTTATTGGATGGGAAAATCATCTTATGACATCCCCGCTCTTGGCCGGAACGGGAGATAGTGTCAGACTTTTACTGACTAAAAACCCACTCCTGTTCCTTCGTTGCCTTCGTCTTAGGGCCCCGGGTTTCGCTTTCACACTACCCGTGGCCCCAGTAGGCTTCGACCCTGCTGGGTCCCTACGATTTGCTGACATCTCCTTGAGGCGCGCGTGGTACAGCTTGAAAGCTTCATTATAGGACTTTTTTTGACTACCTCGTTAGTCTCGATCTGGGTTCAATTCCAGAGACGGACAAACATTGCTTTTGGGTTTTTCCATTAGAAATTACTCTGTAGCTGTTCAAAGTTTAGATGTTGGTGGTATAATACCCCCGTACCTCGTAAAACATCTGCTTAACCGTTGGTCCTGAGCCCGAACTCTCTCCAGTCGTGTCAGATTGCCGTCACATCGGACTATGGGAGTGAAGAAACAGAGAGTGCATCTGTGTTTGCGCACATACTGGTGCACTATAATACATCCTGCGTACTTGGGTAATATCAGTCGAGATCGACCACCGTGATCGAAATTAGGTCGGGAGGATTATAGGGCTCTTTATCACGTTTGCTTTCATGTAAGAAAATTGAATCCCTCCCAAGGTAAAGATGGAGAGTCGAGCTTAGTCTTACCAGGATGACTGGACCCATAAATGCAGAGATGAGACGTCTGTGGAAGGAGTAATTTTCCCATTTTTTAATTATTTTTTTGAGGTGAGAAATGATTCAATGGCTTATCTCGAATCAAGCTTAGTCCTTAACGAACGGCTGGCAGGTGAGCTACCTATTGCTCGTCACCCGCAAGGCCACGCCTATGGTGTTCAGGGATTCGTCTCTGGTAGCGGTGGCAGAGGCGTGAGAATGGCCGTTCCCTCAAGGTTGGGGCCATCTTCGTTAACATCACTACTTCGCAGAAGGTAGCGACCGCATCCCATTTCTTCTCGTTTCAAACCCTGGCCAGAACAAGGGCTCGGCGCGAGACGTTACCACTGCCGATAACCTTCACGAAAACATACTCACTCCACCGTATTCTCCTGGAAAAGGAAGACCTTCAATTGAGAGTACCATAGTGAAGGTTTACTTACCAAATATAGTCATCGGCCTAGTCTTCTCATCTTCAGCCATGAATGTAGACACCGAGCAAGTGTAGTTGCCTGTCAGCTCTGGGGCTAGTGACATGATGTGCAGAGCTCGGTGCTGCGTGTATGGATTATCTGATACCTTGTATGATAGGTCCACCTGGATGAGAAAAAATAATATCATTTATTTGCTTGAAATATGGTTGCAAGTACAGGTTTTAAAATACAATAAGTTTCTTCATATTCCGCCTCATATTCAGCATGAAAATGATAAACATGATGAAGAACATGCAATATGTATGTTATTTTATGTCTGAGTATGGTTTCCGCACTTAGTCCTATGCGGATCATTGTACGTGGGTCACGGCGGCCATAACTTTAGGTGGGCTTATTCCAACCAGCCCACCTCTCTCCAAAACAGATTAGGTCTCTCAGGTTTTTCAGGGCATCACTAAGTGAATTTGGGGAACCCTAAGGCTAGAGAAAAGTCATTGTTGAGTTTTTTTTCAGTGTTATAATAATCCAATAACATCACGCGCTCTTGGGCGGAGCGAGAGTCACACTTTTACTGACTAAAAAACCACTTCTGTTCCTCCGTTGCCTTTCATACAAGGGCCGAGTCTTCCTTTCAGAAGCAGACCCTTGGCCTCAGTAGGCTTTGACTCTGCTGGGCCCTACGGTTTCCTGACATCTCCTTGAGGTGCGCGTGGAGTCATTCTTGAGTTAAGCTCGCCTTTGTATATGCATTGTTAAATTTGTCTTTCTCTATCGTGGGTGTGAACTCACATCAGACCCGGAGTACCTATTTGTAGGCCATGCAAATATTTGTTCGGTACGGGAATCGAAACCTCAGCCATACAGCGACCCTATCCATGTCGTCAAAATCACTGTGATAATGTTATGTTTTGTGTAGAATTTAAAAAGAAAAATATTTTAGAGATATAGGCCTTTTTTCGGTGAGAAAATCATCCAATGACATACCCCGCTCTAGGGATATAGGTTAACGTAATGTTAATTGATGACTTATATATTTCACTAGCTGACCTGGCAAACGTTGTTTTGCTATGTATATAATTTTTTTTTATCTAAAATTGAAAAAAAAAAATTAAAAAGTAGATGTTATCCGATTCTCAGACCTACTCAATATGCACACAAAATTTCATCAAAATCGGTCAAGCCGTTTCGGAGGAGTATGGCAACGAAAACTGTGACACGAGAATTTTATATATTAGATTTATTAAAACGAAAAACCCCATTGCTTACTCTGTTTCTCAAAATTCCTAGAACTTGAGGTTCATATGGTGGGATCCATTGGTACACCAGCTGCAACTTGTCCGTGTAAAACCACTTGACTACTAGACCGGTAACGTTGTCTGTCACGTAGTCACAGTCCAGTGTGACGGAGTCCTTAGTTCCGTATTGAATGACATCTGGAACCCGAATGTTGATGATCCGAACTGAATGGACACCTGGAACAGATATTTAATTGGTTAATCAAAGGATACAATATCCAGATTTTTATTCTAAAAGTACGCTAGGTGATGAGATGGATAGAGAGGTAAAGGGAGGCCAAAGAAAAGATGGATGGATTGTATGAGAAGTGATATGAAAGAGAACGGAGTTAGTGGTAGCGTGAAGGGGATAAGACAGAATGGAAGAAAAAACGTGTTGCGCTGATCCCAAGAGGAGTCGGATTCAGATTCATTTATTTTGTCAAAATATGGTTTCATCACGTTCTGTCACGTAGGGCGTGCAAATATTTGGTACATAAATAATTTTTAAAACAAAAATATAACGATGAAGATGAAATAAGCTAGTTGCACCAAACATAGAACTATCTACATAAATCAATTTTAGGCTAGGGTTCAAACCGATTGATGCTTTACTAAAATAAAATAAAATAGGTATCACTCTTTATGGTTATTTATTGAGACCATCCGCAAACGAGCCAAAACTCCATAGTGTACTAAATTGTTAGCGTTCGCTGTTTTGGAAACCAATTAGGTTCAGCATGTCGAAATATTGCACAATATTTCACTCAAAACTCAACAAATTCTAGATTGTACCACGTAGCCGCGCACGTGTTATACAATAAAATAACTTTGGCGAAAAACCCAATCTATCCCGACATGGTCCAGGACTCCGGGACACGATAACTCGGCTGTGTCCCGGATGGCTCAAATTCCGATGAGGCAGGACAAAAAATTAAAACATTCCGTGGTATTGGCAGAATCAATATTAACTGGAGAGTTTTCCGCAGCACCCGGGGGACCTTCGCGCGTCACTGGCCAGGACCGCGGGGTTTCATAATAAAATTCATAAATACCTAGCCAATTGGCTCGGATGACTGGTGGGCACCTGTCATGTTCGAAGTTAACTTTAGGAGCATCGACATTCGGGTTAAATTATTTTATTCACTGACGCAGTTTTGTGCTCATTGATTGTCAAGGGAATTCGTGAAACGATCTTTGTTTGTGACTGTTTATTCAATAACTCCTACTGTTATTGGACAGCTTTTGAATAATTAAAAAGAAAAAGAGATAAAGCAGCGTTCGCGTTCATTGCACTCTTTATCTGCTCTATTGTCGGAGCCAACTACGCGAGTGAAAATTAAAACCGCACGAACAATAACCACAATCAATTCTTTAACAAACTGAACAAAAGCTAACGAAAATCAGTTTCACAGATATTTGTATAAAACATTTTTATTTTCACCCAAAATAATCTGGCACAAAATTGAAGGGATTCCGGGAGGACGCATTAGGCTGCCGTTCTGGCGGAAACATCATATTATCGACGGAGGAATCCACCGGAATATTGTTTCGTGGTTTCCTATCAATTCCGGGGATGCCTTTGAGCTCCTCACCCGTTTTTACGTCAAATATTTTAGCGTTGTTATTATTGGAAACCGTTTTTGCTCTGTATTAACGAAATTATACGGAGTTAGAAAATTAATTTATTAAGGTCCGCGTAATTTGTACAAATCTCAGCTGTGAAATTAATTTTAGGGACCTTGACTCGATAATGTTTGAAAACATTATGCCGTCCTTTTGGAGCAATACTTGGTTTGAAATTATTTTGGTATAGTAGATATTGAATCAATGCATCTGCTGTTTTGTTTATTTTAAATAGGTAAATTAAATTAAAAGTAGGTACTTTTAATTTAATTTCCAGAATTAAAACCCGAGATACATTTTCATTATTTTTCAGACCACTGATCTTATATTATTATGACATTTTTACACATTTTTCTCTAGATATTTTTGAAACACAGATACTTTGTGGATTCCTTGCCGGCCAACCACCACTTGATTTGGAGGCAACAGTCCTTGCACGCATGCACGATCTGCGCATGGAGATGCAACGCCGGGGCGAAACTCCGCTGCCGCGCCAAGTCGCGGCATGGCGGAAAGATTTCCGGCAGGATCTCATGGTGGAATGGCAACAGCGACTGTCGCAACCCAGTGCTGGGCACGCCCTAATTATGGCGATAAGACCCCTCTTTGAGGAGTGGCTGGAAAGACCTCACGGCGTCCTCACCTTCCGCATGACGCAGGTCCTCACCGGACATGGCAAGTTCGGGAGGTTCCTGCACCGGATTCGTGAGGAAGAAACGCCCGGGTGCCGCCATTGTGTGGACCGCCCGGAGGACACGGTGGAGCATACGGTAGAGGTGTGCCCCGCCTGGGCAGAGCACCGCCGTATCCTCGTGGGGGCGATCGGCGGCAGCGATCTCTCGCGCCGGGCCTTGGTACATGCCATAGTCCGGAGCGAGGAGGAGTGGCAGGCGGTTGCCTCCTTCTGCGAAGCAGTAATGCTAGCAAAGGAGGCGGCCGATCGCGTGAGGCAAAGGTCCTCACGCCCCAATCGCCGCCGGGATTCCGATCCCGATTTCCGGCCACCGTAGGCGCGGACTTGCGGACGGCGAGCAATGGGTGGCTCGCCGTCCGATCGTCCGGTAACCGTCCGGACCGGGCCCAAGTCGTCGACGGCGCGTACTGTTCCACGCGTGCCTCAAAGAGATGTCAGCAACCGTAGGGGCCCAGCAGGGTCGAAGCCTACTGGGGCCATGGGTGATGCGAAAGAGATCCCCGGGGCCCTGGAAATAAAATGGCAGAGAAGGAACAGGAGTGGGTTTTTAGGCAGTAAAAGTCTGACACTATCCCCCGCTCCGCCCAAGAGCGGAGATGTCATAAGATGATTTTCCCACACGGAAAAAAAAAAGATACTTTGTGGATATTATCTAGTTTTCTATTGAAATCAAATCAATTTACGTAACATTAATCCAGTAAAGACCTAATATGGAGAGATATGGAGTTATTTTTTATGAAAGGCCAAAAGCCCTTCATAAAGTCTGCTACTTTTTTTAACCCATAAGCACTGTATCATAATGGACTCTAACGAAGAAGTATTTTAAATGCGCGAGTGACGTGTGACGGCGTTTTGTATCGGCGTTTAGTGGCTGACTCGGGCCACAAGAAGCGAGCAGTGGCGATTTGTAGCGAGTGGCGGCCAGTCACGTCAACTGTGTGCGGCGAATCCATAAAAAATGTATGAAAACTACAGAAAATAGTTTCCGATGGCGGCGTTATGTGGTTGTGGCCGGTGGCCCGTGTGTGGCGACCCTTAAGTAGCGATTTTGATTCGTATCCTCACGTGTTTCATGCATGTAGCAAATATTAAAAATATGACTCTCTGGTTAGTAAACCTAATTAGCTATAGTTATCTGTGACTATGCTACGAAGTAGGTTTTATACTAAAAATCACTGAAAAAAAAAAATCCTTTAGATTTCTCTATGAACCATTGACATAATATTTTCTAGAAATCACAAATCAAACAAAACATCACAAAGGATATTATTTAAAACACTCACCAACGAACACAAGATAAGGGTCTGATTGGTTCCACTTACATCATTCTCAACAAAACAGTTCTATTAAAACTCGTCGTCAGTTCATTGGGGTGTGTGCACATCGCAAAAAGTTGCGTCCCTCGTCCCTCCGCCATATTGCCAACACTGCCATATTATCTGAATTACTAACCATGACAGCCAGTACCATTGTCAACAGACGAACTCATTACACTATCTTCAGTATTGTACACAAAAGAAATTAAAAAATATACGTTTGAATGACAGGACAGTCAAAGGACTTTTTTTTTTGCTTGTTTTGGAGTTGTCAGTAACATTTGGGCAGTGTCGGTTGTAAATAAGAGAACTGCTGCAGTATTTTTCGGGTGTTTGTTGTACTTTTAGATTAATTCTATGTTGAATGTTTCAGAGAGTCTGAGAAGTAATTCACGTATTTATTTGTATAGCAGTCGTAATCTGTCAAACAAGTGTAGCGACATTTATGGCGTCACATAAAAAATAATCATCCCGACTCACTGGGATATCATCACTCCGACTCACTGGGGTATCATCCCGACTCCTTGGGCCAGCACCACCCCGACTCACTGGGTCATCACCGCAGACAGTTCCGACTCACCAAGAACTATGCGGTATTCGTTTCCGACGCACTGGAACCAACCTAACACTGGCCTGGTACGCATCAAGAACCATCGATCTTCGATCTCCGGAGGGGAGCGATGTAACGACATCTATGGCATCACATAAGAACTAATCCTGCATCGCGCAATTAAAGTTCTTCGCGCGATTTGAACATATAAAACAGACCGAAATCATCTGCCGGGCAGTTGCCCACCAGACGTAACACCCGTCTGGTTGGAGGATTCTCTCTTTTTAACGGAGGTATGTGGAACTTTACTCTCTGTTCCACTTACCTTCACATGTCTTAATTCCTTACATTTTGATGAGTTTTTGACATGATATTTATATTATGATGATATTGTTACTTGAATTTTAACGTTTAATAAATGCAAAAATTGGTCTTCAGGTAAACAACTCAAACTAATTTTTACATGGAGTTTTTGGTGGGATTTTTAGTGGCTGTTTTTACTAATTTCGCACTCTTACGTTAATTTCTGGTAGTTTTTTTTTTTGAGGGTGGAAATAAGCCAATGACTTCTCCTGCTCTGGGTTGAGCGGGAGTCAGACTTTTACTGTCTAAAACCACACCTGTGTCCTTCAGTTGCCCTTTGTGTTCTAGGACTATGGGTTTCCCCTTCAGAAATTCCCCGTGGTCCTTGCTAGCGGTCATCGGCCCTGCCCTACGATATGCTAACATCTCTTTGAGGAGAGCGTGGATAACTACGTGCTGTTAACGACTTGGTTCGGTCCGGTTAATTACCGGACGGCCGTACGGAGAGCTACCCATTGCTAAACGTCCTCATCAACTGTGGCTGGTAGTTCGGGGTCAAAATCTCGGCGGCTTGGGCGTGAGGAATTGCCATTCCTCCTCGCTCCGGACCGTAGCCTGAATCAGAGCCCGGCGCGAAAGGTTGTGCCGCCAATTGTCTCCGTCCAAGCCGTACATAACTGCACCATATGTTACACCGTTATGTGTTATTCGAAGACATGTGACATTCACCAATCCGCACTGGGCCCGCGTGGTGAATTACGGCCCATTCCCTCTCCTAGAGAGGAGGCCTGAGTCCCAACAGTGGGAACATTAAAAAAAGGCTGATGATGATGATGATGATGTTACACCGTGACCTCCGGGTAGTCCATACAATGGTGACACCCAGGCGGTTCTTCCGCCTGAATCCGATGCAGGAACCTCCCGAACTTGCGATGTCCGGTGAGGACCTGCGTCATGCGAAAGGTGTTGCTGTGATTACGGCTTGCCCAGCACTGGGTTGCGACAGTCGCTGTCACTATTTCAGCATGAGATCTTCCAGAACTCTATTCGCCATGGTATTTAGACAGAATAATGAACCAAAGGTAAAATTGTGTTCGTTAGACACATGTGGGCTGTTACGGGTTAAATCGAGAGTGAATATGTTTCTGCTAGACAAGCATGCTCCATCACCAACCTCGTTCATTACATGAGAAAAAGAGCGAGCCGATAATAAAAAAAACTGGGCAAGTACGAGTCGGACTCGCGGCCTGAGGGTTCCCTATACAATTCCTGATTGGAGCCTCGAAGTTTTTCCAAACCGAAAAAAAAAAATTTTTTTTTCAAGTTACAACAAATTTTCTGGTTTCAGATTTATTCCTATACTTGTGTTATAAGACCTTGCTTTATGCAAAATTTCAGGATTCTGGGTCAACAGGAAGTACTCTAGGATTTTGGTTCCATTGAGTGTCGAAATACTTTGTTCGCGACATAAACGGCCATATCTTTTTTTTCTGTTAATTTAGAAGTTTGATTTTTTCCCAGCATCAAGAGACCGCAGACTTAAGTATATAATTTAAATTACAATTCGATACGTCCACGATTTTCCGAGATAAAGGGTCTTGACAGACAGATAGACGAGCAGACAACAAAGTGATTATATAAGGGTTCTGTTTTTTCCTTTTGAGTTACGGAACCCTAAAAACCACTTTAAAATAACCCATCTCAAAGATAGAAAATATATCAATAATAAATTGGACTCCTATAGAGGAGCAAAGATCATTTTGGCTCCTCATTTCTAATTTACCACTAAGAGCGTTTCTAAAGATCTAAAGAAAGTGCCAAGTCACCTTTAGCAAGAGGTTTCGTCTCAAGAAATGAGTAAATTGCGATATAAGAGGCAATATGGGAGACAGACTTGGCACTGTGCCAAACTGACATTAAATTATGATATCTTTAAGAGGTGATATATCGAGACTTGAATTTCAAAGGTTTAAATTCTATTTCCATTATCGGAATTGTATTATGTGATTTTTTGAGCAGATAAGAAAGTAATATTTAAGATACTATTTTGGAGAAGAATATTTTTGTTAATTGTGATAGTTTTTTTTTTCATTTTGATTTTTATTCTATTACGATTTCTGTGACGGAACCGACTCGTATTCGTTCAGTTGACTTTTACGTTCCAGGGCCGTGTTAATTCTTTCGAATAATCCTGTAACCCTAAGTCTGTCAACATCAGCCTAAAGACGTCTACTGTTGGACATAGGCCTCCCCCAAGTGTCGCTACAACAAACGGTCGTTCGTCTGTGCGTCTCGCATCCATTGATTTACCGTGACCCTCCTCAGGCCATCGGTCCATCTTGTGGGAGCCCTGCTAAGTCTATAACTTACCAATATACTGTTTGTCTTCAACCTTTTCCTTTTGGTATTCTATGCTCTAGAAGCCTACATAAAAAAAGAAATTGTGCTATGATTAAGTTCGATTATTTTATTTTGATTTTTTGCAAATTAGCTCACTGACATTTCAATGTTATCTATATACATTCAGTCAAAAAAGTATCGGGAATGGATGATTTGTTTATGGTTCCAAATTCAAATTTTTGTTTTTTTGTAGTTGTTAGATTGGCACAATTGTTTTCCATTTTGGCGCGGAGTTTGAGTTGCATCTGTTATTTATATTAAATACAGTGCTGGTTTTAGTAATATCATATATAGTGTGTATTGCGAATTTCATAATGGACAAAAATATCGAACAAAGAGTTTGTCTTAAATTTTGCATCGCCAATGGAATTTCGTGTTCGGAGTCACTGAAAATGTTATAGAAGGCTTACAGTGAATCGACTTTATCAAAAACTCGTGCTTATGAGTGGTTCAAAGCGTTCAAAAGCGGTCGAGATGTGATGGAAGATTTGCCTCGCTCTGGTAGGCCGTCAACGTCTGCAACTGAAGTTAACATCGCAAAAGTGAAGAAAATAGTGACTGAAAATCCCCATTCAACTCTGAGAGAGATAGCTGCCGAACTTTCTGTATCTCACGAGTCGATCCGTACCATTTTAACTAATCATTTGGGTATGAAACATGTTGCTGCTCGGCTAGTCCCAAAAGATCTGAATTTTCTCCAAAAACTCAATCGCATGAAAGTCGCTGAGGACATGCTAGAACGAGTCAGTTCGGACCCAACATTCATGAAACGCATTGTTACTGGTGACGAAACGTGGGTTTACGAGTTTGACATGCAAACTAGTCAACAAGCTTCGGAGTGGCGCCTTCCAACTGAACCGAAACCGAAAAAACCACGCCAAAGTCGATCAAAAGTCAAAGTCATGTTGACTGTTTTCTTTGACTATCGCGGTGTTGTGCACTCTGAATTCTTACCGGAAGGTCTAACGGTAAATAAAGAATATTATTTGAGCGTTATGCGGCGTTTAAGAGAGCGAATTCGACGAAAAAGGTCAGATTTGTGGAAAGAAAATTCTTGGGTTTTGCACCACGACAATGCGCCTTCGCACAAGGCTATCATTGTGAACGAATTTTTGACCAAACACTCAACAAATACCATCCAGCAACCACCATATTCATCATATATGGCTCCTGCTGACTTTTTTCTTTTTCCTAAACTCTAATTACCACTTCGTGGCACCCGTTTTCAATCGATAGAAGACATAAAGGAGAATTCGCGGCGAGAACTGAACTCAATTCCGGAAGCAGCGTTTAAAAAATGTTTTGATGAATGGATTATTCGTTGGCGCAAGTGTATCGTTTCTAAAGGAGCATACTTTGAAGGTGATAAAATAAATTTGGATGAATAACAGACATTTTGTGTATTATTGATCTTTTCCCGGTACTTTCTTGACAGAGTAGTATATACAAAAGGGGAAACTGACTGATTGATATATCAACGCACAGCCGAAACTACTGGGATTAGGAGCGTGAAATTTTGCACAATGCTTTCTTTTATGACGTAAGCAAGCACTAACAGAGGATTTTCCAAAATTCTCTCCCTAAGGGGATGAAGCGGGTGTCCAAAGTTCGTATGCAGAAACCTACGTTTACGCGATTGAAGCCGCGGGCAGAAGCTAGTTTAACTATAAAATAATTTAAGTGCTGTTGTTAGCGACGATACGTAATTAGTTATTTCTTTTATTCAGTCTTCAGATAATTTGTTTGATTAACTTGTCTCTTATCGTGTTAATTATTATCTAAGAATTTAAGTTAAAGTGTTGAACATTCCAGCCACTAGAGGCGCCACTAGCGCCATGTTGCATATGTAACTTTAAGTACCAGAGAACTTTACCGTAACGAGAACCGTTTCTGTAATTTCATTATTTTAAGGTGTTAATTAAGGATTTTGAGACTGATTTTTATGTAAATAATAAAGATTTATTAGTTCTAAGGTTAGAAAATAAGAAAATATTGTAAAGAGTGTCCTACCACAGAAAAAAGGCAAGATTTAAGTTCCCCATACAAAAGGGCACCTACGCTCTGATTGGTCAAGGGACGGGGCATTAGTGCCGTGTGCAAAACTGAAGGGCTTTGATTGGTCAGAGCCTTACGGGTTTTCTTATAAAAAGGGGGCACTTTCGGTGGTCGGGCATTACCCCCGATGACCCTATTACCCTGCTCCAAGAGAGCCGTAGGGAAACCAGTACAGTTAAAAGACACCACAAACCGCCGTCTTTCCGTCCTCGCCGCCGAGGCCCGCCGCGACATTCTATTAAACGTCCTCCCCGTCCCTTGCTCGAGCCAGCCCGCGCCGCTGAGCCTGTAGTTTTAAAATCCCCGATAAATAATAATACTGTTCGATCCAGCTCGTCCCTTGCTGCCCCCCCCCCAGCGACGCCCTAAGCCGAGGCCCGTACCCCACAGGGGGTGCCCTTAGCGTGTTGTCGCTTAGTTTTTAAGTAGTTTTAAGTAAGCCCTGGCTGGAGGCTTTGATTTCTAATCGAGGCCGCCACAGGCAAGACCGGTTAAGCAGCCGACAACCTCCTAGGTTGACCTGCGAGAGGCCACACACAAAAAAAAAAAAAAAAAAATTGGTCGGGCATTCTGAATCCAGCAGTGTAAGCAGAGACATCAAGAGAAATAAATAGAAGAAAACGGCGTGGTTATTTTACTCCTCCTGCTACCACCAAACACTCTTCAGTTAACATCCCGCCAGCGAACCCGCTCCACAACAACACACAAACACGAGCTTCAACATTGGTCCTTCGTAAGCCGGATCGGGTTAAGGAAGATGCCTACTACGAGAACAAGAGCAGGGCGTTCGAAGACTACGGAAGAAAATACATCGTCATCAGACTGGAGTATGAATACGCCAAGCGAAACTACAAGCGAGTCAACAATTACGGGCACGTCAGCTACGAGTCGATCAACACTCACAAGGAGGACGTCACCGCCCAGCACAAAGGAACGGCCGCCACCCGCTTGTCAGCCAGAAAACGCTGCCGGAAAAGAATCAACACCAGGGGAAGTGACTCATACCACCCCCCCGACCCGCACAATCGAAGCGTCAATTCCCGCTCACCAAGAAGAAAGTCATCCAGCGCCGCAGATTCAAGAAAGAAGCGTCGCAGTGAAAACGCGTCGGAACAACGAAAGTATACCAACATCCAGAGAAGAGAGTCTGCAGCGGCCTTACCCTAAGAAGACGACCCGCGACCCAGCCACCCATTCTGTTCGCTCGTCGCATAGGAAGAAAGCAGAAGCGCAAGCAAGAATGACAATAGCACTAAGGGAATTAGAACTGGCAGAAGCACGATCAAAAGTCGCTCAAGCCGAGCTCGAGCTTCTCGCCGCGGGTTCAGAAGAAGAAGAAGAAGAAGAGCTGTATGAACAAACTCAAGAAGTCGAGCACTGGATCATCCAATCTGGGGAAAGGCCTAAGGATCGGAGGCCGATCGAGACAGAAGAAAAGAAGAGCGACATCCAGGAGTTGGCTTCAGTCATACTTAAGCTATCAGAGAAGTCGCGTGACAACGCTTCAACAAAGTATCCCGAACTCCCTCACTTCAACGGGTCCTGTGAAGAATGGTTACCCTTCAAGAGATCATACGAGGATATGGCCGCTTTCTTCAGTAACAATCAGAACCTAGCGCGCCTCAGAATAGCAATCCAAGGAAAAGCAAGAGAAGCCGTCCAAAGCCTGCTGTTCACCACTGAAGATCCACGCGAAGTAATCAAGGGACTGGAAGCAAGATTCGGAAGACCTGGAGCGCTGGCATTAGCAGAACTAGAAAAAATGAAGAACTTGCCGAAAGTTGGCGAGAACCCAAGCGACATCTGTGTATTTGCAAGCAGAGTGAAGAACGCCGTCGAGACAATCAAGGCCTTGAAAAAACCACAATACCTCAGTTCTCCCGAAACACTGAGAGCTATCGTCGACAAGATGCCAACATCCATGAAATTTCGTTGGTTCGCCTACCATAAAAGCAGAAGAGATGAAGAAATTCAAGAACTACTACTCGTCGAAGCGTTCTTAGAAATAGAAGCCGACATGTGCGGGGACTTTGCTCCACCTGAAGTGTCCTCAGAGCAAAAGAAAGTAATAAGAAGACCCATACATTCGGTACAAGAAGCGTCACAAGAAAAATACAAGAAGTCATGTCCATTTTGTGAAGAAGAGCATTTTGCAATCGAATGCAAGAAGTTCAAAGAAGCTAACATAGATGAAAAATGGGACATGATCAAGAAGGCCAAGATATGCTTCAAATGTCTTAAATTCAAGCACTCAAGAATCAACTGTAAAGCCCCAGTCTGCAAGCAGTGTAAGAGATGGCACCATACCACCCTGCACTCCGACAAGCGGCCAGTACCAGTAGGAAAAGAAGCGAACAAAGAAGACCAGGGAAGCGCATCAGAAGAGAAGGTCGCCTCAATCCATAACGCAAAAGGGGAAGAGAAGGCATACCTGAAGATTATCCCGGTGGACCTTTATGGTCCAAAAGGCCAAGTTCGCGTACTAGCATTGTTGGACGAAGGGTCAACCGTTACGCTCTTGGACGCATCTGTTGCTGAGAAGATCGGAGTTGAAGGAAAGCAAGAAAAACTCACAATCGAAACAGTTGGCGGGAAGGTGTTAAGAAAAGATAGTTCACAGAAGATTGAATTCAAAATAAAGGGGGCTCATAGAAGAGAAAAAAGAACTATCTCCGCAAGAACCATCGATGACCTGAAGTTGTCTGAACAATGCATAAACAAGGACACCGTGCAGAATTGTCAGCATCTAAGGGTAATTGAAAATCAACTCCTCTACGTCACCGAACGGCCCAAGCTGCTGATAGGCCAAGACAACTGGGGGCTGATAGTAACAAGAAGGCTGAAGAAGGGCAAACCATCCGATCCTGTAGCCTCACTCACCAGCCTAGGATGGGTGCTACATGGATGTGAAACAGGGGCGACTGCCTTAGTAAACTTCACTCACTATGGCAGATCGATCACTGACGAAGAAAGCTTAGAAGAAATCGTCCGAGAACACTTCCAATTGGAATCTCTTGGGATTCAAAATCGGTCACCAACCAACGACAGCGATAGAAGAGCTCTAGAAACCCTCGAGAAAACTACGAAGAAACTGTCAAGCGGTCAATACGAAACAGGACTTTTGTGGAAGAATGAAGACGAAACTCTACCCAACAACTACAATCAAGCAATCCGACGTCTTGTCAACATCGAAAAGAAATTGGATCAAGACCAAGAAACTAAAGAACACTACGAGAAGCAGATCCAGAGTCTAATTGAAAAGGGATATGCAGAGGAAGCTCCAGTAACTTCAAACAAAGGAAGAATATTCTACTTACCCCACTTCGCCGTCGTGCATCCAATCAAGAAGAAGCTGAGAATAGTGTTCGACGCAGCCGCCAAGTTCGAAGGGAAGAGCCTCAACGACGCCTTGCTCTCAGGCCCTGACCTTCTGCAATCACTATTCGGCGTGCTACTACGCTTCAGGGAAGGACCTGTGGCTATCATGGCTGACATCCAGGACATGTTTCTTCGAGTTAAAGTCAGACAGGAGGACCGAGACAGTCTCAGGTTCCTGTGGCGCGGAAGCCGAAGAACAGGCAAGCCCGAAGAGTATAGAATGTCGTCAATCATTTTCGGCGCAGCGTCATCACCGGCAACGGCGATATATGTAATGAACAGGAACGCAGAAGAATTCAAGAAGACTCATCCCGAAGCAGTGAAAGCAATAAACAGAAACCATTACATGGATGACTATCTGCAGAGCTTCGCGTCTACAGCTGAAGCAAAGAAGATATCAAAGGAAGTTAAAGAGATTCACGCAAGAGCAAACTTTCATCTAAAGGGTTGGGCCAGTAACGATTTGGGGGTACTTTCAGAAGTAGAAGACATAAATAAAGAAGATTCCCTGCAACTAACGAAAGAAGAGAAGACTCTAGGGCTAAGATGGCTGGTAAGAAAAGATGCACTGGCCATCAATGTTGGGCTGCGCAACACATCGAGAGACCTTCAAGACGGTAGAAGAACTCCAACAAAGAGGGAGGTCACGAGCGCAGTAATGTCTACCTTTGATCCAATGGGTTTCGCAACACCAGTCTTAATACAAGGAAAGAAGCTAATTCAAAACATCTGGCGAACAAAAATAGACTGGGACGAAGAAATTAACGAGCCACAAAAAGAAGCCTGGACGAGCTACTTAAAAGAAGTATCGGCATTAGAAAGATTGAGGATCCCAAGGTGCGTCTCACCCCGCAGCAGAAAAGGACAGCTGCACACGTTTACCGACGCAAGCGAAGAAGCCTACGCGGCGGTAGTCTACTGGAGGACAGTCGAGCCCGGAGGGAAAGTCCATATCTCCATGATCGCCGGCAAAGTGAGAGTGACGCCAACAAAACCAGTCTCAATTCCGAGGCTGGAGTTACAAGCGGCATTACTTGGCAGCAGACTAGCTGCCACGATCGAAGAAGAGTCGGAGCTCGAAATAACAAAGAAGATCTACTGGACCGACTCTAGCACCGTACTACAGTGGATAAAGGCGGAACCGAGGAAGTTCAAAACTTTCGTGGCCAACCGGCTAGCAGAAATCGAAGAGAAGTCCAAGCCAGAAGACTGGAAATGGGTACCGACTAAAGAAAATCCAGCAGACGATGCCACAAGGGGAACCCCAATCGAATTCGACCACAACGTCAGGTGGTTCAAAGGTCCGTCATTTCTCCGTCGACCAGAAGAAGAGTGGCCATTTCACGACTTCAAGCCAGAAGGTATTATGCTTGAAGAGAAGAACAAGCAAAAGGCGATGGCGATAAAAGCTGCTGAGGACGTCCTTCTGGATCCAGAGAGGTTCTCAAGCTGGGAACGTCTACTGCGCACTACAGCCAGAGTGGTCGCCTTCACGTACCATTTACTGAAGACCCGCAAAGCAACCACCGCCGCCACGCACCGGAGGGACGAGTCCTGGAAACCTCAGAGAAAAACCCAGAAGAAAGACACACGAACCTCAACCCAATCAGCCAACAGAAGCGAAAACAAGCGGCAGTACCTACCCCTGGAAAAAGAACACTTAAAGAAGGCCGAAGAGTTATTAATGAAGATAAGCCAAAACGATAGTTTCGCGTCGGAAATTAAGAATTTAAAGTTGGAAAAACCCTTAGAGAGCGCAAGTCGGCTCAGGAAGATCGACGTTTATATGGGGGACGACGGAATTATCAAATTAAGAAGCAGAACAATGAAATTCCGCGACGAGAGCGAAAGGAGAATGAATCCCGTCATCCTAGACGGAAAACAGAGGATAACGCGTCTCTTCATACAACATTACCACAAGAAGTTCCTTCACGGAAACACCGCTACCGTAATGAACGAGATCCGGCAAAAGTATTGGATCCTGGGCCTAAGAGCGACTCTGAAGGCAGTCGCACACGGCTGTCAAAGGTGCAAAACAAAGAAGAGTTTACCAGAGATACCTCCGACGGGAGACCTACCTAGCGAGAGACTACAGCACCATCAGTTCCCGTTCTCTTGCACGGCCGTAGACTACTTCGGGCCGATGCAGGTCACTATTGGGAGAAGGACGGAGAAGCGCTGGGGGGCATTGTTTACCTGCCTCACCACCCGAGCCGTACATCTCGAGTTAGTGCCCTCTCTTAGCACTAGTTCAATGATTATGGCACTTCGTCGAATGGCAGCCAGAAGAGGAACCCCAAAAACCATATTCAGCGATAACGGAACGAACTTTATTGGGGCCAAAAGGGAGCTAGAAGAGGCCGCACAAGAAAAGGGCTTCAATTGGAAGTTTATTCCCCCAGGGACTCCGAACATGGGAGGCGCCTGGGAGAGACTCGTGCGCACGGTCAAGACAGCGTTGGCAGTGGTTCTCAACGAAAGAAGCCCACCCGAAGAAGTGCTTCATACACTAATGACGGAGGTCGAACACATCGTCAATTCCAGACCTCTCACCTCGGTCAGCATGGATCCAGAAGATGAAGAGAGTCTGACCCCGAACCATTTCCTACTGGGGAGATCGTGCGGAGCAATGACGCCGGGAGAATTTGACGACACAGAACTAATTGGGAAGGCAAATTGGAGAACCACCCAAAGACTTGCAGACCATTTCTGGAGGAGGTGGGTCAAAGAGTACCTACCACTCTTGATGCCGAGAAAACTTGAAGGCAAAGAGACCAAAGACCCAAGAGAAGGAGATATCGTCCTAATAGTAGACGCTTCATTACCAAGAAATTCATGGCCTCGCGGAGAAGTCATCAAGACATATCCTGGACCGGACGGCAGAACCAGAGTGCTGGACGTGCGGACATCGGGAGGGATACTTCGCCGCCCAACTCGACGAGTCATCGTGCTGGTTCCTGCGGCATCGTCGCTTCCAGAGGAGGGCAGTGCTGCGCACCGTGGGGGAGAATGTTAGCGACGATACGTAATTAGTTATTTCTTTTATTCAGTCTTCAGATAATTTGTTTGATTAACTTGTCTCTTATCGTGTTAATTATTATCTAAGAATTTAAGTTAAAGTGTTGAACATTCCAGCCACTAGAGGCGCCACTAGCGCCATGTTGCATATGTAACTTTAAGTACCAGAGAACTTTACCGTAACGAGAACCGTTTCTGTAATTTCATTATTTTAAGGTGTTAATTAAGGATTTTGAGACTGATTTTTATGTAAATAATAAAGATTTATTAGTTCTAAGGTTAGAAAATAAGAAAATATTGTAAAGAGTGTCCTACCACAGAAAAAAGGCAAGATTTAAGTTCCCCATACAAAAGGGCACCTACGCTCTGATTGGTCAAGGGACGGGGCATTAGTGCCGTGTGCAAAACTGAAGGGCTTTGATTGGTCAGAGCCTTACGGGTTTTCTTATAAAAAGGGGGCACTTTCGGTGGTCGGGCATCATCGCCCCGAACGGTCGTGCCGCCCCGTGCTCCGCGCCCGCTCCGTGCTCTGTGTCGTGCTCCGTCTCGCCGCCCCGCTCGCCGTGACGTCATCGTGGTCGCCGACCACACCCGTGATCCGAAGCCGCCTTTTTCGAGGCAGTGGAGGATAGACGTTTCCTACGGGAATTGTCGATAAACGTTGTGCCCCTTCAGGGAAAAGCCACAGTTTCGTGGTCCTTGACGGGAAACCTAACGGTGACAACAAAGTCAAGGGGGTGTTGCCCCGATACACCCGCCGAACCCCTTCAGGGCTAGGCAGTTAATTGGAGTCGGGAGCTAGGTTTTGGCCTTGGGGGATCTCCTAGTCAAACCTAATACTCCGAGTTCTCTTCCAGCTACACACCTGGTGTCGGTTGGGGTGTCTATCCCTTCGCACCAGACCCTGGTAGGGCCCGATCGCACAATAAGACTGGCGATCGGTGACAAGCTTAGGGCACACCAGTAGGTACTCACCTCCCAGTTGCACAACCCTTACTGGGAGGGTCACTCAACCCCGGGCCCGTCCACCCGGGGACATAGGTCCCGTTAGGAGTTTTTACTCGAGTTCTTCGTAACTCATGACCTCTTAATAGGTCCCCCCCCCCAACCATGACGGACGCACTTATTATAGCGTTCGTCAAAGAGGTCCTCTTCAGGGACCCCGATTTTCTCGCCAAATATGGCGAGAAAATTGCCCTCCTCAACAACCCCCCCCCATTACCAAAAAGCGTCACTGACTTCAGTGACGTATTGTCGCCGTTCCCGGCGAACTCGGACGCCAGTCCGTCCCCGCTGACCCCTCGCCCCCACCCTCCCTCGATGCCACCGGTTCTGGTGGCACACTTCGCAAACGTGGCCATGGACACTTCGGTGCCCGCCAGCGATTGCAGCGACTCATCGCCCACCCCCTCTGACCCGGAGCAATCCTCCGAATCCTCCTCCGAGGACGACTTCCAAGTCGTCCTAGGAGGCAAACGCAAAGCCCGCAAGGCCGCCCAGCCGATCAAGGCAAAAAAGACCGTTGTGTCGGTCCCCGCCCCCGCAACCCAGCCCGCCCCCGCTACCCAAGCCGCCCCAGTAACTCAGCCCGCCCCTGCTTCGCAGACTAGCTGCAACGCTTCCGCTTCTATCAGTCAGCTGAAGAAGCAGCGCCCCCCACCCCCCTTGTACATCCAAGACAAGGGGAAATGGACCGATGTGTCCAAGATGTGTGTTGATCGCAAGATCAACTACACAAACGCCCGCTCATGCCAACAAGGCATAAAAGTACAAGTCCCGACGTCAAATGACTATCGGGAACTATCCAAGTCCCTCAAGGAAAGGAATATTCCTTTCCACACCTACTCCCTCCCCGAGGACACGCCAACCCGAGTGGTGATCAGGCGTGTACCCAAAGAAATCCCCACGGAGGACATTAAGGCCGACCTCATGGCCCAAAACATCCCCGTCTCCGCTGTCCACCGTCTGCATAAGGCAAGAGGTCGTGAACAATACGACATGGTCCTTGTCGTTTGCGACCCCACTGAAGGTCATCACCCCATTTTTAAGGTGAAATCAGTGTGTTCACTATCGGGCATCTCCATCGAGAAGCCCTTCAGACCCTCCATAGTTGGTCAGTGTCACCGCTGCCAACTCTACGGACACTCCCAGCGAAACTGCTTCGCTACTCCCAGATGCGTCAAGTGTCTGGGAGAGCACGGCACTGCTGACTGCCCCCGCCCCAAGGATCGCGCACTCTGCACAGAGCCTCCCAGCTGTGTGCTGTGCGGACAAGCCGGGCACCCGGCCAACTACCGGGGCTGCCCTAAAGCCCCTAAAATCTCGCCCAAACTGGCAAAGCGTGCCGCCGCTCGCCAGCTGAGAGAAGCACCGTCTGGGAAAGTCCCCTCTTCCCAGCTCCCCGAACGTCTCGCCCCTCAAAGGCCTTCCCCATGGAACCAATTAAACCACCAGAAAGCCTTCCCGGCTCTGGCGGTCTCCCAGCCCATCCCAGCGCTAATGGCCAAGCCCATCCCAGCGCCTGCCCCCGTCCCTGCAGCCCCCGTGGCCGCTACAACTCCCCGTGTCGCACCCCAACATCCAGGTGCGATACCACGCAAAAATGTTGGCCAGGTTATCCTGGACAACTACATTATTTTTATGACCCAGGACGCTAGGGATCTAGCGGATGAGCTCACCCTAGCGGAGACAAATGGCCAGCTTAACATTGTTAAGCAAGCTGCCATTTTTAATAAATACGGGTCGGTCCTCGCCGAACTCGACAAACTCCCCCCTATAACCCTTCATGGATAAGTCCATTAAAATCTGTAGTCTTAAACCGCGATCCCTTAAATTAGGCTTCTTCAATGCCAACGGCATTGCAAATCAGAGAGATGAGATCGCCACCTTCCTCCGCGACCATCAACTAGACATTCTCCTTATTCAGGAAACTTTCCTTAAACCCCACCGCAAAGATCCTAAAATTGCCAACTATCGTATAGTTCGCAATGACAGATCTCGCTGCCACGGTGGTGGCACCCTCATTTACTACAGGAAGGAACTGTACTGTATTCCCCTCACCCCGCCCGCACCCCTATCTTTCCTAGAATACTCGGCCTGTCGAGTAGGCATGACCGGTCATCAGCCGATCACTTTCATCTCTGCCTACTACCCCCCCCCGACTTCCTCGTCTCATATGCCAGACGAGTCCATCGCTCTCACCAGCGACCTCACTGCCCTCTTTGGCTTGAGTGACTCCGTTATAATAGCGGGCGATCTCAATGCTAAACATCCCGCCTGGAACAGTAATTCGACCAACCCTAGAGGAAAGGTCGTGTTCAACCTTGGTGCCTCCCTAAATTTTGACATCATCGCCCCGATGTGTCACACTCACTTCCCTCATGACCCCAACCACAGCCCCGACGTTCTCGATGTAGCGCTGCTAAAGAATGTAAACCTCCGTTTGCATTCTATAGAAGCAATACACGAACTTAACTCCGATCACCGCCCCGTGATTATGCACCTAGGCTCCCGCTCGGGCAATCTCGACCCTGGCCAGCCCCCCCCGTCCCAATTGATCACTGACTGGAAGAAAGTAAGCGATAGACTGAAATCTACTGCGTCACCTCAATTGGATTCTATCCCTGACCACATAGTCTCAGTAGCTGACACGACGGCGGCGATCGACTCGCTCACAGACCACGTACAATCCGTCCTGAACGATTGTTCAAGGGAGATTCCTGCGACGGAGGACCGTCGCTGGAAAATCCCGGACGATGTACGGGCTCTGATGACC
This sequence comes from Mythimna vitellina, assembly GCA_949316375.1. Lineage (NCBI taxonomy): Eukaryota > Metazoa > Arthropoda > Insecta > Lepidoptera > Noctuidae > Mythimna > Mythimna vitellina. The sequence goes on along the minus strand of OX438689.1, from coordinate 4,636,505 downwards.
GAGAAGAACGCAGCTATCCGTGCGTATAGCGCTTTTCCCTGCGAAGCTAACAAGGCTCACATGCGTAGATTACAGCGTGCTGTTAAGAAACGCATGACCGAGCTGCGTTCCGCCCGCTGGGACAAGACGCTTAGCGAACTTGAGCCTACTCACCTCGCCTTCTGGCAACTTCAGAGGAAACTACGCTCCACTGAAGAGTCCTCTATGCCTCCGCTCACCCGCCCCGACAAGAGTGTCGCTTTTGACAACTCTGAGAAAGCGGAATGCCTAGCCGACAGCCTCGAATCCCAATGCTCGCCCAGCTCTCAACTAGTAGACCAAGCTCACATCGATATGGTGGACGCTGAAGTCGAACGTAGAGCCTCCCTCCCTCCCGTTGAAGACCCTGATAACCCTCTGGCCCCCGTCACTCCCGACGAGGTGGAGGATATCATTCATAAACTTCAACCCCGGAAAGCCCCCGGCGCCGACGGTATCACGAATAGAGTAGTCAAACTCTTCCCCCCCCAACTTATATTGCTAATGACCGCCATTTTCAATGGCGCATTAAGCAACAATATATTCCCCCAAGCATGGAAGCAGGCTACCGTTATCGGTATCCCTAAACCAGGCAAGCCCAAGTCTGATCCTTCCAGCTACCGCCCCATCAGTCTCCTCAATGTCCTCGGTAAGGTCTACGAGAGGCTTATTTATAAGCGACTCAAAGATTTTGCCGAATCCAAGGGTCTCATTCCTAATGAGCAGTTCGGGTTCCGTACCGAACACTCATGCATCCATCAAGTCCACCGCATCGTAGAGCACGTAAGCGTTGGGTTCCAACGTAATGCGATGACAGGTGTCCTATACTTCGATATAGCGAAAGCATTCGACAAGGTCTGGCACAATGGCTTATTATATAAGCTATACCAACTCGGAGTGCCAGATCGTCTCGTTCTCATCATGCGAGACTTTCTGTCGAATCGCACCTTCCGCTATCGAATCGAGGGAGCTCTTTCCTCCCCCCACCCCATTCGAGCAGGAGTCCCTCAAGGCTCCGTAGTATCCCCCCTAGCCTTCACGCTGTTCACCAGCGACATTCCCCAAAACAAAAAGGCCCAGTTGGCTCTATTCGCCGACGACACGGCAATTTACTACACCGGTCGTGACCCCAAGGTTATCGCTCGCAATCTCCAAACCTCCGCAAACGTTTTGGGCAAATGGTTCCGGAAATGGAGGATCGAGGTTAACCCTGATAAGAGTCAAGCTGTTCTCTACTCGAGACAGCGGAAGACCGTTCTCCCCCCCCCTCCGATCACTATGTACGGCAAGCCAATCCCCTGGGAGAAGCAAGCCAAGTACCTAGGAGTGATCCTCGATCGTCACTTGACCTTCGCCGAGCACATAAAGCAGGCTCGCTCGCGAGCCGCTTTCGCTCAAAGTAGGCTCCACTATCTCCTGACTGCGCGCAGCAAACTGTCACTTAAGTGCAAGCTGCGCCTCTTTACAGCAGTTATCCGCCCGATCATGACGTATGCCTGTGCTATCTTCGCACACGCCAAGCCCCGTCACCTCCATAGGATGCAGACCCTCCAAAACCGAATCCTCCGTAAAATCCTCGGAGCCCCATTTTTCATCCGAAATGAGAATCTACATCTAGATCTCAAAATCCCCACCATCCAGCAGTTCATGAAACGCCTTTGCAAGCGTTTCTTCGACACTGCTGTGAAACACCGCAACCCCCTTATTGTGTCGGCCGCCCGTTATGAACCCTCCCGTATCTCTAAAATTCGCCGTCCTCGGCATACTCTTCTCACCCCCGATGACCCTATTACCCTGCTCCAAGAGAGCCGTAGGGAAACGAGTACAGTTAAAAGACACCACAAACCGCCGTCTTTCCGTCCTCGCCGCCGAGGCCCGCCGCGTCATTCTATTAAACGTCCTCCCCGTCCCTTGCTCGAGCCAGCCCGCGCCGCTGAGCCTGTAGTTTTAAAATCCCCGATAAATAATAATACTGTTCGATCCAGCTCGTCCCTTGCTGCCCCCCCCCCAGCGACGCCCTAAGCCGAGGCCCGTACCCCACAGGGGGTGCCCTTAGCGTGTTGTCGCTTAGTTTTAAGTAGTTTTAAGTAAGCCCTGGCTGGAGGCTTTGATTTCTAATCGAGGCCGCCACAGGCAAGACCGGTTAAGCAGCCGACAACCTCCTAGGTTGACCTGCGAGAGGCCACACACAAAAAAAAAGTGGTCGGGCATTCTGAATCTAGCAGTGTAAGCAGAGACATCAAGAGAAATAAATAGAAGAAAACGGCGTGGTTATTTTACTCCTCCTGCTACCACCAAACACTCTTCAGTTAACATCCCGCCAGCGAACCCGCTCCACAACAACACACAAACACGAGCTTCAACAGCTGTGCATGCCTATAATTAACAAATTCACAATATTTTTTTTTCCATTTGTAGGTACCAAATTTTAATATAATGTTGAAACTAGTGAAAAAGTCGTCAGTGTGTCGGTAAATAAATTTTATCAATTTTGTGAACTTGATTTATATAACCCATATTGACATAAAGCACGTCGTGCATATGTATATATCGATGATATAACCCAGTAATTTGCTGACATTATTTACCAACAAGATAAGAATAATGATAGCGTAGAAAACCTTCTTAGTAGTCACTTATGTCAAAACACCAGATGCCTATCTAAGACCATCATCACACTGCAATAATAATAACATCAAACAAACAACATGTTTTGCAAGAAAGCCTCAGCGAGTATTGCACAGGCCGTTGCTCCTGCGCATCGCTTCGTTGACCACCCCCGTCACGGTGTGCAAGTGTGTTAGTACAATTTATAGTTTTTTCTTGGAGTTAAAGTGTACGCTCGTGCTGATAGGCAGTGAAACTCCGTGGGTTTTTTTTTAAGAAACGTTACTCCACACTAAAGTCTTATTTACATAGGTAGGATGACAGCAAGACGAAAATATGCATCTTTAAGATGAGAGAAAAGGATACATACATTACATATAGATAAATTACATTGCATACATCCGACAGCTGTCACCCGCACCGTCCTATAGCAATTTTAGTATAGGAATAATGCTAAAACTACACTACGCACACGTGTGCCACACACACCGATCTGGGCGCGTCGGTATTCATACATTTTATATGGAAACTAGACTTGTAGAGCTACACTTGATCCGTACGTCGTTCTACGTACAAATCTGACGTGTAACACGTGTGCGTTGGTCTAATGTAGTTCTAGCTTTACTTTTGTATCGTAGGTCCGTTTACAGACATCATCATCATCATTTCAGCCGAAAGACGTCCACTGTTGGACATAGGCCTTCCCCAAATTTTGCCGGCCCCAATGACCGGTTCTGTGCGTCTCGCATCCATCGGATTCCCACGACCCTCACCAGGTCATCGGTCTACATTGTTCGCAGACATGTAAACTCACAAACACAAGACACACGGAACCAAAACACTTATCTATAGGCCATACAAATATTTGTCCCATGTGGGAATCAAACCCGCGAATAGCAGTCCATCGCTCAATTCTCCAGCAGTCAAGAGCAATGCGACAACAGACCAACAACATAACAACATGGTTTTATACAAATTCTTCTATCTTATGCAAGTTTCATGAAAAAAAAAAACGTATCATATTGTTAGCGTATTTATCCCTGAGAAGTCTCTATGTTACATTTGTTATATTTGAAGCTTCTTACAGAAGTTTTTAATTATATTAAATAAGCACCAAATTTTAAATGTGTGTGTTAGTTTTGCAAGTGGGGTACATACGACTGGTTTACCATGGGTTTACCTTAATATTACTGTGATAAGGAGTTCAACTTTTTCATGTCTCTAACTCCAATATCTTTAATACTAGGTACTTCCTTATCTTTCTTTAATTATGTCACTCATCACGTAATTCGCTTGCCACGTTCCAATTTGACCGGAGATCCGTTTAATAATTCGAATTTATTCATCGTGAATATTTAAACACGCACCTTCCGGCACGTGTTACTCGAACTAATCATATGTTGTGCGTAAGAAAGAGACGAGCACTCTCAACCCCTCTTTATTACGTAAGAGTGAGAGAGATGGGTATAGGACATCTGTATCGGAATCATCGGGTGTGACCGACTCGTGCGCAGTCTATTAAGCTGCTGATGATAGCAACGATAGCGAGTAACTGGCGGCATTCGGCGCTATATTGTTTTGTTCTTAGGCCATTCTCTTTGTATTTTGATCTTATAGCGCTGTGCAGGTTGTTTTTTTCAAGTGGATGTAGGTGGCCAAATTCGAAACAATAAAAAGTAGTGAGAAATATTTAAAGGAGTCTTGGGCTTGATATATGATAAAGAAAAAAAAACGTTTATTTGTGCCTCACAGAAACGTATAAACTAAAAATACAAAATAAAAAAGAACAGTTCAATCGTTCAAAAGTTGTAATCAGTGCGAGGCCAAAAAGGCGCCTAACTCAGCATAATTATGCTGCGTTATCTAAAACAATGAATCAATATTCCGAATCGATTCGTTTGGTTTTGAAAAATAACACAAGCAATATTATTACACCATACATTAATATTGTTACAATTCTGGAGAGTAATACAGTTTTGATTGTTATTTGCTATTATTCATAGTTTCGAATTTAGCCATCTATGGCCACTTGAAAAATTCATCCTGTATAGTGCAACTACTGTTACATGTACTTGAATAACGGTTTCTTCTGATAGAAGAAGAAATAAATTTGCTGATATATATAAAACAATGAATAAATAGCTTTATAAGAATAAAAAATATCAAGAATTTTATTATTATTTTTTATTATGGATAGGATCGCGTTTGACCACTATCTACCTGATGGAAAGCGATGATGTGGCCGACGAAGGAGCACGTTTGTCTAGAAGCAACCTATTCACCCTTGACTAAAAGACCCTTAGATTATAGCTATCAGGAAAGACAGACTCCGGCAAGGAGTTCCACTCCTTAGCTGTACGCATAATGAATGTGTTCCCAAAACGCTTTGTACGTATGGGTGGGATGTCCACCATGTACCGGTGGCGCAACGCTGTACGTCTTTTGGTCCGATGATGGAACGGACTTGGCAAAATAAATTGTGCAATTCCAATTCACACTCCCCGAAATGTAAACGATAGAAAACCGACAGGCTAGCAACTTGGCGTCTATGCTCAAGACTTTGGAGTCTGGACTTGACAAGTGCGTCATTGCCGATGACCTTCTTTACTCACTTCTCAACATTTGTATGTTAACACTTAGGTTATAGCTATCAGGAGACACAGACTCCGGTAAGGAGTTCCACTCCTTAGCTGTACGCATAATGAATGTGTTCCCAAAACGCTTTGTATATCCCACCCATACGTATATGGGTGGGATATCCACCATGTACCGGTGGCGCAACGCTGTACGTCTTATGGTCCGATGATGGAACGGACTTGGCAAAATATATTGTGAAATGCCAATTCACACTGCTCGAAATGTAAACGATAGAAAACCCGACAAGTTTGGACTTAACATTTGTATCATTGCCAATGATCTTCTTAACTCGTTTCTCAACATACAACAAAAATATTCTAACGTACCTAACATTAATTTATTAAATAATTAAATACATATTTATATGTCATCATCATAATCATCTTTCTGCTTTTGACCCATGATACTTCGGGTCGGTGCAACACGTTTTTATCTTCCATTCTATCCTCTTAACCATCACGCTACCACTGACTTCCTCTCTTTCATAACCTCCTCACACAATCCATCCATTTTTTCTTTGGCCTTCCTAGACCCCCTCTTCAAAAAAACATGAGTATTATGCTTCCATATCAGCCTTATAATGTTCCCACTGCTGGGACTCAGGCCTCCCCTCTAGGAGGGGAATGAGCTGTAATCCACCACAGTACATTGGTGGATGTCATATGTCTTCAAAGTTTTGGTCCTAGGACATGCCGGTTTCCTCACGATTTTTTCCTTTACTGTTTTGAGAGTAGTGGCGATAAAATAAATAACACAAAGTAATGTAAGTACCTGACTAGGTTTGAACACGCGACTTTAAAAAAAAACCCACAAAGTCAGGATCGTTACCATTGGCCACCACGGCTCTAATAAAAAAAAAAATTATATATATTCCTGATATTGTAAGTATACGTATTCCTATAATAAAAATCTATCTCTATTTGCTATTCATCAATGATCCATCTCAAATTACAATTCAAGCCACATTCTCCCAATACAGAGTACAGGCCTATTTTTGCGGAAAGAATCATCGGCCTACGTGATCGCACGACAAATGAACGGAAGCTATATCTGCATACAATAAATAACATACAAGGATGTCATTAACTATATATATTTATTCTTACTTAAGATAGACACCACTTATAGTGTTAATTGATCGATTCTTCCGTTGCCTTGGATACTTATTGAAGATATCCAGTGAACGTAATCGAAATTGGCACGTGTCATATTATTAGCATCAAAAGGAAAATATGATAAAAGAAAAATCAAAGAAAGATTGTTGCCCAAAGGTTTCGCGTACCGATGAGAAAAAGAAGTTTTGTATTGAATTTGATTTCGATGTACTTTATTGTTGTAATTTTTGGCAACAAAAAAAATTTCAAAGCTTAAAAAAGTTACTTATAGAGTACCAAGATTTTTTTTTGGGAGATTTGGTCTAATTTTCTTAAGTAAAATTCATTGGCTGTTTTAATTATTCGCAAATTGATTTCTAGTGGAATATTGTAATGTTAAATTGGTATAATTTGATATATCAAATATCTACACAATAAGACAATATGGGAAATTATTGAAACAAGTGCGATATTGTAAATTGGAGCTAACATATTTGAGCTGGATAAATTTATTGTAGTTATTGACTACCTCAAGAAAGCTTATTAAGAAGACTGACACGTTTGATGACATTCTAATGAAAGTTGAATAAACTTAAAGTTATTGTAAAAAAAAATTAAACACTTTTTAAACTTAAGACTGAACAAAACATGCGAAGCCAAAAAAAAACATATTTTGAATCAATTCTTTTGATAATAATATTTGAACTGAGAACATTGAATAAAAAAAAAACAAAAATTTATAAGAAGTGAAGGCGTCCTCTCATCATACCGGTAGAACAAGGCGGTACCGTACAGGAAGCCTTACAAACTCCTGCTTCTTCCGGAGCGCTCGGGTGCGGTGGAATTTGTGGTTGTTTTATTAATAAACAGCTGTGAACTTCGTTTGCGTTATCTTACGATAGAATTATTGGGCACAGACTACAGCTGCTTGTTAACTGGATTAATATCGACTCATTTTGAGCAATATTAGTATTTTAAAAACTATATATTAGTAATTAGTACGCAAGCATTTATTTCAAACTAGCTTTTGCCTGCGTATTCCGTCCGCGTAGAAGTCGAAAATGGTTTTTTTTTTTTGAGATACGAAAGAAAATATGAAATATTATTTATTATCTTCGTCGTGTGTGATAGTCCATTGAATTGTATGCGATATTGTATTATAGTGTCTTAGCAGTGTGCAGCGCCCCTTAGTGAACTCCACTGCGGGTAACGTAACCTACGACAAATTTATTATTTGCGGTTGGAACAGTAATCGGGTCTAGGGATCGAACCGCAAAATTAAGTTTGTTTTTTATTGTATATACTTTTTCGATATAAAAAGTACCCAGTGTGGTGCCCAGGATATTAAAGAATAATTACACCAAGTTTCATCGGAATCGAACCGGTAGTTTCTGCGTGATGCCTGACAGACAGACAGACGGACAAAAATTTTTTTAATTTCATTTTTGGGTTCGGTGTCGGTCTAGTAACACCCCCTGCCATTATTTTTTTGATATTTTCAATGTACAGAATTTTCACTTCTTCAGATTTATTATAAGTAAAGATAAACCATTTATTTCAAATAAAAAACACTGCGCGTATTATTTTCTAGTAGATAGAGCCCTATTTCTTTTTGTACTAATTAAAAAGTAGTGGTGTATAATAAATCTATTAACTTCAAGACTTCACCAATCTTTATAAGTTTTATACAAAAAGTTACCCTACACCGAGTCTATCCACCTAGCAACACTCCGATAAAAATAATAAAAACACTTTCTTAATTGCTGGTCGCACGTCAAGTTATGACCTGCCTAATACCTTCCTTGTTTTTTTACGCATTATTTAACAAAAGCAGCGCACGTAAGGCACGCGCCTAAGACATGTGTTCACGGTCTGTCGGCTCATACTTAAGGACAAAGGTGTTTGGTTATAAAAAAACAGGATTCTCGGTCTTGTGCACATGCCTTTTTTTGTCTTTATAAGGCAAAGGCATAGGAGAGATATGGTCTTATGAGGTTGTACAGGTATCATAGGGATCTGGTTGTGATTTATGCTATGACCTGACCAGATACAAGAAATAGTAAATTTTGATACAAGTGGAGAAAGTTCACCCAAGCCACAGGTGAGGGTGTTATGGATCGGAGTGCTACAGTGACAAATTTCCACGTGTATCAAAAAACGTTTTTCAATACACTTACTAAGAAATAACTAAACATTGGTTGTCGTGTGACTCGTGGGCTCACTTAGCGTCCACCTTGATACGATAAATACAATCAATTGTGGTGGCGACGACTTTTTCGTACTAGTGTGGAAAACTAAATTGTGGGCCTAAAAGCAGTAAGGATAAGAGTGGATCTTCATGTAAGTGTATTGAAAAAATATTGAATTGTTCAAAGGATTTTTGCTTGGTTGAGCTCGTGTATCTATTAATTATCTGAGCTTTATAGTGTCTGGAAGTCAACGAAGCAGAAAATAAATCTTTGTAGAAAAGCAAGTTCTGACATGATTTTAAAAGATAATTAGATGTTGTCGGAGGTTAACAGAATTTTTATTAAATTATTATTCTTTACACTATCTTCATTAGTAGGTACTTTCAAATTTTTGATGCAAGCACATTTCACTCTAAGCTTGTAGGTACGAGTACAACAATGTCCGTCAAGTTGGCAAAAGCGCGTAGCGCGTAGTCGCCCGTTCTACGTGCGCCTCAAAAAGATGTCAGCAAACCGTAGGGGCTCAGCAGGGCCAATACCCGCTAGGGCCGCAGGGAACTTTTGATAAGGAAACCCATGGACCTAGAACGTAAATGGCAACTGAAGAACACAGGTGTCGTTTCAATCAGTAAAAGCATGACACGCCCGTACACCCCACACTAGAGTAGGAGAAGTTATTGTATGATTTCTCACTACAAAACCAAAAAACTAGAATGGCAAAACAGTCAAAAGAATTTTTCCTTTTATTTTAAAAACCGTGTCCTTGAATAAAATACTGTGAAATTCCGAAGAAATCTCTCAAAACATTTTGGTCGTACCACTTTACGCAAATCCTCACCTCCTTTATAAAATCCTTCATGAACTCGAACCGGGTCGAAGACGGAACCATTAAATACACATCTAAAGAATCTTCAGTATCAAATTCCAAAGAATAATATAAAGTTTTCCGATGAGGAACATCGGGAAAGTGACTTGCTTAATGTTAATAGGGGATCGACACTCCAATGTCACTTCTGCCTTTGAATTTTTAAAGCTACTGAGTTAAAACTTCCCCATGCATTAGGGCGACCACCATTTTAAAGATATTTTACAGATTCCGTTTGCAGCCTTATTTTCGTATTAGGAACTAACTTACGCGATACTTCTTTAAGAATCCAACCTTAACCGTTTATTTCTAGAGACCACAAAAGGCTTTTTTCATTTCAAATAATGTTAGCATGAAACTTTTGTAGGATTTTTCAGACAGAATAAAGTAAAGCTTTAAGGGTTTTTTCTGTAAAAGCTTTTAAGAAACTAGTTATTTGTTATAATGTCTATAATAATTATGGTAATATTATATTGGTTATCTTGAGTTCTTTGAGTGAAGTTCAGTGACTGTTTTAATTATTTGCAAATTTGCATAAAAAACTAGTGCGCCTCAACATCAATGATTGCATCTCTGCTTACCATCAAGTGGGATCGCAGTGAAGCACTGGTTTATATCAATATAAAAATATAAAAAAATGTTCTATTGGATATTGTGATGAAAAATTGGCGTTTTGTATCTCAGATGTTCACACGACTAGACAATATATATAATCATTGAAACAGGCGCGATCTCGGCTAAATGGAGCTGAAAGAGAATTTTACTGTAGTATTGAGTACCTTAATTAAGCTTGTCGAAAAGGCTGACTCTATGGATTTGCTGCAAAAACATGTGTTCCACCCGCATTCTTATGCTAGTCAAAAAAATATATGTGCCTATTACGAATGACGATGCGGCATGATCTAAGTAAGACCTTAGCCTGCCCAAATGGGGATAAGAACATAAAAATAAAAAAGCATATTTTTTGCCAAGTTTCATAATACCTGAATATAAACGACTTTAACGCATATATTGCTAAAATTATTATTACATTAAAAAAAGAAAGAATAAAAATAAAATTAAAATGAATAACAAAGTTCCTGCCAAATCTATGAATGTTAGGTCCCACTACCAAAGGAGACGAGTGACGAACTCTTTGAAACTTATCCTCCATGATTTACATATCACGTGACAATGTTTCCTTGGCAATCTCAGTTTGTACTTCATCCAAGTTAGCTTGCTGTGGTTTTAATTACTGATGAGTTAGCTGAGTAATGCAAAACAAGTATTATATGAGTATGATGTTAATAAGGCTTTTGATAAATGAGGCTGTGTATCGCAGGTAATATTCCACAATTACTAATGATATTATTTTATTTCATCTATTTGCATACCATAACGTGAATAAAGATTTTATAATAGGCTTAAAGCTTAGCTACAGTTATGGACACTGTTACGGTAATCAACTTGGCTGTACATACTGGTTTCAGCAGCCAAAGATAGATGCACAGAAAAATTCAAAATATGAATTTAAAAATTCAACGATAACCATTTTATCTGATAAAGCCAGATTTGTAGTAATTTTATCAGGCAATTAATGCTATTATAATAATAAAGACATGGATAAACTAACAATAAATGAGCTATAACTATTTGAATCTGGAATTAATTATGTTGGTAGCAGCGCAGCAACCCAGGTACAACTGTAGGATAAAAATATCGTACGCACTATTCATCTTCTTGTACGTCCTATCAAGCGATTGCGCGATGATAAAATGACAACGAACAGGCTTGACATTCGTTAATAACAAACAAATAATAATTATTATTGAAATACATCAAGCCTAATCCCAGTCATTTTTTGGCAGGATGTACAAAAAGTTGGATAGTGCGTATGGCACTAAATTGTGGTAAAAATATAAGACAGGGTGGTTTTATGGTCACACACAGCAACATTTTCGATCACATTTATGAGTATTCTTTTATTGGATGGCAAATTATTCAATAACTTCCCTTGCTTTGGGTGCAACGAAAGGGTGTGTTAGACTTTTATTACCTAAAATCTTTCTATGTTTGTTTCAGTTTCCCCATAATATTCAGGGCCACGTAACTCTTTTGAACAATCGTATTACAAGGTTAAAAACTATGTCGAAGACACGCTTGTTTGGCAATTACTGCTTCTGCACATGTGGGCCCCTGGTAAACTCATAATACTGTGTAAATGTGTCTATTAAATGCTGTACATTTGCTGTAATATTTTTTTTTCTAACACATTGATTTTTCAATAATTTTAACATTATTAGACCCCAACCACCATAAATTCGTAAGTAATTTGTTTTGTTAACTTTTCATCTATTGTTAGTTGTAATTATTTACTTTTCTTGCTTTTTTTATAAAGCCTCTTTTTTAAATTTGAATGTGAGAACACTGTAGACTCCGCGAATTCTTAGATTACTTCATATTACGATTATTTTATTGTACTTTTGAGTACAATATTGACTAGTCTACACTGTCCTTACATAAGATCAATATTATTTATTGTGTGACGATTGTGGAATATTATATTATTATTTATTATAATATCTACTTATACTGTAATATGGAAATATTGTAAGAACAATTTTCTTTTTTAAAAGAGTAACCATTGAGTTTCTTGCCGGTTCTTCTTCATAGGAAACGAATAATTTGGAACCGTGCACTAGCTTTTGACGTTTTATAAGTGCCCATGTAGGCCTATATGAAATAAAAACATTAGAATTTTGAATTTTGAATCCCACAGGTGTGACAGGCATCGACCCCAACAACAATATTTCGCCTCTTTTTTCACAAAAATGAACATTTTCAAACTGCCAATTCAACAATTGACTGGCACGTGGAGCTGTCGTACGAGTTTTATTTTAATTGGGTCTCAATCAAAAGTTGGTCCTAGTTTAACAATGCTTCCGTAATACTAATCAAAAGTTTTTTGGAGTGTGCCAGTTGGCTCAATGACACGTAATTTTGGCCTCGAAAAAAGTTTGGACGGTAGATTATAATACGTTTGATGGATACCGGCAATCTCTTTCTTCGTAATAATTTGGCGATTAAAGATTTATTTATTAAATACTTAAAAATAAAAATCTGATTTTATTTCACAAAATTATCAATGGATCTATACAAGTTCCGAATATTCTCGACGAAATAAATATATGTTTCTCGCCACGCTTTAACCAGAACCGTATGCATCCTAGATGTGTTCACTCCATTCCTGGCAAGTACTAACTCGAACATTTGGCACCAATGAATAGATTGATGAAGACACACATTCACCTTCCAATAGCGTTGACATCTTTGCCAGCAAGCTATTGCAATTTCGTAAGCATTTGCTATTGACCCACAGTGGTCACCATAAGTACGGTCTGGCGGTAAGTCCCCTCTTTGAGGCGTGGTTGGAAAGACCTCACGGCGTCCTCACATTCCGCATGACGCAGGTCCTCACCGGACACGGTAAGTTCGGGAGGTTCCTGCACCGGATTCGTGCGGAAACGACGCCCGGGTGTCGCCACTGTGTGGCCCACCCGGAGGACACGGTGGAGCACACGGTGGAGGTGTGCCCCGCTTGGGCAGAGCAACGCCGTGACCTCGTGAGGGCAATCGGCGGCGGTGATCTCTCGCGCCGGGCCTTGGTTCAGGCCATGCTCCGGAGCGAGGAGGAGTGGCAGGCGGTCGCCTCCTTCTGCGAAGCAGTAATGCTAGCTAAGGAGGCGGCCGATCGCGTGAGGCAACGGTCCTTACGCTCCAACCGCCGCCGGGATTCCGATCCCGATTTCCGGCCACCGTAGGCGCGGGCTTGTAGACGGCGAGCAATGGGTGGCTCGCCGTCTGACCGTCCGGTAACCGTCCGGACCGAGCCCAAGTCGTCGACGGCGCGTTTTGTTCCACGCGCGCCTCAAGGAGATGTCAGCAAATCGTAGGGGCCCAGCAGGGTCGAAGCCTACTGGGGCCACGGGTAGTGTGAAAGCGGAACCCGGGGCCCTGGGACGAAGGCAACGAAGGAACAGGAGTGGGTTTTTAGTCAGTAAGAGTCTGACACTATCTCCCGCTCCGCCCAAGAGCGGGGATGTCATTAGGATGATTTTCCCACCCAATAAAAAAAAAAAAAAAAAACCATAAGTACGGTCAGTACCCCATTAGATTTAATTACTTTTATTTTTGTTTCTTGTAGCCAATATATTATTGTAAGACTTAAAATTTATGTTAATACTGTGTACACTTTTAAGTGATAAATCACCGGCAGATCTCTGCGGTGACGAACTCCGAATAATGATAGCAAAACTAGCAGTTAAACAGCCCCGACTCATGAATCGATCTTCACCATTATTGCTCCATGATAACGCGAAATCTCATACAGCACGAGAAACCATTTTAACTCTACAGGAACTGCAATTAGAAACCATTCGTCACCCTTCGTATTAGCCAGACCTTGCTTCAGCGGACTGCCATGTTTTTCGTGATTTGGACAATTTTCTACGTGATAAAAAGTTTTCTTCTCAGAAGGCAGTAGAAAATGCTTTCACACAATTTGTTGAATCTAGATCACCAGAGTTCTATCGCAAAGGTATACATGACTGTCCTATTAGATGGCAGCAATGTATAGGTAATAATGGTAATTATTTTATTTAAACAAATATGTTAAATTTAAAAAAAAAAACGAATTTCAATTTTTTTGTACAAATCGGTAATTTTATACTATAACCCCTAATAAATAAACTAATAACACCTCTTAAAAAATATAAGTTCTAAAGAACTCAAGACAGAGACTCGGAAAGCTTTTGCAGCAAACTAACCAAACCAAAATTTAAACATTCATTCACACATAGGTTTTTCTGTTTCAATGGTCCTTTCCTCTATAACAAACTTAACACAACTCTTAATTTCTACACACTAAACAAACAAGGATGCAAAATCAAACTATTAGACTTTCTACTCACATGTGATTACCAAATTACTGAAGACCTTCTTAAAACGTTAAGATAAAATTACACCACAAACACACGAAGCACATGCACACAACACACAATTTTGATTGCAAATTAATTATTTTGTTGTGTTAAATTATGTAGATGTTACACGCAAATGCTGTTATATTGTTAATTTCTTTTCTGGGAAGAGAACTGCGTCCTGAAATACAGGCTCGGCCTAGCTCAGGCGCAGTTGCACACTTTTATTTCTTTTGGACAATCCGGGCTTATACTAATAAAATAAAAATCATCGAATTTGGATTGTTAAAAATGTGGTGCGTACTTGTGTTACCGTATTGCAGAAAGCTGTAGACATATTTGCAACAACAATTAGACAATTTTTCACAAACTAACAGTAGCTGCACTTTCAAATTTTTTTTTTTTTTACTTTTTCTTCTGTAATTACAGATTCAGCAATTTTATCCTAAATCCAGTTTCTGGCTATCATACTATTTGAACCGACCCCTTAGGGAAATCAAAATGTCTCATCATAATGTAAGGGGGATGCTGTTGTCCATCCACGCGATATCCCTTAGTTCCTTCTAACGACTCCCGTGGGGAGATATCGCGGTGGTGTGGCTTATATGGGATATTTTTTGGCTCTAAAATGTTTTTTTCTTATTGGAGTAATTTAAATCAATCTATCTATGTAGACTTTCTCCAAGTATGTTGGGATTGGCTACCAATCTAACCGAAAGCGGTTGATTACTATGTAGTCTAGTCTTTTATATTTTGTTTTAAAGTGGGAAATCATCCAATGGCTTCTCTCGATCTTGGGCGGCGCGGAAGGGCGCTCGTTTGTTCCTTCTTTGCCTTGCGTTGCAGGGCCCCGGGGCTCATTTTCACTTAATCCGTGGCCCTAGTAGGCTTCGACCTTGCTGGGTCCTTACGATTCGCTGACATCTCCTTGAGACGCACGTGGAACATTTCACATCGTCGACGACTTGGGGCTCAGTATTGACAGTTACTGGACAACCGGACGGCGTGGTACCCATTGCTTGCTGTCTGATGTAGTATTTTATCTGACCTCCACAATTTAGCAACAGGGTGACGTAATACGTCCAAAAGCTGGGAGATACAAAAGCATTAAAAGTTATATTAAACTCAGTAAGTAAGTTCAAAAAATGAGGTTTCACTAGAGCTACTCTTTACTCTGTTCTTCCATAATGTTTAATTTTAACACACACCAGTGCCGTGTCTTCACGCTCTATTTCCTTTATAAAGTAGGCTGCAAGACTAGCTGTATTTACGTATCATCAACGTAAGGAGGTGTTTTAGCTACTCGTTTCGTAGTTTCATTTTTACCCACACCTTTCATCATTTATACTTTTCATCAACATAGTATTTTTAACCGACTTCTAAAAAAGGTGGAGGTTCTCAATTCGGATGTTTGTATTTTTTTTTTATGTTTGTGCGGGCATAACTTCGTTGCTTGCCAACCGATTTGAAAAATTCTTTCTTTGTTGGAAAGGATATACTTCCCAAATGGTCCCATAGTCACCAAGTTGGGATCTGATGATGAAATCTTGGCGAAATCGAGGGAACTCTTCAAATATTATAGGCAACTATATAGTGATTTTGGTATTTTCATCGAGAACTTAAGTATTTACAGTCAAAAAGTAACATTTGATGAAATGGAACTGATGAAGAAGACCAGAAATAGTCAACGGAACTTCTTACTCGCATAGATATCACAATGAAGATAGTTATGCGACTATGACAATACAAATAAATGAATGGTTCTGAATAGTTACGTTAAAAATGGTTTCATCGAAGTGATCTCATGATGATGATGGAGCCGGAAGTTAGGCACTGGAACTCCGTAATTAATCAATGTAACCTAGCCGTGTTTGGGCTTATTAGAATTGTAATGAGATGCACTTTGACTATAAGGTACTATCAAACTGATGATGGGGCCGGAAGATGGAAGGTAGACACAGGAACTTCATAATAACACAATGTAACCTAGCAGTGTTTGTTTTGTTAATTAGTATTATCATGAGAAATAGGCACTCTGTTTATAAGTGTATCGCAACTAAAAAGTGTGAAATAAAAAACTTTTTACAAAAAAAGAATAACTCCTCTAGAAGAAGACTTCACTAAAAAAAAAATACTAAAAGGATCAAAATAACTTTAATTTCGGAAGTCGGTGTTACTCGGTATTATTTGTATCTTATTTAACACCGACTTCCGAAATTAAAGTTATTTTGATCCTTTTAGTATTTTTTAGTATTTATTGGTTATTCTTTTTTTGTAAAAAGTTTTTTATAACGGTTATTAAGTTTGTCATTATGGTAAAAGGATTTGCCAATCGACCAACGTCAATTGCCCAGGCTACGCCAGGCGTAACAGGGAATCGGATGGTACTTCGCTCGGGGAGTCTCCTTTTATGCACCTGCGACCTCTGGTAACATTTCATGCGATCTTCGGCGGGAGAAGTTTAAACCTCCTGATTATTTTATCGAGCCGTCGGAGAGCCTCTCTCAGGCGCAGCAAAGATACTGGGTTCAGACAGACTGGACAGGAGTTGGACAGGGTTCTCAGACGGTTTCGATCTTCAGTGTTTATGCGGCATCTCTCCGCAGATCACGTCCCACTTTCCATCCTGCATCACGTGCCCTGTTACCTGTTCACGTAGGGACCTAATGACAGCATCAGCGGACGGCATTGCCGTGGCCGAATGCTGGCGAAACCAGGCAAGGAATTTAACTAGTTTTGTCATAAATACGCTAAGAAGTTAGGATTTTTCTGAAAAAGGCTTCCTAGTTACTTAAATTTTTACCAAAGAGGCAACCTTGATCAGTCACAATCTTTCAAAAGAAAAGTTTCGTTTTTTATCAAGTTTTTAGTATCGATTATTGCTAAGAAGAAATGAGAGGACAGAAGCGGCTTGATTTTAAATATAAGGTACCAGACTTTGCCACCAGATTTATTTTCTTTGACACATTTTTGAACCTGTCAAAGTAGTCAACCAGTTTCTGATAAAAGCAACGACTTTTTGTTTTCTTCTTCGATCGTAGTAGTAGCCATAACAAGTTCACATTCTTCAACCATTTCGTTCTTATTTTGTTAAAGTTTAACGTTACTTTGAAACGTAACATTTCCAGAACTCACATATACATTTTTAATCAAAAAATGTATGTTCAAAAGCAAAGCCTTGGATTTAAAACACCTGTAGAATAACCACCAAAATTAATTGTAATTTACTTATCCTATATCTTTCAAGCGTGATTTCGTGGCGTCGCTTGGGGGAGGCCTATGTCCAGCAGTGGACTTCTTTCGGCTGAAATGATGATGATGATATCTTTCATAAGTCACTGCTTTGTGACAAAGCATCACTTAAGATGAAAAGGAAACCAAAAATAAAAGTCATTTTATTCGCACTAACTGAGCTAGTACCTACATTAATTATGTGGTGGTATTTAAAAGCAAGGCGCACATTGTTCGTGTAAGCGATGGCATAGATTAAGTATAGGTCTGCAAAAGACTCATTGCTAACAAGCACGATTGAGAAATTGCAAGTGGCAAAAGGCATCACGGAACGGCAACTTTTTTTATTATAGGCAAAATAATTTTAAAAAATTATGATGACCTGTTACACAGTGAGTATAAATAATTAAGAAAAGTTAAAATAGACTAATAGAAATATAATTATTTATTTGTGTACACACAAACAATTAAAAATTTAAATAAAGAAAAGATACAGACAGAAGAAAATCACAAAGGTGCTGCTTATTTCAAAATATGCAAATAATGATGTCATAAGTGCAGAATGTTTGCAAACACAAACCAAGATATTATCTCTGCTCAGTTGTTCTCTCTGTATTTATATAATCTTTGGTAATATGCAGTGAAGCGAGTTGAGCTCAAGGCATCTGCCGCACGACATGACGTTAATGTAAAACTCCATTAATGTATAAGTTTATTCCAGTGCTGGAATGAATACAATTCTGAAACAATTAAAATTGATGCCCGCCTTTGACTTGTTGAGATTCACTTGCGAAGAGAAGGGGTGTTTGCTTAAATTATAGTCCTAGTTCATTATTCCGTGTCTGATTTGGGTAAAGGCAAAGTATTTTGATTTTAGACAATATATTCAAAAACTTTGTGAACGATTTGTACTCTTCTGTTATATATATCTATATATATATATATTTTTGTAATATAGAATAGATACATTTATTTGAGACCGGCACACTGCGCACTGAGGGCTTCGTACCAAGTTACTATGCAAACAGTTCAATTCACGAATCGAGTTACGAAAATTATTCCGAATAGCAAATAAGTTTTTTTTTGTGACGTAACTACAAATTTACAGCTTTTTCTTACTTTTGTTATGAGACCTTGCTTCATGTCAAATTTCAGGATTCTAGGTCAACGGCAGGTTACTCTATGAATTTTGAGTCCCTTGAGAGTGTCGAAATACACGTTTTTTTTGCGAAATAAACGACCGTATTTTTTCACAACTTCAAGGGACCGAAGACCTCAGTGTATGGTTTCTATTTCAACTCGATACCTCCAAACGTTCCTTAAATTAAGGGTCTTGACAGACAGACAGACGGACGGACAACAAAGTGATCCTATTAGGTTTACGATTTTCTTTTTGAGGTAAGGAACCCTAAAAAGAACAAAACTACAGAATGTGCCGAGCGTGCTACACCGAAAGAGTGACCACATCAGCATAGACAGCATTTGCTGGGCGTCAGAGACCTAGTGTTGATTTTCAGTTGGTACTCTGCAGTGACGCACGGACTAGGGTAAACAAAATATATAATTAATAATTATAATATTAGTAATCCAGCTACTACTCCTACTCTTTCTTTGTTCATGCAGCAAGGTTGTGGAACTCTCTTCCGCCTATCATTTGAGATTTGCAAACGATTTCACACTTTAAATCTAATGTAAAAGACCACTAACTTCCCTCTCTAGTGTGATAATTATATATTTCTATACATTATGTATTTAGTTTTAGTATAAGGTAGATAAGGATAGGTATATAAGTATTTATTATTTTAAATTAAGATTTCACATTCTCTTCTTTTATTACTTCTAAACACTATTGTCTTCATTTCTTCATATTTCTCCTTTCGCACTTCTGCTGGAAGAAATTTCTTTTAGAAATAAGCAGTACCTTTGTACAATTTTTATAAGAATGTATCTTTTTTCGTATTTGTATGTACATAAATTATAAAATAATCTTTTATTATCAGGCAACTAAGGCCCATAGATAAAATACACAAATAATCTTACAAAATAATAAACTAATACAAATGTATAAAAGAAACAATAACAATTATTAAACTGTACTATTGCACACGAAGTGACGGCGTCGTGTTCCGCTGCGAGGTCGGTATCCTTCCACGAAATCGTCGATACACGACACCCGTCGGCCAAAACTCTCCTTTAAGGAAGGTGTCCAAATGGTGAGTCGGCACCCGAACCACAAACGACTTGAAATTAGTGTTATGGCGCGGCTCCAACTGCACGACTCTCAAAGTCCAGTTTGTCTTTATGCGTACATACTCCATGATCTCCTCAGCCTTCGCGGGTTGATAATTGAACTAAATATTGATATTTATTGTATAATTTTATTGAACTAAAGATCCTAACAAATATCGCATAATACCAATACCACTTAGGGAAGAAATTTCTATAGAAGACGCAGTAGATTTAAAACAGTAACAGTAGTTATCAGTAACTGTTTCCAAAAAATCCCCTAAGATTTTATCTTTTTACTCTTCAATTTCTAATCTTATACATGCGTAAACGTGATTAAACAATTGATAAAATTCCACAACTATCACACAACGTCGTCTAGTCCTAAGCTAAGCAGAGCTTGTGTTATGAATACTAGACAACTGATAAACATACTTATATATTTCTGAACATATACATAATATAGATAAATTACACCCAGACACAGAACAAATGATCGTGCTTATCACACAAACATTTGTCCTGGGTGATAATCGAACCCACGACCTCGAGCATAGCAGTCAGAGCCACTAACCACTACACCAACAGGCCAATCTTAATTAGAATACTAATGTAACTTGCGAGAGTCGAGCGCTGTGAGTAATAGATTATTCAATTGCCATTTCATAGTAAGGATACGGCGCGTACGCATTCGTACTGACACTCGGAATACATAAAGGAAAAGGAAGCACATTCATCTGAGAAATAAAGTAGTTATATTATCATTAATGCCTTGAAAATTCCAGGGTCAATACACAATAATGATACCTATTTAAAATAAAACGTCGGTATTTTCGAATAAATACTAAAAGATTTTGGCCCATAATAATTATGCATGATCATAAGGAGACGATTAAAGATCTCGCCGACCAGCAGTCGAGCTTGCCGTCCAGCCGTCCATTTCAAGCCCAAGTCGGTGCGTTTAGTGATCCACGCGCACTTCAAGGAGATGTCAGCAAAACCGTAGGGGCCCAGCAGGCTTGAAGCCTACTAGAACCATGGGTACGCTTCTGAAAGGAAACCCCATGACCCCATGACTTCCGCAAGGCAAAGAAGGAACATAAGAGCGGGTTTTAGCCAGTAAAGTCTGACAGGCCCTCTCGCTCTGCCCTAGAGCGAGAGAAGTCATTGGCTAGTTTCCCACCAAAAAAATAGGAGACCTTTAAAAATAAATAGTTAAGGTAGGATCAAATCATATACCACCACCAGTTCTTGAGTTAGAAACTCGAAGTTAAGAACTTGTCAAACTCGATGGAGGAAGGACTCGTCAAACTTTGGCATTAAACAAGAGTTTGGCATCTTAGGTAACTTCAAAATTCCGAATATCGAAAGCGGAAGATAAACACTTTTGACTCTAACAAAAACTGGCTAAGTGCGAGTTGGATTCGCTCGTGATGGATGCAGTTCTAAAATATTAAAATCGAGCAAAAAAAAAACCGACAAAATAATGGTTTCTTGTTTGGGAACGAACTTCTTTATTTTAATTTTATAATTTGTTGTTGTACCGGCAATAGAAATGCACACTCTATGAAAATTTCAATTCTCTACCTCTTATGGTTTATGAGATATAGTCCGCTAACACACAAAAACTAATATAAACTTTTAATTATATGTATACTTTTTTTTGTATAAAATTTTCTTTTCATGCACCTACCATATTGTCTCTTTACCACCTTAGGTTGACTGGTAGAGAATGCCTAAGCCATTAAGTCCGCCTTTGTACTTTATGTTACATGAAGTTTAATATATAAATAAATAAATAAAAACCAACACAGACGGATGAACAGCGGAAGCTTAATAATAGGGTCCCGTTGGTATCTTTCGAGTACGAAACCCTAAAAAAAGAGGTAGCCTATTTACGCAGAAAATCACACAGCTGACTACAAAGATTTAGATAAAAAATTGATGATCACAAAACCGACGCTTTCCATCAACGAAAACGGCTTTCACATTTCCTTCCTTATTCCGAAATCATACGGTTACACAAAATTCCATGTCGAGACGACAATGATTTATCATTATAGGCGGCAACACTTATACGGTTCACAGATCGTGGCGTTCCCGGTATTCCGAATCCAATTATTCCAAATTCCACCTGTAGAAGCTGTTTCTACGTAGAAATCCGGATATTTCAGAGTAGGAGTAAATTTTTTGGTAAGTCAACATCTTAACGTAAATCACTGTTCCGCTTTGATTGCGAAGCGAACGAATAAATTAATGCTTACCTCTGGGTGAGGCGTCGTAGTCTTGGTGGAAATTTGAAAATAGAATTGTTTTGATTTATTTATTTATTTATTTATTTATTAAAACTTTATGCACTAGTAAGAAACACTGTACAAAGGCTGACTTAATGCCGTAGGCATTTTCTACCAGTCGACCTTAGGGTGGTGCAGAAATGTAACATGGTAGGTGCAACATAATGATAAACTAGATTAAAAAAAAACAATAAAAAATATATACTTAAATACATACATACAAATAATAATAATAATAATTTACTTGTGGCAATTTTTAATTATTTATAACAGTATTTCCGCCCATTTGAAAAAGGATAGTGATAAACTGAAAATGAGTCGCCTGGTTCGTCAGTTAGGTACCTACACAAAAAAAAAGTATCTATACGTAATGACCGATACGGTATCGGTCATTACGTATAGATACTAACTCAGTATTAATTGAAAAGTATCGATATACAGAATATTCGAGTACGAAACATAGAATTCAAGTATTGAACTCAAACCGCAGAATTGAGTCATGATTCGAATACACAAACCGAATTGAGTCAACTCGGTCCACCAAAATAGTGACTCGGCACATCACTAAGTATAAAAAAATAACTGTATTGTGTATGATTAGTCTGTTTTTAATTTCGTTACCTACCGAAAAAATGCTGGTTTGACTGAAATAATAAATTAGTTTTCAAAATATTAGAATATTGTAATTTAGTTTAATTAAGATTCTCATAAATTAAAATAATGTACATTTTGCATAGAAATTACTATTACCTATTATTGAGCTAGACTAAACTAAATAAATAATTATTTTCAAACCAAAAATGTTGGAAAGTTTGACTGATATATTGTTATCTTTTTCCAGATATACCGAGGCCGATATTAATATTTTTATAAACATTCAGAAAATTTTAAACCGAAATGTTTCATCATTGCCGATACACTACTAGAGAGGAGGTACGTTGCTAGACTGTTGTATCTTCAATGTGCGCGCCCGCATACATACAAAAGGGAAGCCGACTATCGTTTTACAGACTTGTCGCTGTGAAGTTTTTTTTTATTGTTAGATAATTTTGTCTATTTTATTTTATTATTATTATTCTTATTTATCGTTTATTTCAGGCATTAATTAACCCATAGTAAAATTATAGAATTAAATAAAAAAATTATAACATAATATTTTTTTTTCAATATATTTACGAAGATATTTATTTAACAATAAATATTAAAATACTAAAATTAATTAATTTATATATATACATAATAAATAAATAAAATTAGATTATATAAATTATTAAAACATTGAGACTATGAAATGTCATGTCTCAAGTGTGCGGTCAGCCTAAATAGATTGGTCTTAACCATGCACAAAGTGGGCCATAATTCTGATTAAGAAAAAGTTTCACGGGACACTATTTCATTTATCGACAAATTCACAGATAATAGAAATCTAGTAATGTAATAAAAATGTAATATATCCCAATAACCATTGTCACAAAAATTAATATCACAATGGTGGTGTATTTATAAAAGACCTATTTATCAGCCATAAGTGAGGGCAATGACTTAACAAAAACAGCTTATTGTTCGGTAAATAAATAAAGAATTGGTGCTACAGAGGCTCGCATTAGGGGTAGTTAGTCTGTCATTTAAATGTCACCATGACAGTTATGTTCATGTCTTTGAATTATGTTTTTTGTTTCATAATATTTGTGTATTTAGCCAGTATCTAGTTTAGAAAGTATTAAGTTTTGAATACAGAATTATAGTCATTTGGTTGTCCATTACTTTACGGCCGTAATAAATAAGTATATATATATTTTTTTTGAAGTATTGAGTAGTTAAAGTCGAGTCTTTTCAACATTTTTGGCTGAGTTAGTCAATCACAATAATAATAGTACATAGTCGAAAGTTTGTGAGTGTGTTGATATGTTTGTAACTCCCTCACGTTCGAACAACTAAACAGATTGAGTAAACTATTTCCTGGAATAGGGCATAGGATACTTTTAATGCCGGAATTATTTTTATTTAGGTAAATTTTTTACTTTCATGCAGGCCAAGAATAAAATTCTCAGCTCTATTTGGCTGGGCACGCCACAATTATGGCGGTAAGTCCCCTCTTTGAGGCGTGGTTGGAAAGACCTCACGGCGTCCTCACATTCCGCATGACGCAGGTCCTCACCGGACACGGTAAGTTCGGGAGGTTCCTGCACCGGATTCGTGCGGAAACGACGCCCGGGTGTCGCCACTGTGTGGCCCACCCGGAGGACACGGTGGAGCACACGGTGGAGGTGTGCCCCGCTTGGGCAGAGCAACGCCGTGACCTCGTGAGGGCAATCGGCGGCGGTGATCTCTCGCGCCGGGCCTTGGTTCAGGCCATGCTCCGGAGCGAGGAGGAGTGGCAGGCGGTCGCTTCTTTCTGCGAAGCAGTAATGCTAGCTAAGGAGGCGGCCGATCGCGTGAGGCAACGGTCCTTACGCTCCAACCGCCGCCGGCATTCCGATCCCGATTTCCGGCCACCGTAGGCGCGGGCTTGCAGACGGCGAGCAATGGGTGGCTCGCCGTCTGATCGTCCGGTAACCGTCCGGACCGAGCCCAAGTCGTCGACGGCGCGTTTTGTTCCACGCGCGCCTCAAGGAGATGTCAGCAAATCGTAGGGGCCCAGCAGGGTCGAAGCCTACTGGGGCCACGGGTAGTGTGAAAGCGGAACCCGGGGCCCTGGGACGAAGGCAACGAAGGAACAGGAGTGGGTTTTTAGTCAGTAAGAGTCTGACACTATCTCCCGCTCCGCCCAAGAGCGGGGATGTCATTAGGATGATTTTCCCACCCAATAAAAAAAAAAAAAAAAAAAAAGCTCTATTTGGCTAAGATTGAACCTCTTTCAATGATTCTATATATTGCTCAGTTGTAAGACGACACTAATGTTTAAATCACGATATGAATCAAATTGCGAATAATTAAAATAGCCTTTGAAATCTACTCGAAGAAATCTTGTCAAAAACTCCCATTAATGAACTCCATTATTACAAATCTGTATATATTTGTTAATCATCACTTCGATGTTTGTACGGATTTGGACGTTTAGGACACAAAGAGACCTTGACCTGCATTTGTATAGGATTGGACATACATTTATATTCTGAGAGTACGTCCTCGAGATCAAATAAGAACGAATTAGTACTTAGCTTAGGTTTGAACACCTATTAATTCATAAAAATAGTCCATTTATAATTTCATTATTTTCCACTTAAACCTTATTCATTAAATTTCTGAACATGACTGGCACATAATAAATAGTTCTTCGTTCCCTATTTGAAATTAAATAGTTGTCATATCATGACGCGGTACGGACGACATGACTGCACTACGAATGAATAATACATCCGATAATTGGTGCTTCCTATTTCGTGCTACATTTGAATTTTATATTAGTTATATCCTATTCATCTAGGCTTGGAACAAAATGTAAACAATAAAAACAATGTAGGTACCTTCAGCCAAGTTTCTTCGAAGCGTTTGAATACATTAATAACATTTTCCTTTTCTGTTAAATGCATTGGCGTTTTCTTTGCACGATTTTTCTTCTTCGACGAAGAAAAAGTGCAAGTGTAGCTTGTCCAGGTTTATTTATGTTTTTTAAGGAACCCTTTTAATTGTTTGTTTACCTTTTATCTCACGGTTCCCGAATAAGGTATAAGTAGACTACGGATCAAAACTTGGAGCGGAACAATATTTTTATAGTGTGTTTGATGCAGTTGACTTGTCAGAGATTTTATTGGTATTATTAGTGGTCGGTTTCTCTACATTTTTTTTAAATATTATTTTTGTTTTAAATGTACACCATACTATTAGGTATTCTTGCATAGTGTTTTTTTTTAGTGGTAAATCTTCTGATATTTTCAGCCTCTCTAGACTTTCTTTACTGACTAAAGCCACACCTATTAAAATATATATGTATATATTTATTTGAATCAGTGCAAGAGTTTTTGAATTAATTTATTACAAAAAAAAATTTCGAATCTATCTATATGGAAAAAACCAACTGATAAACTCTTTGAAAAAATTTCGATAATAAACAAATATATAGGTAAGCAGTTTCATTTTGAAGAGTTATTTGTTTTGACTCATTGGCTACTTGGCCTTTTGACCAATTGATAATTCAGTTATTATTGTGTTGTTATTTTAAGATAGCTTATAATTTTTTAACCCAGTGTTCTAGAAAAAATGTCACTATCGGAGATCACGTTTTTTAAATCCTTTATGACGGTCTTCGTAGAGTTCATAATAAATTTTAAATCAGTTTGTTGTTCGTGAACCGATAGTACAATCAACATGCCACGTCGCCACATCGTCAGGCAACGACTGAACAACATTTTGACCCGTCATGTAGGATAAAGCACTATCATACCTTATTATCACACTTATTGTGGATTGATACATCTGTGGATGCTCGTTCATATATTTTTGAAAGTCACTCCTTTAGTTGTTGAATTTATAAAGCATTAAGTCCGCATTTGTATCTTTGTATTGCAATTCTGAAATGTTCAGAAGTTTGTATTTCTGTGTGTTTGTTTTTTAATTCTTCACGCTCTCAAACGGTCTGCCAGATTGGGATGAAATTTGGTATATGGATAAACCATGTCCTGATATAGCATAGACCATATCGGAGGTATGTTTCCTTGGGATAGTTTTCAAGCGTGTGAAGTCACTAGCTGCAGCTTCTCAAAAATAAAAATAGTTTAAAATAAAATAGAAAAAGTTGATGTTTGTACAACCCGGAATCGTTTGCTGATACACACTATTTTTGGTTTATGTACTTATCAGTGGTTTCACCTTCACGGATGAATCTTCGTGAAGGTGAAACCACTGATAAGTCAAGTCACAACTTTGTTGCTGAACACAATATGTAGAGTTTATAAGTATTATCTGAATGCGTAGTTCACTGTGTTCAACCAATTTTTGTATACTGTTACCAATACAATTACGGCATAATTGGCGCAGTGGTTGAGCAATTGGCTGCTGCGTTTCATATTGTGGGTTGGTTTCCTGCATGGAATATATATTTGTATGGCATGCGGATAGTTGTTACGGATCTGGGTATCTTACGTACACACTCACATGAGTTTACATGTTTGTAATCCATTATCATCATCCACGGTATAGGAATAATTTCTAGTGTTTCCAATACACCACTAGTTGTTAATTAGTACAAAAAAATGGGGCTCTATCCGTACCCGTTACTGATCATACTTTTGTAGTCCAAAAGTAAAACAAAAAACTTTTGGTGTTTCTCGGTATAATTTGTATCTTATTTAACACCGACTTCCAAAATTAAAGTTACTTTGATCCTTTTTGTGTTTTTTTAGTGAAGTCGGTTATATTTTTTTTGTAAAAAGTTTTTTATTATTTCACTTTTTAGTTGCAATACACTTGTAAACAGACATCAAATGTTACTTTTTGACTGTAAATGCTTAAGTTCTCGATGAAAATACCAAAATCACTATATGGTTGCCTATCATATTTGAGGAGTTCCCACGATTTCGCCAAGATTCCATCATCAGATCCCGACTTGGTGACTATGGGACCATTTGGAAAGTATACCCTTTCCAACAAACAAAGAATTTTTCAAATCGGTTGGCAAGCGACGAAGTTATGCGCGAACAAACATAAAAAAAAGTACAAACATCTGAATTGAGAACCTCCTCCTTTTTTAGAAGTCGGTTAAAAAAAAACGAAGTCTCGATATTGTCCACGAAAATTTGTCATAATTTGTAAATTCGTAATTGGAACAATATAAACAATTGCTCCTAGGATATACTACGAGCAGTGTTTTTTTTTTTTTATTTTGATCACTATTAATTCATAATCAATAGCATATACAATATTTTCATAAATTTGGTGACATTTGGGATATAAACAAACGCTAATAACTTCGCTGTTTATGAATAAAATTTATTGAAACTTCGCTAAAATAATAACAAGACCTTTTGTAATAGCCCTAGTATTGGTCCTAATAAAAAATAGTGGTGTAAGTATATTAAAAAAATTCATTAGCTTCGATACTCACTTTGGTATTAACCAACATTCTAGCTCCAATTATAGTTGACGGGCGTTGACATTGAATCGATAAATTCACGGATCAAATACACTACGTGCACCTTTGTGGTTCACCTTCCCCTAGTTACGGTTTAAAAAGCATGTTTAACTAACCATCTCACTCTCGAACGGAAATTAATGTGACCTGATCACCGAGCGATTTATGTCATCACCACCGCTCTCAAAGCGGTGAAGGAAAACATCGTGAGGAAACGGGAATTTCCTCTACTAGAGAGGAGACTTGAGTCCCTGCAGTGGGAACATTAAAAAGATTGATTATGCTATGCTATGATCAGCGAACGTGGGCCATTATTAATTCAATCAATTGTTACATACATTTTGTGACTATTATCGTATGAAAAGTTAGGGTGTAAGTAACTCGAGCTTGAATCACCTTATCAAAGCTTGTGTAATTAACAATTTTCGGTTTTTCACTAAATAGTAGGTATCTGCGCTGGTTCTGGAGTATCAATCATACACCGGACGTCGCAGCGTTCGAAGGCTTCCCACAAAGTAGACCCGACCGCTAGGTCGGGTCTCGTCTCTCACTAGAGAATCACGAGATTCCGATGGATGCGAGACGCACAAAACCTTGTTACATTTGGAGGAGGCCAATGCCCAGCAGTGGACTCTTTTCGACTGAAATTATGATAATGATGATCTGTGCATAACTCCTAGCGGACGAACGCCAGCGCGGCGTCCGCATAGATTATAAAAAAATATTAAGAACAAACCTTTCCATAATTCCCTATAAATACCTTTTATATTATTAAAGAAAAACTTAAACACAACAAACGTTATTGTTTGTAATCTCTGAAAGTAATAATAATATTCCAAAACTATCACACAACGCCGTCTAGTCTCAAGGTAAGCAGAGCTTGTATTATGAGCACTAGACAACTGATAAACATACTTATATATTTAACAATACAAGACCCTCATATTATAGATAAATTACACCCAGATACAGTACAAATGATCGTGCTCATCACACAAACATTTGTCCTGGCTGGAAAGTACTGGTCCGAATGCGAAATTTTTTTCACTGATAAAAAGCTGCTTTATTTCTGAGTAACATAGACTATATTTTATGTATGCGAGCAAAGCCGCGGGGAAAAGCTAGTTGTCCATAAAAAAATAAAACTTTGAAGGGCATTTTATTATAGAATAGGCCAATAATCAATAACAAGCGGACTTTAAACCGAATTCACAGTCCATGTATAGTCGATCACGGGCGTTGACAGTGAATCGATAATTCACGGGTCAAATGCACCGCGAGCTCTACTGTGGCTCACTTACTCCTGGCCACGGTTTAACAAGCATGTTTAATTTAGTCATTAGTGGTAATTGCTAGTTTAATATGGTACTATTAGGTTCACCTGAAGGCTCAAATTACGCACGTATTGTATTGGTATGTATATGCACAAATCAGCTTTTTTTTCTGGTGTAAAATCAACTAATGATGTCCCCCGCAACTTTGGCGGGGCGGGAGTGCATGTCAGACTTTTACAGACTAAAAACCCACTTCAGTTCCTTCTTTGGAATTGTTCTAGGGCTCCGGGGATCTCTTTCGCATCACCCATGGCCTGTACCAAGGCCCAGCGTGAGAGGTCGCTGCCGCCGATCACCCCCAAGAGGACACAGCGGTACTCTGCCCAGGCGGGGAGGGGACACCTCTACCGCATGCTCCACCGTGTCCTCCGGGCGGTCCACACTATGGTCATACCCGAGTATATTGATTTTCCGATTATCTTATTCATCATATCGTCATCATTTCATCCGAAGGACGTCCAATGTTGGACATAGTCCTCCCCCAAGTGTCGCTACAACGTACGGTCCTGTGCGTCTCGCATCCACCGCATTCCCACGACTCTCACCAGGTCGTCAGTCCACCTTGCGGGAGGCCTTCCAACGCTGCGTTTTCCGGTGCGCGGTCGCTACTCTAGAACCTTTCGGCCCCAACGACCATCCGTTCTACGAGCAAAGTGCCCTGCCCACCGGTCCACCTTGTGGGAGGCCTTCCATCGCTGCCTTTTCCGTGAATGAGATATTCGAAATTTTAAGGCGATACTTTGAAAAAGTTACCGCAGCCTGGAATGCAAAGAGCAACTGAAAGAATATAGCTATGTTTTAGACAGTAAAAGTCTGACACTTTCGCTCCATTCAGAGCTAGAGGGGCTATTTCTTGACTTCCGAACTCACAAAAAGGTATTTGGAATATTACTGGATTAATACAATTTTATTTTGAAGACATATCTGTTCTTTCTGAAAAGGCCCGATATGACATCCACCGCCCATTCATTATCTCTACTAGTGAGGTGGCCTGAGTCCAAGCAGTGTAGAAAAATTATAAGGTTGATTCTACTTTATGCTTAACTAGCTTTTGCCCGCAGCTTCGCCTGCATACACAAATGCCTATATCACTCAGGAATAAAGCAGCTTTCTATCAGTGAAAAAATGTTAGTAATCGGACCACTACTTTCAGAGATTACCTCCTACAAACAAAAAATAAAATAAAAAAACAAACTTTACCTCTTTATAATAATAATAATAATATAGTGTGAATAAATATTTCTAAGTCGCCTGTGACTGCGTCACTCGATCTGCTAAACGTTCATGACTTCCATTACTATTGGATACCTAATTAAAATTTAGTACACTTGCTGACAATTTATGCCTAGTACCTACTACTTTAAAATTCTTTGTGTGGTGACACTGTACAATTTAGGAAAAACTCGTGAATTCATAAACTACTGAATAACTAAAATCTAAAAGCGTAGTCACCATTATTGTTATAGGTAACCACCATGTCTGGCATGCAAATACCTAATATTATTTTGTAGGTGCTTCTGCTAGAGACGCACCCCGGGTGCACGGGTAGACTATGTATGCACAAACATTCTACATGTATTTTTTTTTCTATAGTAAAAACCACATCAAGATCCGTTGCGTGATTAAGCAAGAGTTTGCCAATAGATAGACAGATATGGGAATGTTTTAGTCTCTTACGAGCTCGCGATCCAGTTGACGACCTAAACTGAACTGTTCAAGGGATGAAGCTTTATAGAGTACTAGCTCTATTCCCTTTTTTCACTCGCACGCCTGACATTTGAACACTTTAAGCCCCTGTACTTAGTCTGGCCATAAATACACAATTAAAAAAAAGACATAAATTAGTTTAGAATCTGCCATTCTAATACAAATATACATTGTTATTTTTTTGGGTTCCGTACCTTAAAAGGAAAAAACGGAACCCTTATACGATCACTTGGTTTTCCGCCTTTTTGTCTGTCTGTCAAGATCCTTTATCTCGGAAATGCGAGCAGTTATCGAGTTGAATTTACAATCGTATACTCAGGTCTGCGGTCCTTTGAAGCTGTGAAAAAATTAAACTTGTAAGTTAACAAAAAAAAGATACGGGCAAAAAACGTGTATTTCGATACTCTCAAGGGAATCAAATTTCATACGGTACTTCCTGTTGACCTAGAATCCTGAAATTTGGCATGAAGCAAGGTCTCATAGCACAAGTATGGGAAAAAACTGAAAACTGTAAATTTTTAGCTGCTTTACGAAAAAAAAAAAACTTATATGCGATTCTTAAAAATCTTTGAGACTCGATTCGGAAATTGAACTGTTTTCATAGGTGAGTCCGACTAGCACTTGCCCGGTTTTTTATTTTCCGTACCAATCGGTGCTAAATATTTTTGTGTCATTAAAATCGAGTGGGGTGATAAAGAAAACTAAATTGCTGTGATAGCATTACAGAAAGTAGGTATAGCACCAAATTTTTTTTTTTAATTCTACACCCACTTGGTTTATGTCGAATGTTTGTATACCAGGCTAAGGCCAGGCTATTGATATATGTAATGAAACCTCCTCTATTTGTGACAGAAAAAGATCTGGTCGTCCACATAGTATCTGTACGAAAGACTATGTTTTTTAGATTAACCCCTAGAACCTAAGAAACTATAGTTTAAAGTTCAATTATTTTAACAGTAGCAGTTGCTGTGTCCTCTATTCTGAAGATCGATTCTTTTACTTATTAATGTTCAAATTCGAGTCACAATAAAAACTTGTCAAAATACCGTTGTTTTTGGCAGTTTGCGTCTGTGATGCGAATGAGAATGAGAACATTCCTTAAAATTCTGAGAGTTGTTTCATCTAACAGTTAAGCAAAATTCGGAGATATTAACGCATCGCTATCACTTTGGTAATCATTGAACTGTTTGTTACTTTTGACTGTTGCTCATGACGTCTAGGCTTACTTTAACCTGCTAGAAACTATGCCAATCAGCGTATGGTGTTTTATTTAAAACGACAAATAACGCAGCGCTGATATTCTGTTAGGGCCCGCTGTGACGTGTGTTTAGTTTATCTTTGCAACTAAGCCACAGTTTAAATAATATAGTTTCAATCATTTCTGTGTCTTCTATTCTGAAGGTCAATTTTCGTATTTAAGAGGGTCCTTTTTCATTCGCCTATCGTCAACATCGAGCATGGTTTAAAAGCTTATTACTGATGTTTGACGAAAAGGTAACGCGAAAAAAGAGAGCTATAACGCCTGAAAACTCTGTTAGCGTTCGATAATTCCGTGATTTACTCGAATATTTTACAAAACTTGGTTCAAGAAATATGTGTTTTTTTTTAAACCCTGAAATGATTTAAAAAATAAATGTCATTTATTTTTTTGACTTTTTTAGTTTTTGAGTAAATTATGAAGTGTCAAAGTTCATGCAAAAATAGCAGATTTTTAGAGGTCTTTACTGGATTAGTTTTACACAAATTTATAAATTGATTTCAATAAAAGCCTAGATAATATCCACAAGATTTGTATTGTATTTTATATTATTTCCAAAATATCTTATGAAAAATGTGTAATAAAGTCAAGATCGCGTACAAGCGGTTGTATGAAAAACAGTGAAAATGTATGTCGAGTTGGGTGCTCTTAAATAATAAATTCAAGTCACGATAAAAACTTGTTAAATAAAGATGTTTTTGACAGTTTTCGTCTGCAATGCGAATGAGAACATTACTTAAAATTACGAGCATTGCCCTCTTCACAGCTATGCAAAAATTGGAGATACAAACGCATCATCATCACTATCACTACGGTAATCATTGAGCTGTTTGTTACTTTTGACAGTTTTTAACGACATCTAGGCATACTTCAAGCTACTAGAAACTATATCAATCCCTTTGACAGATAAGCAAATATAGGAGATATCAGCGCATCGTCATCATTACTATCATTGTAGTATCTAATAATTGGTCTTTTCATTACTTCACATAGTATCTCATGAGGTCTTAGCATACTTCAATCAGCTAGAAACTATCCTGATTAACAATATTTTGACCGTGCGTACAATGACACAATAACAAATAATAAACTACGTAATTACGATTATAATTTAGGTAAGTGCACCTCACCATCACCGATTGTATCACTGCTTACCATCAGGTGGCATCGTAGTCCTGCTCTAGTTTAGAAATTAAGACCTTTGAACAAACTATTTCTTTAAATAGGTACTTAAGTAAGAAAGCTTTCAAACTACAAGTGTGTACATGTTTTACCTAGTCCAATAGCAAAGCACCTGATATTAGATCGATATAACGTATCTAACATACGACCTACGGCTTTGATAATATTGATCTCTTTACGAGGGTCAGTGTGCTGACATATTTGTTTACTTTTTAGTACCCATTACAGCACTAGTGATATGACAAAATATGTACTTAAATATTATCGTTGGTAGGAAGATTAAAATACTCAATTTATATTGTACTACATGTACAATGTGCATATATTTTGTGCAAATAAAAAATAATATTTAAATATGCCATTTTTTTCTTGTAGGATTACTTGGATAAACTAAATTACTAGTACTACTTTTATCGTCTAATACTAGTTTTATGTAAATATAAATTCAAATATATTTTTTTGTCTCAAACATTACACTAATTAAATCCTATTTTAGCATTTGCGGATAAAAAAATTGGGCTTAATACTCTAAAAACAAACACAAATCTTTCTACGAAAATATAAATCAAATATAACTCACATTGCAAAACGATGGACAATTTCACTAACCACCACATTATCCCGGCCAAAACACACCAACGTTTGTCCAAACACTAACCAACAAATCACTGCGTTTGCGCCCCGCAAACGCGCGAAAACCAAAAACAAAAACCGGTACAAACTAGTACAAACTGCTTATAAACTAGTATCTTTATATTCCGTAAAGAGAATATATTACAAAGTTTGTAAACTCTCGAACTAAACGCGCGTAAAGTTTTAAACCGCGTTCCCAACGTGTGTGGGGTTCGAACCCGGGTTGGAAACTAACCGACGCAGCCAACTGGCGTCCGGTGGCAAGCAGACCATATCGGAAGCACTCGGTATTGTGTAGTTATTGGGTAATTTATTCTAATACTTCACGTAAGTATACGCTGTTGCTTGCGATTATATTCTTTAAGTGTTTTAGGTTTTTGTTAATTTTTCTTAATCATAAAATATTAATAAATTGTGAGCTGATGAGTTTCGACTAAGGTTTAGTTTTACAAAAAATTTTTTTTTTTTTTAGTTAATCAGTACATACTATGTAAGCTGCCTCTACTCCAGGAACCATGCACTTTGACAAAGTACAAATGTAACGCTTTCTCCATACGTAGTATTATAGCCTTCAAAATTTATCATCGTACCTAGAATTGAATCTGTTTTGCATCAGGGTACAAATTAAATGGAAGATCCTAAACAAGGAATTTTTATAACTTAATAAATGTTGTTTAAAATAACTTTATGTAGTCTTTTTCTTTGTCTTTGATATTAAATGATTCGATAAAACTTTTAATACAGGTTATAAGTAAATTAATTTATATCTTTAACATAAACCAAAAACTGTCTGTAAGCTTTCTGTAAAAAAAAAAAAAATGAACGACCCAAAGTCACAAAATATTAACACTTTTTTATTCTATAACAGTCATTATTATCTTTCATCCCTTGTCCCGTCTCATTTGGGGTCGGCGCAGCATATTTTTTTCTTCCATTTTATCCTGTCAATCGTCATTACATCTCTTTTTTTCATTTCACTTTCTCATAGGTTTCGAGGTCTGGTCGTGCAGTCTCACTGACATAGTGGCCTTTTCTTACAAACACTTCAGAATCTCGATGTACCGATAGTCAATCTGGCACCATTGGCTGTTGGGGCCGAAAGGTTCTGGAGTGGCGACCGCGTACCGGAAGACGCAGTATCGGAAGGTGCCCTACAAAGTGGACCGATGACCTGGTGAAGGTTGCGGGAATCCGATGGATGCGAGACGCACAGGACCGTTAATTGTGGAAACATTTGGGGGAGGCCTATGTCCAGCAGTGGACGTCTATCGGCTGAAATGATGATGATGACTTCCTCATACAATTCATCCATCTTTTCTTTCAGTAAATACACAAAAATCTCCTATCAAACTCATGTCTCAAAAAAAACTTTTTACAAAAAAAAAATAACCGACTTCACTAAAAAAACACCAAAAGGATCAAAATAACTTTAATTTCGGAAGTCGGTGTTTCTTGGTATTATTTGTATCTTATTTAACACCGACTTCCGAAATTAAAGTTATTTTGATCCTTTTGGTGTTTTTTTAGTGAAGTCGGTTATCTTTTTTTTTGTAAAAAGTTTTTTATTTCACACTTTTTAGTTGGGATACACTTATAAACAGAGTGCCTCTTTCTCATGACAATTCCAATTAATCCAAACACTATTAGGTATTAATAGGATATTAATTTTGTCCATTTTTTCCAAAAGGTGAAAGTGCTTCCATACGTGGGAAGCACGAAGGAAATATATTAATTCAGGGCCGAAATAACAATAACGAATTAGGGTAATGGCCGAATGTATGTTAATTTGGAGTAATCTTTCCGAAACGTCACTAAAATTTTGTATTTTAGTGACGGCTAGGTTATATTGATAAATGCCGGAGTTCCAGTGCCTACCTCCTGGCTCCATCATCATCATCAGATCAATTTGATGATACCATTTTCAACGGAACTATTCAGAACCATTAATTTATTTGTATTATCATAGTCGCTTAACTATCTTCATTGTGATATCTATGCGAGTATGAAGTTTCGTTGACCATTTCTGGTCTTCTTCATCAGTTCCAGTTCATCAAATGTTACTTTTTGACTGTAAATGCTTCACTTCTCGATGAAAATACCAAAATCACTATGCGGTTGCCTATGATATTTGAGGAGTTCCCTCGATTTCGCCAAGATTCCATCATCAGATCCTGATTTGGTGACTATGGGACCATTTGGGAAGTATACCCTTTCTAACAAAAAAATAACTTTTCAAATCGGTTGGCAAACGACGAAGTTATGCGCGAACAAACATAAAAAAAAAAATACAAACATCCGAATTGAGAACCTCCTCCTTTTTTAGAAGTCGGTTAAAAAGCATAACTCAGCATTATTTTCCAGTTAAATTACCAAAATCTTCCTCCCAAAAAGAACTTCACAAAATTCCTTCAATTTTCGCCGTCCGTATGTCACGGCGAAGCGTCTAGTAGGTCCCTTCCGCCTACTATCAGTCCCTCGACCGTAGCCTTACGTTCATTTGCATCGCCAACTTAGTATGCGAATAATGTAC
The DNA here is from genome assembly GCA_949316375.1 of Mythimna vitellina. Taxonomy (NCBI): domain Eukaryota; kingdom Metazoa; phylum Arthropoda; class Insecta; order Lepidoptera; family Noctuidae; genus Mythimna; species Mythimna vitellina. The sequence goes on along the minus strand of OX438689.1, from coordinate 4,599,672 downwards.
GCCGCTTGTATAACATTTCTAAGTGAGTTAAGACCTTTGCGTTAATTTTATCTTTAGTCTACAGCCGCGATTTGAATTTCGTACCTCTATTTTTCGGGTATATTTTGTCGGGTTCTTTGAGGAAGTAAGGTTAGCACGTGGGTCGTTTCCGCTTACGTTTTTGTAGGGAATGGAATTTAAAATACCAGTCTTTTTGCTTACCATATCTAAGGAGTTTGTATTCTTTTATTTTACACTAGTTTCTGCTAGTGGCTTTGCCCGCATGAAAGTAGAGAATATATGCCTATGTCGCTCAGTAATAAAGTAACATTACAATGGTATTTTTTTAAAGCAGTTTGGAGTAATTTTACTTAATACAAACAAAAATACGATGTTTTTTTTAATAATATTTGTATAGAAAGCTGACTCCAAATTTGTATTTCTTTTTTAATTTTTATGTTGTATTTGTACCAGCTTTAACCAAAGTCAGTTTTTCCATATTTCCAAGATTTTAAACTTAATAAGTTGTACAAAATGGGTACTCCGTAAAAACTCCTAACAACAGTTCCAAAATCACTAACATGCAATGTGCTAACTTTGATTTCAGAACTGAGGACAAAAATAATAAACTAGAAGCTCAATTTCCGCTAATCAATTTGGGTGGAGCAAGAGGGCGTGTTAGATTTATACTGACTTAAATCCACTCCTGTTTCTTCTCTGCCTTCGTTCTAAGGCCCTGAGGTTCTTTTTCGCACAACCCATGGCCCAGGGCTTAAACCCTTCTGGACCCCTTCGGTTTGCTGAAATCTCTTTGAGCCGCGCGTGGAACACTACGCGCCGTCGAACTGGAGCTACCCATTGCTTGCAGTCGGGATCCCGGCGGCTGGGGCGAGAGAAAAGCCGTTCCCTCACGCGTACAGCCGCCTCCTGCGCTAGCATTACATCTACGCAGAAGGAGGCAACCGCCTGCTATTCTTCCACATTCCAGACCATGGCCTGTACCTGGGCCCGGCGCGAGATGTCGTTGCCGCCGATCGCCCCCACGAGGACACGGCAGGGCACCGCTGCTAAAATATGTTACATTAACCCTTCTAAACCCTCGCAATATTATTGGTAATACTAAACAAATCAACAACGTTTTTTTAACACTAATTATAAAGCTAGCAACAACTCTGAAGAGTTAACTAGAAGTTCTTGAAAACAATTGCTTATAAAACATTCAGTCGCGTCTATCTCGAAGTAAATTAAATATAAATGAGTCTCGGAGTTTCTCAGTTAAACAGGCCAGGAATTCTCATAGTTAAACTTGTATTAATTGTTGAGTACTTATTTCTTGCAAAACTTGACGTCAAGGTAGCGTTTCACTTTCTATTATTAAGCATTCTCGAAATACTAAATTTGAAGTTTTCGAAATTACAACGGTATCTATAAGTACCATCATGGAAATGATTAGACATTGATAAAGGACTTTTGAATATTAAATTAGTGGAATCTATATTTTTGGAATCGTTATCGCTTGTATGAAAACAGGAACACCTTCAAGGTTTTTCTTCTTCGACATTTCAAGTTTAATGAAAACTAAATAGAATGCTTAATCATTATCATCATCATCATTTCAGCCGAAAGACGTCCACTGCTGGACATAGGCCTCCCCCAAGTGTCGCCACAATGAACGGTCCTGTGCGTCTCGCATCCATCGTACTCCCGCAACCGAAGTGGAAGTGTTTGTACAAAAACGCCACTATGTCAGTCCGACTACAAGACCAGACTTCGAAACCTATCCTCTTGCAGCGAGGCGTGAGGCAGGGAGACGTAATTTCTCCGAAACTGTTCACGGCAGCAATGGAGGATGTCTTCAAGGTTCTGGAGTGGAGAGGGCTAGGCATTAATGTCAATGGCGAGTACATCACTCACCTTCGGTTTGCCGACGACATAGTAGTCATGGCTGAGACTACGGAGGAGTTCAGTACAATGCTTGATGACCTCAGTAGAGCTTCCGAAAGAGTGGGAATGCTTAATACTAAAATTAATTTAGAAGACGTGGTGTAACAGCGTGGTTCTTAGAAAACAGAGTTGCCTTAGGTACCAAGCGCCTTAGATATTATATATTTCTTAGAGATCTTGTAGCAACAGTGGCTGCTACACTTAGCTCTTTGTACCGTTTGACATATCTGTGGCTCTTTGTAATTATAATACTTGCTAAATTTTGAGTCAGTTATAATTTGTTACTCTAATTATTAGTATTCACGAAATATTATTTATTAATATATGTATTTTGAAAATTTATTATATTATTACTAGCCCGGCGAACTCCGCTTCGCCACCAGATGGCTTTGTTTTATGTAACATTTCGTTTGATGATTAAAAGAAGAAGAATTTTTTTTTGCTATAAACCTCACGGAGCTCGAGACCTTTCCAACGAATGCAAAACCGTGGAAATCGGTTCGTGCGTTCTGGAGTTATAGCGTCAGGAAGGAAAACCCAACTTATTTTTATATAGTAGACTTTACATATCTTCAAGGCTAGAGTGAATAGGCTTTTAATAAACTAATGTGCCTCGCCATCAATGTTTGCATCACTGCTTACCATCAGGTGGAATCGCAGTCAAGTACTGGATTATATCAACAAAAAAAAAATGAAACCGGCAGAACTAACAATGTTTCGGCTTTTTTGGTATTGTCATGATATTTATGAACTCTGGTACGTGTCTCTTCAGGCAATATTGAATTAATCTGTTGATGAAACTGGAAGGTATGCATGTTTGGTTTACTGTTTTTTTTTTTTGTTAGTACTTCGAAAGTCACCTTGTCAGTAAGTCAAGTGTCAATCTTTTGTAGTTACTAAAACCTAGCAGCACACTAATAAGTATTGTTTATGTCATGTAAGGGTTACCATTCCGGAGCGGCAAAGGAGGCGGCCGATCGCGTGAGGCAGCAGTCCTCACGCCCCAACCGCCGCCGGGACTCCGATCTCGATTACCGGCCACCGTAGGCGCGGGCTTGCGGACGGCGAGCAATGGGTGACTCGCCGTCCGACTGTCCGGTAACCATCCGGACCGAACCCAAGTTGTCGACGGCCCGTATTGATCCACGCGCGCCTCAAGGAGATGTCACCAATTGTAGGGGCCAGTAGGGTCGAAGCCTACTGGGGCCAAGGGTCTGATTCTGAAAGGAAGACTCGGCCCTGGTACGAAAGGCAACGAAGGAACATGAGTGGGTTTTTAGTCAGTAAAAGTCTGACACTATCTCCCGCCCCGCCCAAGAGCGGGGGATGTCATAAGATGATTTTCCCACCGAAAAAAAAGGGTTACCATTAGTCAGACACACAAACCAATGCGAAACAGTAACACAAACTTAGATTACGTTACCAACTTGTTACACAATATACCCCTATTATTTGGAAGAAAAGTAAACAAAAAAACACATTAGCGTTTATCGTCCAAACAGAGAAGACAATGATTTGATTCAATAAAGTCTCACCGGACGCGGCGATCCCATAAATATTAATTAAACGACTTTTATGTTATTTATTGAACAGACTATTGAACACGGATTCCTTTATCTTGTCCTTTATTAGATTTTGTGAGCGATTAATGATTGAGACAATGATGTGGGGGAGTTTATTGACTATGAGAGAGCATTTTATGTTAGACTAATATAGTCCTTGATGTTGAATTGGTCACGCCTTTTTCTCTGACCCTTTTTTTTTGCCTTTTATTATATATAAGTACCCTTGGTGTATACAGGTGATTTGGGGATAGGTCTAGAAGACTAAAAGTAATCATTAATATATTTTTTAATGGGGTTACTCGCAGAATAGATAGTTGATGGGACCGAAAGGTTCTGAAGTGGCGACCACGTACTGGGAGACGCAGCGTTGGAAGGCTTCTCTCAAGGTGAATGTGTGGTGAATGACCTGATGAAGGTCGCGGGAATCCTATGGATGCGAGATGCACAGGATCGTTTGTTATGGTGACACTTGAGGAAGGCCTATTTTTTAAATATTTTTTTAAGGTGGGAAAATCCTCTTTTAGCAAATCTCGCTCTTGGGCGGAGCGGAAAATATATAGGTCATATAATAATGATTGAGACAATGATGTGGGGTAGTTTATTGACTATGAGAGAGCATTTTATGTTAGACTAAAATAGTCCTTGATGTGAAATTAATCACGCCTTTTCCTTTGACCCTTTTTTTTGCCTTTTATTATATACAAGTATTTGTACCCGTGGTGTATACAGGTGATTTGGGGATAGGTCTAGAAGACTAATAGTAATAATTAATATAAAATCATTTTTAATGCGGTTACTCGCAGAATAGATGGTCGATGGGACCGAAAGGTTCTGATGTGGCGACCACGTACTGGGAGACGCAGCGTTGGAAGGCTTCTCTTAATGTGGATGTGTGGTGGATGACCTGATGAGGACTGAGCACAGGATCGTTTGTTATGGTGACACTTGGGGAAGGCCTATTGTTTTTTGTGGGAAAATCCTCTTATGATAAATCTCGCTCTTGGGCGGAGCGCGAGATAGTGTCAGACTTTTTCTGACTAAAACCCATTCCTGTTCCTTCTTTGCCTTCGTTCCAGGGCCCCAGGGTTCTTTTTCGCACAATCCATGGCCCCAGAAGGCTTCGATCCTGCTGGGCTCCTACAATTCATAGAGCACCTGTGGTTGTACTAATTGCTTCTCGCCCACGATATTCGGCGTAACAATTGAGATATTGGCTGCTGCGTTGAGTGTCGCGAAATCGATTTCCGAATGAAACAAATAGTTCTATGGCCTACAGATAGTAATTTCAGGTCTGGACATCTTGTGAATGAATGTAAGATTACATGTTTGTGAACGCAATCACAATACAGAAGTCATTCCTAACATGGGGACTTTTTTTTTAAATTAAAAAATAAAACTAACGGGCATTTTTAAGCTTGGTTTGAATTGTATTTCAGATCATCGTATCCATGTTCTAAAATCGATGACGGATGAGGCCGAAACTGCGCTGTCTCATCTGACATCGTGTCCGACAACGATAATATCAAGTGCAAGCAGTTAGAAGCTAGCCTATATGCACAACGTATCATTCGCACGCACACAAAAATCGTTCCGAACTGAAGCAACATTAGAAAGTGAGCAAAAAATCAGGAGTAGTGCTTTGGAAAATCGAGTTTTATGAAAAAACTATAATATAAATCTATTACAAATAAATTGTATACAACTCTTCGGTAATTAAGCTTTGCCGGTACTGACATCGTTTTGGAGATTTTATACGATACGATATTTTATGTTACTTTTTTACACCAAAAGTTGCGTTAAAATCATTAAAAAAAATAGAAAAATTGTTAACTCATAACTTAAAGGCATTTTTTTTTTGTTTTTCGGTTTCCGCACAAACAAAATTAACAATAAGATAAAACAATATTGTTTTATTTTGGAAGTATCATTTCAAACAGTGTATTTGTATGGAAAAAATATCGACTAGTGTAACCTTAAAGGCATCAAAAAGCAAAAACAACAAAGAACCAATAGAAAATATTCACACTTGATTTGACTTAATTATTGTGTGTTTGTCATGTGTGTCTAACAAAAAAGCTCGAAGCTCCGGCTGTGGGTGACCGGTGTGACGTGACGGAAGCGGGCCATGTGCGGACTTCCGGTCCACTCGGCCGGAACGGTCGCCGCATTCCGATAGGGTGGCATTTATAAACTTATGTGATTACTGGGTTTGAGAGTAATACTGTTTTGGAATTTTGGGATCAATTCTCAAAACTTTAAACTTGTATTATTGAACTTAGAGAAAGAGAAGAGAGAAAAGAGCAGTGGTGGCCGAGTGGTAACAGCCCCGGCTTATGAGTTGTAGGTCGCGGGTTCAAACCCAACCAGGCGCATTACTTTGTGTAATTTATTTCATTACCACTGCTCTCAAAACGGTGAAGGAAAACATCGTGAGGAAACCGGCATGTCCAAGAACCAAAAATTCGAAGACCTGTCACATCCACCAACCCGCACTGGGCCCGCGTGGTGGATTATGGCCCGTTCTCTCTCCTAGAGAGGAGGCCTGAGTCCCAACAGTGGGAACATTATAAGGCCGGCTATGCTATGCTATGCTATTGAACTTACGAGCGGTTCAACACTAAAAGCGCGAATATCAATATCAATTACAGACATGACCTGTTGGTCTAGTGCTAGTGACCTTGACTGCTATGCCGGAGGTCGTAGGTTCGATTCCCACCCAGGACAAATGTTTGTGTGATGAGCACGATCTTTTGTTCTGTGTGTGGGTGTAATTCATATATAGTATGTATGTATTTAGAAATATATAAGTATGTTTATCAATTGTCTAGTACTCATAACACAAGCTCTGCTTAGTTAGGGAACTAGACGGCGTTGTGTGATAGTTGTGGAATATATTATTATATTAATAATTAGGCTAATTTAATTTTTAGTACAGTAGTATAGGTTGATGGTATACAAATGAAAGTGGTATATATTAATACATTTTTTTTATTACATACTAGTTTTTGCCCGCGACTTCGTCCGCTTAGAAGCTGAAAATGGTTTTATTAGGTTTTTTGAGATACGAAAATATGAAATATTATTTATTATCTTCTTCGTGTGTGATGGTCCATTGAATTGTATAGCGAGCGATATTGTATCTTAAGATAAAATATTATAGTATCTTAGCCGTGTGCAGCGCCCCTTATTTGAACTCCACTGCGGGTGACGTAACCTACGACAAACTTATTATTTGCGGTTGGTCCAGTAATCGGGTCTAGGGATCGAACCGCAGAATTAAGTTTGTTTTTTATTGTATATACTTTTCCGGGATAAAAAGTATCCAGTGTGGTGCCCAGGATATTAAAGAATAATTATACCAAGTTTCATTGTAATCGAACTGGTAGTTTTTGCGTAATGCTTGAACAAACAGACAGACAAACAAAATTTTTTTTAATCACATTTTTGGGTTCGATGTCGGTCTAGTAACACCCCCCGCCATTTATTTTTTTGATATTTTCAATGTACAGAATTTTCACTTCTACAGATTTATCATAAGTAAAGATTACACAAATTTTGGCGTACTTTGAGTTTCTGCGCATAATAAAACTAGAATGGGAAGAACATAGTAATGGGGAATAGACGCCTGTGCTTTTAGTGTTGATATTTTTTAATATAATATTCCACAACTATCACACAACGCCGTCTAGTCCCAAGCTAAGCAGAGCTTGTGTTATGAGTACTAGACAACTGATAAACATACTTATGTATTTCTAACATACATACGAGTATAATAGATAAATTACACACAGACACAGAACAAATGATCGTGTTTGTCACAAAAACTTTTTTCCTGGGTCGGAATTGAACCCACGATCTCCGGCATAGCAGGCAGGGCCACTAACAGGTTTTTGGTCAGTAAAAGTCTGAATTTATCTCTTGCCCTGCCCAAGAGCGAGATTTGTCATTAGATGATTTTCCCACCGAAAAAAAGCCTTTATTTAAAAATAGGTCCTACGTTACTATTAGAAACAAATATTCCTTCAGTTTAAGTTAAAGTGTGCATTCTATTTTACACTGTTTTACATATAAATGGAACCAATGATAACAAAACAGTAAAACAAATTGTTTGACTCAATTTAAACCGGTTTTGTTACGCTTTCTTTACAATACGTGGTCGTTGCACTTCCATACAACACACTGTAACGCTATACACTTGAGGCCAATATAAGTTAAAAGTTATATTGCTTCGAAACTGTTTCGATAGTGGCAATACTCGCGTATCAGAGTACCAATTTATAAAATCGAAAATTGAAATGTTTTATCGAAAAGTGTTTAAATGTTGCGGTTTCAGTTGTAAATGGGACATGTTAGTGGAACTCCATAGTTGTACGTGTGAAATGTATTTGCCAATGAAATGTTAATTAACAATGATAGCATAGTTTGTGGGTTTTGGCAAATAATATAAAATAAAAGGCTAGTTGGTAAATTGAGAGGTTGTTGCACTATTTGAGTACGTGAGGCCGAATCTGTATTGTTTTTATTTAGATAATTATCTCATTCAACATCCAATGATACTTATATATATATATATATATATTTATTTTATTTTTAAATTAGTATAAACCAGTGCTTGACTGCGATCCCACGTGATAGTAAGTAGAGATGCAATCATTGATGGTGAGGCACATTAGGTTCTTAAGAGCCTATTCACCCTAGCCTTGAAGACACCTAAATTATAGTTGAACGGGAAGACCACAGCAGGCAAATTGTTCCAGTCCTTCGATGTACGCGGTATAAACGACGAATTTTTGCGTAAATTAGTAATTTATTACAGTTTTAATAATTATACCTATTTTTAGAATTCTCTCAAACATTTATATCCAAAAGCAAAAAATAATGTGTGGCTTGGTTTTTTTGGTCGCATGTGTATACAAACGGTGAGTATGTTAGACACCGTAAATTAAGTTCTGCACTGATTCAGTCTCATTGCATCCTGTTGACATCGTAACCACAAATTTTTAAGTTTACGTTATAGTTTGAACGAATTTTATTTCTATTCAAGTTTGGACGACTCTGGTTCACAATGTGTTACGAGGTTTTTAATTTTTCAAAAACAAACAATTCGGAAAAAACACATTAGGAATTAATTATGTCATAGTTTCGGTTAGAAATACCTATTTAAACTCACATACTCAAACAGATGCCTGGAGTAACTATTTAAGCCCATTCAAATGTTAGTTCTCTCTCCTACGTTCGGGAATCGAACGCGTAGCAGCTAATGACATAACTACTGTGCTAATAGTGTCGTTTAAGATTTATAGTAAATCTTAACTGCATGCATGCTATGTGTTCTATATGTAACAAATCTAGCAACAGAGGTTCACAGGTATGTCATTCACCCCTGACTTTATCAGCACTCATTACTTTTTACTAAAGTATCGCAGCGTATACTGAGATCGCAAAGATCTTTTATTTTTAATCTTTTAAAATTGTTTTCTTTTATTTTTTTATAGAATAAGTAGTTACTTTTTATTTAATTGTTGTTTGTCCTGTGCGAGTCTCAAATAAATATTTTCTTTCTTTCTTTCATTGTCCTACTCGAATTACTTCAAGAACAAGTGGGAAGTCGGCAGCTTCAGTGAAAAGTTTTTTTTTTTTGAGATGGAAAATTGTCTAATAACTTCTCCCGCTCTGGGTGGAGTGAGAGTGTCAGACTCCTACTGACTAAAACCTACCTATGTTCCTTCAGTTGCTCTTTGCATTCCAGGGCCATGGTAACTCTTTCGTACAATTCTGCACCATTCACCGTTTTGAGAGCAATGGTGATGAAATAAATTACACAAAGTAATGCGCCTGGCTGGGTTTGAACTCGCAATCTACAACTCGTAAGTCGAGGCCGGTACCACTCGGCCACCACTGCTCTCCAATAGGAGCGGTGTGCAGTAACCCAAGACGCAGATGAAACTGCAGATGACAGGGAAAAATAAAAAAAAGATAGGTTTTGACTGTGTTTTTTAGTGTTTTATTTAAGTGTCAACAGAGAGTATTAAAAACAATTCATGAATAATATCTTTTATCATGAATACCATTTCACATAGATCTTCCTCATTTGATGGTCTATTAACAGTTTGCACGTGTTATTGGCAAAATTGTGGTGTCTTTACCACAAATGCCATTAATGAAGAGTTGAAGTTAGATCTTCCCTAAAAAATCAAAAAAAAAATCAAAATCAAAAAGCATTTATTTCAAACAAACCATTTACAGGCACTTTTGAAATGTCAAGAAGTCAGTCAGTCAGAAAAATAAAAATAAATGATGCTAATTGCACATTCCAAAGCGTAGATCTCTATAGAGAAGAATGTGCAAGAAACTACATGGACACTCTTTTGAATCATGTTTTGTAATTACAAATATCTTTGTTACATGTTCCTTGTCGCTATCATGTGAGAACAATGTAAATAAAAATAAAAACTAAATATAGATATTAAAATAGCTACTGGCAGCTAAGAGATGACCAGCCTCAACTGACAGAGCCCGTTCACGGACATGACGCTAATATTAGCACCACTCAGCTCAACCATTTTGAAGGGAACCGAATGATCCAACACCCGCGCCACCATCAGTGAGACATTTAAGTGAGCATGACAAACTCTCAACTGCCAATACTCATTTATGTCAAACAAGTCCAGTAGCAACATAAAAACCATAAAAAGCTCCCTGGTACTCACATTTACAAACATTGAAAAAAATGCTCAAAAAGTCATCAACAACCGTTTCTGTGTGCCTCACATTCTTCGGATTCTCGGGACCCTCACTAGGTAATTGGTCCACCTTGTGGAAGGTTTTCCGGCGCTGTGTCTTACGGTACACGGTCTTCACTCCAGAACCTTTCGGCGTCATCCACTACCTGTTCTGCAAGCAATGTGCTTAGCCAACTGTCACTTAACTTTGGCAGTTTTTCGGTGTGTCAGTTGCCTACTCGGAAAGCAATTTTTTTTTTAATGTGTTAGTTTCTTTTACATTTCATCAGCCATTTGTTAGCCAGGCCCTGAAACTTCATAGTCAGTTTAATTTACACTCTGCTAACAAATCAAAAACATAAACATTACTTAGTCTGAACTTTGGTGTTAATATTTTAGAAATTACGCTTTATGAAGTTTGATTAAGACATAACAGTGAACTTCATAATTTCAAAACTTTCAACTACTTCAAAGTTTTTTCATTTTACTTACTTAATGTTTCGACTTAAAATAAACATTTCTAGATTAAAGAATAACTTTAAAGTGCAATAGACTTCATAAGTAATTAGTGCCGTAAAAGAAAATATAATTCTCTCTCTTAGAACATAGCAACCTTGATACATCTATTAGATACAAACATTATAAAATTGTAAAATTCGTAGTTTGTAGGGTTAATCTCTCAAACTACTGAACCGATTCTGAAAATTATTTCACTTATAGAAAGCTGCTTTAAGCTCGGTGACGAGTGACATACATTTTTTTTTAATTCTTGTTAGGTTCGCGCTTGACTGCTATCTCACCTGATGGAAAGCGACAATGCGGTCGACGATGGAGCGCGCTTACTTAGAAGTAACCTAATCAATCTTGACTTAAAGATTCTCCGGGTTGTAGCCATCAGGAAACACAGATTCCGGCAAGGAATTCCACTCCTTAGCTGTACGCACAATGAATGTGTTTCCAAAATGTATTGTGCGTATAGGTGGGATGTCCACCATGTACCGGTGGCGCATTGCCTTACGCCTGGTGGTCCGATGATGGAACAGGCTAGGCGGAGTAAGGTAAATCAGATCAACTCCCCGAAATACAACCGGTGGAAAACCAGACAGACGGACACACAACAAAGTGATCCTGTAAGGGCTCCGTTTTTTTTTTGTGGTACGGAACCCTAAAAACACCAAAAAGTGCATAATAGCTTTAATTTTGGACGTCGTTCTGTGTTCTTATAATAGTTATGTCTCTTCGTTGTTTGACACCGACTTCCGAAATTAAAGTTATTTTGCACTTTTTAGTGTTTTTTTTTGTTTTTTTTTTTTTAATATTTTTTAGCTGTGGTGCCACACTAAAAAGTACTCCTCAGTTAAATAGTATGCAAGTTCTATAGTAAGTTTACCTATAGAATTTAATTCTTAAAACATTGCGTAACAATTCCAATAAGCCAAGCCCTAGCCTGGCTTCATCATTAGATTAGTTCGGTAGAAAGAAAAGGGGGGGACCCCTCTTCTTTCAGTCTGCCATCGACTACACGTATAAACAAATCAATTTTACTTGTTACGACAGTTCTTCTGTAATCCCGTGAAGAGTTCCGTTCCATGTTTTTGAAGTTCATTATAACAATATTTCTTTGAAACTAACTTAGAAGCATAACCTTTCAATCACAAAATAATTTTCAAAATCGGTCCACAATTGACTGAACAGTTGGTGAAAAAACATAAAAAAATACATTAAGTCGAACTACAACCTCCTTTCTTTTTGAAGTCGGTTAAAAACCCACCTGTGCCCTTCTTCCTTCTGCACTTTTCTTTCTAGGGCCATAGTCACTCTTTCAAACGTTTCCGCAGCTCTAGCAGGCATCGGCTCTACTTTTACTGACATCTCTTTGAGCTGTCGGCTAGGTCTTAATCCTTACCGGACAGCTGGACGGCGAGCCACCCATTGCACTTCGGTCTTAGCAGCGAGCGGCGCGGCTTCGCCACTGAGTATGTCACTGTCCTCGCCGCTCTGTTTCGTGGCGTCGCACTTAGTCACTGGTACTTTTGTTCCCGCCACTCACCTCACCGCTCGCCGCTGTAGCGATTCGCTCTGAGAAAACCGCGCGCGTTTTCGCTATGAGCGGCGACTCGTGGCGTGCTTCAAAAATTTTCATACTTTTGATTTTGCCGTGAACTTGCCGTAAGCCTGCGCATACGGTGTCCGAAATTAACAGCACTCGGGTAGACTATAGGTATGTTCTGAATTTAAACATGGGATAATTATTATCCTGGGAGTATAGTCCCGTAAGATAATTTTCAACTAACACGCGGGTGAAACCGCTATCAAAACTAGTACCTAATTTATCTTTAAAGTAAAAATTCCCACCTTCTTTTCCAGATATTTTCCCTCTTTTCAGTATAAAAACCCTATTTAAATGCAAGCGAAAGTGAACTATATTGACAAAGTAAAGGTGAACGTCCGGACGACACAGTTTTACTCAGTGGATGCATATTTACTTCTATGTATACGGGTTTTATCGGTTTACCTTTGATGAGTAACTACACTATGATTAATATGGAACATTATTTCTTTTTTCTACACGATTAGTTATTCAACAGTTTCAATTGCGTTTTGTTTTCCTTTTATGTATTAATGAATGCCTGATGACCTATGATGACCTAATGATAACAGCCTCGACTTAAGTGTTTTACATCACGGGTTCAAACCTAGGTAGCCTTCGTGTAATTTATTTCATCTCCATTGCTCTCAAAATGGTTGAATAAAACATCGTGAGCAAACCCGCATGTCTTAAGTGCATAAATTCGAGAACACTTTACTTGAGTCCCATTATTGGGAACACGTCAAAGCTGATTGATGCCTTTTATATGTGAGATTTCAACAAATTTTAATTTTTTGACTTTTTGACGGCTCTTTGAGGCGCGCCCGGTAAACAATGCGCCGTTGGCTCGGGCTTGGTTATTACCGAATGACCGGACAGCGAGCGAATAATTTACACCCGTACAAAGCAGCTATATCATATACAGGTGATCTGTACCTACCTGTTTATGATAAAATGAATAATTGATTTATCGATTTAGTATTGTCATCACATCGTTTAATTTCAGTGTTTCAAGGTGAATTGGCAATTAAAAATATAACATAATAGCATAATCAGCCTTTTTAATGGTTCCACTGCTGGGACTCAGGCCTCCTTTCTAGGAGAGGGAATTGGCCGTAATCCACCACACGGGCCCAGTGCGGGTTTGGTGAATGTCATGTCTTCGAATTTTTTGGTTCCAGGACATGTCGGTTTCCTCACGATGTTTTCCTTCACTGTTTTGTTTCTGAAAACGGTGATTAAAAATATCATCATCATCATCATCATTTCAGCCGAAAGACGTCCAGTGCTGGACATAGGCCTCCCCCAAGTGTCGCCACAATGAACGGTCCTGTGCGTCTCGCATCCATCGTACTCCCGCAACCGTTACCAGGTCATCGGTCCACCTTGCAGGAGGCCTTCCAACGCTACGTTTTCCGGTACGTGGTCGCCATTCCAGAACCTTTCGGCCCCAACGGCCATCCGTTCTGCGAGCAATGTGCCCTGCGAGCAATGATTAAAAATATGGTACTCATTAATTAAATAAAATCTATCTTTTCTTTTTATGTCCAAGTTTATTAACTAACTAGCTTCTGCCAGCGGCTTCGCCTGCGTGAAAGTCGGTTTCTCCATAGGAACTTTGGACTCCTGTTTCATCCCCTTAGTGGGTGAATTTCGGAAAAACTGTTTTTAGCTGTCTACATGTATACACTCTATATGAAACCTACCTGCCAAATTTTAAGTTTGTAGGTGTGATAGTTTCCGAGATTTCGTGATAAAGCAGTGAGTGGTATTTTGCTTTTATATATTTATATTTCTGAAGCGGCTTTGCCTGTATGATAACAGAAAATTATCCCACAGAAATATAGCGTCGGGATAAAAGTATCCTATGTTCTATTTCAGTACATGGTTTATTAACAAACATACACACACATATAAAGCTTTCAACTTTATAATAGTAGGGGTTGACTTTCGTTTTAAAGTGAGTACTTAGACCAGTCTTACTACAGTGTCTCAAGGCGAAACTCTATGACTAGTGCATGTTGCCAGTGATGACATATGACACTCAAACGTAGTCACTTACAATGGGCTTCATTAGAAGGCTTATAATCCCCCAAAAGGCAATGAAAAGTGCTCAGAGTTTCCTTACGTGATCGCATCAGAAATGAAAATATCCGCAGGACATAGCTTCAAGAATCACCAAATTTAAGTGGCAGTGGGCTGAGCACATTGTCCGCAGAACTGTTGGTCGGTACGGATGAAAGATTCTGAATTTGCGATCTTGTACAGGAAAACGCAGCTTTAGAAGGTCGAAGGTCCACAAGGTGGACTGATAACCTAGTGGTTATGGGAATCCGATGGATACGAGACGCACAGAACCGGTCGTTAAGGTGACACATTTGGGTGGCCTATGTCTAACATTAGACTTCTTTTGACTGAAATGATGAAGATGATGATGATGAAGTGCTAACTAACAATATAATTTTTTATGCAATAGTGCTCTGTGGTGAAGAAACAAAAAAAATATTGTCTAGTGACGAAAAAAATAAAATAAACTGACTAAAGTAAAAACGACTCAACCATACACAGTATTTCAATAAAACCGGCGCAGTCTATTGACAATTTTTAATTCGTGTACATCATTCCAGACTTATAGAACATGCCCCTATTATACGCATGTTCCATACCGCCGCAACTAAAAGGAATGTTTATTTTTATTTTATTTCATTACAGTGGTAAATTTTTTTGAGCCACATGTGTACAGCGCTTTAGAAAAATATTTATGTAACATTTTTGAATGTTTTATTTATTTTGGTCAGTTTTTATGTTATTCGCGGAATGCGTTAGATTTTTTAGATTTTTTTTCAGTATTGGTAGTTCTATTGTATTGCATGCCAGTATTTTTGGTTATTTCTACACTGACACGCGGTAAATAATTGCTAGGTACATATTTGTGTTTCGGTTATTTGTTTTTGGTTTTCTTTGTTAATCGTGAATAATGTAAAAGCATAGGTACTAAGCGATAAATCCATAAATCGATAACAAACTGACAATCATTAATCAAGTTTTGTTATTATTGGAACATTTTGACGGTATTGATAATGATAGAGGAGCTCGTGGATTAAATAATAACCGTCACATGAGGTTAAGCTACGCCTATCGAGGTTGGTCTGTAGATGGGTAACCATTGCTTAATTTCCGAATTTCCTTCGTGCCTCGAATAGCACGTAAAGATTTTGGTCCTAGTTTTCATTTTAACACTGTAAATACTGGAAATCTGAAAATAGTCTTATCATCATTTCAGCCGAAAGACATTTACTGTAAGACATATGCCTCCTCCAAGTGTTGTCACAATAGATAGAAATAAAGAAAGAAAGACGAAGCGTCTTCCTGTGGACGGTCGCCACTCCAAAATCTTTTGGAAGCCGACCTTAACATAGTCGGGTAAAAGCTAGGCAGATTGAATTAGTTGAGATGTCAGTAGATGTATTTTTTCTAACCATATCATTGTCACGAAAACCACATTTTTAACAATGAAAATATTTTTTTCATAACAAGCTATTATAGCGCTGTATATACCAAATCATACGATCTCAAGCTCGATAGGGTTCTATCGTTTAGCTACTGAGTTTCTATAGCCACCTTCCGGTTCCATCATCAGATCAGCTCCGTGTCATAATAATTTTGAATTGTCATCTGATTTACACATGCATGCAAAATTTCAGCTCAATCGGTAACCGGGAAGTGAATCAAATTTAATTTACAAGATTTGATTACAGAAAAACACCGGGACAAGTGAAATTAAATAAAAGCTTGTGACAAGTACAATCTTGGGAACTCATCAAATGACTTCTTTCGCTAGGGTATAGCGAGAGAAGGCAAGCTCATGATATCGCTAACAAATCAAAACCTACTAGTTTTTCCTGATATCAGACACAAAATACTAAAAGAAAAATATTCAAAGTTAGCTTTCACTAGAATCTTGAAAATTGTTAGTCATTATAGTGTTCATAAGCTATGAAACAGCAAACACTGTAATCACACGCCATTAGCGACTGCGATGTCCCACGATCGGTTCCCAGTAGTTGCACTGCAAGTACAACATGTTTTTTTTCTCATTGACTCGAGCTTGACCATTATTTTACCTAATGGTAAGCAGTAATGGTCAATGGAACACCCTTGCCTAAAAGTAACCTATTCACTCTTATACATGTATATATAAATCGAAGTTTCGATAGACATCACACTAACATTACTAAATGCCCACGCTGAAAACCAGCGCTGTGAGCTCATCGCATTATGCGTGAGGCCGCAGCTTTATGCTGAGCGTTCGGCCGTTTTGCGCGGATGTGACGCACAACTTACCTATCAATTGATTATGTTTGTTATCTAGTTTTAAGATTGCGTCATTTCGCGCGAATAAACTGTTTTTCTTTCTTTTCTTTCTTTTTTTCTAATGGATATTACACTACGCGATATTCAGCACACGATATTCAGACTTATTTTTTGTTCCCAGTAAGACCGGTCTAACCCTTATTACACTACGCGACATCGACTAAGACTGTCTGAATATTGAGTAGTGTAATAGGCCTTTAAGGCAAAATTTTGTATGCATATGAGTGTGTGTATAGCTGTTACCCCTTCACGCTCAAACGACTGAACAAATGTAAATGAAGTTGTGAGGTGGGTAGACCATGTCCTGGTATAACATATACAGTATTCTATGGGACGAACGGGAGTATGTACAGAAGTATTTCCGTTCAAATTTTTTTTTTATCTTTAGATGCCAGTACGGCTGTCCGTACACCACGGGAAACCTGATAACCAGGTAATGGTTCTGTAACCATTACCTGGTTATCAGGTTTCCCGTGGTGCTAGAACGCAGAGGGCAACTAAAGGAAGATAGGTATTGTTTTAGCCTGTAACAGTCTGACACGCTCTCTCGCCCACACTAGAGTAGGAGCAGTCATTAATGGTCTCCCACCTCAAAAAAGAGCGAACTAGTTGATGCCGCTGTTCGTCGTCAGATTCTAAGGTATTTGAATCTGACAAGGATAGATGGGGACAATGGATCAATGGTTTTTTTTTTCGGTGTGAAAATCATCTTGTGACATCATCCGGGCGGGGCGGGAGATAGTGTCAGACTTTTACTGACTAAAAACTCACTCCTAATCCTCCACTCCTGTCTTCCTTGCAGAATTAGACCCTTGGCCCCAGTAGGCTTCGAAACTGCTGGGCCCCTACAATTGCTGACATCTCCTTGAGGCGCGCGTGGAACAGTACGCGCCGCCGACGACTTGGGCTCGTTCCGGACGGTTACCGGACGGGCGGACGGCGAGCATTGGGTGGCTCGCCGTCCGCAAGACCGTGCCTTAAGTGGCCGGAAACCGGGATTGGGGCGGCGACCGTTGCATTACGCGAGCGGCCGCCTCCTTAGCTAGCATTACTGCTTTGCAGAAGGAGGCGACTGCCTGCCACTCCTCGCTCGGGACCATGGCCTGTACCAAGACCCGGCGCGAGAGACCGCCGCCGCCGATCGCCCCCACGAGGTCTCGGCGTTGCTTTGCCCAAGCGGGGACACCGCCACCGAATGCCTCACCGTGTCCTCCAGGTGGTCCACATAATGGTGACACTCGGACGTTTCTTCCGCCCAAGTCCGGTGCAGGAACCTCCTGAACTTACCATGTCCGGTGAGAACCTGCGTCAAGCGGAAGGTAAGGACGGCGTGTTGCTTTTACAGCCACTCCTCGAAGATGGAATGTATCAATGGGTACCATTGATGCAGCTGTCTATACCTAGTGCCGTTACCAACTTTTTATAAGCCCGATGCGAGCTTCTATAACTACGCCCCTAGAAAAAAGTATAAAGCAAACACAAAGGACTAGGTACAAAATTTTTGTGCCTTTCCAGGCAATGCGCCCCGTGCACCACTGGCACTGCCTTAGTTACGGCACTGTCAGTACTGTACCTACTAAATATCTTGTTCTACTGTGCTATCGGACACGGTGGTGCAGTGTCGGTGTAACATAACTCAATTGGTTAGCGTTGTTGTGTTGAGTACACGTTGCTAGATGTTTATTGTATTAAAGATCTTAATGGAGCGTTTTAGTTATGTTATTTTAGAATTATTATTTTTGTTACTGATTATTTCGAAAGTTATTGAACAGATTTATCATCATCATCATCATTTCAGTCGAAAGACGTCCACTGTTGGACATAGGCCTTCCCCAAATTTCGCCACAATGACCGGTCCTGTGCGTCTCGCATCCATCGGATTACCGCGACCCTCACCAGGTCATCAGTCACCTTGTGGGAGGCCTTCCAACGCTGCGTCTTCCAGTACGTGGTCGCCATTCCAGAACCTTTTGTCCCCATTGACCCTCTGTTCTGCGAGCAATTTGCCCTGCCCACTGCCACTTAAGTTTGGCGATTGTTCGGGCTATGTCCGTAACCTTGGTTCTCCTGCGGATATCCTCATTTCTGACGCGATCACGCAAGGAAACTCCGAGCATAGCCCTTTTCATTGCCCTTTGAGTGACTTTAAGCTTTCTGATGAGGCCTATGGTAAGCAACCACGTTTCGGAGCCATATATCATCACTGGCAACACGCACTATTCATAGACTTTTGTTTTGAGACACTGGTATACTGAACAGGGGATAGGATTTATTTATATACTGAAATTTTATGTTCTGTAGTGTTATATAAGCAAACTTATGTCACAAGGCAGTCTCTATCAGTCAACTTTCAGGTTGAAAAACATGACTGTCGTAGGTTTGCACAAAAATAAATAATAGATATTGTAAATCAAATAAATAAATTTTCGTTTATTTAAGGAAAAACAAACAGTAGCACAATAAGAAATAGTCACAATAACTTAAATACACTACACACAATTATTTACAATTGTGCTACCTACTATGTTCTTCATAGATTACAATTTAATGTATTGAAAACCAGAATATTGCTTTATCTATAATTATGCAATGTACAAACTGGTTCCGCCTAGGCTAAACCAGTAGGTACTCTCTACATCCCGCCCCACGGGATTCCAATTTCTGGGTGGTTTTAAAAAAGATAACCACAAAGGCTAAGGGGAGAGCTCCGCTCCGCTCCCGCCTTAGCATTCTAAGCCTACCCTATCCGTGTCGAGGTGCCCTAAAATTATGAGCTCGCTTCGCTCGCTCTTGGACTAATATCACGGGTTTGGCATATGCGAAACTAGTCCATCCTAAAATCGGGTTTGACCGGTAACATAATTATATGTAAAAAGTAAATTTGTATGTATACGTTATTAAAATATAGTAATTTGCTGATCTTTTAGGGTTTCTTAGGTTTGCTTCCTAAAAATGCCATTTCACTAAGAAAATTTGAACGATGAAGTGGTGAACAAGAGCCAGGGTTGGATTTACAGAGCACTAGCCTCTCTCACAAATAGACGTCAAGTGCGTACTTAACGTACATAAACTGTTCGAAAAACCAAATAACACAGAACCAGATAACGCAGATTGCGGCACACATTGAAAGTACAAATAAGTACATGGCACTTTAGTAAACTAATGAATACAACGATAAATATCAAATGATTATAATAACGAAATCTCAAAATATAATAAATATGAAAATTAATACAATGATTATGAGGGTTCCACATACTGAAAGTACTGACGCTTTCATGAGCATTATCATTCTCTTGTCCTTACTCCAATTCATTTTGTGTTGTGCTTTTTGGAAAGTGTAAAAACATTTCTCGACATTCGACTTTAGCTTAAGAATTTTACTTAAGCACACTTCACTAATATGTTCTTTGATATGAATTTCATCATATCATAGACATAATCCGATACTTCAAAAAGAAAATTGTCAACGTAAACATATTACCGTAAGATTTTAAAAATCAATCTTCTCTGTAAAAAGTCTGGCCATATAATGCATGAAAATTCGTCACCTTTTATGTCAAACATCGTTATGGTATCGTGTTCCTAGCTAGCGCCTCCTTCCAAGGCCGTGTCTTATACGGTAGATATTAAAAAAATCCTTTATATCCGCTCTCACGGCTTCACATGAGAAAAGCGATGACTTTTAACGTAATGCCTTTTAGCTGAAGGCGCATATAGGTGATTTTAGAAAAATAGGCAGAAAAACCAGTCCTAACAAGATGCAGTAAACCGCTTGATGACTCAATGCAAACAAAGTGCTCGACCAGACTGAAGGTGCTCTTCGAACCTCAGCTGCAGGCTGCGGATGCAAGTAGCACATGCGGCGGTAGCACGAAGCTGGCTGCAGCTGCACGACTGGTTTTCTATGTAGTAATATGGATCTTTGTGAAAACCATTCCGAATGCGGCTGCAGTCTTACGTAATGCCAAGGTTTGGCTGCGAGTGCTGCCGCGACCTGCAGCCGCAGCCGATCGCAGATCAGTAGTGCTGCGGTCGCAAGTTGATATGCACGTAGTTACGTTACTCCAACCTGTTT
This sequence comes from Mythimna vitellina, assembly GCA_949316375.1. Lineage (NCBI taxonomy): Eukaryota > Metazoa > Arthropoda > Insecta > Lepidoptera > Noctuidae > Mythimna > Mythimna vitellina. Next base: position 4,578,921 of record OX438689.1, on the reverse strand, counting down.
AGATAAGTCCGAAATAATCGCTACTCGGAGCCGATAGCACTTTCATACAAAAATGGTTATAAGTACTGCGATATTACAGAAAATAAAAAAACACAAAGAAATCAATAAATACCTAATTTCGAAAAAAGAATAACGTACCTTAAACATAAGGTTTATTTGAATTTATAATTCCAAGCCAATTCAAATAAAGACATTTCAAAGCGACCCCTTTTAAAAAACGGCAATTTCATAGGTCCTATATTAGATTACAAGACCTATATTTTTGTCCGCTATGGCTTGCATTTGACAACTATCTCACCTGATGATAACTTACCTAGAAGTAATCTATTCAGTCTTGCTTTAAAGATCCCTGAGTTGTAGCTACCTGATAACACAGACTCTAAGGAATTCTACTCTTCAACTTTACGCACAATAAATGTGTTAAGGGCCTATTACACTACGCGATATTCAGCACACGATATTCAGACTGTCTTATTTTTTCGTTCCGAGTAAGACCGGTCTAACCCTTATTACACTACGCGACATCGACTAAGACTGTTTGAATATCGAGTAGTGTTGCGCCATAATGTTTCGTCCTTCACTTAGGTGACCTTGTAATCATGCAAGTAGACCTTTTGATATTCCTGCTCCGTTACGGTTATACACAGCAATTACGTCGTCGACTGAAAGCCTTTCCGTACTTACCTTATGTTATTGATTTCTGCACGGTAATGGAGTGAAGTGACCCAATTTTATTATTTTTCTCTCAACGTTCATGGGTTTTGGAATTTTCTAATTTGCTTAATGCGATTCGGAAGCCGATGCTCGTCTTATGAATGTGACTGGAGGTAATAGCATGTTTTACATAGATAATATTTGATGTGAGTAAGTAGATACCAAAAAAAATATGGCGGTAAGTCCCCTCTTTGAGGAGTCGCTGGAAAGGCATTACGGCGTCCTTATCTTCCACATGATGCAGGTCCTCACCGGATATGGTAAGTTCGGGAGGTTCCTGCAACGGATTCGTGCGGAAGAAACGCCCGGATGTCACCATTGTGTGGAACGCTGGGAGGACACGGTAGAGGTTTGATCCTGCCTTGGCAGACCACCACCGTGTCCTCATGGGAGCGATCGGTGGCAGCGATCTATTGCGCCGTAAACGTAGGTCCCAACTTTCATTGCAGATCTTTGACAGTCGTTGCTGACAGTCAAAAGCCAGGCAGTCTGACACCAGCCTTGTCATGGGCACGCCACAATAATGGCGGTAAGTCCCCTCTTTGAGGCGTGGTTGGAAAGACCTCACGGCGTCCTCACATTCCGCATGACGCAGGTTCTCACCGGACACGGTAAGTTCGGGAGGTTCCTGCACCGGATTCATGCGGAAACGACGCCCGGGTGTCGCCACTGTGTGGCCCACCCGGAGGACACGGTAGAGCACACGGTGGAGGTGTGCCCCGCTTGGGCAGAGCAACGCCGTGTCCTCGTGGGGGCAATCGGCGGTGGCGATCTCTCGTGCCGGGCCTTGGTTCAGGCCATGCTCCGGAGCGAGGATGAGTGGCAGGCGGTCGCCTCCTTCTGCGAAGCAGTAATGCTAGCTAAGGAGGCGGCCGATCGCGTGAGGCAACGGTCCTTACGCTCCAACCGCCGCCGGGATTCCGATCCCGATTTCCGGCCACCGTAGGCGCGGGCTTGCAGACGGCGAGCAATGGGTGGCTCGCCGTCTGACCGTCCGGTAACCGTCCGGACCGAGCCCAAGTCGTCGACGGCGCGTATTGTTCCACGCGCGCCTCAAGGAGATGTCAGCAAATCGTAGGGACCCAGCAGGGTCGAAGCCTACTGGGGCCACGGGTAGTGTGAAAGCGGAACCCGGGGCCCTGGGATGAAGGCAACGAAGGAACAGGAGTGGGTTTTTAGTCAGTAAGAGTCTGACACTATCTCCCGCTCCGCCCAAGAGCGGGGATGTCATTAGGATGATTTTTCCACCCAATAAAAAAAAAAAAAACACCAGCCTTGTCAGATTTCCTTGTTGGGCGGAGTGGGAGGGCGTGAGAGATGTACTTTGACGTTTAAGTACGTATTGGACTTTTCTTTCTCAATTTTTTCACGTTTGTTTACAAATAAAAATTAATGTGTACCTATTTTTTATTTAGGTATTTTAAATATGTTATTATTCGTTCGGGAACCTGCGCGGTATCTTCTTGTCTAATATACCACAGTGTTTCAATTCGAAATTCTATGACCAGTGCGTGTTGCCAGTGATGACATATAACTCTGAAATGTGGTCGCTTACAATGGGCCTCATCAGAAGACTTAAAATCACCCAAAGGGCAATGGAAAGGGCTATGCTCGGAATTTCCTTGCATGATCGAATCATAAATGAGGATATTCGCAGAAGAACCAAGGTTACCTACATAGTACGAAGAATCGCCAAACTTAAGTGGCAATGGACAGGGCACATTGCTCGTAGAACAGTTGACTGCTGAGGCCGAAAGGTTCTGCAATGGCGACCACGTTCCGGAAGACGTAGCATTGGAAGGCCTCATATAAGGTGGATGGATGACCTGGTAAGGGATGCGGGAATCCGATGGATTCGAGACGCACAGGACCGTTCATTATGGTGACACTTGGGGGAGGCCTATGTCCAACTGTGGACGTCTTTCGGCTGAAATGATGATGATGATGATTATTTGATCGTTGTAACGTATTACAGACAATCAAGTGATGCAAACTAAAACAGGTTCATGTTCAATAATACGTAACAAAATGTATTTGTTGCGGGCGTCTGTATTAGGGTTAGTTTCGATCTATATAAACACATATTTCAAACGTTCACGAACATCCCACATGTGACCACAACGAAACCGCAAAATCTATACGTTTATTTGCGTGTGTAGGCTAAACTCGGAAACTTATGATACAATTAAAAAAAAAACTGGGCAAATTGTAGTCGGAGTCGCGCCCTGAGGGATTCGTACAAACTTACCTATGTAAATACTTCGGCTCCCGAATGGAGCGCTTCGACGCTCCAAAGCGTCGAAGATTTCACCGAAATGCAAAAAAAAAAATTTTTGTAACATAACAGCCCCTTTTCAGATTTATTATTCCTATGAAGACGTGCTATAAGACCTTGCTTTATGCCAAATTTCAGGATTCTGGGTCAACGGGAACTACCGTATAAATTATGATTTCCTCATGAGTGTCGAAATATACGTTTTTTGCGACATAAACGGCCGTATGTTTTTTTTCGTAAACTTAGAATTCTGATTTTTTCACAGCTTCAAGGGACCACAGACTTGAGTATATAGTTTTAATTTCTATATAAATATATATATATAAAGAGTCTGGACAGACAAGCAAACAGCCGGACAACCAAGTGATCCTATAAGAGTTCTGTTTTTTTCCTTTACAGGTACGGAACCCTAAAAAAATACACACACACACACACACACACCAACAAAATTTCACCTTTATAATATTAGTGTGATGTGACAAGAGATTTCACAACAATGCAGTATTAACTCTGTGCAAAATGCAAGTTTAGCCGAAGAGATACAGTCACTAAGCTGCAATAGCCCCTAAGTTTTGGCCTGCATCTGTGATTGTCCCACAATAGGCTAGGGCTGTGCCACGTCCCGGAATAATCCCGGCCCCGGACTGTTGTGCATCTTTACGGCAGTTCTCAAGTTCTATTTACAGGTTGTGTCCGGCATCCCTAATGTGGTCTTATTCTGGAGAAGCGTTCGAGATTTTAAGTTTATCGAAACAAATATATATTCTTTTAAAAGTTTAATGTCTTTCTTTTTTAAATTAAATTCGATGTTTTTAACTGAATTTATTATTTTTGAAATTGTTTTTATGGTCCATGTTTGATCTACAATTAAGATTTTATTTATTGATTTAGCATTCCGTTAATTTATTTACTATAAGTACATAATTGTCTTCCATAGTTTCAAAACGTATCTATAAAAAATACACAGATATATTGAACAAAATAGATTTTTATTTATTCAATTATATGATAACACCCTTACAGACGTGTCTAAAGTGATGTTATAATTTCTACTTAAAATATATAATTATTGTAAAATATAAATATGAACCAACTAATAAATTCAGATTTTCTTCTACGCGATAATGTGAGAAGCTATCAAATTACTTCATTGCCCCGGCTTAGTTTTTACCGGTCGGCCGCTGCCCTCCTAGCCAAGTTACAACCGTTTCATTTCGATTTTCTTTTCGTTGATTGTCTCGAGTCGACCACGCCTCTTATTCTTTTGTTCTGACCACGTGATTGAGCGTTGAGATGACGTCAGAATAAAGGAATCGGAAGCGTGGCCTACTCAAGGCGATCGACGAAAAGAGAATCGAAACGAAACGGTTGGAACTTGGCTAGGGGGCTGCTCTTCCGCAAGTCCACGCCTACGGAAATATGTAATAATGCATTGTCTGAAATCGCTCTACGACTTTTGACGCTTGGGGCGAAAGAGAAAGATTCCGATGAATTTAAAATTTTCTTCATTTCTCAAGTCACCTAAAAATAATAAGTCTAAAGTCATGATTTCTTTAGATATTCTAGGCACTAGATTATATAAAGCATGTTAACCAGGTTCCCAGAAAAGTTACAGAGAACTCGCAGAGCTTATGAAATAAAATAGGATCCTATATCCTGATAACTCACAACTCCATCTATTATGCATAACAAAATCCACCAAAAAATAATCACACATTTTACTTAAACGGGGAAGGAATATTTCAGCTTTACCATAATAGCCAGAATAGGGCCGTATATCTTAAATGCTGCGGTGCTTATTCTGGTTGGGCCAAATGCGAAGTCAGTGTTGAGACTAAACCATAAATTATTTTTACTAGACCAGTGATGTCATAAACGGGGTGGTGCATTTGCATACAAACTTTTCTAGCATTTTTTTTTTGTGAAAAATAAAAATAATTTTCATGAAAATATATTCTAAAAGTTTATAACGTATGAGTTGTTTTGAATATTTATATGAAGTTTATCGTAGTGGTGTGATTTTTAAACCACAGGTGTGTTGCAGTAACTGGGTAGTTTAGTTTTAGTAGCACTCTGTTGAATATGCAGTGTCTCCAGTGTTAGTATGAAATATGCGTGATACACCTATCATGTCGCCTCCAATCTTATAAAGCAGCATATCAAATATTAAGACTATATAGAGATATATTAGGGGAAGTTTGAAAGTGGCGCCAGAGCCTGAAAAGTTGAAAAGGAATCGTTTGTCTTGGTATGGTCATGTGAAGAGGAGGGATGAGACACATGTTACTAAAAGAGTTATGAGTATGCATGTGGGTGGATGGAGAGGGAGAGGGAGACCAAAGAAAAGATGGATGGATTGTGTGAAGAGTGATATGAAAGAAAAGGAAGTTAGTGGTAGCATGACGAGTGACAGGGCAGAGTGGAAGAAAAAAACGTGTTGCGCCGACCCCAAATAACACGGGACAAGGGCAGGAAGATGATGATGATGATCAAATATTAAGACTATTATTGGTATTGTTTTGGGTCAATCTAACTTGACATGAATGTTCATAGGCTTGCAAATAATCTGTACATCAATGTTCTCGACCGAAATTCAATCATGGTGATGAATCTCAATAAAAATAGCCAGATATGCAGGATATATTATAGTACACAAACGTGTGAATAAACACAGATACACTGTCTGTTTCTTTAGAATCATAGTCCAATGAAACAGCAATCCAACACGATAGGGGATAGATCAGGCACAGGACTAATGGCTTTACATACTTTCCGAGGTACGGAGGCATAACACCTCCGACTTTCAAACTCTGGAATGCTACAGAGTAATTACTAATGGGTAAACCCAATAACACTTTTTGCTCGATCTAGGAATCGAACTCAACACGCCACGCTAAGCAGCCGAGCTTATGACCACGAGGCCTAGGAGGCAGATAAGAAGATTAACAAAATTCATAGAGTTACACGTTTTCGGTATCCACTAAACGGACAGGTGAAATGCATATTAACTTATATAAAAAATTGTTTACAGTTTTGGAGATTATATTTTTATTGCTTTGTTTAATAAACTTTTTCCATCTGTTTTCCACATTTCTTCCTTAGCCATAAACTCTACATTCACTGAATCATGCTTCTATCATACCCCTACCTAAGGGTGGTCATTCTATTCACGTGCAACGGTATTTCAAATGCGTTATCTATTAAAGTAAACAAGCCATTAAGGTGGCCCGAAACGCCGACAAACTGCATATTTGCATCGTATGAAATTCTGGCCAGCGGCGAAGTGAATAAATATATGTTCACATTGTTGGGTATGCCTTTGTTTGTGTTACACTGTGTGAATGGGTCAAGGGTCTATGAATATTTAGTGAGAGTAGATTTAATTAAAGAAAGAAAGATAGAAAGAAACAAAGAGAGAAAAGTATTTTATTTGGATACAGCTGCAATCTCAACACGGTGTCGCGGCAGGCAAAGAAGAAGATGGCTGAATGACTTAGATGTCTTCGAAATTCATAAATTCAAAATGTTTTTATTTCACATAGCACACATGCACACTACATGCTACATGGGCACTTATAAAACGTCAGAAGGTAGTAAACAGTTCCAAATTGGTCATTTCCTATGGAGAAGAACCGACAAGAAACTCAGTATAGGTAACTTTAAAAAAAAAAATGTTCTTACAATATTTCCATATTACTATATTAGTAGATATTATGTAAGAATAGTGTAGACCAGTCAATATTGTTCTCAAAAGTACAATAAAAATAATTATAATAAAAAGTCCGTCCTAATACGAAGTAATCTGAAAATTCGCGGAGTCTACAGTGTTCTCACATTCACATTATATAAAAGAGGCTACTTATTTTAAAAATAGCAAGAAAAATAAATATCAACAACTATCAATAAAGACGTTAGCAAAATGAATAACTAAGGAATTTATGGTGGTTGGGGTCTAATAATATAAAAAATATTGCAAAAGCAATGTGTAAGAAAAAAAAGGGTATATTACAACAAATGTGCAGCAGTTAATAGACACATTTACTCTCAATATTATGAGTTACTAGGGGTCTACATATCAGCAATCATTACCAAACAAGCGTGTCTTCGACATAGTCTTTAACCTTGTAATACGCTTTTTTGGTTAGGATACGCTTAATATGGGTTTTGAACTTTCTCTCGCTTCGTTCAGTCACCGTCTTTGGCAGCTTATTATAAAAGCGTATGCTGTTTACTAAAAATGACTTACTAGGGATTGGCAAGAAATGGCTCAAAGCCGGGAACAACGAAAGGAATGGAGGGTAATTTTTGCCCAGCAGTGAGTCAGTATAAGCTTGATATAATAATAATATTTATAATCACACATTGTAGAAAATAAGATAAAAAAAAGAAAACTAATAGTATGTCTCGCGGTTGCGCCAATTATATCCTTATTTTTTCTTTAAATTCATATAAACCAGTACTTGACTGCCATCCCACCTGCCCCCCTAGCCATGTTACGATCGTTTCGTTTGCGTCGAACGCCTCGTGTAGGCCACGCCTCCGATTCCTTTGTTCTGACGTCATCTTGACGCTCAGTCACGTGGTCAGAACAAAGCAATCGGAGGCGTGGCCTACTCGAGGCGTTCGACGCAAATGAAACGATCGTAACTTGGCTAGGGGGCTGATGTTAAGCAGTGATGTAATCACTTTAGCCTTGAAGACACTTAAATTATGAAACAAAATTCGGCAAAAAATTATTGTAGAGTAGCAGGTAGTGAGTAGGTATACATTTGTTTTTGTTGTAGTCTTGTGGTCTAGAGAGTTTAGTCTCACTGTACCCTAACTTACCTTTATGAATAGTAAACGTTAAGCTAGATGCTGTCTCTGTCAAACCGTACTTACGTACCTTTTTCAAACCAAAGACTAAAACGTTCTGTATAAAATTTTTATCAAAGCAAAAACCACTCCCAGAAAAACATAATAGCTACCGTAAAAAAAAAAACCACATTGCGTAATTCGAAATCTATAAAAAAATATCTTTCAATCTGGAATTAGTAACTGTAGCCAAATACGGCTGGGGGACATGCAACGATCCCAATGTTTACCTTTGACCGGAGTAAAAGGTACAATTTATTTAACAATGTATTAACACGCAACCCCTGTAACAGGTCCTGTTTGCCTTCCATGATTTTTTATGGTTTCAAATTTAATCAGCGTCGCGTTCCATGTCATGTGGCAGGCACGTGCTTGTGAATTAGGGTTATCACACATCGCAATTTTTGCGAAAAATCTGTTGGGAGAATATTTATTTTTAAATAATAATGTTAGCCTAGTAATATCAAGCCACCGTAGGCATGTGCTTGCGGACGGTGAGCAATGGGTAACTAGCCATCCGACGGTCTGGTAACAATTCGGACCGAGCCCGAGTCATTGACGGCGCGTAGTGTTCCAAGTGTCTCTGAAGGAGATTGTCAGCAAAACCGTAGAGGCCCAGCAGCGTCGAAGCCGTTGATGCCTACTTTGTCCTTGCTTTGTGTAAAAAAGAACCCCGGGGCCCTGAAACGAAGGCAAATAAGGAATATAGGAGTGGGTTTTAGTCATTAAAAGTCTTACACGCTCTTCCACTCCGCCCAAAAGCGTTAGAAGTCAATGGATAATTTCTCACTTAAAAAAAAACCTTGTGTATTAACAATATCTTTGGCTAGTTTTATTCTGATCATTCAAGTGTCCTATTTTGATATACGAGGGATTATTCTACTGCTTGGAATCGATTGTCAACTTTAGCCATTATCAGCATATTTAGGTTGGTTTTATTTTTATTATTATTCGTGTCAATTAAAAATAGACGAAATGTTTTGAGAACACTTTCATCTTGTGTACAACTAAAGAGTGGATTTTCCTTTCGGAGTCTGTGTTTCCTGACAGCTACAGCATGGGATCTTAAGTCAAGAATAGATAGGTTACTTCTAGGCAAGCGTGCTCCATCAAGCTAAAAAAAGAACTAGGCAAGTGCGAGTTAGACTCACGTAGTGAGGGATCGTTCAAACTTACCTGTGTCAATAGTTCAATTTCCGAATAGAGTCTCGATGATTTTTCCGAATGACAAAAAAAGGTTTTTTTTATGATGTAACAATAAATTTACTATTTTCGGATTTATTCCTATATCTGTGCTATAAGACCTTGCTTTATGCCAAATTTAAAAATTGAAAATTCATAGGGTACTTCTATGAATTTTGATTCCTTTGAGAGTGTCGAAATATGCGTTTTCGCGACATAAGCGGCCATATCTTCTTTTTTTGTTAATTAAAAAGTTTGATTTTTCACAGCTTTAAGGGACTGCAAACTCGAGTATATAGTTTTAATTTCAACTCGGTACCTCCACGCTTTACCGAGATAAAGGGTATTGACAAACAGACAGACGGAGAACAAAGTGATCATATACGGGTTCCGTTTTTTTTTTTTTTGAGCTATGGGACCCTAAAAAATATATTCTTTGGTATTCCTTTTAGTTAGTTCTTTTAGGACGGTACTAAGTTAGGTTTTATCAGTACAATTAATTTTGCTTCACCGGTCCAAGACCTGTTTTGATAACGGGAGCCGTTTGAGTACTAATTAGGCAAGTTGCCAGCCCGTTACGATAAGATTTACGTTCTACGTTAAAAAACAAGTATTTGTTGCAAAACTTGAATAAAAGTAAACCATTAGATGATCCAATATCTCTGTAAAAGGGATGAAGGGTGATGCTTCGTGCTGATGTCTGCAATGGGTGAAATATTTTTAAAAACTGTATGGAGAATTCTTAATTCTCGTTTAATAAACTTGAAACTTCGCACAAATTTTGATCAAAATGAATGATAAAGACTGATATTATTACTTTTTCAATACTACTCTAAAGTTTTTGTGAAATCATTTCCGCGAACAAAGTCTGTGGTAAAGTGTTAGCACACCATTTCCAAAAATTTATTTTCTAAAATATTATTGTCATCACGTTAATATTCCCTGATAAGTTATGTATTAGCCGAGAGCTTACGAGTTGTAGGTCATGGGGTTCAAATCCAGCCAGGTGCGTTACTTTGTGTAATTTTAGCAGTGGTGACTATATGTCACCACTGCTCTGCCCTATTCCCTCTCCTAGAAAGGAGGCCTGATTCCCTGCAGTGAGAACATTAAAAGGCTGATTATGCTATTATGCTATAAGTTAGGTATACCTAGGAACGAGAGAGAAAATCTATCCATCTTGTCTTTGGCCTCCCTCTCCCTCTCCATCAATCGGTCCAACTCCATCTAGTATAACCAACTCTCATATTATAATTTTTTTCGATCTTCTCCCTTTGAAGGCTGATTATGCTAATAAGCTATAAAGGCATACCTAGGAGCGAGAGAGAAAATCCATCCATCTTGTCTTTGGCCTCCCTCTCCCTCTCCATCAATCGGTCCAACTCCATCCAATATAACCAATTCTTATATAACCTATTGTGATCTTCTCCCTTTAAAGACTTGCGTCACCGACATGTTACAGATTATAATAACATTAAAACTTCGTGTGCACACCTTAAAGCTGGGCGTCTCGTGATTTTTAAACACATGTTGCGGAAGCGATGTTGATCGTGACAGATTTCCGATATCATGTGATAATCGACACCGATTACTTCGCGAAGCCCCGCGGTACGCAATACCGTCGTATGTCGTCACCAGATATTCAATATTTTCCACGCTAGAGATTTTTTTTTTTCATTTCCTACCTGTGTATTTTTTTTGTATTCCATATCCTAGATGCGGGATCGTATTTTTAGATAGAGCTTGTTAAAACGAGTCTTGTGATCTAAGAGATATATTTATGAATAAGGGTGTCAGATACAATACTGTCGTTGAAATTAACGAGAAATAATTTTCAAACTTTTATATTTTCAGCTCATGACCTATAATGGAGTCCAAAATTTGCGTTTGGATGCATATTGCATATACGCACAAAACGATTTAAGAACACATGCACTGTGCGTACAGCTAAAGAGTGGAATTCCCTGCCGAAGTATGTGTTTCCTAATATCTACAATCTAGGGATCTTTAAGTCAAGAGTGAATTAGTTCGGGAAGTTCCTGTACCAGATTCGTGCGGAAGCGACGCCCGGGTGCCACTGTGTGGACCGCCCGGAAGTCACGGTGGAGGTGTGCTCCGCTTGGGCAACGCCGTGTCTTCGCGGGGACGATCGGTGGCGGCGATCTCTCGCGGCGGGCCTTGGTACAGGCCATGGTCCGGAGCGAGGAGGAGTGGCAGGCGGTCGCCTCCTTCTGCAAAGCAGTAATGCTAGCAGAGGAGGCAGCCGATCGCGTGATGTGACGGTCCTCACGCCCCAACCACCGCCGGGATTCCGATTCCGATTTCCGGCCACCGTAGGTGCGGGCTTCCGGACGGCGCGCAATGAGTAGCCCGCCATTTGACCGTCGGTAACCGTCCAGACACGCGCCCCTCAGGAGGATGTCAGTGAATCGTAGGGGCCCAGCAGGTTCGAAACCTACTGGGGCCATGGGTAGTGTGAAAACGAAACCCTCTTCGTCTGACACTATCTCACGCTCCGCCCAAGGGCGGGATTTGTGATTAGATGATTTTTCCACCTAGCGTGCTCCATAATCGACTAAATGTGGTAATTTCCCATCAGGTGAGCTAGTGGTCAAGCACGAGGTTACCAATATAAAAAAAAATTGGAAGAGGAAGAAAGAAAGAAAGAAAAACTTTTTATTTACCGGAAAAGGCGCAAACTTAAGACTAACATATTGCAAACCTTTTCCATGACAAAAAATAAATAAAAATAAAATATATGCAGATGTGGCGTCCGAGCAAAACGGCTGTACGCTCAAATAATACCATGTCCAAACGCAAAATGCGTCGAGTCCACAACGCTGGTTTTCAGCGTGGGTCGGTAACTGTATTGATTAATAGACGTCGGCAACGGTATTGTGTGCCAAAAGATTAGAATAAAATAAATAAAAATATATTTTAGGACAAAGTCATAAAAGAAAATAAAAATAATCTATATAAATATGTTCCTTAGTTTCGCTAAAACTCAAGAACGGCTAGACCGATTTGGCTAATTTTGGTATGGAAATATTCGTAATAGTCCAGGGAACGGTTTAAGAGGTGAGAAAAAAATAAAAAAAAAACACGATAAAAAAATACGAAAACAACGCCATCTCTAATTAAAATGGCATTATAAAATGAATTATGCTGCTCTGGTAATGCCAGTAGATGGCGTTATCCTTACTATTAGGCGGTACGAAGTGCGCTGGGTCAGTTAGTAAATAAATAAAGACGAAATACAATTATTTACATACGTATCAAGTGACAACTTAGTATCCAGGTTAAGGCTACTACAAAAAAGTAAATAACACAAAAATTAACAACGATAAACTTTTTGGGGCAGAAGTACACATTATATACACTGACAAGGTTTGCTAGGGTTGATGTCTTCCAGAGCTACAAGATTGTTCGAAAGAGTTTCCGTAGCCTTTGGCATGCGAAGTGTAACTGGAGGAACATGGGTCGTTTTAGTTAGTAACAGTCTGACCCTCTCTTTCGCTTCACGCAGAGCGAGAGAAGTTATTTGATGATTTCTACTAGCCACGGTAGGCGCGGGCTTGCGGACGACGAGCAAAGAGTAACTCGCTGTAGGGCCGTTCGGTAATCGTCCGGACCGAGCCAAGTTTTCGACTGCACATAGTATTCCACGCGCTCTTCAAAGAGATGTCAGCAAACCAGAGGGGTCTAGCAGAGCCGATACCTGCGCGGGGATTATCTGAAAAGGAAACCCTTGGTCTTAGAACGTAAAAGGCACCTGAAGGACACAGATGTGGTTTTAATCAGTCAAAGTTTGACACTCCGCCCAGATTGGGAGAATCATTTGGATGATTTCGCACCTTAAAAAAACTCTAGTAAAAGGTATAATTATACAGTTAAATGTGTAGGTTGGTACCAAAATAAAAATATACGAAAATATTTGCGCACAACTTTTAGAGACCATGAAAAAAATGTCGGCACCTTTCCATGAACGTGGTTGTTTCTAATTGGATCTAACTCAGCCTAGGCCTCGTTGCCCAAATATGAAGCGACACAACGTAACTCAGTTTACATAAAGGCTACCAGCCGTATTTACCTTGCTCCACTAATATAATCACAACATAACCGGCTGTACGACAAACATGGCGATTCGTCCCTTGTTGACGCAGTAGACGTCTAGGTTAGTGAAGGATGATTGTATGGTGACTGACGGTAGCGGCTAGGATGGCGGATACAATAAGGATTTTTGTTTTTGAACATCAAAAACGTTGAGAGTAATTTTAAATATTTGTTAATATTTAAAAAATAATTTGCCCGCACTAGGAATTTTATTGCTGCTGTATCGAAAATGTAAACTCACATACACCAAACACCCAAAGCAAAAATATTTATTTTTAGGCATATAATTGTTACGAGCAGGTTCTAATTTCAAATTTTGAAAAGTTTCATATTAGTTTCACAAAAGTTACATTGATGCGAACAGCAACAATTTGGTAGAACCTTTTTTTCACTGTGTTTATGAATCATAAGCAATTTCAATCATAAGTAAGTAAGTCTCAATTTAAATACCTTGGGCACATTTTGAATGAGGATCTGAATGATGACGATGATTTGGAGAGAGAGAAACGAGAGTTGTCGGTCCGATGTAATATGTTGGCCTGCAGGTTTGCTAGGTGTAATAAAGAAGTGAAAATTACACTATTTAAGGCCTACTGCCCGACTTTTTACACGTGCAATCTGTGGGTCACGTACACGCAGAGTTCAGTATAATAATGCTTTTCGGGTGTTGTTGGGGCTTCCGCGGTTCTGTAGCGCATCAACCATGTTTGCTGAGTCAGGCACGGATAGTTTTGAGGCTATCATGCGCAAGAGAACGGCATCCTTGATGCATAGGATACGTGGAGACTTCAATAGCATCGTGAAGGTAATTGCAGAGAAACCAGACTGTCCTTTCCTGATGCACTGGTCCCGCAGGCATGCCTGCGGGCCAGGTACTGAGGGAAAATATATGAATTAAGACGGGATGATATTTTAAAGTTAATTAATTTTGTTACTAACATAGTTGTTTAAGTATTTCTGTTACTAACACATTATGGATCTTCTATACCTGAAATAAAGTATATTATTATTATTATAAGCATTTTTTTTACTGTAACTAATGATAACCGTCTTCAGGTATGTCGAGTGAGATGTGTACGTGTTTGCGTGTATAACACGTACACATTTCACCTGTTTGTTAACTCGCGTCTGCTGTAGCAACCGCGCAAACTCTACAACCTAACTGAAACCCAGCAAGCCAAATTGTACGGAACCCATTTGGTTGGCCGGACCCTTTGGTTTGTGGTCATTAGGTGTCTGCTAGGTCTGCACTATCTATTTGTCGAGCTTCGGGAGAGTTGAAGACTGTGAAGTCAAAGTATTGTGTGTTACTTTAGTTTCTGATGTAACATATATCTTTAGCTATAATTATATTTTTTCATACGAATGTTGGTCAACTAACTCCTTCTAAACGGCTTAACCGATTTGAATAAAATGTTGTGGATATATTTGAGCGGATCCCTGTATGGTTTGAAAATACATTTGGACCCGGTAGCTGGAGTTGCAATCTGGTTCTCCATTCTATTCAGGCAGGATAACGTCTGCAGGAACGACTATAATATATGTAGGTACCTATGTAGATACATTTTCTCTCCTGCAGCATCGGTGAGCCGTTAGGTCAGAGGGCAACTTAAGCTCAAAAACGATTAAAACAGACTGTTAAGTGAGGAGCTTACGTAATTAGTATTGGAACATTAGTCCCCTTAGAATTCTGCCTTCCCCTAAAGAAACGATCATGAAGATATAGGCTGAAACTTTCCTCCGGCACTTAGTCCCAAACGATCCTATCTGACGACCCAACTTTAATACACAGAAGAGCTCTCCATTTTCATAATTAACATTTATTTCCTGCGCCTAAGGAAAGCTTGGAAACCATCTTGTATTACTATTTCGCCCTCGATTTCCTGACAAGCGTTCGTTTCTGTAATAAAACGTACGGAATAGAACCAGTTGCCTTGGGGCAGTTGTAAACAAGTTTGCTAATGGCCATTTAAAGTTGGCGAAATCGCCACACTTGGAGAAAATTCAGTTTGGATGAAATAAAAAAAAAATGTCTAACGTGTTCCTGAGGTGAAAGAAGTTGTTTTGAACAGATTCCTTTTGCTTGTTGTGATTTAGCGGGTTCCTGAAGTTTCGTCGAGTGTCCGCTGTTTTTGACATTGATTTATTTTGTTTTTTCTTTGTAGGTATACCGTGAATAATTTGACAAAATTGTTGCAGTTGATTGATGATTGTAAGACATACAATTCTCACACTAAAAATGTAGGTAAATCTTTTATATTTTTTATTTTATTTTTATGACTTTTCCCGGTGAAACCCAGATGTGTTCTTTCAGTTATCTTTTGCGTTCCAGGATAATTCTTTGGAACATTCTCGCAGCAGGTTCCTAAAACAAACAAATCACATCCGCGCGTCGTCAATGCGTCACATCCGCGCAGAACGGCCAAACGCTTAGCATAAAGCTGCGGCCTCACGCATAATGCGATGAGCTCACAGCGCTGGTTTTCAACGTGGTCCTAATAAGTTTTGAAAATGAAACATAGTTTTTTCAAGCTGTTGACATCTTTATGCTTTTGATGGTTTTCTTTTCCTTAAAATTATTTGAGCCCAGTGGGTGCCCACGTTTATAGCGGCGTCATTGACGTTTTTGAGGTCTTCCAAAGTGCAGATGTAGTTACACTTTGGGCACTCTGATAAGTGGGCCATCGTCTGGTTTGGAGTACCGACAACCTAAAATCGATCTATAACAGTAGGAAGGGAGCAATCTAATAAAGCATTAGAGCTGCATTACTTGTATATTGATTTCAAGAAAGTATGGGCTTCATCTCCTCACAGCATCTCAACCACGCGGAGATCGAACGCAATCACAAAAGCTTCTTAACTTCGATCGGAATAGTTCCCAAGAAACTCAGTTAGAGCTCGATACCAAGCGTTTGCACCTTTAAAAACTATTTGAAAAATCAAATTCTTTACCACGGAAATCCACTGATATGTTGGATGTATGGTTTAAATGGTGGACGGATCGTGTACGCAAACTGACATGCTCTAAAGTTATTTTTCGGTAAAACTATTTTTGAATTCCATGATGAAACGTTTTTGGACAGCATACATGTTTCTACATTTGATTTTAGCTGCGATACTGAATAACAATTTACTGGTTTGTAGTATAGTTTCACAAACTGACTATTTATATACATAATATACTAGTGTTTAATCATAATTGTATAAACTGCGAGTCTTGCCGGGACATTATATTAATCTGTACATTGTATGTACTCTCTGGTTTGTGTGTATGTAAATTGTATAAAATACCCCTTTAGTCGACGCTTTGTTCTCGAGGGACATGTGAATTATTTCTGAGACATGAACGTTGAGGTTAGAAGAGCGTTAAACTAGAAGGTAATTAAAAGATTTGAACTTTTAGTAATGATCAGCAAGCAATAACGTTTATGTAGATTTCTGGCTACTACCTACTATATTATTAGGGTTCTGTACCTTAGTCGGTTAAAACGGAACCCTTTTAAGGAAAAGGGTCTTGACAGACGGACCGACGGACATCAAAGTGATCTTTTGTTGTCAGTCTGTGGAAACCCTTTTTCTCAGGACCCCGTAGAGTTACCAAGCTGAATTTTTTCAAATTTTCTTGTTCGGTACAAACTAGTGCTTGATTGCGATCTCACCTGATGGGAAGCAGTAATGCAATCGTTAATGGTGAATCGCATTAGTTTATTAAGAGTCTATTCACTCTAGCCTTGAAGATACCTAAATTATAATCAGACGGGAAAACCGCTGCAGGCAAATTGCTCCAGTCCTTCAATATCCACGGTATAATCAACAATTGTTGTTGATAATTTTCTATAGTAACAAATCGGACAGATGGTCTACGGGTCTAGTAGGGTAGGTCTAACTCCGAGAAAGAAGTCGATCGTCGAATTTGGTCTCAAATCTTCCCATCCAATATACCACAGTGTCTCATGACGAAAGTCTACGACCAGCGCACGTTGCCAGTAATGACATATGGCTCGGAAAAGTGGTCCTTGCAATGGGCCTCATTAGAAGACTCAAAGTTACCCAAAAGGCAATGGATAGGGCTATGCTCGGAGTTTCCGTGCGTGATCACATCAGAAATAAAGATATCCGCAGGAAAACAAGGTTACCTATATAGTCTGAAAAATCGCCAAACTTAAGTGGCAATGGACAGGGCACATTGCTCGTAGAACAGATGGTCAAAGGGGATGAAAGGTTCTGATGTGGCGACCACGTACCAGAAGATGCAACGTTAAAAGCCTTCCTACAAGGTGGACCAATGACATCGTCAGGATCGAATCTGATGGATGCGAGACGCACAGAACCTGTCATTATGGTGACACTTGGGGGAGGCCATACAACAGTAGACGTCTTTCGACTGTAATGATAATGATGATGTAACAAATGATCTGCTATTCAAATAGTTTCGAAGTTTGTAA
Organism: Mythimna vitellina; assembly: GCA_949316375.1. Taxonomy (NCBI): domain Eukaryota; kingdom Metazoa; phylum Arthropoda; class Insecta; order Lepidoptera; family Noctuidae; genus Mythimna; species Mythimna vitellina. The sequence goes on along the minus strand of OX438689.1, from coordinate 4,561,338 downwards.
GGAGAAACTTACTATCACACAAGCGAAGCCGCTGGCGAAGCAAGTCGTTAAATAAATAAACTAAATATCTATTCGCACCCTCCATAATTAGTTTTGGTAGCTCCACGGCCGTTGTACATTTAGGGCAGTCCTTTACGAAACGACTTATATCTCTTTATTTATGCATAAACTGTGATAAGCTTTGTTAGCCGCGGATTTAGTAAATATTAACAACAATGGCGTTACTAGCCGCTCGTGGGTTGGAACAGTGAGTTTGGTGACAAACATAACTACATATCGTCCCTTAGCTAACAACACCGCACAAGTCAGTTTTACCAACTTTACAGGAAACGAAAAAAACTGTGTGGTGTTGAGAGGCCAGCCGACTTGCACGCTACTACTACTTTTCGAGTTATGGCTTCTGATTGGCTGAAATCTATATCATGTGACCAATGATTAGACGCGCAATAAGCAGCTCCATCTAAAGGCATTAAAATGTGAAAACCACCAATTTTCGACTTAAGCGGTGTTGTAAGTTTGTCTAAGGGGCGATATGCAGAATAGACTTCGGTACATAATGTATCTACTAGGGCTGCGAGATTTTTCAGGCCCTGCTTCAGGTCATGATCCGGAGCGAGAAAGAATGGAATGCGGTCGCGTCCTTCTGCGAAGTAGTGATGTAGGCGGTCGCAAGAGTAACGGAACGTACGTCAAATCGCAGAGCGATCTCCGGCCCATATAGGCACGGGCTGGTGGACGATGAGCAATGGGTAACACTCCTTCCGCTCGTCCTGTAAGGACTGGGATCGAGTCATCAAGACATTGGATGATTTCCTACCCAAAAAAAAAATCTGTGTTCCTCAGATTGCCCTTTGCGTTTTAGGGCTGCGGTAGGTAGCTGTTTCGAACTATCCCGTCAGCAGCTCTTTTTTGATGTGGGAAATCATATAGTGACTTCTCCCACTTTAAGGTGGAGCGAGAGGGCGTATTAGACTATTACTTACTAAAACCACACCTATGTTCTTTCATTTGCCTTTTAAGTTTCAGGATCATGAGCCTTTTCAGAACTTATCCCTTGTCCTTGGCAGGCATCGGCTCTGCTAATCCTCTATGGTTTGCTGACATCTCGGGCTCGGTGCTTATAGGACGACCAGACGGCGAGTTACCCATTGCTCGCTGTCCGTAAGCCCATGTCTACAGTGGCGTAAGTCCATTCTCTCGTACGTGCGGCCGCCTCCTTCGCTAGCATTATTGCTTAGCAGAAGGAGGCGACCGCCTGCCATTCCTCCTCGCTCCGGACCATGTCCTGTACCAGGGCCTAACGCGAGATGTCGTTGCTGCCAATCACGCCCACGAGAACACTGCAATGCTCTGCCCAAGCAGGGCACACCTTCACCGTATGCTCCACCGTGTACTCCGGGCGGTCCAAACAATAGTGACGCCCGGGCGTTTCTTCCGCACGAATCCGGCGCAGGAACCTCCCGGACTTGATGAACACAGGTAGTTTTATTCGGTAAAAATTTTACACTCCCTCTTGCCCAATTCAGACTGAATCATCAAATGACTCCTTCATTTGATGATTTCTCACTCACAAAAAGAAAAAGCTTTTTTTTGTTTGCTGGCGTTTTATATATTGTAGATCAGATGTTGTAAAAGGTGACGTAGCGTTTCACGGGATGAATGAGCAATAAAAAACAGCTATAAATTCCTTTAACAGTGTGGATACTTTAGGCAAGATGCTTTGAGGAGATTGGTAGGGGATATCAATGATGAGTCGTGTAACTGATGCACACATTGGATTGGTCATCGTGACCGACTTTATCTACTTATTCATATTTTAATGTAAGCGAGATAGAATATGAAATCCCGCAAACTTACATTGCAAAAAGGAAGATCCTTCGACCGAACACCCGTCTGGTGTTGTGTCTGGTCCGTGCAACTGCCCATAGGTTGATTACGAACTGTTGTATATGTTTAATCGCACGGAGAATACTGATACTGAGGTCTAAGATTTTGAATTTTAGTTCATATGTGGTGAGGTGTGACCCGCTTGGGCAGAGCATAGCCGAGTTATCGTGGTGGAGATCGGTGGCAACGATCTCTTACGCCGGGCCTTGGTACAGGCCATGGTTTGAAGCGAGGAGAAGTGGTAGGTGGTCGCCTCCTTCTGCGAAGCAGTAATGCTAGCAAAAGAGGAGGCCGCACGTGCACGTGCGAGGGAGCGACCTTCACGCCTCAAATCCGGGATCCCGATCGCGTTTTCCGGCCGTGGTAGGCACGAGTTTGCGGACGGCGAGCAATGGGTGGCTCGCCGTCCGACCGTCCGGTAACCGTCCGGACCGAGCCCAATTCGTCGACAGCGCGTACTGTTCCAAGCACGCCTCAAGGGGATGTCAGCAAACCGTAGAGGCTTGTTTCTGAAAGAGAACTCGGCCCTGGGACGTAGGCAAAGAAGGAACAGGAGTAGGTTTTTAGTTAGTAAAAGTCTAATACGCCATCTCACTCTATCAGCCAGGGATGTCATTAGATAATTTTATAACCGACAAAAAAATGTGACTACATAGATATCGATCGATACACACATAAGTGGGTACCTACTAACTTGCTTTCATTTTATTTTTGGTGTTAGATGTCAGCAAACGGACGGGAGTCACTACAGCCGACGCCTGCAAAGGCTGCTTACACACAAAGTACCCCCAACCCCCCCCCCCCCCACCTGCAAAAACTGCTAATTTTTTCCAATGAGTTCTATTGCTTACTAATTACTGGTAGACAACCCGCATAGTTGTAAGATACGAGTAGAAAGTACAAATAATAGAAAAAAAAATACAATAAGAACTTCTTAATCTTATTAAAAAGTACTATACAAATATATATGTTAGATTAACTAAATTAACCTTCAAATCTTAATTCTAAGTATTTAAAGTCACGTTCAAAAGTAGCAAAAACTCCAAAAACCAAAGTACGAGCAAAAAAGACACCAATTTCGGCGATTTTGTTCGTCGACACCTAATTTAGTTAACAAGAGTCCCTCGAAGCCAAATTAGAAAGACGTGTGAGTGATCCGAACGTAACTTATTCATATTTGAAGGCTATTTCTAGTCTCGCAATTAACTTCAGCTGAGTTTTTGCTAGAAAACTCAGTTTTTTTATTTGGATTTTGTCTAAATTGGAATTTTAACCTTGAGTTTTTAGAGTCAGGTCTTATTTTAGCTTGTTCTGATGAGATTTGTTATAATAAGGTTTGTAGAATTATAATGAGTGTCTAATTATATCTTAGTATTAATAACTTTGATGTTTAAAGAAAAATAAATAATAATTTTATTAAAGCTTTTTGTAGTTCGTCGTTGACTTCCCAAGGGAATTTTTGATCCTGATGTCCGACCCTGTCACCTGGTGAAACTCTCAAGAGACATCTAAACAAGAGTTTGTAGGTAACAAAATAAACTTAAGAGAAGATTGTCGAAAGCTAAATAATAAATGGGATTAAAATCAAGCTTGACAGGCTCCTCAACAACGGCATCTAGTTCATATTTAATTTGAGAAAATATGACCACAGATCTGAGCTCAAATGGATGCCCATTCACCAGAGAAGACTACACTTTTCTCTCTGCTCAACTCTCCCACCCCTCCTTCTTATCTTATATCACACTACCAATATCTATGTCCTTCCCATGCTAAGAATCTGCGTCGTTCTAACAACCTTCTACTCTTTTTTTCTTCTCATACTTCTGATTTTGCCCCAAACGACTCAAAAATATAACTGCCGACGAGGTTGTTATATATATTTTCGCCGCTTGAGGTTCTCCGCTGCCGCAGTGGTAGAAAAAACACAGCATGACGAGCTAGAAAGATGGGACGGCGCAAGATTGTCGACACAGATAGCGTCCCAGACTAAAGGCCTACCCATATTCCATGGAAATAACATACAGTCCGGTCTCTTACCAACGTCGCGTGCCAGGTTTCAAAACAGCCGGAACGCCGACGATGGGCTCGTCGAATGATGTCATTAATATTTGCGTGTCGATCTATGCGTCCCGCGCTTCGAATGCATGACAGACCGTGGTGACCGAGGCTATTGACATCTTCGCCACAGTGGCAAAGATGAGGTGAACAGCAGGGAGCGCCTAGGCGTAGGGAAACAGCTAAGCGGAAAATGGTATCGTCGTATATATTTATATATTGCTATTTATTTATTTTATATTAAATACACAATATTTATGTTTATTTCATAAATATACATTTGTTCCCTTGTTTCCTTACTAATCTTTTTTTTATGCACCTGCCAGGTTTTCTCTTCATTGCCCTTGATTGACTGGCAGAGAACGCCTAAGGCATCAAGTCCTCCTTTGTACCTTTGTGTTGCATGAAGTTTTAATTAATAAATAAATAAAATATGCAACTGAAAGTCTACAGGCCATGCCCAGAAGCGAGAAAGAATGGCAGGCGGTTGCCTCCTTCCATGAAGTTGTAATGTTATCGAAGGAAGCAGTCGCATGCGTGAGACTTATGGACGACGAGCAACTGGTAGCTCGCGGTCCGGCCGATAATCAACCAGACCGAGCCGGATTCGTCGACGGCGCGTAGTATTCCACGCGCACTTTAAAAAGACGTCACTAAATCCGTGAGGGCCCCAGTATGGCCTAAGCCTACTGTGGCCATGGAGTCACTAGGTGATTTCCCACCTTAAAAAGAAATGGTCAATCGCGAACATTATAGAATTCTTATAATCACCATCCCCACTAAAATGTCCTACAACTAAACTTCCTGGACTAATTTTGATGAAGCCAGTGCTTCCTTTGAAAAGACAAGAGTCAAGCACCCTACTGCATCATGGCTTTCTCCAGTAATATAAAAAACCAGATGGTCAGCATGACGAGGCCAAGCATTTGTACAGAATAAACGGCCCACTGAGGAAAACTAGGACCTTTTTAAGAAGAAGCGAAATTGTTGCAGTCGTTTGTATAGGAATGCAAAAAGGCACCACATTCACGATTCAATTGATAACTTCAACTTCTATAACAATCGAGCGGTTATTGCATCAGAAAATGTTCTCAGAATTTTTTAATCCAATTTTCTTTATCACTAAGAAATGTCTCGACGGACAGAACACTGACTTTTGACACATTTAATTATTCAGAACTTTGTCTTACTTAAGTACGGTTGGAACAATAGCAAAGGGATCCGCGATGACTAAAATATTAAATGCGAACACAGCGCTATAAACATGGGAAATTTGGTGCGTTTCGCCGACAGCCGGGTTCTTCAACTTTTCATTGGCATTTTATTAGCTTCAATACACTTTTAAGAGCTGTTTATTTCGTTTTATTGCAGACGAGATTTTGTGACATCTAGTTTTGAATGTAAGTGATTGTTGCGTCTCGTAGTTTGTTAATTTTATTCTTTTACACGCTACAAAACCTAAATGATTAAGTAAACTTTATAAAGGCGATCTTAAAAATAAATTCTAGTTTTAAATAATCTACACGTCATTGAAGTTATAGTAATTATCTAAAAAGTAAATAAAACCAATTGCCTTACTTCTCGGTTCCATGCATCTCTCACTATTAGGCTTCCTCTTCTGTCACTTTGCCCGGTTTCATGAGTCTTTCACTACTACGCCTCCACTTTCTTATACGATAGGTACTTTCCGGTTCTATGCATCTCTCACTTCTACGTCTCTTCTTCCCTCTCTGTCACGCTGCCTGGTTTCATGCGTCCTTCACTACTACGCCTCCACTCTCTTATACGATACTTCCCCGTTCCGTGCATCTCTCATTACTGGGTCTCCCATTCCTTCTACCACGCTCCCGGTCACATGCTTCTCTCACTACTAGGCTTTCTTTCTTGTTATCACGCTGCCCGGTTCCGGGCGTTCTTCATTACTACGCCTCCCCTTTCTACTACCAAACTGCTCGGTTTTGTGCGCTCTGCTCCGTGTTGCCCGTGAACACAATGTACCCGTAGCCAATTCTGGGCTGACTTTCTTTACATGGTCATTAACGCGCTACGATGAAGAAAAAGTGAAGATTAAATAATTCAAGGGTCTGAATGTTAGTAATAAAATATACAATCAAAGACACAAGATAGACCCGCCACCAAATCTCCGACAGCAATCAAAATCTTTGACTCCCAGCAATAAAACAAAATAATACAGCAGTTCCACAGGGATTTACCCAGTTTAAAATATGGGCAGTACTGTGTTAAATCTTGACGTTGGTGCGTGCGTAAATCTCACAGCTAGCCCGCTGGGCGCGCGGCAAATAAAACCGGGGCTAATAGCGCCTTAAAGTTTTCTTTATGCGATCCCCTGGGGTGAGCTCCAGAAATCATATTTCTCGAAGTAATAGTTGCTATGGAAGTTGTTGGTAATAAATTCGGGATTAGCTGTTAACAGTGTTGGTAGTTTGATTGAATTGCTCTTTCATTTATTATGGAATGAAATATGGCAAATATCTGAACTATCGATTTATGTGGGATTGTTATCGCGACCCTGGAACACAACTGGAGTAACACTGGTGATTTTGGTCTATAAAGGCAAACTTGCCTGACATTCCCTCTCATTTGATTTGGAGCAGGAACAGTTATTCGGTAATTAACTACTTCAAAAAAAGATCAAAAATACACATTATGTTTATTATCTAATTGTAAAAATAAATGCTGCTTAAATGTAGCATGTATGCTGCTGCATGACTTTTAATATCATTACTGAAAACCATACATACATTCAGTCAAAAAAGTATCGGGAATGGATGATTTGTTTATGGTTCCAAATTCAAATTTTTGTTTTTTTGTAGTTGTTAGATTGGCACAACTGTTTTCCATTTTGGCGCGGAGTTTGTTTATATTAAATACAGTGCTGGTTTTAGTAATATCATATATAGTGTGTATTGCGAATTTCATAATGGACAAAAATATCGAACAAAGAGTTTGTCTTAAATTTTGCATCGCCAATGGAATTTCGTGTTCGGAGTCACTGAAAATGTTACACAAGGCTTACGGTGAATCGACTTTATCAAAAACTCGTGCTTATGAGTGGTTCAAAGCGTTCAAAAGCGGTCGAGATGTGATGGAAGATTTGCCTCGCTCTGGTAGGCCGTCAACGTCTGCAACTGAAGTTAACATCGCAAAAGTGAAGAAAATAGTGACTGAAAATCCCCATTCAACTCTGAGAAAGATAGCCGCCAAACTTTCTGTATCTCACGAGTCGATCCGTGCCATTTTAACTAATCATTTGGGTATGAAACATGTTGCTGCTCGGCTAGTCCCAAAAGATCTGAATTTTCTCCAAAAACTCAATCGCATGAAAGTCACTGAGGACATGCTAGAACGAGTCAGTTCGGACCCAACATTCATGAAACGTTGTGCACTCTGAATTCTTACCAGAAGGTCTAACGGTAAATAAAGAATATTATTTGAACGTTATGCGGCGTTTAAGAGAGCGAATTCGATGAAAAAGGCCAGATTTGTGGAAAGAAAATTCTTGGATTTTGCACCACGACAATGCGCGTTCGCACAAGGCTATCATTGTGAACGAATTTTTGACCAAACACTCAACAAATACCATCCAGCAACCACCATATTCACCAGATATGGCTCCTGCTGACTTTTTTCTTTTTCCTAAACTCAAATTACCACTTCGTGGCACCCGTTTTCAATCGATAGAAGACATAAAGGAGATTTCGCGGCGAGAACTGAACTCAATTCCGGAAGCAGCGTTTAAAAAATGTTTTGATGAATGGATTATTCGTTGGCGCAAGTGTATCGTTTCTAAAGGAGCATACTTTGAAGGTGATAAAATAAATTTGGATGAATAACAGACATTTTGTGTATTATTGATCTTTTCCCGGTACTTTCTTGACAGAGTAGTACCTAGAGAGGGAACTATTAATAAAAATCTTTTTAGAAAAATATATAACCGAATTCAATACTAAAAAAAAATAACTTAACACCTCTGAAGTCAGTGTTTCTGATTTGTTTTACACTTTGTACGGTTTTTTTTTAGTTTTGTAGTCGGTTGAATTTTTATTTTCGAATTATTCTATTTTACACTTTTTAGTTGTGGTACCCCTCAGCTAAACCTAAATACTTTTAGAAGTTTTATAGTAAGGTACCTACCTATAAAATGTAACCATTACAAGTTGGCCTATAAAATTTGAAAAATTCCCTCGATATCTCCAGGATTTCATAATCAGATCCTGACCTTGTGACCATGGGACTACTTCAGAAGTAATTGAAATGAAAAAAAAATAATTTAATCAGTCCTTTTTCGGTGTGGGTGGGAAAATCATCCAATGACATCCCCCGCTCTTGGGCAGTGCGCGAGGGCACACTTCTACTTAAACTGAAGGAATATTTGCTTTTAATAGTAACGTATGACTAGGTTGGTTTTCAAATAAAGGCTTTTTTTTTCAGTGAGAAAATCATCTAATGACAAATCTCGCTCTTGGTCCGCCCAAGCGGGAGGGTGTGTCAGACTTTTACTGACTAAAAACCCACTCCTGTTTCTTCGTTACGTTTCGTAGCGGGGCGGAGTCTTCCTTTCAGAAGCAGACCCTTGTCCCAACTAGGCTACGACCCTGCTGGGCCCCTACGGTTTGCTGACATCTCCTTGAGTCGCGATTGGAACAGTGCGCGCCGTCGACGCATTGTGCTCGGTCCGGACCGTTACTGTTTCGAATCAGTCCTGACACATACAAATAATCGGCGAATATAAAAAACATTCCGACGAATTAAGAACCGACTTCAAAATAGGAGGATTTTGAAGTCGGTTAAAAACAACGTATAACGGATAGAGGTAGAGGTATATAACTTGAATGTTAATAAACAATAATAGTTTTGTTTCTGTACCTTGATTCAGTAGTTACAATAACAAAACAGGAAAAGAGAATTATTTACCTCAAAGCGGATTTCCGGGAGCTTTCCACTTAAATGTGTTTTTTAGGGACTCAATCTTGTTAGTGACTTTTTAGAAATCCCTCTACGCGTGTCATTTGGGTCAATAGCATGATGTATTTATGAACTTCGGTTGATATGGTTTTGTGTATGAGGTCGTCAAGTTTTTTTTTTAATGTTATGAACTAGTGCTTGACTGCGATCCCACCTGATGGTAAGCAGTAATGAAATCGTTGATGGTGAGGCACAGTAGTTTTGTAAGAGGAGAGTCCTTAAAAGTACACTTACAGATTTCAAAAATTCTAAAAACACACTGCACTGAATTACACAAAAAAAAAATAATTTCTTTAATTTTTACTAAAAAAAATTATTTCCTTAATTCCGTATAAGGAATACATCAAAAAACAGTAATTTTTTTGTTACGTCACAAAAATAATACTTTCTTATATTCTTATATTCTTTATTGTACACACAAAACTTAACAATACTTACTTACTTTGTTTGCGATTCGGAAAAATCTTAGAGACTCCAATGCGGGAATTGAACTATTTACATAGCTAAGTTTGTACGGAACCCTCAGTACACGAGTCCGACTCTCACTTGCCTTGTATTTTGAGGAATTTTGGAAACTGTAAGAGGTGTTTTTTAAGGACTCTCCCCTTAAGAGCATATTCACTCTAGCCTTGAAGACACCTAAATAATAACGCGGCAGCTAAATTGTTCCAGTCCTTCGATGTACGTGTAAACAACGAGGAGACATGCGTAGTCTAGACCGTAGAGGTTTAAACAATGGACACTTGCCGAAGCTGCTGGCAAAAGCTGGAATTCTGAATTTTCAAATAAATACGTAAAATTTCGCTCACATGAATACCGGAAATTATTTGACGCGAGTATGGATATTCTTCTTTTTTTTAAAAACGGCACTTTACATTATAAATTACTCCTCCTTTTGTGTCATGGGTGTGACAAACACAAGACCTCTCTCAGACCCGGAACAACTATTTGCAAGTCATGCAGCGCAGCCGTCGTTGGGATATGAAGTATGTATTCTCTATTTTAAGTTATGTGTCTAAGTTATGTGTCGCAGTCATTGAAGAGGAATTGGCTAGCAGAAATTTAAACATCCAGACTTACACATACACAAAGCAATATTAGTGTGTGAATTCTCATAAAATAAAATATACATTAAACTCGTTGGAAAACACCCACAACGGATTACCTACCCAGCAGATTTACTGCCAAATTGCCTTAAGTTCTGCAACTATAAAACATTTAGCACCATTGTGGATCCTATTGCAATAATACCAATTTAATGCTGGCTGCGGTTTTCTCCCATTCTTTGTACGTTAAAAGCCATTACATGAAATTTCAAATATATATTTTCAGTATTTACTGATTTGTTCATGACTTTAAATGTGTTTTATGGCCAAAGAATATGCGTTTAAATCCTTCTTTGTTTTTTGCAAATCCTCGGCGAAATGCGGATTTCAGCGGTTCGCGTCCGTGTACCCATTTTCGGTTTTAGACTTAATGTGCAGGCTTAAATATAGTTTCACTGTTTGTATTTCATGAAGAGTTTACTGTTTGCTTTATCTCGTTCTCATTTTACTCTTGTTGGAAATGTAGCCTACATTTGCAGCAGTGATGAAAGAGTTCTTTTGGTCAAGTAGAAATCCTGTATCTCGACATTTTAGTAGAAAGAAGTCCACTGCAGGACGTAGGCCTCCCCCAAGTAGCGTCACAATGACTGGTCTTTGAGTCTCGCATCCGTCAGATTCCCGCAACCCTCACCAGGTCGTCGGTCTACCTTGTGGGAGGCATGTCTTAACATAGCGTTGGAAGACCTCTGGTCTGGTCTGTTGGTTCTGGTGTGGACGTGAGCGCCACACCAGAACCTTTCGGCCTCATCGACAATCAGTTCTTTCCTGTGTCTGAATTTATAAAACTGCTACTACCAATAACAACCTACAAACAATTTTCTTTGCCAATATCTTTTGTAGGCCACATATAGCTGGAAAAACCATTTTAATCAGTCTTTACCCTACCTAATTCTGGGACGCAGACCTTGTCGCTGTGAAAGGGTAGCATAATCGGCTTTTTTAATTTTCCCGCTGTTGGAACTCAGGCCTCCTCTCTAGGAGAGAGAAAAGACCGTATTCCACCACGCGGACCTAGTACGGGTTGGTGAATGTCACATGTCTTCGAATATTTGGTTCTTGGACATGCCAAAATGGTGAAGGAAAAAAAATCGTGAGGAGGTTTCCTCACGATTTTTTTTCCTTCACCGTTTTGAAAGGGTAATTTACTTAAAATTTTTGGCTCAGGGGCAAGCCATTCACGTTGTCATTTTTTCTATATAAAGATAATAAATGTCAATGATGTCAGATTCCTCTGATACTAATTTAAAACAAAGTATTGACCTTCGTGACTTTGCCAAAGATGGATAACCTTTGCGACCAATACTTTAATATTTTCTGCAAAATAAGAGAGACATGCAAATATTGACCCCTTTGTAAATCTCACAAGGGAAGCGATCGTAAAAATACATACAAATCAATATTATGAGTTTATCTGTACGCGGTCCAATGTCAAACCATAAACGGTAAGGCTGAAATCACACCATCCACATTTGTTTGAAACAAAAAGTGATTCAGAGCGTGCAATGTGGATAATTTTAAGTGAAATAAAAGGCCAAAAAGGCCTTTGTTGATGATTTTCCAAATCAAAAACAAAGGAAAAAAAGGCAATAACATCTAGCAGAACAATAGTATCAATTTTGGTGATCAATATTCGTTCCTTCTCTGTAAGAGAGAAGTTTATGCCTAAAATCTGAAAGTTACGGTACGTATTTCTACATAATATGTGGATTTTCTCTACGTCTGTATCTAGCCTAATTCTTTTATTACTTGATCCGCGTAAGGCAATACAAATCCAGCCCCGAGGCACGGAGCTAACAATTCTTGAAGGCACATTGTGTAAATCTGTATAATTCGAGCCGAGGTCCACACAGGCTCTCTGATGGTCTATAAAACGTTTTACTTTATGATACTGAAATCTTATATTAAAATTTATTGCGATATGTTTGTATATTCCAGTTTGTAGTTTTCACTGCCTTTAGATAGAAAATAAATCAACACTTTTGGGGTTTACATTTCAATCCAAATAGTAAATTAGATGAGACTAAATAATATTTCACAATATTATATTTTTTGGTAAAAAAAGATTGCTTCATTTATTTACTTGATTCGGGCCCGTCTAGTCTCAATTCATTTCATAATGGTGTGTCCAGACCTGGCGAAAGCGCCGCTCGCGAGCCTCTTGCGAACGGCGCGCGTACATTTCGCGCGCGGCTCGTTTGTATGAATTACCTGCGCCGCCGCCTAGCCACGCGCGCTTCGTACGAACATGAAATGCACGCGCGCAGTTCACAAGCGGCTCGCAAATGGCTCGCGAGCGGCGCAATCGCCAGATCTGGACGCACTTTGACAATCATTTTCATTTTCGATATTCATTTTACAATTGAAACCGTAAATTTTACAAATATTATAAAGACGAAAGTTTGTGAGTGTGTTGTATGTTTTTTAATTCTTCACGCTCGAACAGCAAAATGGATTTGGATGAAAGTTACAAGTTGTCCTGGAATAGCACATAGGTCAAAAGACAATTTTAGCCCGGTTGCATGTTCTCTTGGGACAACTTTCTACATTCGCGTGGGCGAAGTCGGGGGCGAAGCCACTGGAAATAGCTAGTCATATTATAAAGGCAAAGGTTAGTGTAAGTTTAGAGTGTGTATATTTATTACTTCATCACGCTCGAATGGCTAGACAGATTTGGATGAGATTTGCTACACAGGTAGACCGTATCTTGTAATAGCTAGATTCTTTTTATCTTGAGAGTAGGTTCTCTTGGGATAATTTTCTACCATCATGCAAGATGTTAGCAAACCGTAGAGGCCTAGCAGGGACCCATGTCCCAATTAGGGTACGCTACTGGGGACATGGGTCTGCTTCTGAAAGTAAAACTCGGCCCTGAGACGAAGGCAAAGAAGGAACAAGAGTGGGTTTTTAGTCAGTAAAAGTCTGACACGCCCTCTCGCTTCGCCCAAGAACGAGAGTTGTTACTGGATGATTTTCACACATACAAAAAAAAAACCATCACGCGATCGAAGTAGCTGACAAAAGCCAAGAAAAATCGTAATTTACGGCGCTCCTAGGCGTCTCCATAATCAATAGTATTCTTTTTTTCAATTTTTTTTTTTATAAATTTCAATCGTACATAATTAAAAAAAAAAATATGACACGTGTTAACACGACAGAATAACTTCTGAAGCAACACTAAAACTATTCGCCCAATTGAATAGCAGAACATTTTTTTCACGCCAGCCATACTTCAAAGTCGCAGAAAGGAGGTAATATAAATAAAATACGCCAACAAAAACATGCCAGAAACGGGCAAAAATCATAAATATTTTACGTGGAACTTCGCTCTCCGGAGACAGTTTCGGGACATCGTGGTCATTAGAAAAGTTTTAGTAGCCATTACAGCCTGTTTTATATTACCGCCGACCTCGTGTGGGTTTAGTTGGGGTCCTAGGATTGTTGCCACTACTTCTGCCTCTAGTTTCTTGCTTGAGTGGCTCAGGGGCCCCTAATTTGATTGGTCATTTTTTTGTGTTTTCTATGACTGCCAAAATTGTTTTGGTTCAAAGAGCTTTTTTTTTTTTTTTTTTTTTTTTTTTTTTTTTTTTTATTGGGTGGGAAAATCATCCTAATGACATCCCCGCTCTTGGGCGGAGCGGGAGATAGTGTCAGACTCTTACTGACTAAAAACCCACTCCTGTTCCTTCGTTGCCTTCGTCCCAGGGCCCCGGGTTCCGCTTTCACACTACCCGTGGCCCCAGTAGGCTTCGACCCTGCTGGGCCCCTACGATTGCTGACATCTCCTTGAGGCGCGCGTGGAACAAAACGCGCCGTCGACGACTTGGGCTCGGTCCGGACGGTTACCGGACGGTCAGACGGCGAGCCACCCATTGCTCGCCGTCTACAAGCCCGCGCCTACGGTGGCCGGAAATCGGGATCGGAATCCCGGCGGCGGTTGGAGCGTAAGGACCGTTGCCTCACGCGATCGGCCGCCTCCTTAGCTAGCATTACTGCTTCGCAGAAGGAGGCGACCGCCTGCCACTCCTCCTCGCTCCGGAGCATGGCCTGAACCAAGGCCCGGCGCGAGAGATCACCGCCGCCGATTGCCCCCACGAGGTCACGGCGTTGCTCTGCCCAAGCGGGGCACACCTCCACCGTGTGCTCCACCGTGTCCTCCGGGTGGGCCACACAGTGGCGACACCCGGGCGTCGTTTCCGCACGAATCCGGTGCAGGAACCTCCCGAACTTACCGTGTCCGGTGAGGACCTGCGTCATGCGGAATGTGAGGACGCCGTGAGGTCTTTCCAACCACGCCTCAAAGAGGGGACTTACCGCCATAATTGTGGCGTGCCCAGCACGGGGTCGCGACAGTCGCTGTCGCCATTTCTCCATGAGAACTCGCCGGAACTCTGTCCGCCATGCCGCGACTTGTTGCGGCAGCGGAGTTTCGCCCCGGCGTTGCATCTCCATGCGCCGTTCGTGCATGAGTGCAAGGACTGTTGCCTCCAGTTCCCATGGTCGCTGGCAAGCAAGAAGGGTCGCCGCTTCGCGGGAAATCGTCCGGTATCCTCGCACCATCCGTATGGCCATGACCCTCTGGCACGCGTTCAGCCGGGCCGCCGGCTGCTTCCGCAGCCCCGGCGCCCACACCGGCGCGCCATAAAGGGCCATGGACCGAACGATCCCCGCGTAGAGCCTCCGGCAGGAGGCGTCTGGACCCCCAAGGTTGGGCAGGAGCCGCGAGAGAGCAGCCCCAGTCCGATTTAGTTTGGGAGCCAGACGTCGGAAATGCTCGTCGAAATCCCATCGGCTGTCGAGAACGAGTCCCAGGTACTTCATCGTTGACCCGACGCCGATGTGGACTCCTCCCACCGTTAGCTGGGAATCCGGTGGTGGCGCGTTCCGAGGGCCGTGAAAGCACATGGCCTCGGACTTGTGCAATGCCACCTCGAGTCCCAGCTCCTGGATCCTGCCAACGACCGTCGCGACCCCGCGTGTCGCTAGTTCGACCGCCGCCTGGTACGACTCTCCCTGCGCCAGGACCAGCGTGTCGTCTGCGTAGCAGACCACGCTGACCCCGTCAGGGAGGTCGCCGCGCAGCACGTAATCGTATCCGATGTTCCACAAGGGCGGCCCTAGTACCGATCCCTGCGGAACACCGCACGACATCTCTCGACGTTCCCACACCCCCTGGTGACCGGGGTAGGTTATGTACCTGTCTGACAGGTACGCCTCGACCACACGACAGAGGTAGTCGGGCATCCGGTGATACCGGAGTGCCCTCCCAATGCTACTCCAAGGCAGGGAGTTGAAGGCGTTGGCGATGTCCAAAGACACCGCCACGACACACCTGCCCTGGGCCACTGCATCCCCCGTCGTGAGAGCTCGCACGCACATGATGGCGTCCACCGTGGAGCGCCTCCTGCGAAAGCCGAACTGGCCGTCCGCCAGATCCGGCCCCACCCGTGTTAGGTGTGCGACGAGGCGGTCTGCAATTACTCTTTCAAAGAGCTTGCCCACCTCGTCGAGCAGCACAATGGGCCGGTACGCGGACGGAGAGTCCGCGGGGCGCCCCGGCTTCGCGATGAGGACCAGTTTCCCCGTCTTCCAGCGAAGTGGGAACTGGCCCCTCTCCATACATGCGCTGAAGAGCCCTCTTAGTCGAGGCCCGAGAGCCTCCATGGCCAGGACCCATGCCTTCCCAGGCAAGCCGTCGGGTCCTGGGGTGGTATTTTTGGCACTCAGCCTTCGTACCGCCACTCTCATCTCTACCTCGGTCACCTCTGGAACGTTGTCGTCGTCGTCGCCATCGTGGTCCGCGTCGGACACCGCTGGTGGCGGAGCCATGGGCGGGGGAGAGTGTTCCCCTCGCGTGGGGAACAGAGTGCTCACCACACCCTCCACGAGCTGGGGCCGGAGACTCTGCGTCAGCGGGGGAGCCCAGGGGCGGAGTTTGTCCCGTACCAACTTGTACGGGCGTCCCCATGGGTCCCCATTCAGAGTCCCCAGCCACACGTTGCGGGCCTCAAGTTTGGCCCGCCTTATCTCCGCTCGGAGGGTGCGCTTTGCCGCTCTATACCCCTCGTACAGCTCCGCCTCTCTGGCCTCCGCATCCGGTGGACGGATGCGGCGCCTGCGGTATCTGGCATACCGGCGTCGTGCGGCATTGCACGCGTTGCGCAGTGCCGCAATCTCCGGCGACCACCAGTATACCTGGCGCTGAGCACGTCCTGGAGGGACTCGGGGCATTGCCGCGTCGCAAATTTGCGACATGGCCTCCCGGAACCACTCTGCCTCGACGTCTATGTCGACAGGCCTGTCCGGTGCTTGCACCCAGGCCTGTACCGTCGCGGCTTCCAGGAGGAGCTCCCGGTCCATCTGCCTCAGCGCCCACCGCGGACCACAAGGGTTCTGTCGGACCGGCGCAATCGAGGTTTGGGCGGAGACGTCGAACCGGATGTACCGGTGGTCCGAAAACGTCTCCACCCCCTCCATAACGCGCCAGTCGACGACACGCGGCGACAGAGCGGGGCTGGCGAACGAGATGTCCACCACTGAGTCACCCCGCATCCGCACACACGTGGGGACAGAACCCCGGTTTAGGACGACCAGGCCTGTCTCCAGAGCCCAGTCCTCCACCATCCGACCCCGCTGGTTCGTGAGCCGGGAACCCCAAGCCAAGTTCTTGGCATTGAAGTCCCCGCAAACGACCACGGGGAGGGAACCAAACCCAGCGACGACGGCTTTCAGCTCCATTAGGGAGATGTGAAGATCGCCGAGAGATCTGCTCGGGGACAGGTAGACGCCTACCACTGCAATGTCCCCGAACCGTGCTGCCACGCAACCCCGTCCCCTCGTGACGGCCTCGAGGGTCGGGGTGCCGGCGGCGGCCGACGAAATTAGGGTCACCGAGCCGTCCAGGTCCCGCACCCAGTCTCCCCTGGGCAGGACATTGTACGGCTCGGAGACCACGGCGATATTGATCGACCACTGCGCCATGCTCTGGAGCAACAGATCCTGAGCGGGGGCGCAGTGGTTGATGTTCGCCTGGAGGAGACGTAATGGGGTCGTTATTGACAGTCCATTACAGTCTCCTCCCGAGCCCCCCGTGAGGGCCCTGCCGCGGCGGGTGCGACAGCGACAGCGGCGGCAGCCAAGGAGGCGGCTGCGGCGGTGAGTACGTCCGGGTGGATGGGCCTCCGAACTTTGGCCTTGGCCTTGGCGGGGGGGTCGCAGGACCTGCCCCCAGCCCGGTGGTCGGCCGGCTTGCCTGCCGCCGCACATGCGTAGCAGTGCGGCGTTGCACGGCATTCGACGGCCTTGTGACCAGACTGACCGCACTGGTAGCAGCGGTCACTGCGGTCCACCTCCGCGGCGCAGTGGGCCCCCACGTGGTGCCCCACGTGGCAGCGGTAACACCGCAGAGGTCTGGGCTCCAGCAGTTTTACCTGCGCGGAGACCCAGCCCACCAAGAGCCTTCGGCCTTCGGCCGTGATGGCTTTAGCCGCCGACACGGGGCAGCTGACCGTAACGGCCCGCATGCCCGTGCTGTCAGCACGGATGGTGCCCGCCCGCACTTGGTCGGCCTGGCATCCTCCCGCCCTGACGACGGCGGCCACCACCTCTTCCACCCTAACGGAGTCATCCAGGCCCATGATGCGCATGTCTATGCACTTTGTGGGCCTGGACACTCGGACCTCCTCGACGTCCAGGGACGCCCTGATCCTTGCGGCCAGGGCGTCCGCGGCAGGGCCGCTGTCCGCACCAGGGACCTCCAATATTCGGGCCCCGGTTGCGGTGCGCCTCATTCGGAAGCCCTCAGAGGCTCCGAACTCGTCGAGGTGATCCACCACCGCCTGCTTCGCCTTCGCCATGACCTTGTCATAGCTCACGCCCTTCTTTTCCGCAGCTGGCTGTAGTGTAATCACTACAGCTGCGGAATTTGGGGCGCGAAGCCTGGCTGCCATGGCCCGCTTCTTGCGCTGCTGTCGCCGCTCGCGCTTCTTCGCCGCTCTGGCCACCTTGCCCGCCTTCCTGCTGGCGCCGGCGACCGTCCATTCGGCGCCAGCCGAGGGTTCTTCAGGCAAGGGAGGCGGCAGGCGCGGCCTAGTCGCCGCCGCCGCAGGACGTCTCGCCAGTTCAGCGGCAGGCACCGTTCTGCCTTTCGGGGAAGGGGTAGGCTTCCCCTGCCGCTGCTGCGGCTTAGCCGCCGGGACCGTCCTCGTCGGCTCCGACGCCACGGCTCCGCGCCCAGTCTGCCCAGAAGGGCCCGCTTTGGGCGCAGCAGCCGCGGCGGCGGCAGCGTACGAGACCGCCCTTTTCTGGCCGGAGGCCGCAAGTGGGGGGCGCAGGACAATGCCCTCCAGGACAGCGAATTGCCGCTGGACTCGGTCCTGGAACTGCTGCTGCTGCTCCTGCTGCTGCTGCCGGAAGGCAGTCAGCTCATGCCGCAGCAGAGTCAGCACCTCGCTCTCCACCTGGGGCGAGGGCTGGGACCGACTTTGCCCCTCCCTGCGTCCTCCTTTTGGCGCCATCTCAGGGCCAGCGCCCCGGAGACTGGCCAGGTCTGCCTCAAGCCGTCCAATCCGTCGGTTCAAAGTCTTTTTGAGGGGCTCCAGTACCATCCCCAGTGCCTCTAGAATTGAGGTCGTAGCCTGGGGGATGGAATTCCGTTTGGAGACCCTCTCCCTCTTCTTTGCAACGCTTTGGACGGCAGCCGTTACGACCTCTCTAAACCTGGCCAGTGCCTCCTCCATGCCTTCTGGCTCGCTGCCAGGAGGCTCCGACTCCGAAGGGCCAGCCCGACTACTGGGTGCCCCGGTGTGGCGCTCCTTCCTGGCGGTTTTCAGGGGTGGCCTACTCCCCTTTGCCAGCTTTCGGCCCGCACCCCGCACAGCGGTGGAAATTTTGCGGGCCGATGCCCCCAGCTCATCGTCAGATGATGTCCTCCTCTGGCCATCCCCCAACAAGGGACGTTTGAGGAACTGGTTCTTGGCGGCGGACTCCTCCACCTCCATCCTCTCCGAGAGCGATGACGCGGCATCGGAGTCCGACGCCGCGTCTCCGCTCACCTCCCTGAGGCCGAAGCTCCTGCCGGCCTCTGCAGGACCCACCGGCGCAGCGGACGTGCTGGGAACAGGTCCCAGGGACTCCGCGCTTCCGATGGGTGAGCCACCCTGGCTCCTTGCGTCCACGAAGGACGGTAACAGGCCCTTTTGGGACCTGACGCGCTCTTTGCCCCCCCCAGAATACGAGGGGCAGCCCGAGCTCTGCTCGGGGAGGGATTCTCCACCTGCGGTGCAGGCGGTACCCTCCTGGGGTAATAGCTTTTTAAGATTCGCGTCCATGTTGAGGTGCTGAACTCAGCTTTGCCTTTTTTGTGGGGTGGGGTCCCCAATAACCGCGTTCGCCATCGTGGTCACGTCTGATAAGCAGACGCGTACCCGAGGCGAACCCACTCTCTCAAAACCACTGTCCAAAAACACCAACAGCTGTTGGTGCCGATGCTTCTGGACAGTGCACCCTCCTTGGCGGTCCGTCTGGACTCCGCCTGTGTGTTCCTCTTGGTCTGGTCTCTCGCTTGAGGCCTTCCGGCATGAGTAGCTCTACCGGCATAGCCCTCAAGGTCATAGAGACACGCAAGCCCCACCACGACGACAACGTGGGAACACGGTCGGTGGGGGGTTCAAAGAGCTTGTGATTTTTTGGCCAATTGAACTGATCATTGTTTACCTTTTTATAGTTTTCTTGTTCAAAGTTATTGTTATTATTATTTTTGTGTTTCCTATGACTGCTGAAATGTCTGGTTTTCTGTTGGTTCAAAGAGTTTGCTGTTTTTTGGGCAATTGAACTGTTCATTGCTGACTTTTTTATGGTTTTCGTGTCCAAAGTTATCATCAGTATTATTTTGACTACAACTGGCAATATATTATTATCATATCTTCTCTCTTTTTAGATTCAATCAAAGACTGTCTTTTAGAGATAGTTTTTTTTCGATAAAACCGCCCATTGTGTCACCCAGTAAAATGCTTGCTTTCGGTTGGCTGCTGCACTGCGTGTCACCAGTTTGTCTCCGGCTCGGAGCAAATCGACACCCGTAATGAACAAGGTTGTAATTTTTCAAAAAGAACCTAAAAGTGATAGTGCTATGTTTGAATTTTGTTTGGACTGTAATACGAGATACTGTCTTGTTCGATGCAGGTGTCGAAATATTTATATGACCTTTAGTTTATTCTTCCAGGTCTGGATGTCTTATATATGTGAGCTGACATATTTGTGGTGCAAAGTTTTTTTTTAAACGTTTTTTCGGTATTTTTAATGGTGTATATATTAAAATAAACAGTTTTTTTTTATTGATTTAAACCAGTGCTTGACTGCGATCCCACTTGATGGTAAGTAGTGAAGCAGTCATTGATGGTGAGGCGCACTAGTTTATTAAGAGTTTATTCACTCTAGCCTTGAAGACATCTAAATTATAGTTGGACGAGAAGACCGCAGCAGGCAAATTGTCTCAGTCCTTCGATGTACGCGAAAACGAAACGCTTAATCCGGACCGTTGAAGTTTCAACAATGTATCTGTCTATATATTTAAGTACGAGCATACATTTTTCATTCATAATATACCAAAGTGTCTCAAGACAAAAGTCTATGACCAGTGCGTGTTGCCAGTGATGACATATTGCGTGATCTGTGATGAACTGAGGATATCCGCAGCAGAACCAAGGTTACGGACATAGACCGAAGAATCGCTAAACTTAAGTGGCAGTGGGCTGGGCACATTGCTCGCAGAACAGATGGTCGATGGGGATGAAAGGTTCTGGAATGGCGACCACGTACCGGAAGACGCAGCGTTGGAAGGCCTCCCACAAGGTGGACCGATGACCTGGTGAGGGTCGCGGGAATCCGATGGATACGAGCCTGTGTCCAACAGTGAACGTATTTCGGCTGAAATGATGATGATGATGATGATACATTCGTCAGTTTTGTCACATCATTGGCTAAATGTTCATTATAATAACGTACTATAACTTAGTCTGAAAATATAACCTGCCTGATTCAATTACTCTGCAGCTCCTTAAGACAATAGCTATAGAAATTCATGTCTTGAAGCAAGCTGTAGCCTATTCTAGGCGAAGAAAAGGGGACGCTTTTAAATAAACCTTTCTCACTAACACCTAAAAATAGGTTTTTAATTAGGCTAAACGGTTTTCCTAGACGAGTAATAATTATTCCAGTCCGTTGGTAGGTACTAAGTTATTAAGGTTTGGTCGAATACACTCTGAGAATAGAATGCTTTTAACGTGTCAGGAGAGGCTGGGTTATCTTTAGTCTCGAGTTTGTGTGTTAGATAAGTGTGGCTACTTCTGAGAATTTTGTAAGGTTCTGTTTTGCAAAAGAGGTAAATAACAATACTATAATATTGTGTTGTTATTTATCAAATGGTTATTTATGTATTTTATTTCAATAAAATTATACACCAGTAGGTATTTTTTTTTTTATTCTAGATAGGTTCCCGCTTGACCGCCATCTCACCTGATGGAAAGCGATGATGCGGTCGACGATGGAACGCGCTTACCTAGAAGTAACCTATTCACTCTTGACTTAAAGATTTCCGGGTTGTAACTATCAGGAAACACACATTCCGGCAAGGAATGCCACTCCTTAGCTGTACACACAATGAATGTGTTCCCAAAACGTTTTGTGCGTATAGGTGTGATGTCCACCATGTACCGGTGGCGCGTTGCCGTACGCCTGGTGGTCCGATGATGGAACGGGCTAGGCGGAATTAGGTTATGCAATTCCGACGCACATGGAAAAAAATCATCTGTTCCCTACGTTTATGATCGCATAACTCGTCAAAATGTATGGAGCAGCTGATTTTTTTTCGCGATTTCATGTTTGGTCCCATAGTAAAAGTTGTTCATAATGAGGAGTACAATGTCCCCTCGAAATTCTTAAAGTTAGTTTTTTAACACCTTATATATGTTGAGCCTAGTCCGTGCGTCACTGTAGGGTGCCAACTATATACCAGCGCTGGGTGTCTAACGCCCAGCAAATGCTGAGGTGTTCACCCTTTCGGTTCGGGCACGCGACTTTTGTTCTTTTTTACTTTGTGTTTATAACCGTTGTGCTATGTCTGTCCCGAATAAAAGTATTTCTAGACACGCTTGTTTGGCAATGACTACTTCTGCCCATGTGGCTCCCTGGTAACTCATTATTATTGTGTCTATTAACTGCTCCATCTTTGTTTTAATATATATATTTTTTTAACACATTGCTTTGGCAATATTTTTTATACATATTATTTAGACTTCAACTACTTTAAATTCGTTAGTAATTTATTTTGTTAACATTTCATTTATTGATAGTTGTAATTATTCATATTTTTCTTGCTTTTTTTTATATACTCGTAGCCTCTTTTTATAATGTGAATGTGTTAACACTGTAGACTCCACGTATTCTTAGATTACTTCCAATAACGACTCACTTTTTTTTAATATAATTATTTTTATTGTGCTTTTGGGTACAATATTGACTGGCCTACACTGTTCTTACATAATATCTATTAATACTGTAATATGAAAATATTGTAAATCAACCACTTTTTTAAAAAAGGGACCATGGAGTTTCTTGCCGGTTCTTCTCCATAGGACCAATTTGGAACCGTACACTAGCGTCTGAAGTTTTATAAGTGTCCATGTAGCCCTATGTGAAATAAAAATATTTTTGATTTTGATTTTGATTCTTATATTCTATTCTAATACGTAAGTACCCAAAGCATAGAATTGGTCTGGTGATCCTAATAGTTAGTGGCCCTCACTGCTATAACGGAGGTCGCAGGTTGGATGAGAAATGTTTATGTGATGAGGAAAAAAGAAAAACTTTTTTACTATTTTTTTTTGTTCTGTTTTTTGGTGTAGTTTATTTTTAATATGTATTTGTATGTATTTAGAAATATATAGGTCTGTTTATCAGTTTTTAAGTACCCAAAGCACAATCTCTACTTAGTTTGGGACCAAGATGACGTAGTGTGAAAATTGTGAAATATCAAATTATATTATTGAAATGTGGACTGACTATTTATACTAAACATTATTTATGTGCATATAATACAAAAACAAAATATACTGAGGTACCGAAATACAGCTCTACATAATTATCATTCGTAAATGTGCCCAGAAGACTGCCAGCATTGACACTTTGAATGACTTGTGCTAATCTTCGAGCAAGGAACGAGCCAGCTCTCTGATCCCGCAAAGTGTCGATCAGTCAATGTGAAATTACTTTGAAAAGGAGACACGCATTCGGAAACCATGACCACCCAAGCGTTTCGAACCTAAACGGCTCAAAACTTTAGTGTAATTACCTATAAGGTATTTACGCATAGTATTTACGCCTTTTCAGGGTCTCAAATCTCAACAGACATAGTGGAAGTTCACAGAACGCTGAGGTAAATAGTGCTGTGTTAAGTATCACTGTAATGTACTTCCGACGTCTCGCTTTCAATCTGGCTCCTGCCTAAGTTAGGGGATCGAAACGCCTCCTGCCGGAAACTTTACGCAGGTATCGTTTAGTCCATGTCCCTTTATAGAGTACCGGTATGGGCGCCGTCGCTGCTAATGCGACCGGCGGCCATGCTGCACGCAAGCCAGAGGGTAATGGCCATTCGGATGGTGCGGGGATACCGCACGATTTTCTCGGCGAGCCTCCTTTCTGGCCTACCACCATGGGATTTGGAGGCAACAGTCCTTGCACGCATGCACAATTTGCGCGTAGAAATGCAACGCATGGGCGAAACTCCGCTGCCACGCCAAATCGCGGCATGACGGACAGAGTTCCAGCGGGATCTCTTTTTTTGGAGATTTTAGGTTTTAACAAAAACTGCGCCATTATGTAATAATAATACCCCTTTACGCGCGAAGGGGTATAATTCCATTAGGAATGTGGATTTATTTGTTAGAAGTTTATTCAAGCTTTCAGTCAGAAATTAATTTATACGTAGCTATTGATTGGCACGTACCATATGCCATTAGTATCATGAACATGATATCAGCCAAAAGACATCCACTGCTGGAAATAGGCCTCCCCAAGTGTCGTAACAACGACCGATCCTGTGCGTCTCGCATCGACGGATTCCTGAAACCCTCACCAGGTTCGTATCAATGTAACAAACAAACTACTAAGCTTTTTCCCTACTAAGTTGTGATCATCTTTCAGTCAAACTTGGATACCAAATACATGGAGCGACTGTTTATCTAGAAAGAAAGAAAGAAAAACAGTTTATTCACGCAAAATTACGCAATCTTAAAACTAGCTAAAAAACATAATCAATTGATAGGGAAGATATGCGTCACATCCGCGCAAAACGGCCGAACGCTCAGTATAAAGCTGTGGCTTCACGCATAATGCGATGAGCTCACAGCGCTGGTTTTCAGCGTGGGCTGGTCGCGGTGTCGACATAAAGACGCCCGAATGGTGCAGTGTACAATAGGATTTGGATAGAAAAAGGAAATAAAAATACATATGAATTATAAATTAAAAAGATAAGAAAAACAAAATAAAATAAATAAATAACGTAACAAATAAATTTATTTAAGGTCTGATCTATCTGATCTTCATAGTAACAGGATGACACAATACCAATTATTGAACCAGATTTTCTAGAATAATCAAACTGTCCAGAAGACAAAAATAAGAAATAAATACAAAGAAAGAAAGTACTACAGATTGTTTTGTATTTGAAAATCTCAAATACACCAAATTCATATTACATTAAAAGTTACCACCAAAATTACTCTCACCGATTTTTCCCAAAATGTAAATCGTAAGCTGTAGCCTTGTCCGACACAAAATCGGACTAAAACCAAATCCGACCGGAGCAGTGCTACCCTGTGTTCGTTACCCTACTAACTAATCCGACACGTGGTCACCTGAGTGCATTTAGATAAATCGAATCTTTGAGTCTCCTCTCCGCTTTAATTTCTAATTACGGAGTGCACGAGGAAATTCTACATTAATGAGGTTCTGGGATTCGGGTTGAGAGGACGAATCTGGGTTAGTGGATTCTACTTTGTGAATGCTTTGGTCAAATTCTTGTTAGGTAGAGTAGTTATTATGATTTTATTGGTTGAGATTTTGGTACCGTTTCCTTGGGTTTTGCGGGAAGATATCTTTTCTTTCTGATTTTGTGATTTTTTTGAAGTGTAAACTTCTTTACGCAGGTTTTTTTTAGGTTTGAAATTCTCTAACGACTTCTCACGCTCCAGGGTGGAGCAGGAAGACGTTATTAAAACCACACCTATGTTCCTTGAACTACCTTTTGCGTTTTATAACCATGAGTATCGCTTTCATACTTTTTCTCTTGACCTTAGCAGGCATCGGCTCCGCTGTGCCCCTACGGTTTGCTGACATCTCTTTGAGTCACGCGTGGAACACTACATGCCATCGACAACTCGGACTCGGTTCTCATAGCACGAACGGTCGGCGAGCTACCCATTACTCGACGTCCGCAAGCCCGCGCCTACGGTGGCCGGAGTTACCTGATCAATTATGATTTTGCATTATTAACCTCGCCTTGATGAAATGTTTACTTCTGCCGCTTTACCGTATTCCTCTGCTGTACTTTCCTGGTTAAATTCTAAGAGGAATCCAAGAAAGTTTAATAGTTTCTCCAGGACCCGTCAATATTTTAGCGCTTCTCTAGAAGTCGTCACTGTTGATTCTGGCTTTTAGGAATTGCACTAGTTGAAGGCTTGGGAAAAGTAAGGTGGATTTGTTTTTTCTGTAGGTGCATTATTGGTAAACAGTGTTAAAAAAAGAACAATAAATTATTATATATAATATATTAAGTATCTTCCCCGTTTGGATATTATGTATTTCCCTTTTGTGTATAACGTTATAACTATGTGTTAACTAATAAATTACCGTGATCCTAAACAGGTCTAACTTTTGAGAGGCCGTTCATTGCTGCGTCTTCTTATATGCGATCAGTACACCAGAACCTGGTGTACTGATCGCATATAACCACAACACTAGTAGATGTGGCGACACTTGGGGAAGCCTATGTCCAACAATGGATGACTTTTGACTGAAATAATGATGATAATCTAATTAATTGAAATTCAATCTTATATTAATATTTACTGTGTATTGCTAATATTTTTGTATTTATTTACTTCAATTACCTTTCCAAAACACCCAAACTAATCGATTTGACAGCCTATAAATAAACGTTTTCGTAACTGAACTACAAAATTGATTTCGGCGAATAATGTCGATCAATTCGTGACCGCTCGCAGATGTTCGTATTTCCTCGGACCCCTAAATATTTCGGGGTGGCTCCACGGAGGTCTGACCTCGTTTCTGAAATAGACGATCTGTAAGAACATATTTATTAATAATTATTAGGCTTTATTTTGGCGATGTGTTGTTACTGTTATTATTATTTAGTAATGTTAAAAGGTATTTAATTTAACTAGACTAACGTTAATCGTTGATTGTGTTATTTGAAGGTACTTATTAACAATAAAAAAATGACAATAAAAAATCATGTTTTTTTTTTATTGGATGGGAAAATCATCTTATGACAAATCCCGCTCTTGGGCGGAGCTAGAGGTACTGTCAGATTTTTACTGACTAAAAACCCACTCCTGTTCCTTCTTTGTCTTCGTCACATTGCCCCGGGCTTCACTTTCATACTACCCGTGGCCCCAAAAATTATGATTTAAAAATAAAAAAAAACGATCAGATCTATATTAGCAATCGACCGATGAACTAGTTTGACCCGCACCAAATCGAAAACATCCCGGACGTTACTCTGAACGAGATTAGGATGGTTTGCACTAGGGTTAGTATAACCCAAGTCTTGAGTAATCTCTCCTATGGTGACTGGTTGACTGTCGGTACATCGATATGCTGAAGTGTTTATACGTTTAACTTCACCATGTCAACTCGACTTCAGGACCAGACAGAGAAACCTATCCTACTGCAGCACAAAACTATTCAGCGCTGCAATAAAGGATGTTTTCTTACAGACATTCTTCTGGACTGCAGAGGACAAAGCATTAATGTCAACGGCGAGTGCATCACTCAACTTCGATTTGCCGTCGATATAGAAGTAGTAATGTTAGTAAAAGAGGAGGCCGCATGTGCACGCGCGAGAAAGCGGCCACGCCACAGCCGCCGGGATCCCGATCCCGATTTCCAGCCCCCGTAGGCGCGGTTTGCGGACAGTGAGCAATGTGTCGAAGCCTGCGGCCAAGGGTTTGCTTCTAAAAGAAAAACCTAGGTCCTGGCATGAAAGGCAACGAAGCATCAGGAGTGGGTTTTTAGTCAGTAAAAGTTTGACACACCCTTTTGCTCCTCCCAAGAGCGCGAGATGTCATTGGATAATTTTCCCACCGAAAAAGAATTACCTATTTGGCTTATTTACTCATTTGACTTTAAAAATACTAATTTGAGTGTTTCTTTAAGAAAGAGGCCTATCGTCGGATCGAACTCGACTGAGTCAGCATTCGGAAAGCTGGTCCATATTTTCTCCTTCCACGTACCAGTGACTCAAAACAAAAATCTATGACTAGTGCGTGTTACATGGTCGCTCATAATAGGCCTCATCAAAAACCTTAAAAACACCCACGCATTGGAGAGGGTCATGCTAGGTGTTACTTTAATATAATGATAAATAATAATTTTTATTCAGGTCAAATATACCCATTTACAGAACAAATCACATCAATACATTAATTAAAATACTACCAAAATGAAACCAAATTAAATACATTAAAATTAATGAGACACTGTTAATAAATTACAATAAAACAAAATAAACTAAAATCAAATAAAATAAATTAAAATCAAAGTCCAGTTTATAAACAAATTAATTAATTTAAAAAAAAATGGATAAAATAAATTAAAAATCGAAATTCAATAAATTAAACAATAGCGAAATAAAATAAAGTAAAATTAATATTTTCTTTCCGGTATTGGTAACGAAACGTTCCGTCTACTTGAACAATGCCGAATGAAAGGACAATTCAGTCTATTAGTAATCATCGCTAGAACGATGTTGGAGCTAGCCCGCACTCTGCTTACCAAGGATGATGCGCGCTTTCGCATAGTCGTGTAAAAGCAGTCATTGCGCGCCTCCACAAACATACCCGAGGCACTACAGTAACGGGGCAGCCCCATCACCGCCCTGAACGCATTACTATACTGGACACGGATGGCATTATAGCTTCTAGCCTAATAATCAGCCCAAAGACTGCACGAGTAGAGCGATGTGCAGTACGCAAAACGTACTTTGCTTGATCGAATCTGAAATGAAGAAATCCGCAGGCGAATCACAGCCCGAAGAATCGCCAAACTTAAGTGGTAGTGGGCAGGGCACATTGCTCGCAGAACAGATTGTCAATGAGGCCGAATGGTGAGTGGTGACCGTATATCGAAAAACGCTGTGTTGTAGTGCTTTCCCCAAGGTAGACTGATGACATGATGAGGGTCCCGGGAATTCGACAGATGCGAGGTGCATTGAGCTGATCATTGTAGCAATACTTGGCGAGGTTAATGTCCAACAAAGACCGTCTTTCGCCTGAAATAATGAGTGATGATGATGGCGATCAGATCTAAATCGAAAAATAACTTTTTTTTCTCTAGTATATGAGTTTTGGTGAAATATGTGTGCATTATGTAATACTTTTCTTTGTCAGTATAGTGCAGCTATAATGCTATGTTTTGCAATATTTCCTGTATAGTCGACTATTGAGCGAAAAAGACACTAAAAAGGTTACTGGAAAAATCTAACAAAAACAAAATCAGAAAGTCAAATAAGGATTCCCAACTATTTAATTACAACACAATCCGATACGGAAGGGACAAAAACGAAAAATTTAAATCACTGTATACAATTAACGTCGATATAAATCCTGCTATTGACTGGTTTTCGAGTGTTATCAATTATAAAAGTCAGTCGGCTGTCTGTGCTTCCACTTCGGGCCAGATCACATCGAGACGCGATGCGACGCGACGAGGCTCAAAAGGCCCAATTATTTTATGCTGCACAGCATAAACGTGAGGCGTGCCTTCAAGGAGCAGCACGGGCTTTGTTTTCTTGATCAGAACGACACAATACAATTCCAGACTTTTTCATTCAATTAAAATGTTTGCCATTGCATATGGTAGCCTTGTGCATTCCGACCAAAATCAAAGCTTCGACTACCACGTGATATAGCGCATATTTGGATTTGCTCAATAAAGATGTATACCTTTTTGTGCAGTAAATAAAGTTATATATCATGTGAAAACAAAGAAAGAAAGAAAACATGTTTATTCGGCCTGAATAGGCGCACAATTCGTTACAAAAATACAAAAATCAAGTTCTCTGATGTGTGTATCGAGTATAAATGTGCAGTATCCCTGTATCATATATTGTAGAATTCCTATCTTTGTACATCGTCGCGTCGCGTTGCGTCTAGGTGTGAGCTAACCTTATTATTTCCACCCATAGTCGTCAGGAATTTTCAATTTAAAACAAAGGACTGCATTGGAAAGTAATTCGTATTTCATTCCTAAGAAGTGACTGAAATCTGCTATTGTGAAAGGAATTGTGATACGGGTTACAAAAAGGTTTCAATTAAAACGATATATTTTATATGGACTTAATTATAAATACTCAAAACCTCCTTGTCTATCAAACACACACCGACTTAAACCATCACACACTACCTCTCACATACACACAACATCACACATACACAACCACCGCCACTTGTACAGACGCCCATACGAGGACTTTAGTCATAAGTCACCATCCGAGGACGTTCTAGAAAACTAGTTTAACGATAACTTACGACCTAATTACCAAGACAGAAAGAAAGAGAAAACAATATTTGGGGTGATGAGACCATTCGTATAGCACTATCTCAACATTTTTTGGTATGATTTCCTGTGAACGATGCGGGGACCTGAATAAGTCAAGTCAAAACTTTTTTATTTCACATAGGCCTCCATGGGCACTCGTAAAACGTCAGAAGCTAGTGCACGGTTCCAAATTGGTCGTTTCCTATGGAGAAGAACCGGCAAGAAACTCCATGGTTATTTTTAAAAAAAAATGTTGTTCTTACAATATTTCCATATTACAGTATTACTAGATATTTATTATGTAAGGACAGTGTAGACTGGTCAATATTGTACTAAAAAGTACAATAAAAATAATTATAATAAAAAGTGAGTCGCAATGGAAGTAACCTAACAATTCGCGGAGTCTACAGTGTTCTCACATTCACATTATAAAAAAAACAGGCTATATAAATAAAAGCAAGAAAAATAAATAATTACAATTATTAATAAATTATACGTTAACAAAATAAATTACTACCGAATTTATGGTGGTTGGGGTCTAATAATACAAAAAATATTGCAAAAGCAATGTGTTAGAAAGAAAAAGAAAAAAAGTATATATTACAACAGATGTGGAACAGCTAACTTTTGTATAACTACTTGTTATAAAATACACTCGCAAGCAAGCCAAACGAAAACCTTAACCATATGACCTGAGACGCCTATAGGAGGACTTAATTTTATACACTTTTTCTTATTACTTACACGATGCGAGAACCTAGTACTAGACTATTCACTAACGATACGAAACCGTTTTTCCGGGTAGGGCTTGTTTCAAACGAGGACTGTTTCTGAATTTCCAATAGCAATTTTTTACACTCTTATAATTTTACCAAAATAATATTTGAGCCATCTCTAGGTATGCAACCAAGTTTACACACATCAATTTCTTGATTTAAGTACTATTTGAGGACTTAGCATGATATTAACAGACGAACGTTTAAAATTAAAGAGAAGGCATTCAATGCACTACGTCTCGACTTTCACTTATGATTAAGACTTTTATTTGTGTTAGAAAGACACGTGTTTATTTACGATTTACGATTATACGTCTTTAGAAACAGCCGGTGAAACATTTGTGGTCGCGAACTTAGATTCTACTAGAATACTGATTGAAGGCAAGATAACTATGTTGATGTTATTTTCCCAGAAAATGATTTGGATTCGGTTTCTTTATATTAATACAAATGGGTACAAATCCACGAGATTTCGGGTCTGCTTCTTTTTATTAAGTAGATATTATTATAAGTAGTTGTTACATTTTCTTAGAGTAAGACTTTTTAACAATCAATCGTATTGTGTTGAAACTTTATTAACAAATAGCTTTATTGAGCTTAAAATATTGAATTTATTTTATATCGGACAGAAAAAGATCCATACAGTGTTAGTAACTTAATAAATAACTAATTATCTAGTGTTAGTACCCATGACCCTTTGCATAAGAAAATTTAAAGTCGGAGACTTATAATTCTACGCTACAGTTCCCAGCATGCTGTTGCGACTATATCTGACTCTCCTTAGCAGCGAAGCGCTTTTTTTTGCAAACAATCGCGTCAAACCCTCAGTATGAGCCTGCGCAAACATCTCCGACGCACTGCAGTAGCGAAACAGTCCTAACAACATCCTGAAGCCATATTGGACGCACAGGACATCTAGTGGTCTTTTGCTGTAATTGACCCATAGATTAGCCGTGTACAGACTCTAGAAGTAAGCCTTGAAAAGAGTGATTTTAACTTGGTCCGTACACTGAGCAAATCTACGTACCAATACAATAAAATAGTGTTATGAAGTTGAAGCTGAAATCGTCTTTATGTAAGCCAAGTCTTCGACGATGACTAGTATTGTCTTGAAACTTTGTATGATATTTTCTTCTTTACTCGCCATGTGTTTTTTATTTAAGAAAGAGAAATGATTGTTCTGCACAAGGCACTCTATATTTCTCAAGCAATTTACAGAGTTTAGGCACTCTTATTATTGTTTCTATTTGTATTCAAACAGCTATTTGGATTGTTCCCTTTCGATTGAAAGAGTTATTTTGGTCATTGATATGTTAACCATTTCTATATAATAAAAGTGAGTTAATATGAAGTTATAAATGGTAAATATTGTCTGCTATATACCTAAGATCATCCAAATATTAATTATGTCTTAATATTTTTAAAGTAATCTTCATGCCAAAGGCCACTTTGATTTTAAAACCGGTTAAATTAAAGAGACAACATTTTTTTAAAGGTAAATTGCACCCAAAACATTTCAAGACCTTTAGCTATGTATAAAAACATCAAATTTGGTTAAATAAACTGAAATCGTAGAACTTAGTGTGTTGTCACTATGTCATCAGTGCCTGACATATTTATATTTAGAAATGCTATTTTTTTTTAAATTTTGCGTATTCTGAAGTTATGTATAGTAAATATGACACTTTTAAGCAAACATTTTTTTTTGTTATAAGCTTAAATCATTAACTGATTGATTTCTCTAAATATAATCATATCAATACTTCACCTAAGCGCAGTCACTTTTGGAAACAATCAATAGAATCCACAAATCTCGCTTCAATGCCGGATCCGCAGCAATCAAAATGGATTCCCATTCACTATTCAGATCAGTCCGAGATTCAGGTAGAAATGTATCATTTCACTATTACTGGCTGTTATTTATTCGTCTAGGATCTAGAGCTATTGAGCTATCTATCAAAGAAAATAGAGGAGGGTGACACAAAAGATAAAAGAAAAATTAGATTATGCTTCGTTCTGGGTCATCACGGACTGCAAATTATTAACCCATTTAGATCCAATGTCTCATACGACACGACAGGGAAAAGGTTTTTATGGATTTTAGTTTTAGTTTGGACTACCAAACTAAAATAAAATTCATACTAATCAATACTAATTGACACTGGTATTAAGGACAGAAATGAAGATATCCGCAGGAGAACCAAGGTTGCCGACATAGCACGAAGAATCGCCAAACTTAAGTGGCAGCAGAACAGATGGCCGTTGGGGCCGAAGGGTTCTGGAGTGGCGACCGCGTACCGGAAGACGCAGTGTTGGAAGGCCCCCTACAAGGTGGACCGATGACCTGGGGGGGGGCTATGTCCAGCAGTGGACGTCTATCGGCTGATGATTAAGGGCAGTACTGACCGCGTTTTTCTGGTTTAAAAATTGGTGCATCTTCGGGAGCGGTCGAAAATCTTCGAGAGTATTCGGGTACTTTTTCAAAAACGGAGCAAGGTCAAGTCTAAAGTGCCCAAAGTCGACAGTGCATATGTGAATATTCCGAGTGCGCCCAAAAGATATGTCAGCTAAACTAAAGAGCCCAATAGGCAGAGACTGCAGGGACGTTTTAAAGAGTGACCTTGGCTCTAGAACGTAAAAGGAAACTAAAGGACACATGTGGGTTTTAGTCAGTAAAAGTGTGAGATTTCTTCTAGCTCCACGTTAATTCGTTTATTAGGCCTTCCTCAGCTTATAGCTACTACTTACTATTGTATTTAAAACACGAAATCTCTATTTATAAATGCGAATGTTAGTTTCTTTGTAGGTTTTCGTATTTGGAGGGGTAATCAGATTTGGTTAAATCTTAGCACACGGATAGAATATAGCCTGAAATAGGACATACCATGTTTTTCATCCTGGGTGGAACAATATTCCTTTGGAACAATCTTCAACTTTCACGCAGGCGAAGCTAGTACCTGCTAATTTAAACTGAACCGTCCATCAATTTACCGAAGCAAACGTAATTTCCCAGCAAACTCACTCGAAGTTCAGAATTAGTTGAAAATGTCCCGTCGTTTTCGCCTTGTTGAACGTTATCTCTGGTCTTGTGGCGGATGCAGCGACGCTTGACCGCTTTCATTTGTAACACTCCATCGGTTCGTGCAGCCCTGGTACAGCGTGTAGGGTGTATTGTTGAACTTTGATAAGATTGATCGAGATCCCTGGCCATCCAAGCAGGATGAAACTAGGTGGAATTGTGAGATAAAATTTTAGTTACGTATGCGTGATGTTGATTTATATTATGCATTAATTTTGATGCATTAATACGTAAAATACGTACGTCTCTAATGCGCGGGGTGTGGCCCAGCAGCATCCTGAGCTTGATTGTTGATAGGCTGGACTGCTATGTTGTGAATCGTTGCTCCAGTATCGCTGGAGTACTGAAATCATGATTATTTTGTTGTGTGTGTTGATATCATTTGTGGTTGTAATTTTATCACTAACATAGTTGTAACTTTGCTTATTCATACTGTTATTACCAATACATAAGTCTTATTGTTTCTCGCAATAAATAATATTAATATTATTATTTAACAACATTATCAGACACTAGAATGTTGTTGAATGAAACACATAAGGTACATTTTGAAGTTCTATATTTGTTATTTTTTTCAGTAGTTTCAAATATGCACTCGTATGTACTCTATAATTTTTTTTACATATTAATCGTGACATAATTATAATTCCTGTTAATAGAGCTATTAGCTAAGACCTTTCAAAATATACCCTCAAATCAAATCAAATCCTTTATTTAATGAGATGTTATAAAAATTAAAGTGACTGCCTAAATTTTGGCATGCAAAATTAAATTATCAAAATTTTTAATATTATGCAGGATTAAATAAAAAATGTCATATCAATGACATTGAATAAAATAAAAAAAATAATAATAAAGAAAATTGTTACAATACTAAAATTATATTAGAAAGGAGTCAAGGTAAAATACAAAGTTAGATATTAAAATAATAAAGCCAATGATATCATAGTGTCAAAATTTTAAACATAGGGTCATTCAAAAAATCACTTAGCGAATAATAACATTTCTGTATCAAAAAAGCTTTAAGTCAATTTTAAATTGTTGAAGGGTATCATTTTCTATGCTATCTGGTAGTTTATTAAATATTATTGGACTCATGCAAAGAACACTTTTACTAAGTGGTGCTGTTTTAAAACTACCAACAATTAAAAGGTATTTCTGTTGCCCTCTCTCGTGTTGTTCTCACGGGACTTATCTTGGCGTCTGAGACCTTAGCAAACAAATGTTAATACTTTTTACAAAAGTTGTCGTCTCTAAAATATATAAAGACGTAAAAGTAAGGATTTTCAAGGATTTATACGAAGGTTCACAGCGCTATACGTGGCTCTAACACAACGTTTATGGGCTTAAATAAGTTATCTTTTAGGCTACAATTATCCCAAAAAATGATTCCAAATGTTAAGACTGACGTGACTAAACCATCGTATGCTACTAAAGCAGTATTTATGTCAACTTTTTTGAACAAGTTAAAAAGAACATAATTATGCTTGTAGTTTCCGTGTTAATTGGTCGTCGATATGAATAATCAAAAATTTTGCAACCTTTGTTTGATTGATCACTTGTCCGTTATATTGTACATTGACGTTCGGTGACAAAAAAGAATTATTACTATTATTAAGTTAAATTGTGCAATAAAGAAATAAATTATTAAAATTGGACTAGCCGTTCTTAAGTTATAGTGTGACCAGAAGAAATAGGGGTTCATTTTTGTATATAGATTATTATAGCTAGCCCGTGAATTCCCACTGCTGGACAAAAGCCTCCCTTAATTCTTTCCAACGAACACCGTTCCTCACTTTCTCACTCTAATTCTTAAGTAAGACATTCAGGTCATCACGCCATCTCCTCCGTTGTCTCTGTGTCCGGGAACCAATCTTGTGTTTTACGGGCTCACAGCTCATTAGATATGCGGCAGATATGTTCTGTTCCGTCCTATTTAAGTTCGCGGCGACCTCCCTGACGGGTTTAGCATGGTCTGTTACGCAGACGAGACGCTGGTCCTGGCAAGTCTCACCGGGTTGCGGTCGAAATAGTGACAAGCGGGGTTGTGATAGGTCGTTGATAGGATCCAGCAGTTGGGACTCAACACTGCACAAGTACATGCATCCAAGCCATGTGTTTTCACGGCCTTCGGAGCGCGCCACCACGGTGTTCCCAATTAACGTTAGAAGGAGTTCACATCAGTGTCGGGTCGACGATGAAGTACCTGGGACTAGTACTCGACAGCCGGTGGAATTTTGAGGAGCACTTCCGACGTTTGGTTCCCAAACTGAATCGAACTGGGGCTGCCCTCAAGCGGCTCCTGCCTAACCTAGGGGGTTCAGACGCCTTCCACCGGAGGCTCTACGCAGGCATCGTTTGGTCCATGGCCCTTTATGGGGCGCCGGTGTGGGCGCCGACGCTGCGAAAGCGACCGAGCCATACGAATGGTACGGGGATACCGCACGGTTTCCCACGAAGCGGCGAGTCCCATTGCTAGCCTGCCACCATGGGATCTGAAGGCAACAGTCCTTGTACTTGTGGAGATGCAACGCCAGGGCGAAACTCCGCAGCCGCGACCAGTCGCGGTATGGCGGACGGAGTTCCGGCGGGATCTCATGGTTAAATAGCGACAATGACTGTCGCAACCCAGTGCTGGGCACGCCATAATTATGGCGGTAAGTCCCCTCTTTGAATGGGTGGCTCGCCGTCCGGCCGTCCGGTAATCGGACCGAGCCCAAGTCGTCGACGGCGCGTACTGTTTCACGCGCGCCTCAAGGAGATGTCAGCAACTGTAGGGGCCCAGCAGGGTCGAAGCCTACTTGGGCCAAGGGTCTGATTCTGAAAGACTCGGCCCCGGTACGTAAGGCAACGAGGGAACAGGAGTGGGTTTTTTGTCAGTAAAAGTCTGACACTATCTCCCGCCCCGCCCAAGAGCGGGGGATGTCATAAGATGATTTTCCCACCGGAAAAAAAAAGTCTCCTCTTTGAAGAGTGGCTGGAAAGACCTCACGTCGTTCTTACCTTCCGCATGACGCAGGTTCTCACCGAACATGGTTAGTTCCTGCACCGGATTCGTGCGAAAGTAACGCCCGGGTGTCACCACTGTGAGGACTGCTCGAAGGACACGGTAGAGGTGTGCCGCACGCTCGACGGCAACGATCTCTCGCGCAAGGCCTAGGTACAGTCAATAGTCCGGAGCGAGGAGGAGTGGCAGGCAGTCGCCTCCTTCACTCACCTTCGATTTGCCGTCGATATAGAAGCAGTAATGCTAGTAAAGGCCTCCTCCGCACGTGCACCCCCCGGCCGCCGAGATTCCAATCCCGATTTCCGGCCATCGTAGGCGCGGGCTTGCGGACGGTGAGCAATGGGTAGCTCACCGTCCGATCGACCGGTAACCGTCCGGACTGAGCCTAAGTCGTCGATGGCATATACTGTTCCACGCGCAACTCAAGGGGATGTCAGCAAACCGTAGGACACTAGCAGGGTAGAAGCCTACTGGGGCAAGGGTCTGCTTCTGAAAGGAAAACTCAGCCCTGGTATGAAAGCTAACGAAGAAACAGGTGTGGGTTTTTAGTTAGTTAGGGGATGACATTGGAAAAAAAAAGTTCCATTGATGATGATGATGTGGCTCAAAAGTCTGCCCGACTTAGCAGCCTTTTGAGCCACATCAACAATTTGCGTTTTGAAGCGCAGTGTAGAAATGTAACGCAACCAGGTTGAAAAGAAAAAAGAAAATTGAGACAATAAAATACTAAATAATACTGCAATTTACATAACTGCTTCTCCAAAACTGGATGTTATAATAATAGATACAGGTCGCAAGACAGTCTAGTTGTTGATTACCCCGAGCGTCCTCCACTGACCCGCATAACAAGATGACTCGCTTTGTGTCTGTACCAGATCACTAATTTGATTCTGCAGTAGTAATGATATTGTTGTTCACTTAGGAAGTTGCAATAGTTGATGAAGACAGTTGCACAATCTGCCATGGAGTTTAACGGGTCGGAATCAATTTGAAAAAGAATCAAGAAAAATTGACGGTGGAGACCGTCCAGAAGGAGTTCTGGACTACTTCGGTCTTATTGAAGGAAACTAATATATACAAAAGAAGGTCTAGCAGTAGAAAGCATGCACGGAGTATGGCCAGCTTAAAAGATACCGTGTGGTATTCACGAGCGATGCGTATGGTCATTTTACACTAGATGTATTTTAGTCCGGCAGTGTTGGCGGGAGTGCGGTGAATGCGAGACGCATAGGATTGGTCGTTGTGGCGTCGCTTGGGGGAGGCCTATGTCCAACAGTGGAAGTCTTTCGGCTGAAATGATGACGATGATGATGATGATGATGATGATCAGTGTTCGACAAACAACATATTTTTCCAATATTTTATTTAAGACTATCGCCAGTATAACTGGATCTATGGTTCCATAAAGTAGTTTTTTTTAATGGGAAATCATCGAATAATTTGTCCCGCTTTAGGTAGAGTGAAGAGGTCTCAGACTTTTATTGACAAAATCCCAAATGTGGTCCTTCAGTTCCCTATTGTGTTCAAAAATTAAAAAAAAAACTAGGCAGGTGTGAGTCGGCCTTGCGCACTGAAGGTTCTTTGCAAACTTACCTATGTAAATAGTCCAAGGCTCGAATGGAGTCTCGAAAATTTTTCTGAATCGCAAAAAAAGTTTATTTTATGACGTAACCACAAATTTGCTGTTTTCAGATTTATTTCTGAACCTATGCTATAAGACCTTGATTTATACCAAATTTCAGGATTCTGGGTCAACAGAAAGTAGCCTATGAATTTTGAATCCCTTTAGAGTGCCATATCTTTTTTTCCGTTATCTCAGAAGTTTGATATTTTCATAGCTTCAAGGGACCGCAGACTTGTTTAGTAGCTTTAAATTTCAACTCGATACCTCCACGCGTTCCCGAGATAAGGGGTCTTGACAGACAACAAAATTATCCTATAAGGGTTCCGTTTTTCCCTATCGAGGTACGGAACCCTAAAAAAACGTGGTTATCCAGTCCCTCAAGAAACTTGGTCCAAAATCTCGTCTTGAAACACACGATGGTCTGTTAAAGATAAATAGTCGCTTCTTGGTATACTTTTACTTTCTGTAGGTTCTGAAAGAAAGAAAGTTGTATAATTGGTCCTTACACTATCTTATAAAACAAAAAATACATACAAAAAATTACTGGATTTATCATTTTTGGCTATCTGCTGCATCGGTGGATATTGGTCTACACTAATACCCACCACCAGTCCAGCCCCCCTAGCCAAGTTACGATCGTTTCGTTTGCGTCGAACGCCTCGAGTAAGCCACGCCTCCGATTCCTTTGTTCTGACATCATCTCAACGATCGTAACTTGGCTAGGAGGGCAGCCCAGTCAGACTCCGCCACATCGGCCAGTCTTGAGCATCTCTTCTTCATTCGCTCTTGCATCTTGCAGCTTCCACGACTCTTATTAGCTTATCAGTTCACCATACGGATAATAAAAAAAAAAAAGGACGGAACACAAAACCTGGAAGTAAAACTAATTGATTTTATTTAAACATTGTATAAACTTTCATTAAGCGGCATTGCGCAGGGTACATTGCTCGCAGAACAGACAATCAATAGGGTTGAAAGGTTCTGAAGCGGCGACCGCGTAACGGAAGGCACAGCGTTGGAAGGCCTCCCATAAGACCTATGACCTCGTTAAGTTTGCGGCGACCCGATGGATGCGAAATACACAAGACGTTGTGGCGAAACTTGAGGAAGGCTGAAATGATGATGATAAAACAGTGCATCAAAATACCTCAAAATTATATGTCATTATGAGTACTCTAAAATCCAACTCAAAATCCAAACTGTTCTCCAATAAAACACCCTGAAAGTTTACCCGAAAAAGTAAGACTTTCGAAACTGAAAGAAAACCAACCGTCGAAAGTAAAGCAAAGTTGCTTCCTGCATTACGCGTGTTATGTAAATCGAGGCAAGTTAGTGAGGGTTTCTTCTGAGGAACTCGTTGAAAGCATCGGTGAACTGGGCTTCTTAAAAATTCAGAACGCTAAGAGTGATACCGCCGTGGTGTTTGAGCATGAAGCGTTAGATGCGGCATGTTATTTTGCAGGAATATTATGGTTAGATTTATTTTAGATAACGACTTATTTTATTTCATAGTAGAAGATCCATTATAATGTAAGGGGTCACAGGCACAGGCCTGTTGGTCTAGTGGTCAGTGGCCCTGACTGCTACGCTGGAGGTTATGTGTTCGATTCCCACCCAGGACAAATGTTTGTGTGATGAGCATGATCATTTGTTCTGTGTCTGGGTATAATTTGCGAGTATCTGTGATATGTATGTATTCAGAAATATATAAGTATGTTTTTCAGTTTTCTAGTCGGTACTCATAACACAAGCTCTGCTTGGTTTAGGATTAAATGGCGTTGTGTGATAGTTGTGGAATATTATATTATTATTAACATCTCTACAGTCCGGATAAAGCATTTCGCCTTGCCATTTAAACCGCGTTCATCGTAGGACTGAAAAAGACTGTTCCAGTTTGTTTTGCTACGATCTTCCCGTCCGATTAATATCTTCAAGACTAGAGTGAATGGGCTCGTAATAAACTAGTACGCTTTACCATCAACGATTGCATCACTGCTTACCATCAGATGGTATCGCAGTCAAGCACTAGTTTGTCATAAAAAAGGTTGGTTCTAGTCAGAAGCCGCACAGTTTCCGGTGAGACGAAACTCGCGATGATGCCCCAGTCGATCGGGGTGATGATGACCCAGTGGGTGTGAGTGGTACTGGTGTGGTGTGAGTGGTGGAATTGACTGCTTGCGTCAACCAGATTCTTAATGGGACTCTTCATATGACTGGCCGATGGTCCAGTGTGGTTAGACAAGGTCGCTGATGAGGCTGAGGGTATGACCAGGTAGACATGCTAGTGTTCAGGATACACTTTAATAACGTAGGCGATGGCTGTACGCTTTGTTGCTCCAAAGCATGAGGAAGTGATGATGACGTCACGATATAGTAGCTGCTCGAAGGCTGCGCTGACTTTCATAGTTTAGGGCACCAGCTTAGAGTCATGTGGAACAGGATGTAAAGTCTCATCATACTTCTGTCAAAAAGGAAGGATCCTTCGACCAGACAGGTACTATGTCTAGTCCGCAACTGCCCTATAGTTGAATTTAATCACATTCATCATAAACACACGCACACACACACATTATACACTACACACACGTTATACACTACACACACATTATACACTACACACACATTATACACTACACACACATTCAATAAAAATATCACTTTTCCTTTACAATTAACATGGCGTTTTACAAATCTCTCCCGCTCATAATCTTTTAAACATAAGATTCATGTTTATGTGCCGCAAAAGGGTGTAAGCCTGGAGGGAGATCTATCATACAGGTTTCGAACCTAGTTCAGACTCCAGATTTCACAAAAGTTTTAGTCTTCAGGCAAAATTTATAAAATAAACAATGTACCTTTATGATAGAAATAAATATTATTGATATTTATTATTATTATTTTAGGGTGCCAAATGTATTTCGATCGCAAGGAGAAACCCAGCAGCACGATGCGGGATTATTAATTTCACTATTTTGTCGGCTTCATATGCCAGCCCTTTGTATTCCAAAGCCGACTGTCTTTTTCGAACCATTCCCCAGCCTTAGTACGCATCGGCCTAACTGAGCTTCGTCACACTCTTTAAAACGCACATATCGAGCATCGAGAATAACGAACAGCAACCCTGAAGCCATGGCTGGAACCTGGTTAGCTATCGTTCGAAAAATATATGACCGAATTTCATTTCACCTAAAACTTTTCAATTATTTTCGTTTCGTTTTTCTTTATTTCATCGAAGTCACGTCTCCCACTGTATCAGTTAACCTACTATCAATTCGATTTTTTTCGTTAGACCAAAGCTCCATTTAATATATACTATATATAATACTTTTCACCGGTGTTACATTTAGCTTAAATAACATTTGTTCGAAGTAATATGTTTCCGAACATTCATTAAACCACTGTTTTGCAGTATGGAAGCAGGCATGCAGTATGCAAGCAGGCATGCAGCATAGAAGTAGGCATGCAACAGTAAGCGGGCATGCAGCATGCAAACAGGCTCCGGCGCTGCGGGGTTTGGGCGGGCCCACGCGAGCTTATCATTGCAGATGATTTGAAGGCCCAGCGCCGCGGCTGAGGCTGGCCGGCGAATCTAGCCAGCAAGCCTCAGTTCGCGAGCCGCCCTACCTTATTATTGAATTACACTCTAGGTTTAGGACAGACAATACTGTGTGAAGTCGGTTTTGCAGCGATTCGTTCCTGTCAATAAATTTTGTAGCACAAATAATTTTAATTTAATATTGAAAATACTACCAAGTAACCGTCTGTATATTTGTGACCAAAATTCCGTAAAATGTTATTTTGATGTTGTGAAAATATGGCAAATAAATCATTTGGCAAATGAAAAAAGTTCAAAAGAGGCTTCAGCAAATAGCAAAATGTTATTTTATAAATCGGCGAAATATGGTTAGGTAAAATAATACCTATGACACATGATATTTCGATGATCTAAAAGTATGTCAAATAATTAATAAAGCAAAAAAGACGTCGGTCAATAGTTTTTGGTAAAAAGAAATCCGAAAAATAAAAAATACGTAAAATTGATCGATTTCCCAAAAACCTACGTTCGTCGTCGTTTCTCGATGTACAAAAAATTCTATGAGTAAAAGTCAACAGCAAAATATTCTCACACTT
Source organism: Mythimna vitellina (assembly GCA_949316375.1). Classification (NCBI taxonomy): domain Eukaryota; kingdom Metazoa; phylum Arthropoda; class Insecta; order Lepidoptera; family Noctuidae; genus Mythimna; species Mythimna vitellina. The sequence goes on along the minus strand of OX438689.1, from coordinate 4,518,854 downwards.
CAACAGCACATCCAAATGGTACGGTACTATTCTGACTTCCCAACTTCACCTCACGTTCACTTTATCACGTGGCAACTTTTCACTTTCCACACGCGATTGACGCACACAGATAGATGGATACTCACTCAGCACTTGAGTTATCTCAACTCGCCAACTAAGTTTCGAGAGACGTTTACAGAATAAGTATTTTAAATTTTGATGCCAATGGACGTGTTTTGCTGTTTTATTAGGAGTGGCTGGTATGACTGAGTTATGTACTGAAAACAGGGTTTAGGTTTCTTCAGAAATATGAAACATAACTGATGCAAGGCGGTGCTACGGGGATGTTTTTACCACGGCGAAGGCCAAAAGAAGGAATCTTGAAGGAAAGGAAGGAAGGCTTTTAGTCAGTAAAAGTCTGACGCGCGGCGTCGCTCCACCCTGAGGTAGAAAAAATATTTGAAGATATCCCATCTCAAAAAAAAAGCGGGTAGCAAGGCTATTTATTTGTTATTACAACCTATCATTACCAAACTATTAACTTCCCTAAATCATAATTTACAACAATAATTTCGCAGCCAAATCCTAAAAGAATACAAGTGGAAACTACGCAAAGTTACCAGACAGTTCGCTGTCCCGAACTTCGTGTCATCACTACTTAGAAATAATCGCTTAGCAAAATTAAACGAAAATCTGACCGATTCATTGCAAACTTTTTAATCCGAAGTCCATGCGGTTAAGCATGTATTTATTTTGTTCAAAGAGATAAAATCAAATTAGAAATGTTGGTTATTTTGTTGGCTATATTCTTTATTGGTATTGAAAGATTTTAATTTTAGTTTAAGACTATCTTTTACCCGCGGCTTCGCTCCCGTCAACTGACTACCTACTCTACCATAACCTAGTTACCTACCCTACACTACATAGATACTTACCCTATCCTACCTACCTATCCTACCATACCTACCCTACCCCACCCTACCCTACCAAGGATTTTTTTTACTTTTAAACCTTCCCTGTACACTGAAAAAAAAAAAACAATTAAAATCAGTCCAGCCGTCCTCCAGTTTTAGCGAGACTAACGAACAGCAATTGATTTTTATATTTATAGATTTAACAAAGGTCTTTTTAAATTTGTAACTTTTCAGTGACGAATAGTTTTTTTTTATGTTTTAAAATATTGTGTTATGTTGTTGTGTAATAATGTTTTTATGTTTTGTTTAAATGTTTTTTTTAATGTTTATGTGTGTTTTGTTTGTTAAATGTTTTTTTTAGAATGTTTTAAAAACACAGGTAATGGTCCGCATATTGTCTTGAGATAGACTTTTGACAATAGTAAAATCGTTTCTTATTTTTGATTTCGTTGGAAAATCATCAAACAACTTCTCTCTTTCTGGATGGAGAGAGAGTTTAAGACTTTTACTAACTTAAATTTCCTGTGTTCTTTCAGTTACCATATGCGTTTCAGGGTCGCGATGACTCTTTCGAACCATCCCAAAGTGGCATTTCGATCATTTTAATTGAGAAGCTGTCGACCAGTTTACAACTAGCTTTGAAAGAAATTGATTTCATTTCATTTTATTTCAAAAAACAGTTCTCTCTGGTTATATTTCAATAACAACATATTCGAACAGATGAAAACTATACATTTTTTCTGAATCGTATCCATCCTATTGTTTTTTACACTTATTTTTATAACTAACCCCTCGAGCACCGATTGCACATACGTCTGTACAACTTGAATGATTTTGAAATCAGAAATCAGAAACGTTTATTTCAAATAGACAAATTACAGGCACTTTTGAGTCAGTCAAAAAATAAAAAAGTGAAGCTAAATTGCACGTTCCAAAGCGTAGATCTCTATGGAGAAGAATGTGCAAGAAACTCCATGGACATTCTTTTAAATCATATTGAAAAACGCTTAATTTTCGTACTGTGCACACATTGGTACGAAATTTATTTGGTCAAAAATTTAGGTTTCTATAGCTTTGTTTTTCCTAGAAAAATAAAAGAAAAGGTTTTTTTGGTGATTTTACGTAAAAACGCGCAATTAGGTATTTATAATACCCCCGTGTTCTACTTAGTCATAATACGTCAAAAATCTAAATTTCACGACGCGCTCGGTATTAATACTCATTTTACCGGTGAGACTGAAAACAATCTTTAGGTAATGTATTTTTCAGAATATATAACGCTGAAAAATAAACATAAACGTACCTACCTATAATATTACTACCACTAATGATAGTTCCCAAGTGCTAACGTCTCGTGTAGCTAGACGACAAGCAACTTATGATGATAAGCAAGTTATGCAGCACACTGTATCTCATAATTAGTGGACCTCAGGGTGTAATGTACCAACATTACAACTTTCATTGTTTTGTCAAAGCATTAAAAAGAACATTTGCACCAACTTAGAAGTTTGACCTTTATTTTTTAGATGAGATTGTTCTTTGTAAAGTTTTGAAAAGAATGTGTTGTACTTTGTTGTTGGTGTTACGTGTTTGAAATAATAATTTGGTAGCAGTAAAATTTACTTTAACTTTTTTGAATAATAATAAATAATAATAATATTCCACAACTATCACACAACGTCGTCTAGTCCCATGCTAAGCAGAGCTTGTGTTATGGGTACTAGACAACTGATAAACATACTTATATATTTCTAAATACATACATATTATGTAGACAAATTAAACCCAGACACAGAACAAATGATCATGCTCATCACACAAACATTTGTCCTGGGTGGGAATCGAACCCACGACCTCAGGCATAGCAGTCAGGGCCACCAACCACTAGACCAACAGGCGTGTCAAAAAACAAAAGACGAAATGACGAAAGTACGTTTGTAAATCATTCACGCTCAATCACCTCAACCGATAAATATGAAATTTGGCTTACGGGTAGACAATGTCCTGAAATACACTATTGCATACTTTTAATATAATTTTCTATTTTCACAAAGGCGCTGGTAGAAGTTAGTAGTGTAGTATACAGTTATTTATTATCTACACCATTTCGTCAGTTATTAGTCTTAAATTAATTTAATTACATAGCTACTGTTGGCAAAAAAAAAATATAAATATTTAAAATATTGATAACCTTTGCGGTGTCTCGAACTTTATCATCATCACCTTCCTGCCCTTGTCTCGTTTTATTTGGGGTCGGTGCAATACGTTTTTTTCATTCATTCTGCCCTGTCACTCGTCAAGCTATCACTAACTAACTAACAATGTCTATCTGTCTCTCTATCTATCTAACTTCCTTTTCTTTCATATAACTCTTCACACAATCCATCCATCTTTTCATTGGCCTCCCTCTCCCTCTTCCATCCAAACTTTATATCATACACAATACTTGAAATTGACACGATTTTTGAGATCTCCAAGAAATTCAAATCGTTTAGGTCACTATCATCATTATTTCAGCCGAAAGACGTCCATTGTTGGACATAGGCCTCTCTCAGGTACTGTCACAATGAACGGTCCAGTGCGTCTTGCATCCATCGGATTCCTGCAACCCTTACCAGGTCATCGATCCACCTTGTAGTAGGCCTTCCAATGCTACGTTTTCCAGTACGTCGTTTAGGTATTACACCTATATATCAGGTTTGGAAAATATGGTTAACAGTAGTACAGAGTTGTTATACTGTCAATTGTAATTGTTTTCTGTAACCCTTGTACAATGAAGCACGTTTACTTTTTTTTTATTTACTTTACAACGATTAATAAGTAATGGATGTGTTATTTAACACTAGAATGGAAAAAAAAATACAAAATCAACTATCGGTACTCGTTTAATCTGTAAAACCAAAAATTTAACGTTATCATCAAACAAAAAGTTTCCTAATATGGATTTAACAATTTAAAACACTATCCGCATCATTTTAACGCTGCTTCAGATAATAAAGCCAAAGTTCGGTCATTCCCAACATTTTTGGAATAACGCAAAACGCTCGGCATGAGTTATTACCCTTAGGGGTATTTGTTTCATATACCAAACAGAGCCTATTAGCAGAAACAGGGCCTTTTATTGAGCTATTACGTAAATTAACAGTACATATATGACCTTTATGTTATGTGAAACATTCATAAATGGATATTCGTATCCTTAAATCTCCATTATCATATTTGTGTTGCTAAAATTTTAGGTTATTTAAGATTAATAGCTGAAAAGGTCTAATAGGGTTAATGGCCAAAGTAGAATAGGTTGATGTCAAAACTCATTGCTCATACTATTTAGAAAAAGATTTACGACTCAAACAAACGGATCCTTGAATGAAAATGAAAGTTTCCAACAAACTTCGTAAAACATAATACGTATGAAAAATGAAGCTACCTACAATACAAAAATTCCAAACTTTAGTTTTGGGCCCTTAAGTACTTTACCGGACTTCCACGAAAAATGAAATGGGAATCCGACCTCTGTGATCAAATTAACACGACTTCTCAGAAAGTTGGTGTAATTATAAAACGTAAGAAAAAAGTATACCCAAAAACTGTTCAAGGATAAGTGGGATAAAGCTGTCTATTCACTGATCGACAAAAATAAATTCATATTTTAGAAACCTGTATCGGACCAGTTTAAATATAATTTACCATAAACATTTTGTAAATTTAAAGGTAAAGAAGATAATTACGCTCAGAGTTTCCTTGCGGGATCGAATCAAGAACGAAGATTTCTTCGTTTCTGATTTCATATCTTCGTTACTATATATAGCAGGATAGCCAAGATTATCGACGTTGTCCAAAGAACCGCCAAAGACTTGACTAGTAGTCTGCAGCATACATTTCTTGCAGAACACATACTTAATGAGGCCTAGAGGTTCTAGGGGAACAGACTCAGCATTGGAACACGAGACCAATAACCTGATAAGGGTAACGGGAATCGGATGGATGGATCCGGTCGGTCATTGTGTCGACACATGAGAAAGGCGTATCTCTAGTAGTAGACGTTTTTTGACTAAAATGATGATGATGATGAGATAATTTTGCCTAACAAACTGACGTCTAAACTGAACTTACATTATAGATTGGAATTAATATTTTTACACAATGATATTTAGTTAGATGTAAAGGATACGAAGATTTCAGCTTCAATAAAGGGTGGCCAAAAAGTCCAACCCTATCTAATCTATTCTAGTTGTGTTTGATCCACGACTTTTTGGCCAGCCTGTATACACCTGAGATTTCATATTATTTATGACCAAGTTTTCAATCACCAGATAACTTTTACCCAACGAATAAAAATGGTCTGATGAAAATTATTATATCAAACCACCATTTTTTTACCAAAAATATGTCGAACTAACGGTATATTTTCATCAGTCAAAATTCTGTGAATATTGAAAAATCAGCCCTAAATAATGAAAACTCTAAAACTTAGTATTCATATGCATTCCACTTCGTTCTTTAATAAATCTTTCACGATACAAGCAGCGTGTTTGAAGAATGCATTATCCTTAGAAGTGAGGCGTGCTCAAAGGCTACCGATTTTTAAAAAGATGGTGAAGGATCATTACCTATCACTTTAATTTTTCTTCTCCTTTCTCTATCCGTATATTTAATATTTATTAGTTTATTATTTGGTAATGTACCTATTTATGTATTATATGTATATATATTTTATTTATTTATTTTATCCAAAGAAAAGATGGATGGATTGTGTGAAGAGTGATATGAAAGAAAAGGAAGTTAGTGATAGCATGACGAGTAACAGGGCAGAGTGGAAGAAAAAAACGTGTTGCGCCGACCCCAAATAATACGGGATAAGGGCAGGAAGATGATGATGATGTATATATATTTTATTGTATTTTTATTATCTTTTCTTTTTTTTTGTACATTATTTATGTTGTTGTACACTGACAGCCCCAAATGTTTTCCATTCGTTCAATCCATCCAAAGGTTGTCTGGTATAAATTGCTCTTTGCAATAAGACCGCCTATTGTACACTTATTTTTTTATAAATGTAAATAAATCAATAAATAGTAAGCCTTTCTTGAGAAAATCCGATAAATATAACACGAAATCCCAAAAGTCGCATTGCATCGCACTAATGATAATAATACATTGCAAGTATCATCGCAGTCTTAAAATTATTTTTACCCCATTTTTTTTGTCGCCTAGTGAATAGGCAGCCGAATTTCAACGGAAAACAGAAGTAAGGGCAGGTAGCTGTTTCTTTGACGATTTCTATTCAATCGCTGTTTCCTCGCTAACAATTTTTTCACAAAGTGGATCAGAGCAGTCATTAAAACTTTTTGACGGGCCTTACATTAATTGTTATGGATATCTTGTTAAAACAGAAATGTAGACAATAAGGTATTTTGTTTTCGAAACTTTTGGGCATCCACGGCTTTTGTGTAGTTTTGAAAATCTCTGATTTATTTGATTACAATAGAATGGAATAGATTGACAGATGGATGAACAGATAAATGGTGTGAGTGGTTTGTTTTGTTGTTTATCAGAAGTTTTAATGCCAAAAACTGTTGAAACTTTATATTTTTGTTACTTTTAGAGTAGACAAGAAGTAGTCTTATGATATTTTTTTTTTAATTTGGTCTAGTATATGTGAATTTCAACAAATAAATTTAAGTTGACTAAAATAAACTTAACACTGAATGAGACTTTTACAGAAACATAAGGTTTGGCACAGGAAATGAGAAGCCAATGAACAGCAGTGAGGATGCTCAGGCTGTGGATGATGATGAAATGAGCTTGTAAGTATTGTGAATCAAGTTTGTGTAAAAAAGGTATAATAATTTTAAAAAAATCAGACGAACGTCCATAGTAGGTATTAGTAGTCACAATTCTCTTATACATAATGTTAGTATAAGGTACATAATTATAAATAAAATTATTAAATTAAATCAAAATTGAATTGAATAACAAGGAATTAAATTGAAATATATATTGATCTAAAATAAATTAAAACAGTTAAGATTCAGCGTAGAGCTGTAGCTCGTCGCTCACAGTGGGCCTCATCAGAAGGCTTAAAGTCACCCAAAGGGCAATGGAAAGGGCTATGCTCGGAGTTTCCTTGCGTGATCGAATCAGAAATGACGATATCCGCAGGAGAACCAAGGTTGCCGACATAGCATGAAGAATCGCCAAACTTAAGTGGCAATGGGCAGGGCACATTGCTCGCAGAACGGATGGCCGTTGGGGCCAAAAGGTTCTGGAGTGGCGACCGCGTACCGGAAGACGCAGTGTTGGAAGGCCCCCTACAAGGTGGACCGATGACCTGGTGAAGGTTGCGGGAATCCGATGGATGCGAGACGCGCAGGACCGTTCTTTGTGGCGACATTTGGGGTAGGCCTATGTCCAGCAGTGGACGTCTATCGGCTGAAATGATGATGAATGATGTAGAGCTGTAACCAACTCTGCAACATCGGGGATATCCAGCGATCGGCGAACACCCTGAGAATAGCATTGGAATTGCCACAAAAACGCGTCATCAGTGAGACGCATCTTTTTCTGATAATGGCGGCAAAACCGTCAATATTACTGTCCGCAAACATTCCCGACGCACTGCAGCGCCATGGCAGCTCCAACAGTACCCTCAGCACGTTATTATACTGGACACACAGATCGCTGTATGCCCGCTGAGTAAAACTGACCCACAGGCCAAACTTGTAGAAGGACTGACAGTAAGCTTTAAATAGCATCGGAGTAATTATCTTGATGTATAATTTAGTTCTCCAGAGCCTCATCAGAAGGCTTACAGTCACCCAAAGAGCAATGGAAAGGGCTATGCTCGGAGTTTCCTTGCGTGATCGCATAAAGAATGAAGATATCCGCAGGAGAACCAAGATCGCTGACATAGCCCGAAGAATCGCCAAACTAAAGTGGCAGTGGGCAGGGTTCTCATAGAACGGATAGTAGATGGGGCCGAAAGGTTCTAGAGTGGTGACTGCGCACCGGAAAACGCAGCGTTGGATAGCCTTCCACAAGGTGGACCGACGTGCTGGTGAGAGTCGCGGGAGTGCGGTGGATACGAGATGCACAGGATTGGTCGTTGTGACGTCGATTGAGGGAGCCTTATGTCCAACAGTGGACGTCTTTCGGCTGAAATGATGATGATAATGATAATTTAGTTATGTTTTAGTCTTGAAGCTATATTGGCTTTAGCATCATTATTAGCTAACTTCATCGTCATCATGAGGTCAAATTTTGACAAAAAAGCACAGCTGTAGTCACAACACCAATTTAAAGACTAAATTCTAGGACCACTTCACCCAACATAAGAACAATATAGCAAAAATAAAACTCGCAGCAAATCCAAGTATTTCCTCTAGCACAGAGAACACACCAGCAATTCCCTTAAAAGCAAACTATGTAATAAAAAATGCGTTGACGCGCTCTGACAAAGTGCAGTCGCATCGTATGGCGGGAGACAAAGTGTGGCCATTACGTCCTGCTAGCGTCCCTGGCCAGTGTTAGGAGATTAGTTTTTGTACATACACGTGATATTTTATGAAAAATAATTAAAGTAAATGATAGCAGAAGGGTTGAGTTAGAAGAGATGAAATTAAATGATGACACAGATGAAGAGCGAAGTATGTATAAAGCTACAGTATATAAATAATTTTTTTTTAGTTGGGAGAAACATCTAATGACATCCCCTCGCCTTGGGCGGAGCGTGAGGGAGTGTCAGACTTTTACTGACTAAAAACCTACTCCTGCTCCTTCGTTGCCATTGTTCCAGGGCCTCGGGGATCTCTTTTGCATCGCGCGTAAGGCCACCGCCTATCTATTTATATAAAAATCAATGCCACTTTTAGTTGTTATTTTATAACTCAAGAACGGGCTCACCTATGCAAACCAAATGTTTAGGCTTTATTCGGACTATTTAGTAGATGGTTTATGTGAAGTTTGCACTAAATCGGTCGAGCGGTTCATTTATCACATTATTGCACCCGTGCGAAGCCGGGGCGGATCGCTAGTTTTTTATAAATAGGTTCGCGTTTGATCGCCATCTCCCCTGATGATAAGCGGTGATGTGGTAGAAATTGGAGAATGATGAACCTGATGTTATTCACTCTTTTACTTGAAGGCATTCAGGTCATCGATAACACGAAACATAGACTACGAGGAGGCATAGCAATCATTACGATGACGAGTTTTTTTTATAATTTTAATTAATTTTTAAACTTGGAATTGTAAATTTGCAAACCTATGTAACGGTAAATTATAGAGAACTTTGTAATATTTTTTTTTAGTGCTAATTGTTTTCAACATTTATTTAGTTATCGCAGTCAAGCACTGGTTTATATAATTTAAAAAAAATTGTCGCTTAAATGAGAAGCATTAAACCCAAGTACTAATAACAAAGAGAGATACAAATGTATATCTCAGTCTATCATTTCCAGTTCAAATTTAATTCAAGACCCATCTTAGAGCAAAGAGGAACTGTTTCCGACACTAATACAGATGCAAATCGTCTCTGCCCAAAGGAATATTTAGCGAAACGTTCCTTGAATTCCGACATCCACTTGAAGCAACAAAATGCGTATGAAATAAGGATTCTAAAGCTGCGTTTTGATTGGCACAACATTTTTCGAGCAAATTATTGGCGGAAATTTTGTACGGCAATATCAAAAGTAGCCCGTCGTTGTCACGACGCTGCTAAGGAGTGGAATTGAAATTGTTTACGGCAATATCAAAAATAGCCCGTCGTCACAGCTAAGATTGGTATTGAAATTGTTTACATCAATATCAAAAGTAGCCAGTTGTTACAGCTAAAGAGTGGAATTCGCTTACCATCAGGTGGGATCGCAGTCAAGCACTGGTTGTTTTTTTAATTGATATATTCAATTAAAAAAACAAAAAAAATCCCTGCCGGTCAGTGTTTTCTGATAGCTACAAACCGGGGATCTTTCAGTCAAGAGTGAATAGGTTAATTTTAGGCAAGCACGCTCCATTGTCGATCACATAGTCGCTTTCCATCAGGTGCGATAGTCGTTAAGCACGATCCTATAAAAAAAAAGTCTTTTGTTCACTCTAATCATTAATATGATGTTGGCAATATTGCAGCATATTACCTGCAAAATGGTTCTCGCAACATAAAACGAAATGTCATAATCAGTTTTATAGTGTTCTCATTGTTGGAACTCTAGTCTTCTCTCTAGGAGTCGGAATGGATGTTACATGTTTTCAAATTTTTGGTTCTACGATATCCCGGTTTCTTTAAAATGTTCTCTTTCACCGTTTTGAGAGCAGTGGTAATGTATTAAATCACACTAAATAAATTGCCTGGCTGGATTTGAACTCGAGATGTACTGCTCCCGAAACACACAAACTACAAACAAAATATGACATCATGCATCTTCTTTTCGAGCCGATGGTAAACTTCTTAGATTCTTTGGGTCCAGTGTAGTGAAACAATTAGGCAAAGGTGTGCCTTGTACATTTACAGTACGCCTGTTTATTTATTTGATTAAATTTTATGTTAAACAAGAAATAAATACTATTTGACGGTCGATTTACCGTACGCTCGCGTTCTTCCTTCGTCTATGGTAATGACAAATGATATATGTTGGAGCGTCGGTCGATGGTTTATTATTTACTCTAATATGCGCTATTTTTAAATAAAATTGTTTATTGTTTACATTACACAAATTCACGAATTCTATCTATCTCTTCATTATTATTTTATTATTTAACGTCCGTAAGTGTGTTCGTGGCATCATTGTGGGCCCTAACAGAATACCAGCGCTGCGTTATTAATCGTTTTAAATAACGCAGCTTATGCTGTGTTAGGTGCCTTTTTGTCCTCGCACTGATTATACTTTTTTTTTTTTCATTGTGTGTTTTTAGTATATACGATTGTGTGAGGCATGAATAAACGGTTTTTATTTTTTTTTTTTCCTATTTGAAATCTAATTAAGGATCATTAGGATAACTAATAAAATATCGTAAATAATAACGGAATTGAAATATTTTTTATACTGAAATATTTAAAAACACAAAATAATAAATTAGGCAAAAGCCAAACTTAATTTGAGAGAAATTTAAATACTGTGGCGAGACCATTACCTACAAAATTCTTTAACATTTTTCTCGACCTGTGGATTACATCCAGAGCATGTATTGAACAATTTTCAATACATTTACGATTCGTCGATTCATTTGATAAACGTGCGTAGCACTGAGCTCTAGTACACCCTCGCCTGTGGCTCGGGTAAATTTCACCTCGATTGACAAGAAATCTCCACTTGCATCAAAATGTACTATTTAGTATCGATTCATCAACACTGAACCGACGTTGAGTAAGAAAACATAAGCACAAAAACTGAAACAATGTAGCCCCGCTCTGTTTCCCAATGAACACACGCCTTAAGGTTTCTAATAAGAGTGATAACGGAACACGTTTCTCATATCGTATTTGCGAGCCAATATGTCTGAATTGCTAGGGATGGGACCGGTATGGGACATTTTACTCTATCATGATCACTCTTGAAAAAACGCGGGTTTTTTGTCACGTCGGATAAACATGAGTTTTTTTCATTACTGGGTATTTTCTGTTTCTGAATAATAAAGAAAAATAGAAATAAGTTATGGGAGTAATGAATAAAGGCTTGAAACAAAACGAGAGTTGTGGAAATGGTGCTTCTTAGGGATGCTACTTTGAGTGACTGGCAGAAACTACACGGTATTTATTTTATTTAAAACACAGCTTATAAAGGTACAGAGGCGGACTTAAAGGCATTTTTTTTCAGTTAACCTTTGATGATGGAAAGAAAAAGTGGTAGGTGCAATGAAAGAGAAATAAAACGGTGAATGCAAAAAAGATTCATACAAACAAATCGTAGATACAATAGATTTATATAATAATTTGCCATCGGAAAATTGCGGACTCCGTATTACTGCAATAAATCTTTATTAGATTATAATTTATCGATACATTATAAAAAAAACACGTTTTGTGAACGATAAATCACATCCAAATTCATTGGTTCCTAACATAAATGATTTATTTAAGAAAAATAGTTTACAATTATTTGCGATATTTTACAATCTGACGCCGTTTGAAATTTTCCGTTGACATATACACAAATTAATAAACTTAATACATAACTAACACAACGTAACTAACGTAACTTAATTCTTTTTTAACATTTCATTGTATGTAATTTTATGATATGTATTGTCTGTATGTGATTATGGAACTAAAATGAGTCTTTGGTACTCGAAATGAATAATAAATACACACCATTATGTGAAAAGTACGCTATGATGATTTATATACTTATTATTCTTTATTCACTTTAAACACATATTAATTAAATTTTTAAATATTTTTCTTAACATAAATGATACAAAAAAAAAAAACATTTAAAAATATAAAAAATAGTACCCCACCGGTATCGGGAACAGGGTCCAAGCTACCGGCGGTCAGGGCTCCAGAGAAAGGAACCTCCTAACAATACGAGCCGTGTCCAGGAGTACCGCTTTCTGAATCAAGCCCTTGATCCAGCCGCCTAACGCGAGCCTCCTAAGGTGTTGGTCGAGGCTCTTGGCTATTAAGCCATTGCCCGACACGACTATCGGTACAATGATCGCTGAGTCCACATCCCACATGTCGACAACCTCGCGAGCCAAGTCAATATACTTAATTTGTTTTATATACTTTATTATTATGATTTTTTTTTCTCTGAGCTTTTAGTTGGAGCGCTGTATACCACGCGCGCCTCGTATGTAAGCAACCATAGGGTTCCAGCAGAGTCGAAGCCTACTAGGGCCAAGGGTCTAATTCTGAAAGGAAGACTCAGCCCTGGTATGAAAGGCAACGAAGAAACAGGAGTGGGTTTTTAATCAGTAAAAGTCTGACACTATATTTCGCTCCGCCCAAGAGCGAGGATGTTTTTTTTTTATTATTGGATGATTATCCCAATGAAAAAAAAGCAGTGAAAACATAGCGAGGTCAATTATATTTAAATATGCTTTTAATGCTATTGGCTCATTCAAAGATGAAAAATTCCTGTCAAAATCTATGCTCAGTTCATGATTTATGCTGTTAAAGCCTAAAGTCAGCTATTCTATAAAAGAAACTGATGATTCAAGATTGAGGTTCGCGAGTATATTCGTAAGAAGTTGGCAGTAGTATCACCACAACGTTAATGTTTCTCTGTTTGTCGATTAGGACCAATTTTTTTTTTGATTATATATATATATATTATATTTACAAATATTGTTTCTATGATTAATTTGTATATGTTTTTTTATATTAATCTTTTTCTTTTCTCTCTCTTTTATTGCATCTACCACTATTCTTCTGTGTATCACCCAAAAGTTGACTGGTAGAAAATACCTAAGGCATTGAGTCCGCCTCTGTACCTTTATGTGCATGAAGTATGTAATAAATAAATAATAAAGAAACCTGAAATAATGGTAGCTGAATAGAGTTGAATCCTTCTAAGAATTTACAAAGGATGTTCCATAATTAGCTAGCTAAAAGAAACTTCACACTTGTAATTATTTTTAAGTCACTGGCTGCAACTCTACCTTGGCTAAAATTGCAGCAAGTCATAATAAGCTTAGAAATCTAGTTAGGAACATGACTAAGTTCATTACGCGGGGTCTTAAGTGCTTCTCTAATTACAATTGTACAATTAGCGTAGCAAAGGCCAATTACTATAATGTAGTTGTTTTTATTAGAAGTTATTCTCTTGCTCTGTTCATGATTACTCTCTTTTTTTTTTTCTTAACTTAACACTCCCTGAAGAATATCGTTGAAGGTACGAAGATCGAGTAGCGTAAATCTACTTTATTTTAGTTGTTTTTGAGATGTATAGAGAAGGAATAATGTATTATTTAATTATATGGAGTAAACTAAATACGTACGATGGACAAAATCCATTGCGCGATTCGTTTCATTTGCATGTGAATTTATATGTTTCTACAAACGCCCCCAGTTTACATGAAGTGATGGAAAAAGACACAAGAAAATGCAATTTATATACACTTAAAAAAAAACTTCTTAGAGAAAAAAATGAAACCGATTTCAATATGTTTCTATAATTGTTTTGTCTCTTCGTTATTTTTATTTAGTGAGTGATACGAAAGAAAAGGGAGTTAGTGATAGTGTGAAGGGTGATAGAATGGAAGAAAAAACGTATTGTGCCGCCTCATGGGATAAGAGCAAGAAGAAGAAGAAGAAGAAATTCAAGCAAACAGTCTGATCTTTGCTCAAAACGAGATATAATTCCCCTCCAAACGCATCATCAAGCCTGTAATACAAGCTAATTTTCAATGTGCCCGCAAACTATTTGCATAATTAATTCTAACACAACGCTACGCTAAAGTGAAATATTAAAACTGCCTGGTATACCCTTAATTTAAATTTCTAAATCGTTGGGAAGGATTAGAATAGATGGCTCGTGGTGTCGGATGTATACCACCACAGACCAAACCACCGCCTTGGTGGCCAGTGTTAAAGAAAACTTTCCATACAAACATGCTATAGAATTTGACTGCCCATTACCGTCATAAAATTGACTAATTTGAAAAAAATGGAAAATAAATTTCTTACTATTCAAAAAAAAGGAGAGAGTTTTAGTTGACTTGTTTTTCTAGGACCCGTTGAACTATATGGACACAGCGCTTTTCTGATGGTCCCCACTGTTGATTATAACTCTCAGGTATACCTTGGTTGAAAATAGTTAGCTCGCCGTTCAATAAGGATTAAGCCTGAGCCAACGGCGCGTAATGTTTCACGCGGGGCTCAAAGAGCTGTCAGCAGAATTGACGGGGCCCTATAAGGTCTAAGACATGCTAGGAATGCGCAATTGTTCGATAGAGTTACTGTGTTCCTAAAAAATAAAAATTGAATATAAAGTAGATACCTAATGTCAAAGAAGAAGATGAAACAAAAGGTGAGAATGTGTGAATCAAAATTAAATATTATAGTGTAAACATTATGATGTATAAACTATTTAAAATATTAAAATAAAAGTCCATAAGACAAAAAAAAATAGATTAGAAACCAACTTTACAATAGATATATTATCATTAACTGAGTTTAGAAAATAATAAAATCGTACAAAAAAATAACGATAAATTAGGTAAATAATGGCGCCTCTACTCACGCAATATTTCTTGCTCTGTGTGTTCACCCAACCGTGTTATTTTTATTTCAATATCTGTTTCGTGTTGTTTCATACCGTTATTGGGGTATCAACAAAGCCTTATTGTTAGGCCGCAAATGGACCGCATTATGCCGTCATTATTAATTGTTATATCAAATAATGGCATTATTTTATTCGGAGTAATTCGTAACGCTAGCGTAATGTAGCAGACATTGTGAATTTTGTGCAGCAGGTTTTTTTAGGGTAAATGTTGAAACATTATGTTAGTCAATTGATATCAGAGAGTTTTTCAATATATATTTATTCATTATTATTTATTATATCGTTTATTGTACACCAATACAAACATAAAAGGAAACTAAAACACATACGTACATATAATGGGCGGCCTTATCGCATTCCGCGATTTCTTCCAGGCAACCTGGAATGCACATTAATTGCCTGGACTTGGAATGGGGCTGTCATATATTTTATTTATTTAAACTTTATGTACAGTAGTGGTACATAGGTGGATTTCGAGGTACAATAACAAGGCATTGCCTAAAATGTCTAATACAAAACCAATGGATTCAAAAAGACTACACTGAGGTAGGTGAGCACAATAAATAAATAAAATAAAAATTTCAAAGGGAATGAAGAATCACTAAAGTTAAGTGCTTATCATTAAAATACACAAATGCAGGTATGATAAGATAATATCAAATCATTATAATTAAGAGAACTCAACATTATGACGAAGGTCAAACTAAGGTTGAGAGGATTTCAAGTAGACTAAAATAAGTAAATAGGTAATTACAGTTTTGACCCGTTTGGGGTCGCGGAGTCATGGGGTGCGAGTGTGCGTCTCCTTTTTTAAGGAAATTTCACACTTTGCGTGACCAGAGGGCTGGCTCGTTTTTCGCCCAAAGAATTCGCATTGCCATTCAACGTGGCAATGCTGCCAGTCTTCTGAGCTTTCCGGATGACAGCGATGTGGAGGAGTATTTCGACGCCTGGGTGTACTTTGTGTTTTTGTATGTTTATGTACATAGTTAGGTTTTAGTATAGGTTAGTTAATACTTAAGTTTTTTATTAAAGAGAATGTTTGTGATGTTTATAATTAAGTAAACTTGTCAAAATGGCAACAGACTGAAATAATTAATTAGATTAATTATTAGACATCTTCAAATTATTTCCCTGATTATTCATATAGAAGTTTATTTTGACTTATAAATGTTTGATGTTAACTGTTTTATTGAATTAAGGATTTTCAAGCGTATCTGTAATTATGAAGATTCTTGTTTATTGCCTTACTTAACTAAATTACTTTACTTATCACTGAAATTTTAATAATTATACCTAATGAATTTTCGGAATAAATGTTTGTAGCGACAACTATGGCGCCACACATTAGCTACGAAATCTTCTAAAAAAATTACAGTTCTCTTCGTGATTTGAGCATATACAACAGCCCAAAATCAGGGCAGCCCGGGCAGTTGCCCACACCAGACATAACTCCCGCCTGGTCGGAGGATCCTCCCTTTACAACGGTGGTTAACGCTGTTCCGCATACCTCCAAATGTTAATCACAATTCGTTCTTACAGAACCTATTCAATTTAAAGAGTGAAAGACGCCTTAAGTAATTAAAAACCATATTTTTCAGTAAAAATTTTTTCAATACAAAACGGAAAAATATAAAAACGGAAACGTTTCAAAGCCTAACATTATCATTTATGAGACTTCGTGCGTCAAAGTAATTAAAACTTTTGAATAAAAATTCTGAATTAATAAGCTTTGAAGGAAACTGCCAACAACATATTTGACGTTGCACTAATTAAATTTTCCTAACTTCGAATGCAATTAAAATGTCGTTAAATACTTTTGCAAGTATATGAGCACGTCGAATAGTTGATAGTTTTGTAGATGCTTGTTAATATCTTTTGAAAGTCACCACCCCTGGTTGACTGGTAGAGAATGCCTAAGGCATTAAGTCCGCATTTGTACCTTTGTTTTTTATTAAGTTTTAATTATCAGACTAATATTATAAAGATAAAAGTTTGTATGCATGTGAGTAAATTTACGACTCCTTCACGCTTTATCGTTTTCACGGAATGGGATTAATGCTAGCAAAGGAGGAGGCCGAACGAACACGCGCGAGGGAGCGGCCCTCACGCCCCAGCCGCCGGGATCCCGTTCCTGATCCGTTTCGATTGAACGGGGTTCTAATCTCGTTAATTTACGTTCCGTTTAATGCAGGTCCTTACTGGATATAATAAGTTCGGGAGGTTTCTGCACCTTATTACTGCAGAAGAAACGCCCGGGTGACAGAAATGTGCGGACCGCCCAAAGGACAAGGTAGAGGTATCGCCAGCATCCCGATCCTGATTACAAGCCACCATAGGCCAACGCCTATAATGTCCAAACCAACGTTTACGGATATCGAGTAATGGGAAGCTCGCCGTCCAGCCGTCCGGTAACCGTTTGGACAGAGTCCGACTCATCGACAGCGCATAGTGTTCCATGTACACCTCAAAGAGTAGGGGCCCAGCTGGGCCGAAGTCTATTAGGCCGTGAACTTATTTCTGAAAGGAAAATCCGTGATCCTGGAACACAAAGGCAAAGAAGGAACATAGGTGTGGGTTTAGTCAGTAAAAGTCTGACACACTCTTCCGGTCCACCTTAGAGCAAGAAAAGTCAAATTTCCCAACTAAAAAAAAAACAGACAAATACATAAATGAACGATGCGATGATGATGTGAATACGATTGATTAATAGTTCATGAAAATATCAAACAAAATTACATTAGAAAGAAGAAGAAGAAAGAGAAAGACAAATATAACATTATAACAAATCTATACATATCATTAGGTACATAATATAATGAATACTAGGATATCGTTCAACAGCTGACGTTTTCAAGCTGGTTTCATCCTTTATTCCACGTACGAAATTGAATAGCGTAGAATATTTTTGGAAGTTCAAACTCAACATCATTCCACTCTCCCCGGTTATCTGATTCCGTGGAATTGGTTTATCTCCGTCAGGCTCGACCTACACGGCTTCAAGTCAATGGATGTGTACTCGTGTAGGCGGCTTACCATTACAATTTTATGCCTTTGCAAACATTGCTTAGAGCCTTGAAAAAGTAGATTTTGCGGCTTAGGGTACATACTATCAAAGTTGAAGGACACTTTCTGTTCAAAATTCGTAACGATACCGTTTATAAAAGTATGTAGGTCATATATATCATAGATGGGTTTATAATCACAAATTACGTAACAGATTTTGATGAAGTTTTTATCAGAATAATACAACGTAATTAAAATTAGAAGGTTAACGTCTAATAGCATAATCAGCTTTATAATGTTCCCACTGTTGAGACTCAATCCTCCTCTGTAGGAGAGGGAATGGGCCGTAATTCACCACGCGGGTCCAGTGCGGTTTAGTGGATGTCACATGTCTTCGAATTTTTGGTTCCAGGACATGTCGGTTTCCTCACGATGTTTTCCTTTACCGTTTTGAGAGCATCATCATCATCATCATCTTCCTGCCCTTGTCCCATTTTATTTGGGGTCGTCGCAACACGTTTTTCTTCCATTCTATCCTGTCAACCGTCATACTATCACTAACTTCCTTTTCTTTCATATCACTGTTCCCACAATCCATCCATCTTTTCTATGGCCTCCCTCTCCCTCTCCATCCATCCGCATGTATACTCATAACTCTTTTAGTAACATGCGTTTCATCTCTCCTCTTTACATGACCATACCAAGACAAACGATTCCCCTTCAACTTTTCAGTCACTGGCGCCACTTTCAAACTTCCTCTAATATATTCATTTCTCACTTTATCCTTTCTCGTCACACCACACATCCATCTCAACATTCTCATTTCCGCTACATGCAATCTTTTTTCATCCTTCTTTTTCACAGTCCAACATTCTGATCTGAACCACTATGACAGTACTGTTACAGTGTGATGTTTTGAGAGCAGTGGTGATGGAATAAATTACACAAAATAATGCTCCTGGCTGGTTTTGTGGGCCGTTAACACTCGACCACCACTGCTCTCTTGGCCACCATTGCTCACGACCACCACTTCTAATAATAGATAGATATTCATAATTATCTCTGAACATAACAAAATAAGGTTATTATAAAAGGTGTTATTATAAGAACCACAAATAAAGCTGTATTCAACTTGTAGATTGACCACTAATGAACCACAAACGCAGTGCAATGACCACGTAATTGGCATAATCTATCAAATTCAAACATAACATTAATGAGAATTCCGAATATACTGCGCTTGCATAATAATTAATGATATAATTGGTAATTATCGTGTGAGAATATTGACTAGGAGTAAGAGTAATTAACCTTAATATTCCAAACTTTGTCTCCACCTCATTCGAGCTGATTGTTGTAGCTTTTATGTATATGTTGTTATGGAAACTGAGTCGAGTGGAGGTACTGCAAACTGTCTTGAATTAAGAGTTAAGGTTCTAGCAAAACTGGCATTCTATTTATATATTTTTTTTTTTTTTGTGTTATGTGTGTTCTGTATTTGAAGAAAGACAGCCACCAATCCGCACCGGGCCCGCGTAGTGGTTTACGGTCGATTCCCTCTTCTAGAGAAGAATCTCAGCAGCAAGAATATTCAAAATCTGGTTATTCTATAACTGTGTGATATCGAATGATGAAAAACCAAACAAATCGTGAGTCCATATAAATCACACAACTTTGAGATTTTTTAACAGTCGTTTTCGTAGAAATTCATTAAACGTCAAATGGCATTTTTGTAATGCATATCAGTCATTACTTTTCTCACGACAATCCCGATTAACCCAAACATTGCTAGGTTACATTCTTTTATTATAAAGTTCCTGTATTTACCTTCCACCTTCCGGCTCCATCAACAGATAAGTTCGATAGTACCATAAAGCCAAAGCGCATCTCATGACAATTCTAATAAGCCTAAAAACGGCTTGGATACATTGATTAATATTATGGAGTTTCATTTATTTTTTTGTATTATCATAGTCGCTTAACTATCTTCATTGTGATATCTATGTGAGTATGAAGTTCTGTTGGCCATTTCTGGTCTTCTTCGTCAGTTCCACTTCATCAGATGTTACTATTTGACTATAAATGGTTGCCTATAATATTTGAGAAGTTATCTCAATTCCTCATGGATCCCATCATCAGAACTGGATTTTGAAAAAAAATTAACCAATCTGGAAGCATATCCTTTAAGGAAAAAAATAATAATTTGCAAATCGGTCCATAAACGACGGAGTTCTGAGGTAACAAATATAAAAAAAACACACTACCGAATTGATAAACTCCTCCTTTTTTTTGAAGTCGGTAAAAAAGACAAAGACCTAACTCACTCACTAACTCATTAACGGCCACCCCAAAGCCTTGAACTTAGCTGAAATCAAAAGGTAAAGTTTGTATGGAGAAATGAACTTTCACGCGGGCGAAGCCGCAGTATACAGCATAGTGCATAGATACAATGTCACTTTGTCTATTAGCTCTGGTTTATTTTATTTCTGCCTGAGGATATAGTTAAGCAGTGTAGTCAGGACGGACTGATGGACCTCGTATCCTTAATGGATACATTATTACATCCTGTATTGCTTTTCGAAGCATGGTAATAATAGTATTAGTATGTAAATGGTTTATGAAAACCCATTTTCTGCAAGGATTTTTATGAAAAGACCTTTTTAAAAATGCAGTTATGTTGAATATGGAACAACATTAAAATTGATAGCATCTAAGAAAAATAATCCACTTTTAGGTACTTTCATATAATTAATTACAAAATTTTATGTCTTACGGTATAATATATAATTATTTAATACGAGTATGGTATTTTAAGTAGGAAAGATTTGTATTTTTGTTTGTTGTTTGTATCGAATTATTTCAAAAACTATTGGACTGATTTTAATCATTCTTTCACCAGTAGTAATGCTACTTTATCACTGACTAACACATACATTATATATATTTTCTCTTTTTACGCAGGCGAAGCCGCTAGCAAAAGCTAGTAATGAATAAACTTATAAACTATTGAACCATTTTAAACATTTTTTCACCAGTAGAATGCCATTTTATTGATTATATACTGACTGTATTTTTTTTTCACGAGGGCTAAACCGCTGTTAGAGGCCAGTGTTATATAAACTTATTTAAAGCAAAGATTTCTTTTTATCTAAGATTTATATTTATAAAAACTCGGATTATTATTTCATCAACAAGATTTTCCTTCAATTCAGAATCTAATATTAATCCCATCAACACTAATCCTTAAGCTTACAACACAAAAACCTTAAAAATAAAGAAACAGCCTGAGTCAGCGAGCGTTAGTCTATTCCTCTCGCGTTTAATTTAGTGAGAAGGCCCTTTCAGTTCGTCAGACGGTTTAAATAGAGCAAATTACTAGGTGGATACAGCGCAGCAAGATTAGCAGTAATTAAGAAACTATTAAATAAGCTGCGCTTTTGGTAGGAGGACTACGTTGAAGATAAGGACAATTCTATCCTGAAAATTACGGTTTTTGATCCTTATCTTTAAATGAGATAGACATGGAAGAAACGAAACTTAATTTTGTCTTGAAATGCCTGCTAGGGCTGCGGGAATGTTTGAAAGAGTTACTCTGTGGCCTTGAAACAAAATGGCAACTGGAGGCACCCTTGTGGGTAAAAAAAAAGCAGCAAAATCCTAAAGTATGCTAAAAGTAGGGAATTTACTCACGGTTTTTCATGTTGCTAAAAGTAGGGAATAAGCGGGCATCACAGGTCAGTTTGAACTTTCGACTTGGTAAACCTTAAGTTTTTTATAGCGAATCCTAGGATTTATCATAGGCTTTCACAGTTACAATTAATCAACTCTTTTTTCCAAGACGTAGGTAGAAACGACGGAGCGTTATCGGGTATCACAACCACACATTGCTTCTGAACCTTATTTTATCATATTGTGGGATTCAGAATGTCCTCCTCCCGGGGCAAGTCAAGGGATCTCTCACATTTTTACAAACTAAAACTATACGAAGTTCCTTTTCGTTCTCCCGATCACATCACGCCTTTGTATTGGTTGAAATTCCTGTAGAAAAGGGCATGCGGATCACAGCGCACTGCCGTCTCGGATCTTTCACTATCAAGGTAACACACACACCCCAAGTCTATTGACTTGCAGGTCAGATCATATGGTGACAGAGATCGATTTGCGTCTGCTGGCACTTGTAAACCAAACACGGGTAGTAAAAGAGGTTGTATTCTACTTCAAATTTTCCACCACTTTATTTTACTTCACGTTTAGAAGCAAGGGGTTATCCGCAGCACTCCTTGCCTTGAAGAGGTCACCGTGCTGTACTACCTAATCTGGGAAATTGTCAACAGTGTGCTGCATCGTATGATCGAGGCAGCTGCAACTGTAGCGATGATAGAGGGGCGTTGGTTTGACCTTGACCTATATAGCACAAGTGCTTTACAAGTGTATCATCAGTAAGATATGTGTATGTCCTATCTATATCTTGGTCATCATACAATTAAACTATTTTTATTAGTCAAAGTCAATTTTTTTTTATTTCACATAGGCCTACATGGGCACTTATAAATCGTCAGAAGCTAGTGTACGGTTCCAAATTGGTCGTTTTGTATGGAGAAGAACCGGCAAGAACCTCCATGGTTACTATTTAAAAAAAAAAATGTTGTTACAAATTACAATACAATATTTCCATATTACAGCTTAAGTAGATATTATGCAAGGACAGTGTAAACTTATCAATATTGTATTAAAAAGTACAAAAAAATAATTATAATAAAAAGTAACCTAAGAATTCGCGGAGTCTACAGTGTTCTCACATTCACATTATAAAAAAAGAGGCTATATAAATAAAAGTAAGTAAAATAAATAATTACAATTATTAATAAATGACACGTTAGCAAAATACATACTAATAATACAAAATATTGCAAAAGCAATATGTTAGAAAGAAAAATTATATATTACAACAAATGTGGAGCAGTTGATAGATACATTTACACAATATTATGAGCTAAAAGGGGACCACATGTGCAGAAGCAGTCATTGCCAAACAAGCATGTCTTCGACATAGTCTTTAACCTTATGATACGCTTTTTTATTTAGGACACGCTTATTATGGGTCTGGAACATTCTCTCGCTAAGTATTAGTATCTCGATTTCCATATCGGTTTTAAAGATCTCCATTAAACCTTTTATAATAAACCGTAGCATTTACTACGGTACTACACCGCCCGTAGCAATGATATCAATGACGTAGTAGCTCGTAGACTGCCTGCGCGTAGCAGTTTGATTTACCTTTCCTACAGTTTAATTCCGATATCAAGAGCATTGTTTATTACATAAATCATTATTAAATCGAGTTATCTTCTCTGCAAATGGTTATCAAGAGTAAAATAGTTGTGGTAACTTCTAGTCTCCGATACTAGATATCGAAAATTCTTTGAATAACTTGCATCAAATCACGGAATAGTTACTTAGAATTTCATAACTGACAGGCTATTTCACCGTTTGTATTTACTGATAATTAAGATCGAAATCTTGTCAGATTATAAATTTTAGGTACATCAGAGAGACAAACACAGAGAAACAACATCGAATTGTAAGGACTACATTATAAAGGTGAAATTTAAATTGAATGTGTATGTTTGTCACTCCTTCAAACTCAAACGGTTGAACGGGTTTGGATGTTGTCACACGGGTAGATCATGCCTTTGGATTTGGTCATAGAATAAAAATTAATAAGGGGTTTTTTGTTTTTGCTACGACTTAGGGGTCTTTAAGTCAAGAGTGAGTACGTTACTTCTAGGCAAGCGTGCTCCATCGTCGACCACATCATCACTTACCATCAGGTGAGATGGTGGCCAAACGCGAGCCTATCATTAATATTAAAAAAAAATGGGATATTTTTTTACTTTCATGCAGGTACAGAATAGATATTCGATGGTGCCGAATGGTCCTGGTGTGGCGATGTACTAGAAAACGCAGTGTTGATAGTCCTTCAAGATAGACCGATGACCGGATAAGAATTGTGGGAATCCAATGGATGCAAGATGCATAAGTCTAGTCACTGTGGCAAAACTTGTGGGAGGCCTATGTCCGGAAGGGAATGTCTTTCAGCAGAAATGCTCATGCGGACAAAACCTTTATCAGAATCTAGTACAGAATATTATGGCTGAGAGAGAAAAAAAACCAGGCAAGTACGAGTCGGTCTCACGCACTGAGGGTTCCCTATGAAAACAATTCAATTCCCAACTGAGTTACGAAGATATTTCCGAATCGCAAAAAAACTACAAATGACATTTTTCGGATATTTTTTGCTATGAGACCTTGCGTCAAGCTAAATTTCAAGATTCTAGGTCTAAGGGAAGTACCTTATGAAATTAGGTTACTTCTAGGCAAGCGAGCTCTATCGTCAGCCACATCATCGCTTACCATCAGGTGATATAGTGGTTAAACGCGAGCCTATTCATAATAAAAAAAAGAAAAAAAAAGATTCCCTTGAGAGTGTCGAAATATACGTTTTATGCGACATAAACGGCTGTATCTTTTTTTTTTTATTCAGAAGTTTGATTTTTCACAGTTTCAAGGGACCGCAGACTTGAGTTTATGGTTTTAATATCAACTCGATACCTCCACGCGTTCCTGATATATTTTTTTTTTTTTTTTTTTATTGTTATAAACCAGTGCTTGACTGCGATCCCACCTGATATAAGGGGTCTTGCCAGACAGACAAAGAGATGGTCAACAAAGTGATCCTATAAGGGTTCCGTTTTTTTCCTTTTGAGGTACGGAATCCTAAAAAATACGCTTAGTTATAATTAGAGATATGATACCATTATTTTCAAGGACCAAACCACCAAAACTTTATTTTAAATAATTACTATCTTAATCAATATTTATTAACACCAAAAATTTGTCTGAAGACCAAAAGAAAAACGAGATGCACATAAAATAAATTAGAGCGTAAAATTGTGTGTGCATGAAATAGAACAAAACACACAGATACATAATCATGAAACACATAAAAGCACATTATAGTATGACCACAACTACTACCCCTGCATAAAACCCATATAACTTTTCATTTCTAATTTCGGCTATTCAAGTAAGTAAATATCCTGAAACTTTGCGCATGGCTACCCTATCTCGACTGCATAAAGGCAGACAACTGCAAACGGAATTGCAAACGCTTTGTGCTTCCACGTAATGGGTACGTGTAGATACACGTTCGTATGTATGTATATGTATGTACAATTTATTAGATGTTCTTACACATTTTTCATAAGTTATTTTGAAAACACAGTATCTTGTGGATATTATTTAGGATTCTATTGAAATCAATTTATAAATTTTGTGTAAAACTAATCCAGTCTTTCAGACCTCTGAAAATGTGCTTTTTGCGTGAACTTGAACACAAAGTATAACAATAGGAGCCTTGCAAATTTAATCAAAATTCTGAATGACAACAATTTTTTTCAAAAACATTTAGACTTTAAAAAAAAACACGTATTTCCTGGAATAAGTTTTATAAAATATTCGAGTAAATCACGGAATGACCGAATGCTAACAGAGTTTTCAGGCGTTATCTCTATTTTTTTCTCGTTGCCTTTTTGTCAAACATCGCGTTGGATTACGTTAGATGAAGTAACAAGCTTTTAAACCACGCTCGATGTTGACGATAGGCGAGTGAAAAAGGACCCTCTTAAGTTCTCTTATTTGAACTTTATTTACGAATCTGCGATGAAGAAAAGCGAAAAATGACAATATTTTTTACTAAAATATGGCGCATATTGTGTACAATCTGTTGTAGGCTTTTTTTAGGTTCCGTATCCAAAGGGTAAAACGTGACCCTGTTATTAAAACTCCGCTGTCCGTCCGTCTGTCTATTTATCTGTCTAACCATTTGTCACTAGGCATCAGTATCATGTCACATGTCAGTATCTCATGGACAACAAATACTAAAAAACAGAATAAAATAATATTTAAGACCGCTCTTACAACAAACGTGATTTTTTTTTAATTTTTTGCTACGGACGGTACGGAACCAAGTCCGTCTCGTACTTAGCCGATTTTTTAAACAATGTATATTCAGGTCTAATTCATTTCTAAAATGATGTATGTGTAACTAGCTTATATCAGAGACTTCGCTCGGGTTAAAGTAAAAAATTATACTAAGGGAAAATACTCTCGAAATAAGAAGTATGCTATGTCCTAAGACTCCATTCGGAAATTGAACTATTCACACAGGTGAGTTTTTACAGAATCCTCAGTGGGCGAGTCCGACTAGCACTTGCCTTGTATTTTTTTTTAAACACACTGCTCCTATGAATTACTTTTGAATAGTTGGTGTGTCACCTAACATGGAAACTTACACACAAGATTCAGAAAAACCGATAGTTTTTCCGAGTCTGGGTGTCTTTTGTATAAATTAGACTAGACAAATATTTCGTCCATGAGTGAATCAAACTCACGTCATATAATAATGTTTTTATTTATGAAAATCATCCAATGACATCCGTCATGATTCCCAATCTTCGGCGAAGCAAGAGGGTGTGTCAGACTTTTACTGACTAAAAACTTACTCCTGTTCCTTCGTTGCCTTTCATACCAGGGCCGAGTCTTCCTTTCAGAAGCAGACCCTTTGCCCCAGTAGTTTTCGACCCTGCTGAGCCTTGACGGTTTGCTTACACCGAAAAGACGGCGCGTATTGTTCCAAGCGCGCCTCAAGAGACAAGATGAAGGCAACGAAGGAACAGGAGTGGGTTTTAAGTCAGTAAAATTCTGACACTATCTCCCGCTTTGCCCAAGAGCGGGATTTGTCATGGTTTTCCCAACCAATAAAAAAAAAAAAAACCGTCGGCAACTTGGGCTCGGTCTGGAGGTCGGACGGTCGGACGGACCTTTGCTCGCCGTGACCCCACGACATACGATGAAATCAATTTACCATGACTCTTCTATTCATTTAGACGGATAAAATGGTAAATCAGATAAATAATAAGCGAATTAATGTAGAGTCCGAGGTAACATTTTATAATGTAAGGATAAATTAAACCAATCGTAATGAATGGAAGCAACACTTTCTTGCTAATTAATATGAAAAAAAAGTATGTAGATAACGAGATTAAGAGGACCCGAGCCGTTTATTATCAACGTGGGCATGGTTTAAAACCTTGTTGTTGCATCCAACGCAATCAAATGCAATGTTTCATACAGAGGCAACGCATAAAAAGAGAGATAACGCCTGCATGCTCCGTTTATATTCGGTAATTCCATCACTCACTCAATATTTCACAAAGCTTTTTCCAAGAAATAAGTGTTTTTTTTAAACCTTTCGGTCGCCTCCTTCTGCGAAACAGTAATGCTTGCAAAGGAGGCGGCCGATCGCGTGAGGCAACGGTTCTCACGCCCCAACCGCCGCCGGGATTTCGATCCCGATTTCCGGCTACCGTAGGCGCGGGCTTGCGGACGGCGAGCAATGGGTAGCTCGCCGTCCGACCTTCCGGTAACCGTCCGAACTGAGCCAAAATCGTCGACGGCGCGTATTGTTCCACGCGCACCTCAGGGAGATCTCAGCAAATCGTAGGGGCCCAGCAGGGTCGAAGCCTACTGGGGCCATGGGTAGTGTGAAAACGAAATCCGGGGCCCTGGGACGAAGGCAACGAAGGAAAAGGAGTTGTTTTTTAGTCAGTAAAAATCTGACACTATCTCCCGCTCGCTTTTCCCGCCCAAAAAAAAAAACCTTTACAGTTTTTACAAAAATATTTCGTAATTCAAATTATTGATTAAATGTGCAAGGTTTCGATAGTTATATTTTCTTTACTTTTTTAAATTCATGAGGTCTTTACTGGATTGGTTATGACTTGCTTTTAATAGAAACCTGGATAATATCCACAAGATACATGTGTTTCCAGAATATCTAGAGAAAAGTGTGTAAAAACGTCGTAACCATGTAAGAGAGATTCTATGGAAATGTATTTTGGGTTAGACACTCTTAAAAGCTAATTCTGAACATGCTTCTAAAGTGACCTACATGGTAACAAATTCAACCTGAATCATCACGCAAATGTTTCTGAAACTTGTTACTAGGTGAAGACGAGGTAAAAGGTTTCATACCGTTATCACCTAATGAGTTCCCGAGACTTCTCATAGTGACCTCTTCTCATCTTACTAATGAGAGAATGTCACGAAATACCTTTTAGAGTTTAGTTGTTCTGGTCAATTGTTTTACTTTAAAGCAGTCAGTGGTTTACTGGTAGTCAAACATTTTTCGGAGATATTGAAGATCTAAAAGGTATATTGCTTATAAAAGACAATCATGAGTCTCAGAATAACATTATTGTTTATGTTTACTATTACTTACTTTTCTGTTTTACCAGCTTAGAATAGCGCGTTGTTAAATATAACTCATAGTACGTTGTGGAAAATGTTGTAGGTTATTTCTAATTTTTGCATATTTATAACTTAGTAAAAGATTTTAATGTATAACTGTTATTTTTCCCGAATAAAATAAAATAAAAAATAAAACATTATGTACTGTCGCTACGACACATAATCACAAAAATCTATACAGAAATAGAAATATATTTATTTATTTTATAATTTATGTCCAAACATATAACATAAGAAGACACATCATTATAAAAATTTGTACAAAGGCACTGCTTATTTCAAAAGAAATTTATTCTTGCAGACCTGCGAAAGAAGAGATTAAAAGAAATGTAGACAATAGTGTATAGAAATAAGAAAATAATAAAATAATAGAGTTTATAAAATATTAAATTGCAGTAACAAACAGTGTTGGGCAATATGAAATCTAACTACTGATTAATATCTACAACTACATATTGTAGTCAATAATCATAACTACACATTACTTGAAAAAAATCGTAAAAAGTAATAAACATTTTGATTACTAACTACAAATTGCAGTTGCAATCACGATTATGAGATTACTTTTTAAAACTACTTATTTAAAGGTTGACTTTGTATTACGTTCAATCAAAGCAATAGTAACATTATGTAATAAATATAAGTTCTTAATCATCTGCGATTTCAAGCCTTGTATTCAATTATTCATGAAAGTAAATATACGTGATTTTTTTATACAGTCCGATTCCCTTTTTGTTTTAAATTATATTTTTGAGCCAGATTCAGTTTTGGTAAATCAATAATTCCAACATATTACATGTATGTTGCAAAATATAATTTCTTAGTACTCAAATAATCAGAAATTATAATAACTAGATTACAGCAATCAAATTAACAATTATTTCATGTAGTTTGATTACTGTAGTTAAGCTGCATGCAATCATAACTACATAGGCGTTGCAATGTCGTGAGACTTTTGAGTACATTACTGGTCAAAATCAATGCGGAGGAGTTTTACGATGCCATTTTTAGATGTTTTTTTTTTGTTAGTTTTAATTAGTTATGGTTTTTTTTTTATTAGTACATGCTCCTGTGTGTCTTAGTTTTGCAAGTGAAGCACGTTACCGACTAAGAGACGAATGCCTGGTTTACTATATTCATTCGTCATTTATATGCCTCTTGACTGAAAAATACATCACACCTGTTTGAAGTCCACTCATGTTTCAAAACAAAACACAACAGTAAGACAAATACATTTCCCGCAACAATTTTAAAAGCTTAACCGATAACAAGGAGCGATGCAAGTACACTGACTCAGTATTGTACTTGACTGAGGACATAAAAGTACATGAGCCGTTCAGAACAAACGGTCTGAATATACGACACCGAGGCGTTTTATCTTTCCCAAGAGTTATTGGTCTCTCTTTCTTTATCCTGCTTTTAGAAAGAGGAGGCATGAGGCATCAAATCTTCAGGTGTTTGATGTAGGTATGTTTGTAACGGGGAGTGGAAGGAAGCATTTTTAGGTCGCTGGTGATAGAAACACTAGGTATTTGTTAGTGTGTGATGAAAGTGGAGTGCATTATGCTCATATTTCTTTTTGGTAGTGTACACCAAAACTGTGTTCAGTAGGAATATATTTTGGTTTATAATAATAATAATCATTTTATTTTCAGGCATCAGAGGCCCATAGACAAAATACATAAAATAATCTTAAATAATAATACACTAATACATATTGTAAAAACAACGCCGTCGTCTTTATGCGATATGACTTTAGCTAAAAGAAAAATAGATATGAAAGGTAGCTCAAAGTCTACTATACCTAAAAGAATAAAAATCTGTCAGGTAACCTTTTGCTGATTTTTAATTTCTGGGTTTTATTTATTTGCATATAATGTGGGTAATTAATACAATGTAGTGTTATAAAAAATTTCCAATCCTTATTACATTCTATCTCATGGCATGCAGAATTTTATTAACTATTAACAATTATTTTATTAATTTATTTAATATAAAACCAGTACAAATTAAACAGACATATGATTTAAAAAATCTGATACAGAGTCATAGCATTTTTTAATAGTATTTTTTTACGTAATTTTAAATCTTTTTAAAGGCATATTTCAAAAGCTTGGATGCCATACTTTGCAGTTAGGTGCCTCATTCCATATTGATGTATATCTATCTGGAAGAGAAGGGGCACTATGTCTTTCAGTCTCTTGTGTTGTAAATTTTACTATTGTGTTTTGTACTTACTAACACAGTTTCTAAGTTCCAATTGTTACTAACCATTATGGATCTGATTAAATAAATTAGTATTATTATTCCATTTATTTATTGTTTTATACATTCTCTTTACGTTTTTAATAATATTTCTTTTTTTTAATTCTTGATAGGTTCGCGCTTGACCGCTATCTCACCGGATGGAAAGCGACGATGCGGTCGAAGATGGAGCGCGCTTACCTAGAAGTAACCTATTCACTCTTGATTTAAAGATTCCCGGGTTGTAGCCATCAGAAACACAGATTCTAACAAGGAATTCCAATCCTTAGCTGTACGTACAATGAATGTGTTCCCAAAACGTTTTGTGCGTATAGGTGGGATTTTCTTAAATAAATTTTACAAAAAATATATTATTTCGCTAGTGCTTGATTCAGTAGCAATTAATATAATTTCATACATTTTTAACTTTCCAATTATCGTAATTGCTAATAGAACATAACTTTGTATTGGCCCCTTTATGACGTCATACATTTTTGATTTAACATAATCGAATTTCATATCATTTCACATTAGATACAATTTATTCGTCTCTATAAAGGTACAAAGTTCAAAAACCACTTCACAAATTAACTTTTAAATACAAATCAACGTGTCTACTTTATAACCTAGCCATCAACTAGTTAATTGAGAGCGGAAAGCAAAAAGTTGCCAGTTTTAATATATATTTGAGTACCATTTTATACTCAAAGGCTTTCAGCATTAGCTTTTTTGCATAAAAACATGTTACATACTCTTTTAACCGTTCATTAGAGTGGTGGTGGGAAAATTATATCGATAGCTTATCGGTTTTCGGATATGTTTGGTGCGGATCAAAATTTGCAACGTTAAATTGATGTTATTATTAATGTTATGAAGAATATAATTGTCCTGATATCATTTTAATTTTTGACTATAATACAGTAATTTAGTGACGAAATTTACTCAGTTTAAATGATGACACATATTAA
Organism: Mythimna vitellina; assembly: GCA_949316375.1. Taxonomy (NCBI): domain Eukaryota; kingdom Metazoa; phylum Arthropoda; class Insecta; order Lepidoptera; family Noctuidae; genus Mythimna; species Mythimna vitellina. The sequence goes on along the minus strand of OX438689.1, from coordinate 4,487,153 downwards.
TAAATCTGGTATAAATATTTGAGCTACGACCGCATTCCTGTAAACTACCTACGATGTGTATGTAAAAATACAATTTGAATTACCTCGTAAGTACCTAGTTAATAGTTACATTGTAAGTACGAATATTTTTCACTATAAATGTGAATGTCTGTAATGATTAAGTGTATTTAAAAATAATATACATAAATTGAAATCACATTTAATTTAAATTTTACTTTGTTTTACATTCGTGAAACAAAATATTTATCAGAAATCAGAAACGTTTTTATCAAATTGACCAATTACAGGCACTTTTGAATTTTCAAAATGTCGGTCTGCCAAAAAAAAACAAGTGAAGCTAAATGGCACGTTCCAAAGCGTAGATCACTTTGGAGAAGAACGTGCAAGAAACTCCATGGACACTCTTTTAAATCATATTATGAGTTACATAAATCTCGGTTACATATTTCTTGTCGCTTCTAATATGTGAGAGTAATAACTAATCTACATTGTAGATGTTATATATAGAGAGATGACCAGTCTCAACTGACGCCACCCGTTCACGAGCATGACGCGTGCATCAGACCCACTCAGGTCAACAATTTTGAAGGGAACTGAATGACCCAATAACACGTACCACCATCAGCAAGACATTTGAGTATGAAAACAAGAGCATGGCACACTACACATTAAATATTTTCTACACGGGCACTTATAAAAAGAAATTAGTTTGTATAACAGTAATAAATCTGAATGTATGTAATGTCTACAAACGCCACTACAGACGTTAGTTGGAGTAAACTAACTAAACCATACGTAATCATTGTAAAAAACAAGCAAGTTACAAATAAACCAAAGATAGAGCAAAGCAATTAATCGACAATATAGTTAATGAGCTACTACTTTGACAAATGACAACAATGAAGCTTCCTTTATTGTTGTCATCTGTCAAAATGTCATGTCATAGATATATCATATCAGCACCGCAATTTGTCGGATACTAATATTAGTAAAACTAACACGCACATCCCTAGCAGTCCAGTCTTATTAGAGTCACGCAAAATAACTTCATTGGTATACTGTAGGCAGTATACTGGTCGTGTAAGCGTGTTGAAAAAACTAATTTCATATAATTACTGGCGCGATATTATTGTATTCCTGTTGCAGTGTTTACGTATAATGACTTAAGCAAAGTCTTGGTACGGAAGGCGACAAAGTTGGTTATTTTTTTGGGAGACTAATAAATAAAACTTTGTTGTAATAAAAATAACTGGAAAAAATGGAAAAAATCACATGGCGTTATCCTTACTATTAGGCGGTGGTGTATATAATTCTTCCGTATGTGTGTTTGTCACTTTACTCCACCTAAACGGCTGGACTGATTTGGATGAAATTTTGAGTGTTTGGATAGTTTGAAAATACAATTGGATTTTTTCTGATTACGTGCCTGCTTTCGGGCAAGACAACACTGGCACTGATTGCTAGTATAAATAACCTTTGTACTAGCAATCAGTGCAAGTTAAGATTGTTCATGTTATAAATTCAAAAACAATTAATTGCTGTTTTAGAATAATTATAAATGTGAACAATATGACCTATTTTACTTTGGAATTTACCATTGCAATATAAAACGCTTATGTTCCATACGAATTAATTAAAAAGTAATTGTTTTTGTATGAAACAGGGTGTTATACGGAAAACAAATATATATTATATTTCTATCTTTCAGGCAATTTAAATAACTTATATACAAAAGTACCTTCCCCCCTTAAAAGACAATATGCTATGCAATAAAGTATTGAGTATTGAACAGTTTTGTCGTTAACAGTACTGTGATAAGTATCAACTTAGCTTGAACAATCGTAAAGTATATTTTTCAGTATTTTTTGCACGTTGCTTGAGCGTTGCACTTAGCAAACTGTTCTGATAAAAATATGAATAATAAGGAGCTGCTTAAGAAGTGGCATTTGTAAGATAAATGCGGAATGTTTTCTTGTTATTTACGAAGTTTATTTTACAGATTTATACTTTTCAACTGAAAAAGTATCAAAACTAGTCTAGTAGAGTACGATTATTTACCTCACTTCACTGGTTTTGATACTTTTATGGTCATTTGGGATAAGCAGTGAGGATGCAGTGGTAACGGCCCCTACTTACGAGTTGTAACCCAGCCAGGCGCATTACGTTGTGCAATTTATTTCATGACCACTGCTCTCAAAACAGTGAAGGTAAACATCTTGCTGAAAACCTCCTAGGATTAAAAATTTAAAGACATGTGACATACACCCACCCGCACTGGAAACGCGTGGTGGATTATAACCCATTCCTTCACTTAGAGAGGAGGCCTGACTCCCAGAAATGAACACATTCACTTCTGGGAGTCAGGCCTCCTCTCCACCGTAGCTCTAGAACGCAAAGAGCATCTGAAGAAACTTAGGTAGATTATAGTTTATTTATTTATTTAGTTCATTAAACCCCGAGCGAACACCGGCGTTCGCTCGGTGATTGTCTTTCTATTGTGTCTCTAATTATGCTACTCAAAAGGTTAAGGATCACCAACGATTGTTACAAATTAAAAAAAAACTTAGAAATAAAAATTAATACACGTAACCTAGTCCTATAATATACACTCAATTATAGGCAATATAGCTTATGCATAAATGAGTGAACATGGCTGTAGTTCTAGTCAATAAAAGTCTGATACTCCCTCTCACTCTTTTGTGGGAGTTGAAAGTGGTAGAAGTTATTTAAAGAATTCTCACTTCAAAAAAAAGCGTACGATAAAAAATACATATTTTATCTCATTATTGGTCTTCTGTAAATAAATTATTTCTTCCCTAAATTATAGTGTGAAAAGACTGCTTAAGTATTCGCGGCTCCCTTATTTCCCACTTCAAAAAAACGATTACAAGTCGTAAACAAGACTTCAAGGTCAAAAACTAGCCTACTAAGCTTACCTAAGCAATACCTAGAACAAAATTGAAACAACCTAAAAATTTTACAGCCCGATATAAACAAAACGCAAATACGATCGGTACAGGTGGGTCCGACTCAGCAACATCCCTACATCTGTAGATCCGCAGATCCACGCTCGCCAATAAAAAGCACGCGTTCACCAATATTTGTGACATGCTGCTACCGTACGTCGTATTTCACCGCTACGAATCCGTAATGTGCGTCTCCCACGCGACCCTTCTGGGTTCATGGGTTAGGGATGCTAGATGTGGCAGAGTGTTAATTCGAAATCAAAAACTGTTTAGTCAGCATTTTTTTTTTCTACAAAGTTAGCTGTTGGGTAGTCATTGATTGACTTTCAGTTGCACTTTCAGTGGTCGACCTTAGCCCTAGTAGGTTTAGGTTTTTGGGCCCCTGCGATTTTACTGACGTTTTTTTTATGTAAGCGTGGGATACTACGCACCGTCGTCGAATCTGGCTCAATCCGGACGATTACCGGGCGGCCATTGCTCCTCGTCCGCAAGCCCACGCCTGCGGTAACTGGTAGCTTGTAATATATACCTAACAAGATATAAGTTATCACTGATATGGAATAATCATAGAAATACTAATAGTTTGACTCCAAAATAAAATTTAGTTTCACTATCAAAACACACAACGCTCTTGCCCTATCCAGTAACTTTTACTGCGCAATCCCATGTGAACGGAAAAATTAATAAAATCGAAATCGTATCTGACATCGAATTAAGCTAATGCTCCTCGACGCCAGACGTTAACCGTTCGTAATTAATATGCGAGGAAAATATATGGAAATCCAGTGAAATCCGCATCCCTGGTAACGGGCCGTAGGTAAGCTTTTAAATTAATTAATATCAATTTTATGGCTTGTTTTTGATGGTACATATTATGGACTGACTTTCGATTTAATGCAAAGTTTATATTTACATGGATTCCGCGACTTATTGGTGTATGTAATTTGTACTGCTTAAGCCTGGATTGATTTAAAAGGAATTATTTATTTACTTTTAAATTGTGGTGTCGACAGATTCTGAGTTAATGTACTTATGTAAAAACTGGACAGTTTATTTAATTGTAAGTTAATATTGAAACGAAATGTTCACTTACAATAAAAAAAACCTTATTTGCCCAAGCTTTTTTAATTTTTTTTCAGTTAAGTGAACTTCATGGAATTACGGCCTATTACGTAACGTTAATCATCAGTCGAAATAAGTTCACTGCTGGACCGGTATGTGGCCTGCTCAAAGTGTCGCATCGGATTCCCGCAATCCTCACCAATTTCGTATGTTAGTATCATATAATAAAGTTGTCACCTGCTAAAATCATAAAGTAAAATTGTACAGCTAAGTAGTGGAATTTCCTCCTGGAGTCTGTGTTTCTCTTTCTAACCTAACCTAACCTTTATAGGATCGCTTTGTTGTCCGTCTGTCTGTTAAGACTGTTTATCTCAGGAACGCGTTGAGGTATCGAGTTGAAATTAAAATCATATATGTCTGCGGACTCTTGAAGCTGCGAAAAAATCAAACTTCTGAGTTAACGCAAAAAAAGATACAGCCGTTTATGACGCAAATAATTTATATTTCAACATTCTCAAGGAAATCAAAATTCATAGGGTACCTACTTCCCTTGACCCAGAATCCTAAAATTTGGCATAAAGCAAGGTAACACAAATATAGGAATAAATCTGAAAATAGTAAATTTGTTGTTTATGTCATAAAAAAAAAACTTATTTTGCCATTCAGAAAAATCTTTGTCTCTACATTGTGCGCGAGTCCGACTCACACTTGCCCAGTTTTGTTGTTGGTGGGAAAGCATCAAATTACTCCTCCTCAAGAATGACTTATTTGACTTAAGAACCTATATTCCCTAGCTGGGGCAGAGGGCATCGACAGTAGTCACCCATCGCCACCAGTCTTGATCTATACGCTTCACCTCGCTCCATGTCAGCCCGATGGTCGTCGCTTCTGCCAACACGGTGCGTCGCCGGTTTGCCGAGGATGGCCACGCTTCCTTTTTCCTTGAGAATTCCAGTCCAATGCCTGTTTAGGTATATGATCGGAATCCCTCCTAAGCGTGTGACCAATACATCTCCACTTACGATGTTTGAGCTGGTGGTTGATCGGGCTATCATGGCACTGCTCTAACAGCTCTACGTTAGAGACGGTTTCGGGCCAGTAAATCCCGAGGATGCGACGCAGACATCGGTTTATGAAAACCTGAATTTGGCGTGAGATCTCCTTTGTCACTTTCCATTCAATACGTTCCGTACGTTTCGCACCCGTAAAGCAGCACAGATTTGAAGTTGCACCCGAAGATTTTAAGTTTGACCCTTCGGGTCAATCTCCGTGATTACTAAACAGGTCTCATCTATGCCTCTTTGGGACCTGCTGCTCTCGTGCCGTCGCGCATCCATCACCTCGTGGTGCAGTTGCGCTAATGGATGCAGGGCGAAGGGTGAGTATTCTTCTCCTTAAAACAGAATCATCTCATCAGGGAGAGAGCCTGAATAAAACCGAGCACATCCTCCTCGAGAATGGATGTAACCAAAGTTAAACTTAATAATTGCAATTTGAAAGAAAATAAGCACGTCTTCATAATGTAAATTATAGAAAATGTAAATGTGTATTCCCATATTTCTTTTTTAGTCATAGTTCAGCTTTTGTCACTGCAAGGCCTTTTAAAAATCAGTTTACAGCAAAATCAAAATTTAATTAAATTTTTCAAATTAAGTCACTTTCATTCTAAAAGTGCGTTGTGCACCAAACATATCAGAAATTTTGGCTCTAATTATAAAAAAGCGCAACCCCTTAGCTCAAACACTTCATCATCCTATTTATGATACTGACCTAGTAACGAATACTTCGTAATCGCTTTTCCATCGCAATATAAAGGCCCTTATAAATCTGATACGGTCGAACCCAAACAATAACATCATCCAAGTAAACAAAACTAAACAAACAGTATTAAATTGCTTATCAAGCAATATCATTTCATTACAAGCTTCGAAATAGCGTTTCTCTCATAGATTTATACAATTAATTATACAGCTGTTATCGGCGTTTTCTTTAGTTACTCCCTTAATGGAGGCTTGTAGAAAAGGTCGACTGGCGTTAAATTGAATTCGTCCATTTTCCTTTTGTTAATCTCGCTGAAATTTTAATTTGAAATAGTTTTGATGCCAGTGCAAGTCGGGTTATTTTACGTTACATTCTTTCGGAGACGTGAATGATCGGGTTTCGGACGAAATTTTTCTCATTTTATGCAGACGGTTTTCATTAAACGGATATATTACAAAATATTATTTAAGTAGCAACCCGCCCTAGCTTCACACAGGTGTTAGAAATTTTTGTAATTTTTCGCTTTTAGTTACTAAAAATATACATATATTATGCTTCGAAATCTCCCTCATGAATCACTCTGCCTATTAGTGAAGATTGCACGAAAATAAATTTTAGAATTTTGGCCTTCATACAGACTGACAGTCGCGATGAGGACTTAGTTTTATACTATGTAAGGATACTTCATGTACTTAAAAATACAGAAGTAAAAATTATAAATACAATATAAATTGTATATCATACTAGCTGCTGCTAGCGACTTTGCCTGCGTGAAAATATTGCGTAAAAATTGCTGTCTTTCTGTAGAATGAATTTTAGAAAATCCATTCATATTTTTTTAAAACATCATAAAAAAGCCTCTGTGCTAAATTTCAGCATTCTAGGTCCAAGGATCTGAGTTGAGTGTTGATAAGACAGGCAGACAGTCAGGATTTTGCCTTTCATAATTATGTGCAGATTCTCAAATTAATAAACTAAATACACTTATTTTATAACGTATGCATACCGTGTCTATAATTTACCTACAAATGGAATACATGCACAGGCGTAGCGTGAACTAATTCAGACAAGGGTGAAAGCGCATTGGCGAGGCCTTTTTCTTTCATAAATTGGAAAACGACGTAGCAACTGTCACAACCCAGTGTTCAACCACATCGTCAAAGCGATGATGTGATCTAACACTTGCCTAGAAGTAACCTATTTACTCTTGAATTAATAAATAAATAAAAAAGCTTTTTATTTCTTGCATTACATTTTTTTTTTTAAAGCAGGAAAAAAGAAAATGATGTAGCTAATATTATTTACAGTATTGTTTAATAAATCAAAATGTAATCCTATTCATGTGCAAGAACCCTTCCTCAGGCAAAGGTGAAGGCCTCCTCCTCTGAAGAATTTCATTTATCTTTATCATGGGCTATTTGCGTCCAGCAGGACTCTTGACTTAAAGATCCCTAAGTTGTAGCTACCAGGAAACACAAACCCCGGCAGGAAGGGCACGCCACAATTATGGTGGTAAGTCCCCTCTTTGAGGCGTGGTTGGAAAGACCTCACGGCGTCTTCACATTCCGCATGACGCAGGTTCTCACCGGACACGGTAAGTTCGGGAGGTTCCTGCACCGGATTCGTGCGGAAACGACGCCCGGGTGTCGCCACTGTGTGGCCCACCCGGAGGACACGGTAGAGCACACGGTGGAGGTGTGCCCCGCTTGGGCAGAGCAACGCCGTGTCCTCGTGGGGGCAATCGGCGGCGGCGATCTCTCGCGCCGGGCCTTGGTTCAGGCCATGCTCCGGAGCGAGGAGGAGTGGCAGGCGGTCGCCTCCTTCTGCGAAGCAGTAATGCTAGCTAAGGAGGCGGCCGATCGCGTGAGGCAACGGTCCTTACGCTCCAACCGCCGCCGGGATTCCGATCCCGATTTCCGGCCACCGTAGGCGCGGGCTTGCGGACGCCGAGCAATGGGTGGCTCGCCGTCTGACCGTCCGGTAACCGTCCGGACCGAGCCCAAGTCGTCGACGGCGCGTTTTGTTCCACGCGCGCCTCAAGGAGATGTCAGCAAAACGTAGGGGCCCAGCAGGGTCGAAGCCTACTGGGGCCACGGGTAGTGTGAAAGCGGAACCCGGGGCCCTGGGATGAAGGCAACGAAGGAACAGGAGTGAGTTTTTAGTCAGTAAGAGTCTGACACTATCTCCCGTTCCGCCCAAGAGCGGGGATGTCATAAGGATGATTTTCCCACCCAAAAAAAAAAAAAAACCCCGGCAGGAAATTCTACTCCTTAGCTGTACGTATAATAAATATATATTGTGTCTATCTAAGAGTATGTCTATTTTTGTGGTTACCGCATTTAATTTGTGTTCATGTGACAAGATAATAAAACTATGTGTAAACACAAGCTGGTGATGATAATCCACCTAAAAAGAAGTAGAACATATTACCAAACCGTACCGTCAATCAATCCACCAACCATCAAAAATATACATCGATAAAAAGCCGCCAATAAAATTTCAATACGAGCCATGAGTGCAGTCAAAGCCTAACATCTGAATTCCCCATATTTTAATAAAACTATGTGTAAACACATGCTGATAAAGATAACTCACCTAAAAAGAAGTAGAACACATTACCAAACCGTACCGTCAATCAATCCACCAACCATCAAAAATATACATCGATAAAAAGCCGCCAATAAAATTTCAATACGAGTCATGAGTGCAGTCAAAGCCTAACATCTGAATTCTCCATATTTTACGGCCCCATAAAGTTGGGTTCCGTCGGGTCGAAAAGGCGTGCTCTCTCCATCGCCACAACTCTAAAGAGCTGGCACAATTAGCCGGTTGCTTTGCATAAAATACACCCGTGTATAGGACGTGGAGTAAACGGAAGAACAAGCGGATCGTTTTAGTTTTTATTTGCTTTTAACATGACATTAGGTTAGTTGTACTTACAGGTTACCACACTACAGTGTTTCAAGACGAATGTCTATAACCAGTGCATGTTGCCAGTGATGATAACTATTTGGCTTCAAAACGTCGCTCACAACGGGCCTCACCGGGAGGCATAAAGTCATCCAATGTGCAAAGAAAAGGATTATGATTGGAGTTTCCTTGCATGATCTCATCAAAAATGAAGATATCCGCAGAAGAAACTAGGTTACCGACATAGCCCGAAAAATCGCCAAACTTAAGTGTTAATGAGCAGGGCACATTGCTCGCAGAACGGAATATGGTCAATGGGGACGAAAAGTTCTGGAGTGGCGACCACATACCTACTAGAAGACGCAGCGTAGGAAGGCTTCCCATAAACCTATAACTGAGGCCTATGTCCAACAGTGGACGTCTTTCGGCTGAAATGATGATGATGACTTATAGTTATGGAAGATTAAGAAAATTAGCTCAAATACATGGAATGTAGGAGGTAGTTTTCTCCTCCAATTTGATTATTGTATCATTTTTACACGTGCAGCTTGTTATTTATATTTTTTATTTAAAAAATATTGGTGTTAAATCACTGTGCTTCTATACTATTTATTTTGGTATGTACAAGTGAAGCCCTTTCAAATGATACCAAATACGACGTATTTATCTTTTTTTAACACAAAACTTTTTGTCCCCTAGAGGGCGCCTCATTGAATTTTGATGATATTTTTTAATAAGCACCAGCTAAGCCCTTTCAAATGATATCAAACACTGTATTTATCTTAACATTTTTTTTAACACATGACTTTTTCTCCGCTAGAGGGCGTCACATTAAATTTCAAATATACAAGTAAAGCCCTTTCAAATGATACCAAACACGGCCTATTTATCTACATTTTATTTTTTAACACATTACTTTTGTCCACTAGAGGGCGCCATGTCGATTTTGTCACGTAACCTATGTTCAGCGGACAATTAAGACGGTTCTAACAATACCTCATATGTCAATTTCCAATAAGTAGATTAGGAGCTATGAGAGAACAGATGAACATACTCACATACATACATACATAGCCTGTCAAAATCATAACCCTCCTTTGACTTTGCCGCAGTCGAGTAAAAAGGAGAAACTGACACTGTCATATCAACGCACAGCCAAACTAATGGAACTAGGAGTGTAAAAATTTGCACAAGTTTTCCTGTTATGATATAGGCGAGCACTAAGAGAGGATTTTCCAAAATTCACGCCTTAAAGGAAGAGAAACTTACTTTCACGCGGGCGAAGCCGCTGGGAGAAGTTAGTTTATTGATATTAATCATCAATTTTTTTCCGTTGCCATAGCAACCGAGTCAAGTCATTCAAACTGACTTGGAATATTTTAAAGATTATTTCGAATTTTTATCCTATTTGTGAATTATGTCTGGGATTTTGTTAACATAAAGTTATTTTCCACTTGATAATGCTTCTCCATCACTGGTTATCCTTGGCATCGTGAGATGGGTGGTAGAGTTTTAGGTACAGAATTGAGTGAATTTGGTTCGACGATTTAAGTGAACTAAAAGCCTTCAGATGTTTAGTCATCGGCCTTACCAGTAACCATTTCTCAAGATGTCCCAACAGGGTCGAAGCCTACTGGGGCCAAGTGTCTGCTTCTAAAAGGAAGACTCGGCCCTGGTATGAAAGGCAATTAAGAACAGGAGTGGGATTTAAGTCAGTAAAGATCTGACACACCCTCTCGCTCCGCTCAAGGGCGGAAAATGTCATTAGATGATTTTCACACCGAAAACTAAACCAGTAACCATTCAGTAATCAAGATTATGTTCATCTTTAGAAACAATTATATTTATTAGGGAGTATTTAAATTAAAATCATATAAGCTGCGAAGTTTTCGATAACATTTAACCCCTTATATTTGTGTAATCCAATTCATTATTTGTTCAGGACTTACTAACGTTTGGGATAAATTGTCTTCAAATTAATTACAGTTTTATGTGTTTTCATTTTGTTGTTAATCCTATATGTGTTACTTTTTTTTTCTTGTCTTAACTTTAATTATGTGCGTCAATCAAGCCTAAATAAATTTATTTTCTATCTTTTTCTTCCTTGTGTTATATGTATTTAAGTTAGCTTAAGATTTAAGCAATCTTTAGGTTACACACTTTACGAATCGTTCACCAACATCATCGTCATCATGATCCACAGCCAAACTACGCTGGTTTCTTCAGGCTTCTTTTTTATATATTTATTATTTATTTATTTATCTTTATTCCAATAGGTAAGTAATTTATAAGATAAGCCCCATAAAACCGTTGCAATGGTTTGGCTGTGGGGTCGGTGAGTCTCTAGACATACATTTAAACTTCATGTACAGTAGTGGTACATAGGCGGACTTAATGCAACAACGCATTCTCTACCAGTCAACCTTTGGATTAAAAAAGACAACACTGTGGTAGGCTTGCAAAATAAACAAATAACAGATACTTCAAACAGAAACAATAAAATAAAAAATAAGTTAAGAATAAGTTAGTAGTAGTTTTTTTCGTACCACCGTCATCCAGGAACTCTATGTTATTTTTTTTAACTTGATACAAGCTAGTGTTTGACTGCAATCCTACCTGATGGTAAGCAGTGATACAATCATTGATGGTGAGGCGCACTAGTTTATTAAGAGCATATTGACTCTAGCCTTGAAGATACCTAAATTATATGTAACGTTATTAACAACACAGAAGAAATCATCTGTATTTATTTTTGTTCACTCTGCAGCCTACAGGAACTCCAAAACATGAACCTAATACCTACTCAAAAACCCTACGTTCTCAATAGACTTGCACCAAACTTTTATGTGCAGTGATTCACGGTGATTCTAAAGCCTTTGCCGTCACGCGATACTTAGAATATAGAACTATCTCGAATAGTATGGTAGTTAAAAGTGTTGTGTTTGATAGGGACCGTGAAATGTGTGGATTCTTGTATCTTTCAACATGTGCAGATGGAGAAATTAAACGTATGTTTATACGCATTCGATTTTAAAAGTGTTTTTTTAATTAGTGTTGTATGACCACACATCCTCGCTTTAAAAAGCGATGTTCCGTCTTAAGATCCGTCCTTTCTTTAACTTTTAACCATTTCATATATTATTCGTCCAACCAAACTAATAAAAATCTTCTTCAAACTATCTCTGTCCGTAAACAGATTTACGATTACATTTTAACGCAAGTAGATATTTTCATTATATTAATTTTATTATAGCTGATCCTGTACTCGACCTTAACATAGCAACAACTCGAGGCAAAGCAAACAAATAAATAAAGATTAAATAAAGCTTCTACAATTTAATACAAGATAGCTATTGATTTTGTAGCTCTCACCAAGGATACTCCAGTCAAATCTCAATAAAACCCATTCAGTCGTTTTAAGTGATTTTATCTTGACATAAATCAACTGCTTACGATCATAAAATATAGGCAATCCCGAAGACGTTTGCTTGAAATCATTATGTATGTTTTACGTTATTATCGGCATACACGACATTTTCTACTACCAATCTTAGTTTAAGGTTTAAGCTTTTGCGTGATATAACTTTGATCGAAACGGAGACATCCACTCATTTAGCCGACGATACCCATTATTATCGGTAATACATTTTACATAACGTCGAACATTAAAATTGGATTTCCCATAAGACATAATGTTGTAAACGTAAGGAGTAATCAAAAAGTGGTTAAGCGAATCGAACATCACGATACGGTAGACCGAAACAGAAAACAGAAGGTTGCAAAACTAAACGGTACCTTAACATGCAAATATTATCAATACAGTAAGTAACAATCGAAAATTTTGATGTATCCTATAATAAGTCAACAGACTAATAAAATGTGACGCTTGAACAGTTTATAAGTTTACAGCCCTTGCTGTATCTAATTCTGTTACTACATATATGCACCTTTTCTTCGCGTATGTGAGGGTGAAATATTCGTAAGGAGCCCCGGCTGTGAATGGAACGACTGGTCGTAAAGTGTTCCGAACGATTAAACGCCTGTGACCCGATGGTTGCTGTAAAAGCGATTCTGTTATAAGCATCGATTTGAAGAATGTCATGTTACGATGTTGGATTTTTAGTTTGTTATGAACTGCTTTTTAACTTTGTTATCATGTCAATGAACTTACTTTGTATCCAAATCTTGTTTTTCTCTTGGAATCCTGGACATTGTTAAAGCAAATTTTACAAGTTAAAGTTTTGAATTGTGTGTGGCACAGTTAAATTAGTAGTCCTTACAGGACTAGTAACAACAACAATAACATAATCAGCCTTTTAATTTTCCCACTATTGGGACTCTCAGGCCTCCTGTCTAGGAGATGGAATGGGACGTAATCCATCACTTGGGTCCAAGTTAATCGATGTCACATGTTTTCGAATTTTTGTTTCTAGGACATACGCTTTCTCACGATGTTATTCTTCACCGTTTTGAAAGCAGTGGTGATGAAATACATTACATTATATTACATAAAGTAATGCACCTGTCTAGGTTTAAACCCGCAACCCACAACCTACTTTGGGGCCGTTATCACTGGACAACTACGGCTCTATAATTCTTAATATCCCACCATCAGTTTACCCAGTAAGATTCCAAACATAACATTTGCAGGTAAGTCCGGATTACGGCTCCATAAATCGAGAGGTTGAGCTCGAGACATAATACTTGTAGGTACAGTAAATCACCTTGCAGATTGTGTGTGAAATTTGGCAGTCAGAAATGGGTTTCTTTGTACTGTGTTACGATCTCTCCTTTGCTCCTGTTTTGCTTTTCTAAAATGTAATAGGATTTCAGTTCAAAAACATTATTATTTGCATTTGGTTGTTTGACTCAATTTTTTTATTATTTAAATCTAAAATTTAAAGAATTTATTACCAAATCTGTTCAACATTAACTATTTTATTCGTATTTCAATTCTGATGAAAGGGCCAGTTATTCTGTCAGAATAATGATGCACATTTGCACAAACTGAAATGTGACGTCACCACCAGTATCAAGATGTTCTCACAATGTGCCCACTCTTTCTGATTCCAATATAAATTGCTAATTGCTATTTATTTTAGATAGTAACCGATTTTGATAGTATTATTAAAAAAAAGGCAAAAACACTTTTTGTGAGTTTTATTTACTGTTTCGCATAAAATATTACACAGAAAAGTACCAAATTTTTTTTGATCTTCCTTTATTCCTTATATATGTTGTTACAGCATGATGATCTTTCTAGCTTTGTCTAATATATGTTACGATCTTATCTTACCTATTTAATTTACACACCCCAGTTACTTGGGAATATGATACTTCTTGACAGGAGTGGTTGCGAGAAAATCTACCTTCGAGCTATTCGTAACAACATTGTGACTTTATAGTCTTCTACTTTTTTTCCAAGCGGCTTCGCCTACGTAAAAGTAGAAAATATATACCCTATTTCACTTAGTGATAAAGTAGCATTCTATTTAAAGAATTTTTAAAATCGATCCCGTATATTTTGCGTTTATTCATTACTAACAAAAAAATATTATTTATTTATTTAGAAACATAGAGTATACTGGTATGTAATTTTCAAAATTCAAAATTCGAATCATTCCTTCTTATAAAAAGAAAAAATAAGATTTACTATAATTGATGCCTTTAATTTTTTTTATATACTGACAGTGAAGCTTGCAAATCGCATAAAGACAGAAATTACTAAGTAGAACACACGCTTCTAGAACCATTAGATCGTATATTATGTCGTCCACCTCTCCCCTTCTAAGTTTTATTCAAACTCGTAACTCTCATTTCAAATACCCATTTTCTCTCTCACAGGACTACTCTTTCACCATGTGTGAAAATTTAATGAGCAAGAAGAAAATGGACATTCCTTTTAGTGGTAGTTGGTAGCGGAAAATTTTGTTTCTTTTATATTTTGTAAGTGCACCGTGGTTTCACTCTCGCATACCACAAAGCGAAGTGTGAAAATAGTCGAAGTAACTTATAGTGTGTTCTGTACATTTATGTTTTTGCAAGAGTTTAATGGGTATATTTTTTTTTTGTTTTCTAGATAAGTTTCGAGATATGCTGGCTGTTGGGTCTCGAAATATTTATTGTTTCATATACTACTATAATTATTGTGTGTTATGTATTGTAGTCATGGTAAGTAACGATGTGAAACTTACTCCGATCAAGATCAGAGACTTTAGATTTAAAGTTGTGGACGATTACGTTTAACTAGGACAGATAATTCAGTTAGGTAGATCTAACTTCGAGAAAGAGGTCTATCTTCGAATCCAACTCAGTTGAGCAGCTTGCACAGGCTGCCGGATATCTTCTCGTTCAACATACCGCTGTGACTCAAGACGAAAGTCTATTACCAGTGCGTGTTGCCAGTGATAACATATGGTACAGGAATGTGGTCGCTTACAATGGGTCTCATTAGAAGCCTTAAAGTCACCCAAAGGCTCGAAGTGTCCTTGCGCGATTGATTTTAGATTGGCAGTAGATCCATCGACCATCTGCTCTGCAAGCAATGAGTCCTTGCTTGCAGAACGATCAATGGATACGTAAGGTTCTGGAGTGGCAACCCCGTACCAGCAGACGCAGCGTCGGAAGGCGTCCCACAAACCGGGCCGATGACCTAGTGAGGGTCGCAAGAATCCAATGGAGGCGAGACGTACAGAACCGATCGTTATGGCGATACTTGGGGGAGGTCTATGTCCAACAGTGGACGTCTTTCGGCTAAAATGATGATGATGATGATGAAGATATGGCGTCAAAAAACACCTCCACAACATCTTCGACTGTTAATTTGCCCAAAAAACTGGCGGCATTTCCACATTGTATGACAAAGCTTATCCTCTATCCAAGGTAAAAAAAGCCAGTCTTTGGGTCACGTGAAGTGTCAACAAGACGTTTCCACAGATTTTTATATAATTTGTGAGCACTCGGACCCCACGATCCAAGAGTTTCAACCCCAAACGTTTTTATATACCCACTAACTGAACCGGCGAACTTCGTACTTAGTCATTGAATGTTGTGATACCTTTTAGGTGAACTGTCAAAAGATAACGCCATCTACTTACATTACCAGAACCAGCATAATTCATTTTAAAATGACATTTTAATAAAAGATGGCGTTGTATTCGGATTTTTTTTCGTGAACTTTTATATATTTTCTCATCGCTTGAACATACCCTGAAGTATCACAAATATTTCAAGGCCAATATTAGCCAAATCAGTCCAGCTATTCTCGAGTTTTAGGGAGACTAACGAACAGTTATTTATTTTTATACATATAGACTAGTTACATTCTTGCATATAACTGTCATATTTCTTAATTTAATTCATCTCTTGCGTGGATAAAAGACTAGGATACCAGCAAACAAGATCGAATGTTTACCATCAAATATTATGGCAGTAAAGCTGCTGACTGTGGTCTAGGTAGGCAAAGGGTTTATAACACACAGCAACTAAAAACTAGGCAATCTTCACTACTACATCTAAAACATAGGTTGTACAAACAACCACTCAATTTAATTTTATCTCCTTCGCCTGTAACCTAGATTGTGTTACTACATAACTGAAGATGACGTTTCTAGAACATTGACGCGTTTAAATGAAATTTGCATTATTTTTAGGGTTCCGTACTGAGGTACGGAAAAACTTATTCCTTATGTCCATCCGTCCGTCCGTCTGTCTGTCCGTCTATCTGTCTTATATTCTTATTTTTTTTTATATAAATTGATTTTCATCAACAGTAATTCGGTATTATATTCCTCCAATTTTATGTGCCATACGGCCGTGTTTTCGTAACTATCTATAATTAGCCGGATATACTTGATGTTTGTGTAAATCTGGCCAAGTATGATTGTATCCGGGACTTCGTAATGTATCTTTTTCATATACGTCGTTAATTTATTATTAGGAAGTGTACTGCTTAAAAATATTACATTCATAAAATTGAACTAAGCAAATAATTATTGATAAAATATTGAGTTAATGAATCTTCGAGAAACTCAGTTTAAATAGTGGTCAAAAATATCGTGGTCCAAACTGAATTAAATTCCATTATACATCAACAACAGTACATCAACATCAGTATTTGAAGCTGTAAGTCATTTGTAGTGTTAGGACGTTTTAATGTATATTTCTGTTTACTTAAATAATTTGTAAATCATGTATTTTTCTTTAAGGTTCCGTACTTCAAAAAGAAAAACGGAACCCTTATAGGATCACTTTGTTGTCCGCCTATCTGTCTGTAAAAACCTTTTAAATCCAGAACACGTAGAGTTATCGAGTTGAAATTAAAACCGTATACTCAGGTCTGCGTATGAAGCTATGAAAAAATCAAACTTCAGAGTTAACGAAAAAAAAGATACAGCCGCTTATGTCGCAAAAAACGTGCATTTTAACACTCGACTCATAGGGTACTTCCTGTCGACCTAGAATCCTGAAATTTAGCATAAAGCAAGGTCTCGTATCACAAGTATAGGAAAAAGTCTGAAAATTGTAAATTTGTATGTAGTTATGTCAGAATTATTTTTTTTTGCGATTTGGAAAAATCTTCGTAACTCAATTTGAGATTTGAACTGATTTCATAGGTAAGTTTGTACGGAACCCTTAGTGCGCGATCCGGCTTGCACTTGCCCGGTTTTATTAAATTATATTCTTACTAGTAGAAAAGTGAGAAATGGGTATCCCGATTTTATCTAAATGTGTTTGTTCATGAATAAATCTTAGAAAAAAATTGACCAGAGTTATGGATCAGCTTCTCAGTTTCATCAAAATTTTATCCATCTCAAAAATCAGTTTAGAAAATCTAAAATATCAAAACGTCGAACTGGAACTTTAATACACGTAATATTTTGACAGAAATTTCCAATTTCGTATTCTTGCGAAGTATCGCTAAAGCAATATAAGTAAAATGTACGTCAAATGTCCGTTCGCTTCCTATTGGTGGAGTGTGGAGCACAAACCAAGTCTTTGCTCATATTTTTATTTTTCAAAAATATTTTAAACGAAAATCAGTTTTTCTAACAACGCCGCGACGCGAAGCTCTTTTGAGAATTGTTAAATTTTAAGCACTATAATCCTTAAAATAGACAATATTACAAGATTCTATTGAGTAGGTACTTGATGTTTTCAATTTTTTAAAACCTAAAGAACTAAAAAGCTATCTTAATTACGGCTTCGAAAAACTCCTCCGTATCGCTGTCGACTGGTAAAGTACCCAAAAGACTGCCGGCATTGCCACGCTGTATGGCAATGCTTACCCTTTGTCTGAGGTAAAAGCCAGCCCTTGGGTCACGCCAAGTGTCAACAAGACTTAAGTAGTTATTTAAAGTGTAAGTTCTTTAAATAATTTGTGAACACTCAGAACTCACGATCCGAGAGTTTCAACCCGCCGCATATTTCCGCCGCTTGAGGTTCTCTGCAGCCGCTGCGGCAGCACCGGCACAGCATGACGAGCTGGGAAGGTGAGATGGCGCAAGAGTATCAACACAAATAGCGTCCCATACTAAAGGCATCTTTCATGGAAATAAAGACATACCGTCCGGTCTTATGCCACCGTCACATGCTAGGCCACGAGGTTCCAATACGGCCGGAACGCCGACGGTGACAAGAGCGCGTCGAATGATGTCGTTGATATTCGCGTGCCGTGCTATTCAACTTGCATTTCAGCTGCATGACAAGCCATGGTATCCGAGGCGGTTCAAAACTTTGCCACAGTGGCAGCGCTGAACAAGGTGCGCCAAGACGTAGGAAAAAACAACAAAAAAAGAATCATTTTACAAAAAAAAAACCTAAATTGATAGGCCAAGGGAATCTTCCTAGGAGGCCTGTACAACAGTGGACATCTTTCAGTAGAAATTATGGGATCATCAACAGACCATAATCGATGTCTAATGTTTTTGCAAGAACCGAAGGGGCTCAGCAAGGTCATTGCCCACTAGGGCTGGATGGAATTTCTGAAAAGGAAACTATTGTTTTAGTCAGAAAGTCTGACACGTCCTTTTGCTCCATCTTAGAACGAGAGATTTAATTGGATGATTTCCCACATCAAAAAGATAATGCTATTGTAAGAAACACAAACTAAAATCACAACTTCATGGACCTTGCTACATTGATAAGGCTATAAAGGATTTTACGACATCTATGAGAAGATAGCCCTCTTAGTTCAGTACTAAAACACAAGATAATCTGATAATCACGAAAACGATTATAACTATACTTAATTTCAATTGAAAATTTTACTTGCGCGATCCAGAACTTTTAAACTTGCAACGAAAATCTTTAAACTTTGTGTCTCCGTGGTTTGCTTGTATCTCGCTAGATGGCGGAATTTTAACGTTTTACGCTTTTATTGTTATAGAGATTGTTACATGGCCATCTGCGGTACCCGGAGTATGATGTGGCTGCGATGGCTTGGATATAAACTGCTCGTATCTTTAGTGTGGTGCTAAAGTATATTGCGCTGTATTTTCGCTTGTCTGAGCTAAAATGGCGTCTGCTAAGATGTTATGCTGCTGTTTGGAGCTAAACAAGGTGATTACTTTTTTAATATTTCTGGTTTTAGACGTCGAGTTTTGCACGTAAAATTAATTGAGGGGGGTATTAAGTTAAAAAGCTGTGACTGTAAAGATTTTTGTACCATTTAATCTCAATATTAAGCTAGCAGAAAATATGTTTGATTATTATTCTATCATTATATCGAAAAAAAAAATGACATTATAAATGTAAATTTAATTTAAGTGACCTCTAATTAATTTAATGAAATCATAAATTTGTATTTAAAATTTATTCTTATTATTAATATAGTAGTTTATTGGTAATTTATTTGATATTGAATTTAATCTTACTTGCATTGAAAATCTAACTCAATTTGTATTCATTAAAATTGATTTAGTTTTTAATTTAATAACAATCGAACATTTTAAATTTTATTTTTTTATGATTTACTTATTTGATGTGATGTCAATTATATAATTGCAATTAATTAATAAATGTTATTAGTATATTTTTGTTTGTGTTTTTCTGTGTATTTGTATCTGTGTTAAACTATGGGTATCTTACTTGAAATAAATGTTTATTATTATTATATCACTCTTTTACTTATTAAGTTCCATTTTTGATCAGAACTGTTAAAAATGACAACAGTTGATACAAGTTGGTTCAATTCGGCACTAATTTATTTATAATATATTACTTTTGCCCGCGGCTTTGCCTGCATACGTATAATATAGCCTATTCACTCAAGAATAAAGCAGCTTTCCATTGTTAAAAAAATTTTCGCTATCGGACCAGTATTTTCGCGTTCTCTGTTTGTAGGTGACAAACAATGTGTGGTTAAAGGTGTGTAGGCAAAATCCAAAAATTGATCGCATTATAAATATTGAAATTACAGTCCTTAGTTCTGGTAAAGTTTTAAATGAAATGAAATTGAAAAATATATTTTAAAATTTTAATTGCAAATATCTTTTTATGATTGTTACCAATTCGCTGCTGTTTTTTTGCAGTTGATTGAGCATGAGTAATAATATTTATCAAAGAAAGATTATCATCGTCTGTGCAAATACGACTCTTCAAGTTCTTCCCCCCATCACGATGGACTCTTCAGATTTGTGAAACTGCAATGTGTAATTAATGACAACTCCCAAGCTGCTAAACATAGGGCTGCAAAGCGTCGCACCTCAAGAGAAGCGGTAGCGTAAGACTCGACCGACTAATCTGTCAAGAGTATACGACTAAGAAGAAAAGAAAAAACCGGACAAGTGCGAATCGGACTCGCGCACTGAGGTACCGTACAATCTTACCTATGAAAATAGTTCAATTCCGGAATTGAGTTACGAACATTTTTCCGAATCGCAAAAAGTTCTGGTAACTACAAATTTACAGTTTTCAGAATTTTTCCTATTCCTACTTGTGCTGAGACCTGGTTTCATGCCAAATTCCAGGATTCTAGGTTAACGGGAAGTACTCTATGAATTTTCATTCCCTTAAGTGTCGAAATATACATTTTTTGCGACATAAAAGGCCACATCTTTTTTTTTCCGTAAACTCAGAAGTTTTATTTTTTCACAGCTTCAAAAGACCGCAAATTTAAGTACATGGTTTTAATTTCAGCTTGATACCTTTACGCGTTCCCGAGATAAAGGTTCTTGACAGTCAGATAGACGAACAACAAAGCGATCCTACAAGGGATCCGTTTTTTTTTCTTTAGAGGTATGCAACCTTAAAAATAATAATTATCTGTTAGTTTAGGTAGTTTATTTAATCTAATAAGTCTATAATAGCTTCTGATAGCGGCTTCACCTGAGTGAAAATAGAAAAATATTCCAAAGGAACATACTCCTGGAATAAACATGTCTTATGTCCTATTGCAGAACATGATCTACTCGTGTACCATGAGCGTGAAGGAGTAACAAAAATAAACCTTTGCTTTTTTAGGGTTCCGTAGCCAAATGGCAAAAAACGGAACTCTTATGGATTCGTCATGTCTGTCTCTCTGTCCGTCCGTATGTCACAGCCACTTTTTTCCGAAACTATAAGAACTATACTGTTGAAACTTGGTAAGTAGGTGTATTCTGTGAACCATATTAAGATTTTCACACAAAAATAGAAAAAATAAACAATAAATTTTGGGGTTTCCCCATACTTAGAACTGAAACTCAACTTTTTTTTCCAAACCCTGTGGGGTACATAAAACGTAAACCGCAATTTACCTTTCAAGTTTGTACGAAACCCTCAGTGCGCGAGTTCAACTCGCATTTGCCCAGTTTTTTTTTTAATAATATTAGTAAGAATATTGTGATCAAAAGCTGTACAAAAAAACCCTAAACCAATAAAGCACCATCAACATAATGCACCTCGCAAACAAGACAGCGTGCTAATAACTACCCCGTGAACTCAAACAAACAAGTTCCACTAATTGTTTTATAATTGCCGATGTGTGCATGTCTTTGAACCGCGGTAACTGCTCGAATAGAATGATAAACAGAAACGCTTTGGTCTTTGCCGTTGTGTTTTGTTTTTGAAGGTAGACTCGTAAAATGCAATTTGGTGTTGTAGGTTAGATGTTGCAGTCTTTGTTTACTGGTACATATTCTTTTAGGTTTTGTTTGGAAAGGTCTGGTTAGCAGTCAGTTCAATAACTAGTGCTGTTCCATTGTTTTCTTTGGGTACTCAATGTTAGGTTTCAATAAAAGCCTAGTATTTTTTTTTCTTATTCTTGGTAGGTTCGCGCTTGACCGCTATCTCACCTGAAGGAAAGCGACGATGCGGTCGACGATGGAGCACGCTTACCTAGAAGTAACTTATTCACTCTTGACTTAAAGATTCCCGGGTTGTAGCCATCAGGAAACACAGATTTCGGCAAGGAATTCCACTCCTTAGCTGTACGCACAATGAATGTGTTCCCAAAACATTTTGTGCGTTTAGTTGGTATGTCCACCATGTACCGGTGACGCATTGCCGTACGCCTGGTGGTCCGATGATGGAACGGGCTAGGCGGAATTAGGTTATGCAATGCCGAAGCACATGCCCCGAAATAATTTGAGTGCTTGACCAGAAATAGTTTTAATAACGGTTTTAAAGTATTAAAGAGGGGAGGCAATAAGCCCTAGGTTGGGGAATAGTCAGTCTTACCCGAGCACTGGTAGGGTTCGGATGTAAATTCTAGTGGCGACTACGATATGTTTACCTACTTGGCAGTCTACGTTTTGTACTAATTATTAAGAAACAGTGTGATTATCTGAAGAAATAAACAGATGCATTATTTTTAGGTGTGTATTATTATTTGAATAAGTTGTCTTACCGCTATCCTTTCAACCCAATTGGCTTACTTGTACTTTATGTTTCCTAACCCCGATGATACTCTATACTATACTCTATACTCTATAATACTTACTACATCAATAATCTTGTTTCTTTATAATCAAATTTTATTTAACTTAACTAGAGAACTTGCATACCATTAAATTTTACCTGCAAAGGGGAACCGGATCAATATTTCAAATATAATCTAAAATCCAGAGATCTGCCTGATAGGCAGTAGTTTTATGACACAAAACAAGAATGGCCATAAAAGTTTTATGCGATTTCTCTTTAAAAGACAGTACATAGGATAAGAGATGCAGGCTTTGGAAGCAGAAACACCTACCTTCTCCACACTTCATCTCCTGGACGTAAACTGCCGTGGCTAATGTAGAAATCTTTTAACCGACTACAAACCCAGGTAAGCTGCTATGTATAACAATCTGGCCTTTACTCATCTCTAACACAGTGCCACTGCACAAGACATGTGTCACCTGCTTTACTGTCAATCCTACACAAAGGCCTGCATTTTCAGGATTTATTCGAGGCCAATAACAGAGCTGTACTGACTTCCTACATATCCCAAAGAATCGCCAAACTTAAGTGGCAGTGGGCAGGGCACATTGCTCGCAGAACAGATGGTCGATGGGGATGAAAGGTTCTAGAATGGCGACCACACAACGGAGACGCACAGGACCGGTCATTGTGGCGACATTTGGAGGAGGCCTAAGTCTAACAGTGAAAAAGAAGAAGAACTGTATACTTGACCTTCACAACCCAGCAATTGATAACACGATACTCCTTTGATCTTTGCTCTGATAACCTAATTCTTAATAACCGAAATTCTTTGTCTGAAATCTCTCGGGTCAATTATTACTAAAATAAAGAGCACTGGAGTGTACCGGACTTGAAAGTGAAAGCTCTAAATTATATTTGCTGTAAAGCGAAACTAAAACGAAATTTCACTTTGTTTAAAATTATATTTCATGCTTATTTTGCTGAGGAAGACGTGGAAAGAGCTTTAATTACTTCTGCACAGTCGGCGATTAAACGATATTAAAGGCAGGTAATTTATATATAAGCTGTGTTTTGATTTTAGTTTCATATTATAATATTTTGTTACTGTAGTGTTGATAGCAGCAGGGGACTAGTGGTAATGGCTCCGACTTACTAACTAGTACTTTTTTTTAATGTGGGAAATCATTCAATGATATTTCCCGCCCTTGGACGGGGCGGGAGGGTATGTCAGACTTTTACTGACTAAAACTCACTCCTGTTCTTCCTTTGCCTTCTTTCCCCGGGGTACTCTTTCACATCACCCATAGGTCCAGTAGGCTTCGAACCTGTTGGGGCCCTACGGTTGCTGACATCTACTTGAGGCGCGTGTGGAAGAATATGTGCTGT
The DNA here is from genome assembly GCA_949316375.1 of Mythimna vitellina. Taxonomy (NCBI): domain Eukaryota; kingdom Metazoa; phylum Arthropoda; class Insecta; order Lepidoptera; family Noctuidae; genus Mythimna; species Mythimna vitellina. The sequence goes on along the minus strand of OX438689.1, from coordinate 4,463,223 downwards.
CGACGAATTGGGTTCGGTCCAGACGTTTACCGGACGAGCTACACCAGACAGCGAGCTACCCATTGCTCGTCGTCTGCAAACCCGCACTTAAGCCTAAGCTAATTAGTAATGTGCGGTACTAGTTACTAGTTAGTCATAGATTCAAACCTAGGCAAGCAGCTGCTTTATGTAATCTATATTATTACTGCTGCTCTCAAAATGGTGAAAGAAAACGTCGTGAGGAAACCGACATGTTCTAAAACCAAAAATTTGAAGATAGATTGGTGTCGTCCACTAATCCACATTGGGCCTTCGTGATGGATTACGGCCCATTTCGTCTCCTAGAGAGGAGGTTTGAGCCCTAGCAGTGGGAACACCATAAGGCTGATTACATTTGTATGTTGTGTTAAGAACAGTCGTGGCCGAATATTAGGGCCCAACTTACTAGTTGTACGTCGTGAATTCAAACCCAGGCAGGCAGCTAATATACGTGATTTATTTCATTACCGCTGCTCATAAATCGGTCGCGGAAAATATTGTGGGGAAACTGATATGTCCTAGAACTAAAAATTCGAAGACTTATAATATCTACTAACCCATACTTGGCCCTTGTAGGGAATTTGCGCGAATTTTTAGCGTAGTCAGGTATTCTATTGATTTTCATCAACAGAAAATTCGGTGTACATTACTCCAATCCTATGCACTATACGGCCATTTTTTCGTAACCATCTATAATTGGCCGGATTTACTTGATGTTCGTGTAAATCTGACCAGTTACAATTATATCCGGCACTTCGTAATGTATTTTTTTCATATACGTCGTTAATTTATTATTATGAAGTGTATTGTAAAGAAATATTACAGGGATAAAATTGAACTAAGCAACTAATTATTGGTAATGAGTCTTAAAGAGACTCGGTTGATCGTTGGTCAAAAACATCGTGTTCTGAACTGAATTAAATTCCATTATACATCTGTAATTACCAACGGGATCCTAGTGAGACTTTATGAATAGCATAGCGTAGCATATTCGGCCTTATAATGTTCCCACTGTTGGGAGTCAGGCCTCCTATCTAGGAGAGGGAATAGGCCACAATGCACCACGCGGGCCCAGTGCGGGTTGGTGAATATCACATGTCTTCGAATTTTTGGTTCTAGGACATGCCGGTTTCCGCACGATGTTTTCCTTCACCGTTTTGTGAGCAATAGTGATGAAACAATTACACAAAGTAATGCGCCTGGCTGGGTTTGTACCCGCGACCTATAACTCGTAAGTCTGGGCCGTTACCACTCGGCCACCACTGCTCGAGACTTTATGATTATCTTTTGGCAATCATAAGCTACGGAATAGCCACTGAAATAAGTATTTGAAGCTGTAAGTTATTCGTAGTGCTAGGACCTTTTACTTTAATAATTTGTAAATGAAGTATCTTTCTTGTTTTTGGGGTTCCGTACATCAAAAGGAAAAACGGAACCCTTATACGATCACTTTGGTGTTCGTCCGTCTGTCTGTCTGTCTGTAAAAACATATACTCAAGTCTGCGGTCTCTTAAAGCTGTGAAAAAATCAAACTTCTAAGTTAACAAAAAAAAAGGTTTATGTCGCAAGCCTTTTATGTCGCAAAAAACGTATATTTCGACACTTTCCAGGAAATAAAAAGTCATATGGTACTTCCCGCTGACCTAGAATCCTGAAATTTGATATGAAACAAGGTTTGATAGCAAAAGTACCTATACTTATAGGAGAAAATCTAAAAACTGTGAAGTTGTGGTTACAACAAAAAAAGAACTTTTTTGCAATTCGGAAAAATCTTCGTAACGCAATTGGGGAATTGAACTGTTTTCATAGGTAAATTTGTACGGAACCCTCAGTGCGCAAGCCCGACTGGCATTTGCCTGTTTTTTTTTTTATTACACGGCAAAGTATAAATAATTCATAAAAAGCCTTGTACAAAAAATTACAAGATTATGCTCAACCATTTTAGCGATCCAGCACGAACATACATTACTTTAGCAAGATTTTGAATATCTTAACAACCATTAAAAATTTCTACAAATCCAGTGCTTCCATTAACTCGTTGAAGCAACTAATTACATTAGCTATTATTTATGTTAATGAGCCAATTTAAAATACTTTTTATTCTACTGCAGCAACGCAAAAACTTGTTGGAAAATAACGTCAGAAGCTAGTGCACGGTTCCAAATTAGTCGTTTCCTATGGAGAAGAACCGGCAAAAAACTACAGGGTCACTTTAAAAAAAAAGGGTTGATGTTCCATATTACAGTATTAATAGGTATTATGTATGGACAGTGTAGACCAGATAATATTGTGCCCAAACGCAAAATAAGGTAATAGGAAGTTATTTATTTATTTATTATATGCTTTACTACTTTCCTTTAATGTTTGTATTGGTGTACAAACACCAATACAAACATTAAAGGAAAGTAAAACACATACGTTCATACAATGGGCAGCCTTATTGCAATCTAAGAATTTCTTAGTGATCTAAGAATTCGGAGTCTACAGTGTTCTTACATTCACATTATAAAATAGAGGCTTTATAAAAAAAAAGCAAGAAAAAATAACTAATTATAACTACTAATAAATGAGCTGTTAATAAAAAAAAAGAAAAGAATTTAACATGGTTGAGGTCTAAATAATATAAAAAAATTGCAAAAGCATTGTGTTAGAGAAAAAAAGTATATATTAAAACAAAGTTACGAGTTACCAAGGACTACACGTGCAGAAGTAGTCACTGCAAAACAGTTGAAATGTACCTTGTTCCATAAACTCTGTTTACCGTTATGTGATTTTACAATTCATATTGTTTTACATAAAAATAGCAGAAACCAGAAATAAACTGTGCAGGAAAACAAAACATGAATTGTGTAAAAGGATGAAAAAAACTTTTTGACCTATGTTATTTCGTAAAAAAACATACCGCCATTTTAATATTTTATTTTTTGGATAAAAAGTTTTGTAGTAATACGTTTTTTTCACATCGTGCGTCGTCGGTGAATAGTTAATCGTATTTACAGTACCTACTTTTTTACTTACGCTTTTTTTTAAGTTTATTATCATTGTATTTTTTTTTCTGTCTTTAGTCTGTTTTCCATAAAGTGTGTTCAGTGCGTTTGCGGTATCATCAGGTCCTATCAGAATACCAGCGCTGCGTATTTTTTTTTTTTTAATATCGCTCATTTGCAAAAATGGAGCCTTTTCGGCCTGACACAGGTCTTTTTTTATGTTATTATTACTGTATATTTATTTAAAGTTACTCGTTAGAGATTAGGTTAAACATATTTTATTTTATACTGTTGTTTTTCCTGTACGAATCTCAAATAAATATTATATTTTTTCTTTTTCCTTACATTGTTTATTTTAATTCTTTATTAAGTCTTGAGTAACCAGAGTTCTCGGAAGCACCTACTTACTACAGAACATGGCGATACCAGAGCGGCCTTCACACTACCACCCACCACTAGAAACAGTGTAGTTAACAATTGAAATGATTGCCCATACAAACTGTCGGCAAGCGACAAAACTAACTATGCCTGTGACGTGAAAGCTAAAACTTGTGCTTATCGTAACTTGCGCGGACATGATCATTATTGTTACAAACTAAAACCTAATATAAACCAACTATCTTCTTCCAGCGGCTTCGCTCGCATGAAAATAAGTTTATACAAACTGTGGACCCGTTTCATAACCTTAGGTGGTGAATTTTGAAAAATCCCCTCTTAGTGCTTGCCTAAATATTTTATTATAATTGGAAATGTTGTCCAAAATTTCACGCTCGCAGTCCCGGTAGTTTCGGCTGTGTGTTGATATGTCAGTCAGTCAGTTTTTTCTTTTATATATACAGATAAAAAAGTGAATTATACTTATGATATTCGCGTTTTTTAAGCGAGGCACGCCTCCATCATATGCTTCACCGTGTCCTTAAGGCGGTCCACATAATGGTGACCCCCGAGCGTTTCTTCTACCCGAATCCGATGCAGAAACCTCCTGAACTTACCATGTCCGGTGAGAACCTGCGTTATGTAGAAGGTGAGGACGCCGTGACGTCTTTTCAGCCACTATTCAAAGAGGGTTGCAAAGAGGGCATATCGCCATTATTATGGTGTGCCCATCATTGGATTGGTTTGGAATAAGTTTAAATAAACTTTATATTAAAGGTATGTCATTTGTTACAGTTATACAATTATAGTTGTTACGTTATAGGTATGTATTCAAGATTAAAAGCACTTTATTTCAAATAAACCTTTTATATGTACTTTTGAAATATCAAAAAGTCAGTCAGTCAGAAAAAAAAAATGCGAATTGCACATTCCAAAGCGTACATCTCTATGAAGAAGAATGTGTATGAAACTCCATGGACACTCTTTCCAATCATGTTATGTATTACAAATATCTCGCTTACATGTTTCTTGTCACTACTATCATGTGAGAACAATGTAAATAAAGTAAAAATTAAAACTAAATACAGATATTGACATAGCAGCTGGCAGCTAAGAGGTGACCAGTTTCAACTGACAGCACCCGTTCACGAACATGACGCGAATATTAACACTACTCAGCTCAACCATTTTGAAGGAAACTGAATAATCTCACACACTTGCTACCATCAATGACACATTTGAGTGAGCATGACAAACATATATATTTGGTAGTGTATTTTACCCTCCTACCCTCACCCCGCATATTTTTCTTTGATAATTTATATGGCAGAACAACGATTGCCGGATTAGCTAGTAAAAATATACAAATCCCTTGTAATAACTGTGTTTATTTCCAAATTATAATAATCATAAATGAAAGAAAATAAATGGACATTTCTACACATGAAAATACAGACTAAACGTGATACTTCAAACACGTGGCTGTTTCAACAAAAAATGATTTGGGCGAAAACGTGACCTTTTGTATCTAAGAGGTATCTGTTGAACGTTTGAGGAATATGTTTTGATAAGATGGTTGGCAGCAGAAAAAATGTGTCTAGTATAAACCTATATGACGGCCTATAGGACCTATATGACGGCATAACAGTCAGGGCCACTGACCACTAGACCTGTTGGTCGAGTGGTCAGTGGCCCTGATTGTTATGCCGGAGGTCGTGGGTTTCGATTTCGACCCAGGACAAATGTTTGGGTGATAAGTGAGATCATTTTGTTCTGTATCTGGGTGTAATTTATCTATATTATGTATGTATTTAGAAATATATAAGTATGTCTATCAGTCGTCAAGTACTCATACCACAAGCTCTGCTTAGTTTGGAACTAGATGGCTTTGTGTGAAGGTTGTTGAATATTATAGCTATATTAATTCTACCTTTTTAAAAATGGGACGTGATGAAATAACTCCTTTTAACTTAACTTTTGTATGTAATCAAATGGAAATAAATGAAAATTTTCATGGAGGTACAACTGATTTTATTTCTACACACAGTTAACACGAGTACTCAAAAACTGTACCCATACAGTTAGGGATACCTACCTTTGATAAACAATTTTAAGTCCATATTGCTGATTCTGACAGGTATTCGAAGGTAGGTGGATAGCGACGGCGGCCATTGTGAATTGGAACGTTAGGCCTAACAGTTGTGATATTTATGTAAAACTAGAAATAGTACGTAGTATCACGTAATTAAAGGATTTTAGGAAATTGAAGGTTTTGTATAATTTTCCCTGACAACGATCATAAAACAAATTTTAAATCTATGACAGTTACGGGGTTGCCAGACGGTCGTAAACCAACGTCCCAAACAAGGTGACCTTGCTTTTCTAAATCCGTGTAAACAGCAGTTGTAAACCATGACCTCCAACGCTCTTGGTTGGGAGGCGAGTTTACCAAACCACCGAACGTGTGGGCGCTTGGTTTACATCCATGTAGCCGCAGCACAAACCAAACACACAAACCAAGGTCACCTTGGTTGAAATGCTAGTTTGCAACCGTCTGGTCACCCCTTTAATAATCTATTACACATGCATGATTATGATCAGTTCCGAGGTTGTCAGTACTCGGCACATAAAACTAAATAAATCACGAACAATTCTGTAGAAAATACTACGTTTGAAAAATATAACAACGTTTTTTATTAGGTTTCATGGTTATGAATGCGATATTACAGAAAATACAAAACATAAAGAAACTTACAAAAAACTAATTACCAAAAGAAAATATAAACAAAAAAAAACTGACGAATTTAATTTTTTAAAATTAATTATGATAAAGAATATAAAGATATCATAGTCTTAATATTCTTTATCCTGTTTTAGGAAACACCAGTTTCATAGATAAAACACCAAATATCTGGCACACGGGGCAAATGCACTAATTTCCATGATTTACTAACTGGGTACCACGTTCCCCTGACTGACTTGCTTGCTTGCTACTGATGCCTGCTTCTGCAAATGTGGCTCCCTGGTAACTTATAATATTGTGTAATTTTGTCTATTAATTGTTCCATATTTGTTGTAATAAATACTTTTTTTTTCTAACACGCTTGCTTTTGCAATATTTTTTATATTATTTTTTTATATTGTTAGACTCCAACCACCATAAATTCGTTATTAACTTATTTTGTTCACGTCTCATTTTTTTTTTCATTTAGTTATTTTTCTTGCTTTTTTATAGTCTCTTTTTTATAATGTGAATGTGAACACTGTGGACTCCACAAATTCTTAGATTACTTCCTATATACTTTTTATTATGATTATTTTTATTGTACTTTTGAGTACAATATTGACTGGTCTACACTGTCCTTACATAATATTTACTAATACTGTAATATGGAAGTATTGTAAGAACAACATTTTTTTTTAGAAGTGTAACCATGGAGTTTCTTGCCGGTTCTTCTCTATAGGAAACGACTAATTTGGAACCGTGCACTAGCTTCTGAAAGGAAAGCTTCGGAAAGGGCTATGCTCGGAGTTTCCTTGCGTGATCGAATCAGAAATGAAGATATCCGCAGGAGAACCAAGGTTGCCGACATAGCACGAAGAATCGCCAAACTTAAGTTGCAATGGGCAGGGCACATTGCTCGCAGAACGGATGGCCGTTGGGGCCGAAAGGTTCTGGAGTAGCGACCGCGTACCGGAAGACGCAGTGTTGGAAGGCCCCCTACAAGGTGGACCGATGACCTGGTGAAGGTTGTGGGAATCCGATGGATGCGGGACGCGCAGGACCGTTCTTTGTGGCGACATTTTGGGGAGGCCTATGTCCAGCAGTGGACGTCTATCGGCTGAAATGATGATGATGATGATGACTAGCTTCTGACGCTTTATAACTGCCCATGTAGGCTTAAGTGAAATAAAAACATTTTGAATTTTTTAAACCTTTGGCAAGACTGGTCATCTGACTTGCGGGTTTTGCGTTAAAGACTGTCAAATATTTCCAAATGATTATTGGGGACAACGGTTTCATGTATTTTTATCAACTGGGAGGAGAATCGATCGAGAGGTTGTTATTTATTCACGGGCCTCTATTTCTTCTAATGAACACCAATAAAATTAACAGAACAGACGAATAATTACGTTATTTGAATGCCAAATTAATTTCACGGCAGCTCGACAAAGCATTTGTAACCGTTTATTGAAAATATACCAAAGTAATGAAATTACAATATTAATTAATACTTGTACACTACGAGAATTAACCGACAGCCCTTGGGGCGCATTTATTTGATGTTTTATTAATATAAGTGCGCATTATTAATATAAGTTCATTAATATTTATTGTCAAATTTAATTGTTTATGAAAATGGTCAATATCAACAGTAAGCTATATTATTGAGCATTCAAATTATAATTTGCTGGAGCAAAATTTTATGTAATAATAGCTTCTGCCAACAGCATCGCTTGAATGGAAGTAGAAATTATAATGTCTATGTCCACTGCGGGACATAGACATTATATTTTTAATCTGTAGCATTCTACTGGTAATTTAAAAATAATAATAATAAGTCCTGTAGTTTTTGGGTATATTCATTACAAATGTGGATGAATGGCAGAAGCGGCTGAAATTTATTTATTTATTTAAAACTTTATGCACTAATGAAACATGGCACAAAGGCGGACTTAATGCCGAAAAAAAATATGATGAAATATGGTGTAACGCTTTTAAGAATAATTAAAACAGCCTTTTCTTAAAATTTATTACTTTTAAATACTTCCGTTTAGACAGATCATATCCAGGAAAATAGATTAGCCATGAATTGAAGCATTTTTCATAGATATAAAGATTTGACAGCAAAAATTCGAAGTGTTGAACGTTCAATATTATGTCAAAATTCAACAAATCTTTTAAACGAACCGATATCCTCCCCAAAACAGAACAATCCAACCCCACCAATTTGAGGGCACAGACCAAAATTACCATAAACCCATAAATACCGCTCGTTAAAAAAGAGAACAGCCTAAATTATTGAAACATTTACACTGTTGAGATACCGAAAAAAAATATGCCGTGTCTGGGGAATAATTCGCGGTAAGTTGGCCCATTAACTTTTATCTCGCGGGGAGGTTGGGGCCCGCAGGAAACGACGAGAGAGGGGATAAAATGTTGATACATGCCCCTCGCTGCGATGACCCGTAATGGACGAAAATGTTTTAGACGTCCGTTTCTATGATGATCTGGGTAATGACGTTTTAGGAACACATTCATTGTGCGTACAGCTAAGGAGTGGAATTCCTTGCCGGAATCTGTGTTTCCTGATGGCTATAACCCGGGAATCTTTAAGTCAAGAGTGAATAGGTTACTTCTAGGTAAGCGCATTCCATCGTCGACCGCATTCGTTGCTTTCCATTGGGTGAGATAGAGGTCAAGCGCGAACCTGCCAAGAATTAAAAAAAAAAACATAAAACTATTTAGCACCGTTTTATGGTAAAATTGACTTTAACCTATACTTTTATTAAGATGTAAAATTTATAAGTATATTAATAATGTAAAATTTTAATTATAAATATAAATGTAAAATTTATATTTATATTCTCTTTATTTCTTTCTATACAAGGTAGCCTGGAAGAGATCGCGGAATGCGATAAGGCCACCAATTGTATGTTTTTTTTTTTAATTTAAGGCTCAATGTATAATTTATAATCTTGGTGTACAATAAAATATATATAAACAATAATGATAAATATAAATATTCTTTATAACTGCCGAACCAATTCTGAAAATTATTTTTCGATACACGGTACTAAAAAACTCGCTCTTACCCCTATGACCGCTCCGGCACTTAATATACTGTTTTTCGCACTAGTGCGTAGAAATACGCAATTAATGAATTAATTTTTAAATCAGTTTTTTTAGTTTTTTTTTTTTACAAAAAATATCATCGGGGTTGGTTAGAATAACGATTTTACACAGTTTAATTTTTTTTTTAAATAGGAAAAAGTCACCGGATCTGGATCCGTAGTATTCATTTGTGTATCGATGTCAAAGACACCCTGTATATTTCCTTCTCGCATAGGCGAAACCTCTAGCAGAAGCTTCTGCAATAGCTATTGTTATAACAAAAATAAAAAAGTATTTCTTGTTAATTTTGTACAGCGTTTTGGCTTTGAATTTGTCAGTGGTAATAAACGGCCCTTTCAAGTTAATACGAAAATTTACTACTATAATCAGCCTATCACACACAGATGATAACAAACGCAAGATGGGACAAGGGCAGGAAGATGATGATGATGATGAATTAGCCTGTCATCTTGGAATACAAGCTTCTTCTCTGTTAAAAGCAGTAGGCCGCTATCACCACGCGTGCCACGTGGTGATAGTTTGGTGTATGGTCACATAACTTCGAATATTTGATTCTAAGAATTTAATGCTAATAAAATAAGGTTTCCTCACGATTTATTCCTTTACCATTTTGAGAGCAGTGGTATTACTACAAAACAAGTAAAAAAAAAAATGATTCGGTAATATCCTGTGTTCAGTGTTGAAATTGACATAGTACATACATACATCGATAGTTGTTGACAATAACCATAAATCTTTCAAATCTTTTTCTCATAACAGCAGTAAAATTGGTTATTAAATGAAACAGAAATTTGTTTTTTTAAATTTTAGAATAAGGAGTAGGCGGGAGTTTCGCTCTGCTCCGCTACCGCCTTAGTAGAAGGCTGACACAACCTAAGAATACTTAGTAGGCGTTGTAAAAAATACGAATTAATTTATTAGAGGCTATCTCATTTTCTCGTTGCTTAGTTATAAAATGTTATAAATAAACAAGAAGTTTGCTCACATGGCCAATAAAAATATATGTGGCTTAACTTAAAATTTCTCAAAAACTATCTAATTAACAATTAAAAGCTTTCAGATCGGTTATCACATGACGCACTCGTTTATAATGCACAGTCAATGTACGCAGCCAGCCGCAACCCGCTACGTTAGCCAAGCCCGGAGTAATTAATACGCATATAACTTATCAAAATGTGCGAAAATTACGCTAATGGAATAACTAGTTGAATAATAATGGCGGTCTTCTCGCCAAAGAGTAACACCATTTCGTTTGATGTAGCTACTTTTGTTTCATGAACAAATTGTAGGATGAAAATAGCAGAATCATCTCAAAACTCCTCTATTGTGTATATATATAATTATATGTATGTATAGGTATATATTTGATTAAATATGTATGTATGTTTAGTTTTAGTTTTATATATAATTTTGTAATACCTACTTGTTGTCTAAATAATGTTTTCTTTTTTATGTGCTTGCCATATTGTCTCTCCAATACCCTAGGTTGACTGGTAGAGAATGCCTAAGGCATTATGTCCGCCTTTGTACCATTGTTGCATAAAGAATAAATCATCATCATCATCATTTCAGCCGAAAGACGTCCACTGTTGGACATAGGCCTCCCCCAAATGCCGCCACAATGACCGGTCCTGTGCGTCTCGCATCCATCGGATTCCCGCGACCCTCACCAGGTCATCGGTCCACCTTGTGGGAGGCCTTCCAACGCTGCGTCTTCCGGAAAGATTAAATAAATAAATAAAATAAAATTGTAATTACAGTTAAGGATTGGAATTGGCAGAGTCTGTGTTTTCTGAAAAAGATTCAATGATTCAAGATTCAACATCAGGTAAGATAGTAGTAAGCTTTACCAAGTTGTGGTACATGCCATTAGAAAGATCATAATAACAGCTTCTTTGTATTGTATTTTACTAATATTATAGATACATGTTAGAAGTAAAAACAAATTTCAACTAATGACTGCACGCGCACGAACTAACTACGGCAAAAAACAATACTGTTTGAAGGAGCACGGTTGTTTAACGATTTACCTAAAGAATTAAAGAAATGTGATAATATTAATATGTTTAAACCATAATTTTAATTTTTTTTTCTTTATTTATTTATCACATACATATTTAAAAATAGTTTAGCATATTTTTAGCTCGCCAAACATTATAGTTTGATGGCGAGAAACGCTCGTTATACATTATATATATATATAACATATGACATCATCAACACACCAGATGTTAATATTACAATACTTCTAAGCTATTAATTGTATCTCATTTTGAGTGAACTGTAGTAATTGTTCTGATGAGAATATATTCTTTAAACATATAACCTAGAAACAGAATTATTGTAAATTGACCTTTTGAATGGCATTGATAGTCCTAGCCGATTCTGAACGCACTACTTTCAGGATATGCGTTTATTATCTTACATGTTTATTTATTTATTTAAAACTTTATGCACTAATGAAACATTGTACAAAGGCGGACTTAATGCCTTAGGCATGTTGTAAATGTGTTGGTAAAATATAGTAGTCACAGTAGCTACTCATAGCTCATAGTACGCAGGGATACCCACAACAGTTCAAAATTCGCTGCGTAAAGGACAACTTCATAACTATGAAAATAATATTCATGCCGCTTAACATAAACACGTACTATCTCCACCACGCATAACCTACCCATTTCCTACCATCAACCCTACCAGAAAAACAAACATACCCCAGCTCTGTTCTATCCAAAATATTCCCACACTCGGAATCACCGAACTGTACACTAAACCGCGGGACCCTACTATAAAGGGCTCTGTAGATACACCAGCGTTTCCTCCACAATCAGTTGTTTCCCCTTATCTTCCCGTTAATATCCTCAGCTCGAGTATAGTTCCGGCCGTCCGAAGCCTGATTATCCTGTGTCGTATGTATTCGCCTCTAGTTTAGAGATGTGTTGATTGTGTAAGAATTGGAATCAATTTTATACGAGTAGTTTGGTCTCGACGGAGTTTAGGTATCATCAGATTTTAAATAAGTATGGTTATCATTATTTAAGGACCTCCTGACTTTTATAAATGCTTTATTGACATTTCACGTTTGCCTTGGACAGAGGTTAAGCATTGCCATACGGCGTGGCAATATCGCTAGTCTTTTAGGTACATTACCAGTTGACAGGGATATAGAGATTTTTTTTACGCCATATTTAAATTACTTTTAGATAGCCCTTAAGGGTCTTAAGGTAGCCTTATGATTAATATCAAACAGTTTGGTAACTATCAGTGGTACCCATAACTAATGACGTCATTCGAATCGGTTACTAAAGATAGTCAATACAAAATTATCTATTTGACAGTTAAACGATGAACACTGTAGCAAGTGGTCATCAATATTCATTAACTAAGCAAGTATTTCATTGTTATAAAAAATCGAAATAATGAGTGTATATGTCGCAGCCATATCGTAAATCATGCCTCATTACAAGTAAGCGCGCTGGATTGCAAAACATTGCTCTAATATAATGCGACTACCTTACATTCAGCCAGATTTTAAATGAGGCTCATTAAAGCACGTCGCATTGTAAGCTGGTCGTTCGTTAACGCGAATAAGAAACATGGAGTTCACAAACAAACGGGCGCGTCGCCGATACGTCGCTTTGAAAGATTTAGTTCCAATAATCGCCACAAGTAATGCTGCATAACAACAAAAATATATAACTGTAAACATTCTACCTTTTAAAACTCAAAAAACTAACCATAAATAGCAGATATTCACTGACTAATATAATTTGAGTGAAAACAGAAACCATAAATTACATCTCCTTACACTGTTAAATGCGTTATGTAGATCCTAATGGATATTTTATTTTAGTAGTAAGAATATTTTTTGCTTGCTATTTCACAATGAACATTAACTTTGAAATATGTGTTCAAGAACCTCACATCAACAATTTTATTTAGCAAAAATATATGCATTCAGTAAACACTGAATGATGAAAATTTTTATCTGTGTATTTTTCATTAAGGTATGAAATATGGTATAGTTTATTTTAAGCTTTGGATGTCTAAGCACTATGTACTTAGGCCTTAAAATAATGATGAGATAGATGAAGATTATGGTAAGTGTAATGAAACAGTCTTAAAAGTGGCAGCGGGGACTCTTAAAAAGAGTTACGTTGGTTCTGTAACGCAAAAGACAACTGATAGAATACAAGTGGGTTTTAGTCAGAAAAAAACTTATATTCCCTTTCGCTTTAACCTACAACGGGAATAGTACATTTTGATACAAGTGTAGAAAGTTTTTCATTGCGACCGAGCCATTGGTAAGTGTGTTATGGAGCCGAGGGCTGCAGTGACAAAATTTGCACGTGTATCAAACGACTTTTTTCAATACACTTACAAAATGAATAAACGAGGGTTGACCGGCGACTCATGAGGGTCGACGCGCGCCTAGCCTAATACGACAAATGTAATAAAATTGTGGCGGGGGACTGTTTTCTGCACTAGTGCGGAAAACAGTCTATTGCATGCCTAAAAGAGGTGGGATAAAAGCGGTTGGAAACCCGCTCTTATCGTGCTTATAATGTAAGTGATTTTTCACTTCAAAAATAAAGTTCGTAGAATATATAAAAAAAGAAACAAGCACAAATTTGAATACGCACATTAACTATTTCAATTATCACAAATTTACATTGTAATTTTCCGAATTACTATATTAAAATCCAAACTCTCACATTTGTACTAAAATGTAATATCACTTAAAACAAACAGAATATGTAGGTACGCTTTATATTATAATTTATTCACAACAACATAAAATCATATTTAATTAATTATAGACGAGTGTTAGCACCCACTTAGCACTTTACACTGTAGAGAGAAAATTAATAATGAAACGCCCAAAAATCCGTACCTTAAATATTTAAGAGGAACACAAAATATTTCGTCGTACCAAAAATTATTGTTACAATAAACTGCTCTAAACGTGCGCTTCCCAATTTAAGTTCCATTAAATTAAATCCGTTAAATATAAAAAGTAAACAGGACTCGGTTCATAATGTGCTTGAAGAATTGTAATAGAGAGAGAATTTATTAAATTTCGTCTAAGCTACGTGCCTGTCCCGAGGCCGTGGGGTTTCAACCCCATTAACCTTGTCTCGCCATGATTTAGGGGCGAAATACGAATTTCCCCGTATTTCTGCCTTTCACCTTTTTGTTCGGAACAGATTTTTACTTGGGGTTTTAATAAACTGACACTCGGTAATGAAGGGAATTATCGCTCATTTGTACATTTAGATTTCTTAAATTGGTTCGGTTTAGGGTGAATTTTATGAATTGGAAGTATTTGATTTAAATGGTTTCTTGTTATAGACATGTACAATCATTTACGTTGAAAGGTTTTAAAAATACCAACTCATCAGCCTTAAACCTACATTTCAGTGGATTTTTCTTTTTTTTTTATTACTTTTTACATTATGCTTACATATTAGAAGCGACAAGAAATATCTCACCAAGATTGTATGTAATAATTATGATTTAGTAGAGTAAGTAAGTAAGTAGTGCAAGTTAGTTTTACTTTTTTTTTTTTTTGATCGACTGACATTAAAAAGTGTCAGTAAATGGTCTATTTGAAATAAATATTTCTGATTTCTTAAAAAATGTAATATGTAGTTAGCCACAACATCCTTTGTCTTTTTTACTGACTCCAAAGAAAAGGAGGAGGTTCTGAATTCGGTTGTATGTTCTTTTTTTATGTGTGTTACCTCAGAACTCCGTTTTTATGGACCGATTTGCAAAATTATATGTATTATGTAACCTAAAAATAAGATAGATAATAAAAAATCTCTGGTTATAAGTGTATTGCAAATATATAAATTATAAAATATATAAATTACTTTCAGAAGTCGGTGGTAAATATGAAACAAACAATACCGAGAAACACCGACTTTCGAAATTAAAGTTATTTTGATCCTTTTAGTATTTTTTTTAGTGAAATTGGTTTCTTTTTTGTAAAAAGTTTTATTTTCCTGTATGTTCTGAAATCGCACGACGGGGTCGCGGCAGACCGCAAAGGAGATGACGGGACGACTTCGATGTCTTCCTTAGGAATTAGCAAGAAGTGGCTTAACGCCGGGAACAATAGAAAGAATAGAGGGAGACCTTAGCCCAGCCGTAAGACAGTGCCCGAGATATTTATTGTTGTGTTATTTACTTACGTACCAATATTTGCTAGTACAAAGTAATTTAGAGAGAGAGGTAGTTTTAGAACTTGGAAGAAAAGGTTAAAAAAAAAATATTTTTAATTCTACAATGACATGTTTACCATTGTCAGAATTAGTTTTTTTTTTTAATGGCTTAGATTAAAATTAGCATGATTTTTTAAACCAAAAAGTACGTTCCCCTAAAATTAAATAATTAATTAATTATTAATTTATTTTTATTAATTTATTTATTTTTATTAATAAATTATTAATTTTAGGTTGCTGGGTTGTAATTTTATGATTTTTAAAACTGGTTTGGCCTAGAATGTCTAAATATTTTTGTCATTAAATTAGATTGTTGGGCTTTATCATTTATCATTTTTTTTCTTGACATATTTGACTTTATATTTTACCATTATATGATTGCTTACACGCTTTCAACATATCCGATGACAAGGAGTTAGACCGGTTCCTTGTCAGCACCGGCTTACTAGTAGCTACGGACCTCCCATAGATACTTTACGAGTATAAAGACATAATCTTTCTGCCCTTGTCCCATGTTTCTTGGGTTTGGCGAAACACGTTTTTTCCTTTCATTCCAAACTGACAGTCTTCACTCTATCACTCTCTTCTCTTTCATATACTCACACAATCACACTAAGGGTCGACGCTGTGGTTCCATACAAAAGGGCTCCATCGCGGTGACCCGCACGGGCACCCGTCGCGGGGAACCGCGCGTTTTGCTACTTAATAATACATTAAAGTTCTCTATAAAACATGACTACATGCATACCGTTAAAGTTGAAATAGCGACACTGCGCAGGTAATAATCGGTTTCCGCTACAGGGACCGTCAAACACAACACACGTGCGACATCATAGAGCAGAAAGTTTGTGAGTTTGTTTGTATTTGTTACTTTTTCAGGCTTGAACGGCTGAATGGATTTGAATGAAATTTGGCATACGGGTAGATCATGTCGTATAAAAAGTTAAACATAGACACACTTTTTATCCCGGGAGTATGTTTCCTTAAGATAATCTCAACTGGCAACAACAAGTTCAACCATCTTTTCTTTGACTTCTTCTCTTATCATAATTCTTTAAGTAACATTCTTTCTTCCTTCTTCTTCGCATGACTATACAGGGTGTCTTTGACATCAACGCACAAATGAATATTATGGATCCAGTAAATGATTCTGGACCTTCCATTGGTAGAATTTTTAGTCGAACTAATTTAAAAAATCTGTCCTTTTTTAAATTTTTACAGTCTAAAATCGTTATTCTAAACAATCCCGATGATATTTTTAGTATAAAAATAACAAAAAATAATTAACATTAATAATTAGTTAATTAAAAAGCTATCAAGGCAGATAAAATCGTTATTTTAATCAACCCCGATAACATTTTTAATTTTAAAAGTAATTCATTCATTTTTTTCACTAAAAATGTTAGAATAACTATTTATACCGTTTAAATAAAAATAGTAGATTAAAAAAAAAAGAAAAACCCGACGAAAAATTTCACCACTGGGGGTCCAAAATCATGTACTTGATCCATGGTATTCGTTTATGCGTCAATGTCACAGACAACCTGTATATCAAAACAAAAATTCTCATTCATCTTCTTAGTCACTGGCATCACTTTCAAACTTCCTTAAAAATCAACTACCTATCTTAAAGATAAACCCATTAAAACATCACTAGAGCATTCAATAACCAACAATCATCATGTTTTTCACAAAAGTTAATGAAACTGCACCTTGGCAGCGAAAAATGACCGCGCATTTAATGAAAACCCGCTCGCTCCTGAATTGAGTTATTAAAATGCTCTTTGAAATGTAATAACGATTTCTGATACCCATTAATGGTTAGTTTACACGGTCCGTTCACGGAAAGTGGAGACCATTTAGATTTGAATGTTTACTGGAAAAAGGATAATGATAGGACTGTGTTTTTATCTTTGAAATAAATGACTTTTGATATGTAATTTGTTATGAGCCTATCTTAGGACTGAACTTAAAGGCAAATAGACTGTAATTTAAAATGAATATAAATTCCGAATAGGTACAATATTAATATACGATCTTTGTAAGCGGTTGGAGTGCGTGCGCGTAGTCTCCAGAGATCGGTAGTGAAGTGAAGTCCCGCAACTCTTTTAACCGCTCGCCGCCTTTCAATGTATCACGACGACAGCCAAAGATTGTAAAGTGACCAAAGGCGCCCGAACAAATGAATACAACCTAAACACTTTCGACGCTTTAATATAATAACTATTTTTATTTAACAACATGAATTTATTTATTTTTAAATTCATTTTGTTTGACATTTTTATTAACATTTTTTCAATTTTTTTTTCAACATATACCTCCCTCCAAGTGTCACCATATCGACTGGTTCTGTGGTTGGTGAATACCCGCGACCCTCACCAAGTCATCAGTCCATTTTGTGTGAGGCCTTCCAACACTGCGTCTAAATGTTACTACAGCTATCATTAGTGATTGTCAATGTCTGATTGTTAAACCCAATTCCTGATCGTTAAAAATGCAAATCTAATACCACATTCGTATAGATTAGGCATCAAAGTGCAACTCCTACCACTAAACACAAGATCATTAAGCATACAGCTTTGTGAATACGAGCCCCCTCTAGCCCCATCGCCGTCCGCTGCAATTACTCTTCAACTAAAATCAAAGGGGCTATTTATTGCCAGCAGGACTGTAATCATTCTAACTTCACGTGTGATCTGAACTCGGTGAATAAAGACCTTGGTACACGGTTCTACTTTGTATGGTACAGACAATTTTGCATGAGGTATGGGTATTGTTTGATTAATTGATAGATATTAAATAAAGGCGAATATATTAACTAGTTTGATAGGTCTTTCGCTTCCTCACATTATCTAGTCTTGTTACACTATTAAGGTTGACTCTCCTTGTCATTTATCTCTATAAATGTCTTTCTTTGTGTGGTGTGAAATCATAAAGTAACTTCTTCCTCTTAGACTGTAACTGGAGAATATGATTGTGAGCAGACTTTTACTAACTAAAACCCACTTGTGTTTTTTCAGTTACCCTTTGCTTTCAGAGCCGTGGTAACTCTTTTCCCCCTTCACGCCTCTTTACCTTAAAAAACGTTTTGAGTTTCTCTGTAACTCACACACAAAATTGCTAAGATCATCAGAGAACTAGCGACTTAAATTGCCAATCCATACCACGACTTTCTATGATAAATCATTTACTGTCTAGGCTGCTCGTTTGTGGAATGAATTACCAGACACAATTAAACGCGCTCAATCATTGCCTGTTTTTAAAAGACTCGTTAGGGAACATTACCTGTCGTTGTGAATATCGATAGTCGTCATTTATATTTCTGTCTATAGTTTTCAATAATTATATACATATAGCATATGCATATTTCTGTGTATCTATTATAATATAATATGTGAATGACAGCCACATTTCTTGTCCAGGCAATTACTGTCCAATCCAGGTTGTCTGGAAGAGATCGCGGAATGCGATAAAGCCGCACATTGTATGTACGTGTGACTTTTAGTTTCCTTTTATATTTGTAATGGTGTACAATAAAGGATATATAAATAACTCTTTCGATTATTCCAGCAGCCTAAGCAGATCGGCGCTAGTGATTCCAGTGCGTTTGCTGACATCCTTCTGAGGCGCACGTGCACAACACGCTGTCGACTCAGGCTTGATCCTCAACAGACAGCCGGATAGCGAGCTACCTATTGCTTGCCACCCGCAAGCCCGTGCCTGCGGCGGCCGGGAATCACCTTGAGACTCTCGACGCCTGGACTTTCGAGTCAGAGTAAAATAGGTAGTCTTTATTGTCAAGCAAATAAATACGACAAGTCAACATTATAAATCAATCAATCTAATGTATTGAATGTGCCTAGTTGGAAGGAGGAAATCAAATGGAAGGTCTAAACTGAAGAAGAGTTATTCGTGACATATGGCAATAAAAATGTTAGAAGAGACCAGGGTTTTAAGGTCAATTGGAATAGAAAACATTCTTTAAATTGTTGCTAAGTGTCTGTTTTTCAGATTCAGAATTTATAATCTTGTCTTAGTGTTTTACAAGCAGCGACAGCATATCTGACCTTCACTACTGGTATCATAATACACTTTTACAATTGAAGGGTCTGTTTGTAATTTTTTTTTAAAAACAATGCAATTTTTTTAATTCTTTTGTGACTGTCTGTCTGTTTGTTAACTTAGATTAATCTTTGAAACAGCTGTACCAATTCGACGGGACTTTTACTCGAAGATAGCTGATGTCTTAAGAAGTTACTAATTTTACTATTAGGTCGCAAAAAAAAAAAACTTGGAAATGTCAATGTGCCGTTGATCGAGTTTAACGTGGACACCAGTTAGTCCAAAATAGAAGTAAAAAAATGTCCCGCAATTGTTTTTTTTTATTTGTTCACAAACATATAAACTAACGTAAAAAGATACTCAGAACCGATAGAATAGATTAGAATTTATTAGACCCAAGCACTACAATATAAAAACAACAACAGAAAATAAAAAAAAAGTCAATACAGCGCAAAAAAATTAAAAAAAATAGAAAAAGAGAAGCAGAGTACAGAAATACAACACAGTCATTCAGTATCTTTGGTTTTCATTGATATGTGCTATTATTTCTTTTATAATATTAATGTGACAGTCGATTTTCAAGTTTTTATTGATCAGTCAAATATCAACTATTGAATAAGTTTAAATAAATTAATCCAATCTCTCAATCACTGCGCCAACTGTGCCGACAAATTAGGGGAGCAGCAGACGAATATACTGTATACTGCAGACTGACATCGTGAACTGCAACCCTAACTAAATATTTACCCAAGATTGATAACCGCACACGGCTAGAAATCAGGCGGCACTAATAAATGATTCACTCTCCATTGCCGTGTACGGGGCCAGGTTAATTACAATAGCCGAAACGCGAATCTTAACGGATGATTTAGCAAGTGAGTTGGGTCAAATAGACCGCCCACCGGTTTTTACGACCCACGCTGAATGAGTTAATAAATTGCAAAGTGTATCGTGATTTTAAAAGCGCTGAGAATTATTTTTACGCGGTGTGTTTATTGTTTTTTTTTTCTTTTTAATTTTTGAATGTATGGCTTGTATATTAATTTTCGGCTTTTGAAAATAAAATAGCTTCGGGAATGTAAAATGAATAAATCGCAATGACGCTTTTAGAAGGGACGTTCTTCTTTGATGTTGGCAACCGATCAGTACAATACAGCTACAGCTGTGACGGAGGCATATTTCGTCAAGCCTGCCGCTAAAATTAAAAATAAAAAGTAAAATAATAGGGGTTAAAGTAAGAAATTGCCGTTTTTTGAAACGGGTTGCTTTGAAGTGTTATATCTTGATTGATTGACTTTGAATTATAAGTTAAAATAAAGTTTATATTAAAGGTACGTTATATGTTATTTTTCCGAAATTAGGAATTTACTGGATTCTTTATGTTTTGTATTTTCTGTAATATCGCAGTGTTTTATTCTTTAATAATATTTACTTACTGTGTATTTTACTAATAATCTTAAAATGAAAGATAAATAAGAAACTAAATTAATTTTGGAATATCTACTTACAATGTTTATTTTACTCATATTTTTCGTGTACGGCCAGCGATTTTCAATTTATAAAGAAGGTATGAACGTCCCAGAATTTATTTTCAGACACTCAAAAATACGAAAAAATATCTATTATTTTAAGAGAAAAAGTATCAAAAAGAAAAAAAAAGAGTCACCTAGGTTTGTACAGTAGCATTTCAAAGCCGTGGTGATTCTCGTGAACAATCCCGTAGTCCTGCATTAAAAAAAAAACCCATAGTCCTGGTTTCACCGAAAATCCTTTGTTGTATTTTGTTACGTTTAAATATGTTTAACATTTTACTAAAACTAAACATTTCAGCACGATTGAACAAATTGCTTAATATCTAGTGAATTCAAAAGGAAATCGATACACTCCTGTACTAGTTCACATACAGGGTGAGCGTATTGTGGGGCGAAAGACATTAAACTTGCATCTGTTTGTGGTTGTATAGACGTCAGGCCGCGAAACTTCCGCCACTGTGTTAGGAAACACACTGTATATTATAGAGGAAAGGCACTGCGGCGGTTGATTGCAATTTCAGAAGAGGAAATATGAATAGTTTAGAATTTTTGTTTTGAACTTGTACTAGCATTAAGTATAAATCTAACTTAATAATTTTTGCATACACTGCTCACAAAACAGATGGTCGATGGGAACGAAAGGTTATGGAGTGGCAACCGCGTACCAGAAGACGCCGATGACTTGATGAGAACTGCGGGAATCCGATGAAAGTGAGACACGTAGGATCGGTCGTTCTGGCGACACTTGGGGACAGCCCGTCCAACAGTGGACGTCTTTTCGAAATAATATAATTTCAGCCGAAAGACGTCATTGTCTCAGGGCACCAATTTTGTGCTACTTTGGCCCATAGTTGGACGGGCATGCAGCAAATATGTCCTGCCCAGTCCTACTTAGGTAGGTAAGTTTTGTGTACGACATTAGTTATTCTGGTTTTGGAGACTTAGGGCGGAATTCACCAATAAAACTAATCGCGTTTTAACGTTTGGCTCGCGTTTAGCCGCTGTCACAAGTGTCACTTGTCTGTATTTTCCTTTTGTTGTATTTTTACAAGTAACACTAGTGACAGCGGCTAAACGGGTTTATGCGAGCCAAACGCTAAAACACGATTAGTTTTATTGGTGAATTCCGCCCTTAATATTTATTACACTAAAAAATAATCAGGTTTTTCTGCGGTTACACCCACATGAGTACCTATTCGAAATGCGTTTACACACAAGAACGGGTAAACTATAATTACTAAATTCAAGCCATGGAATCCTGTATTTAATTTAATTTATTCAAACTTCTTCAGCAGTTGATGCTTGTCTGATCAGTAAAATCTCAAAAATCCACTGTCACATTAATATTATAAACGGAAGATAGCACGTATATCAATGAGAAAGAAAGATACTGAATAACTGTATTGTATTTCTGTACTCTGCTTCTCTTTTTTATTTTCTGTTGTTGTCTTTATATTGTAGTGCTTGCGTCGAATAATTTTTATTCTATTCTATCTTATTATATGTAGGTAGCATAATTGTTTAATCCTTATCTTTTTAATTCTTTATTTTACACTGTTACAATATTATACGACTCACTAGCTAAATGATAAATGATATTTATTTTGTAAGTAGATTTAAAAAAATACTTTTACACGTCAATTTTTTTTGTCATTTTAAACTAGATGAGGCCGGTGTTTCCTAGCGGTGGTTAATAAAGTAGTATTTTACTAGTGAAAGAATTTTTTAAATCAGCCCAGTGGTTTTCAGATTATTAATATCAAACAAAAATATAAATCTATCCTCTTTGTAATATTAGTATGGATGAACAATGCTTTTACTTTATGATATTACCTACAATAATGTTGTTAAAATAAATGCCAAAATACATTTTGGGAAAGAACCACATGAATCTTGTAGATGCATGGACTACCTTACATCCATTGCTAGGTTCAAATTAATGGATGGAGATACTTTATCACATGCTATCCTTAAATCCTTGTTGATTGAATGAGACAACAGGGTCCGTACCGTGACCATTGGTAGGGCAAGTAATTGTTACCATAGTTGCACAACATAAGGTTCATAATCGCTTAACACTTGAGTTTTTGAAACATTTTGCTAATAACAACCGCATGGTTCGATGCGGAAACCCCTTTATGCCTTGGTAAGCACTTTACACCGTTGTTGCCAGCTGTCACATAGAGATCTTTGACAGCCGTTACGGGTAGTCAAAGACCCGAAAGTTTGACAACCAGCCTTGTCAAGGGGTGCCAGCCGTTTGAGCGTAAAGAAGTCATGTATCTTAAGAGTCATTGATAAGCGATTAGTTTTCATCTATAATATTAACAAAACTTGTGAAGTGTGTCGGTCTACCATAGATTTAAAAGTAATACCACTTGCTCATCAGAGGAGGACTAGTGAAGAAGAAAGATAAAACGAGGAAAAGACAGTGCAATCCGTGCATGTAAGAGAGTGTGTGTTGAAGTGTATGAGTGAGTGTAACTACACACTAAAGTGTATATGGTTATACCCGGACTATGTTCCCTTGGGATATTTTTCTTCTATCACACGGGTGAAGTCGCTGGTATCAGATAGTTTAATGCATAGTTAAACAACTACCACGTACGTACCAGAAAATAAATGAAAATGCTAAGCAGCTTGCTTGGACTTTTTTATTGTTCATTGGCCCGCGCTTGACCGCTATCTCACCTGATGGAAAGTGGCGATGTGGTTTACAATGGAGCTCGCTTACCTAGAAGTAACTTATTCACTCTTGATTTAAAGATTACCAGGTGTCCAAGTCTGCTATTTTTATAAATTCGTCATTTCAACACGGTCACATTTTCATTTTGCTAAAAGTTCATAATCTGCTAATTCATAATGATCGATCATTGATTGATCAATGATCTCGTAATAAAGTGGTGGTAGAATGACAATATCGAGCTTATTAAAAGCAATGATTGCATAATGACGTTCTAATAGTAGATCACTGATTAAAGGAACTGTCGAAATTTTATCACATTACCGCATACGTCAGATATTCATTTGTCAATATGTACGAGATTACCATTCTATGCCACTTTCTTCAATCAGTGTCAGTGGCTTACCATTGGAAAGTCATAATGACGCCATTATATTAGTAGATTACCAAACTTGACAAAATCAACAATTATGAAATCAATGATAGACCATTCTGACACTATTGTAATAGCAGACTTAAGGCCCAGGTTGTAGCTATCAGGAAACACAGACTCCGGCAAGGAGTTCCACTCCTTAGCTGTACGCAATGTATTCCCAAACACGTTTTCTCCGTAAATGATGGCTTACATGTACTTGTGACCTGCCTAAAATGGCATGTAACTTCTCCTGTGTGTTCCCGCCATTAATATTGTCCCGTGTATTTCTTTTGAGACGCGATGGGGCCGAAGTTTTGTTAGTGTCATCCAGAGAGAAATTTAGAAATTTAGTAGCTTCCCTATTGCTCTGGGCTGTATTGTACAGTACTACAGTAGTCTCAGGAGTCAAATTTGATACTTTATGTATGAGCGTTAACTTTCAGTGTGTATTTTTAAATTTTCTTTTAACGGTCGATCGACTTAAACTATATTTTTATCATTAATGGCGGTATTGTTAGTGTGTACTGTATAATTATTAACTTCATTGAATGATACTACATTCTATTTGAAATATCTGTTATTTATTTAATTTATTGTGTACATGTACCACAGTGTTGTCATTTTTAACCCAAAAGTTGATTGGTTGCCTATGTACCACTACTTCACATGAAGATTAAATAAATTATTTTTGCAACGTCTTTTTTAAACTGGTTATTACCAGTTACACACAGCACTGCGTGCGTTCGCAGTCAAGCACTGGTTTATATAGTTTTAAAATAAAAGGAACAGGATTAGGTTTTTAGTCAATAAAAGTCTGATACGCTCTCTCGCTCCGCGCTATGAGCGCGGGATGCCATTAGATGACTTTCCCACCTAAAAAAAACCAGTAAGTTGCTCTTTATGTTCCAGGCCCACGGTAACTCTTCCATACAATCCTACAACTCGATTAAGAGATCCTGAAAACATTTTCCTAAGGACATTTAACTGCCTTACATTTTCCCTGGTATCACACTAATATTAAATATTTGTGAGTATTGTGAGTATATTTGTTACTTCTTCACGCTTGAATGGTTGAACCGATTTCGATGAAACTACACAGTACACGGGTAGATCATACTGCCGTTGCAATTAAAAAGGGTACAATGATCATATTTTTTTTTCGAAATTGAGTTAAATATATTAAAATCAGATTATTTTTATGATGCCGAAAAAAAAAAGAAATGGAAGAAAAATGTCAGTTGAGCCCTTTTTAATTACGACGGCAGTATACTTTTAACCTACGAATATGTCCCTTGGGATAATTTTCTACCATAATATGGGCAAAGCTGCTAATACAACGAGTATCCAATAATATGCATATCCCCTTGTTTATTTAAATAATTTTAATTAAGGCTCAGTGAACCAATTTGAATAAAAATATTATTGTTGGTGAATTCGGTTCATAACCCATGTTTGTCTAAATAAATATTCGGTGTTCGCCTGCTGTGGGGGCGTTAACCAAGAACTGAGGTTTCACAATTTATTTTGGTATTATATTTTGGCGTTCTAATTAAGACTATGAATACTAATGAGAACTTAATATTTATAAAGTAAAAGTAAGAAATTGATGTCGACTAATAAGAAATTTTTAAAACAAGCATTCAAGATAAATTGTTTATTTTTTAGATATTTATTTATTTATCTCAAGACCCTGAAGTCCTGGAACTTTGGAAGACGTTCGTGTGGCCGAAACCAACTCGAACGTGGTTGGTACGAAACGACGATTATCCTGTAGCCTCTGCCTGCATGAACAATGTTATTAATATAAATCGATAAAAAGGCAAGGGTTACTTGTACCTTAAATAAATAGGCCTTCAAAAATTGACACTAGTACGAAGTACCTCTTCTCTTTTCCGTCGTATTTCACGTCATACTTCTAGCCGCTATGATAGCTCCTTTTCTGTAACTGCAATACGACTTTGGAACTCTCTGCCACACTCTCCTACCTACCTCAAAATTCTATGTTATTATTTCACAAAGGGCTACATGGGCCACTTATAAAACATCAGAAGCTAGTGCATGGTTCCAATTGGTCGTTTTCTATGGAGAAGAACGGGCAAGAAACTCCATGGATACTCTTTAAAAATGATTGATTTTACAATATTCCCATATTAAAATTTTAATAATCGTGTGAGAACAGTATAGACCGATCAATATTGTACCCAGAAGTACAATAAAAAAAGCCTAATAATAAAAAAAAAAACCGACACAGAACCTTCTTAATAAGTTACCAGATATATTTTGTTTCAAAGTTTCCTTTACCGCTTTACAGTTTCGACTCGAAAACCTACCTCGAGGCGTCTTTTATAATTACTATACCTTTGTAATAATATAGACGGAGATTGCAAGAGGAAACTAGGTCGCTTCGGCACTTCAGCACTACTCATATAATTTTACGTTCTAGTCTTAATGTCGAATGGAAACAGAGTTTTGAAACTGGTATCTGAATGGCTATTATTTTAAGTTATTTTCTGTGAGGACTTTGCGCCTTTGTAGCTTAGCTTTCTGGTTTTAAGTCACCGTTCATTCGTTAGAAATTAGTGTAACTTAGGAGTCAAAGACCAAATGATGTGAGGATAAAATAGTGTACGTTAATACTGATGGGTTTCGGGAATGAGTCAGCCGAAACACGTTCACTGTTGGATATGACCTCCCCCAAGTGTCGCCACAATGAACGGTCCTGTGCGTCTCGTATCCATCGGATTTCTTGTAGAGGGCCTTCTAACGCTACGTCTTTCGGTACGTTGTAGCCATTTCAGAACCTTTCGGCCCCACTGGCCATCCGTTCTGCGAACAATGTGCCTTGTCCATTGCGATTTAAGTTTGGTGATTCTTCGAGTTAATAGTTTTAAAACTATATTCAATGAACTTCGGAATTGTTATTGGAGTCACCGTGACTTAGGAACACAAAGGGTGGAAAACTGATGGGACACCGGTGGGTTTTAGTCAGTATAAATCATACACTCCTTGCTTCATTCAAAGCGAGAGAAAAACTCATTTAATGAATTCCGGTCATTAAAAAAAAAAACTTCAATCAACTGTTATGACTGACTAAGATCACTGAAAAGCTTTTAGGCTAGGTAATTAGATGGAGCGTAATTCCTTGCCTGAGTCTGTGTTTCTCGTTAAATACAACCTGGTCTTTAAGTCAAGAGTGAATAGGTTACTGCTAGGTAAACGTGTCAAATCATCAACTAAATCGTCGCTTTTCATCAAGCGAGATAGTGGTTAGACGTGAGCCTAGCACAAGTTAAAAATAAAATGAATTTCCTGCTAACAAAAACTCAAAATATGCCTAAGATTTTATGTTTTCTAAATAAATCCTAAATTTAAAACTTATTACAAAAGTTTCAAATGTAGGTATTAATAATGTTCAAAATATTGTTTTTACAATGCACAAAAATAATTTAATTCAATTCTTTGTTACTATATCACATTTGTTATACATAAGATTTAAAAAAATATTTCAACAACTGCATATGGACCCTGTCAAGAACAGCAATTTCGTAAAATTAAGTAGGTAAAATTACAAATTAGAGGAATAAAGTTAAAATAGAAAAAAAAACAACTAAATCAAATATACAAATTAAATTCATCATCATCATCTTTCTGCCCTTGTCCCATCTTATTTGGGGTCCGCGCAACACGTTTTGATATAGAGATATACAAATTCATCATCATCATCTTCCTGCCCTTGTCCCATCTTATTTGGGGTCGGCGCAACACGTTTTTTTCTTCCATTCTATCCTGTCAAAAGTCATACTATCACTAACTTCCTTTTCTTTCATATCACTGTTCACACAATCCATCCATCTTTTATTTGGCCTCCCTCTCCCTCTCCATCCATCCACATGTAAACTCATAACTCTTTTAGTAACATGTGTTTCATCTCTTCTCTTTACATGACCATACCAAGACAAACGATTCCCCTTCAACTAATCAGTCACTGGCGCCACTTTCAAACTTCCTCTAATATATTCATTTCTTACTTTATCCATTCTCGTCACACCACACATCCATCTCAACATTCTCATCTCCGCTACATGCAATCTTTTTTCATGCGATAGAGATATACAAATTAAATTAAATAATAAAAATATTTAAATGTCAAAGTAAACCAAAATAAATAAAAATAGTAAATATCAAAATATTGTCTTTAAATAATAAATTCATTATAATATAATAAATAAAACATGCCAATACAACATACTACAAGAAATATCGACATACTCGCCAACACAAACAAGTAACCAATTCCACCATTATTTACTTATACCCATCAAAGATCACACAACGGAAGCTCTTATGAAATAATAAATAATGTACGAAAACCAAATATATATACTACGTTCCTTAATATTCTGAGAGTATTGTTGTTTGCACATCACTGTGAAAGAAATAAAAATGAATAATATAAAAATAAACAAAAGCAAGGACTCACATAATGTGGAGTCGTCGCACAGTACATTATATCCTTAGCTGTGGGCCAAGAAATGGGCGGGAATGTACTCAGGTCAAAATTATGAAAAAAAAAAATACCGAAAAAATATCACAATTCACACTAATATTTATTAGTTAGCATTTTTGGCATAATACTTTTATTATTTTTAAGTAAGATTTATTAGCCTATTTTTATATTAAAATAATTTGAATATCTCTGTTCGCGTCATACAGATAGTGTTTTGACTCAACTGTCATTTGAGTCACGGACAGTTCACTCTAACGTCCGTTTGTTTGTTCACGACAGGCATTGCACACGCGAACCGTTTGAATTCGAATTCTAGTTTGGTCTCTCGTCTAGTAAGGTTGATATAAAGTGCAAAACCTTAGTGAATAAAATAGTTATCCTGAAGAACTGTATTCTCATTTCCTGACCTCGAACATATTATGAAGGCAAAAGTTGGCAATACTTACGTGTGTGTATCTTTGTTACTCCTTCTCGATTACACGATTTAACGGGTTTGATGAAACTTTAAAGTCTTATAGTTTAAACATAAGAATATTATAAATGCTATATTTTTACGGACTTGACGCGGACTAAGTCGCGAGTAACAGCTAGAAGGCTATATTTTATAATAGAGGAAAGTACTAATTACATGCAAGTGAAACCAGTGGTAGATAATAGTAATTTTGTAATTTCTTCTTTCCTTTTTGTCTGAGCGGTCGTGGTTACGATGAATTGTGTACCTCACAATCGTTTCCCATACGATTTTGACAGATGACAGTCTACCCTTTCAGTTTGGGCATACTCAGCGCATTCTGTACTTTTATTTTGTATTTGTAACCGGTATCTGTTCTACCCCCCTATCCAAGTTACTATCGTTTCGTTTGCGTCGAATGCCTCAGTAGGCTACGCCCGCGATTTCTTTGTTCTGTCTTCATATCAACGCTCAGTCACGTGGTCAGAACAAAAGAAACGGAAGCGTGGCCTACTCGAGGCGTTCGACGCAAACGAAACGATCGTAACATGGCTAGGGGGGCTGAATAATTTTTTTTCTGTTCTATTCAGAAGCAATCATCAACTATGGGAAGCACACATGCATACGTATTCAAACTTTTGCTTTTATAATATTAGTTCTACTACGAGCAAATGAGATCGAAATTACCAAGAAAGCAAACCGCCAATCTCATGGCCCACAAATAAGTAAAAGAAAACACAAAGCAACAAACAAGCAGTAGATTTTGCGCGCCGTCAAAAACAACTTTTATAAAATAAATTGTATTATTCCATTGGGTGTGAGACGCTATCTCCAAGATATAATCTGCTAGCAAATAATACACTCGTAGTAAAAAGCCAAACCACAAGAAAGGGAATATATATATGTATAATGTACAAGATTTGTTTTTATTTGTTTTTATATGTATGCTGCGCTTCTCGATTTGATTAAGTATCAAAGAATAGGAGTTCCTGTAGTCTTTATTATTTTACTAGCCTAGAATATTATACCAAAGTACCATTTATTTTATTCCCGAGATAAAACTATCATGTCTTAATCCATAGCACGGTTTACTAAATGTACATTTAAATTCGTTCAGCCGTTTGAGCGTGAAATAGAGATTTAAATATTTTTTTTGTGGTCTTCCGTAATGATGTCTCCCGCTTTAGAGAGGAGCGAGAGCCAGTTTCAGTACTTTTGCTGTGTCTTTCTGTTGTTTCTGTTTTCTTTTCAGAAAATTTCCGTGACCCTGACGGGCATCAGCTCTACTGGCCTCCTATGGTTTTGCTGAAATCTCATGGATACAAAGTATTTTATTTCAAATAACCATTTACAGGCACTTTTGAAATATCAAGAAGTCGGCCAGTCCGAAAAATGATGCTAATTGCACATTTCAAAGGGTGAAGATTGCTCCATGGAGAAGAATGTGTAAGAAACTCCATCTGAGTGACACAATACCCTTTGGCAGGACAGGAGTAAAATTTTTTGTCTTCTGAATTTCCGTATCGTATTTTAAAGATCTTCAAATGACAGCCAAAAACAACAGCTTAACGTGACTGTCGTGGCACGAAGGGGACTGGTTGGTTTGTAATCAATGGTCACTCATGAGCTGCAGGATCATTCGAATGAGTTACTGTGGCCCTTTTTTTATTCTCGATAGGTTCGCGCTTGACCGCCATCTCACCTGATGGAAAGCGACGATGCGGTCGACGATGGAACGCGCTTACCTAGAAGTAACCTATTCACTCTTGACTTAAAAATGTCCGGGTTGTAGCTATCAGGAAACACAGATTCCGGCAAGGAATTCCATTCCTTAACTGTACGCACAATGAATGTGTTCCCAAAACGTTTTGTGCGTATAGGTGGAATGTTCACCATGTACCGGTGGCGCGTTGCCGTACGTACGTGGCCCTGTAACGCAAAAGGTAATTGAAGCAACACAGGTGTCAGTCAGTAAAGATCTGTGTTTTTCCTCAGAAAAGAAATTGGTCACCGATTCATAGACTAATCTCAGCAAACGTTAAACTCAACCTTTAAGATCCAGCCGTGTGGTTCTTATCACAGACTTTTTTTTTGTTAAAAATTTCATTTATTTAAATTTAACTATTAACGTATTTTAATATAATAATTACATTTATTTGAATTTTAATTTTATACATTTTATTTTAATATTTAATAAAATTCTTTTGACTGACTGACGTTGTAATGAAATTCAATTTAATTTAATGATAATCCAATGACAATCCAATACAATCTAATTTAATTTAATTTTAATTTTAACATTTTATTGTATGTAATTTTATGATATATATTGCCTGTATGTGATTATGTAACTAAAATGAGTCTTTTGTACTCGAAATAAATAAATAAAAAATAAATTGCAAATATTTATTTAAACATTTTCCTTATACTACACCATTTCTCCAGCACAAGTGCACGGATGCTTTTAAAAGTTATCTATTTCAGAGTCATTAGCTCGATCTTTAGTAATCCTTTTACTGAACTCCGAACTCTCCGTTACTTTCCATTAAAGTAATAGGTAAGACAAAACCTTGAACACCATAAACAATGGACTAACCGTCTAGTTCCATCATTTATAATCTAAAAATGGCACCAAAGCCGCAAGGCTGAGTGCTGCTCCAACATAATTAGATCCAGGGGCTATATTGTATTTCTATTTTGTAAACCTTTGTTATTTCGCTACTGTTCGAGATGAATAATCTCAATACAAACAATAGAAAATTAGGTACTGCAGAACAAAACACTTTAAATCTGCAGACTTCCATCGCAAGTAAAGACCAAATAGTTTAATAAAACACACACACGCTCAGTACTAAGTAATTAAACGTTAAGATGATTTTAAGTAGAACGCGCTTCAGAGATCTTGAATTATTTTGTAGTATCTTACTCACGCTCACCAAGGAACACGACTTGATACGATCTCTCCGTCTGTATACATCCATTGCTGTACGAATTCTTAATTGTTCTTCTATCTCTTCGGAAACAAAGCGATGCACATTAAACAAGAGATTCGTTCTAATCTAACATAATTAGAAGGTAAATCGTTTAGTTAGAATCTACATTTAGGTAGAGGATTGTTCTAGAATCTTGTCTGAACTCGGACAACGTAAGCTTAAATTAATTTTAATTCAATCCTTCTTGCTAGAAGTTTAGTGTTAGATGCATTTGCTAAGGTGAAGTTTAGACTCATTTGTAGGAAACTCGAGTTTGTTATCCAAAGTAGAAGTAAATAGGATTTTAGTACAGTCTAAGACTGGTTGCTAGTTTTGCAAGAAGACATGATTATAACGGGAACGTTGAAGTTTAATGGGAAATTATTTTCTTAAAGTGGAACTGACGAGAGTTGGGTTTGTTTGATAGTGTTGCACGGGTATAGTTTCACAGGAGAATGCTTTGGATTGAACTATATTTATTGTACAATTTCTTTGTGTGATTAAATATTGTATAACTTAAGGGCCCCTTTTTCGAAATTTACGTTTCCAGATCGAGTTGTTTTCAGAGAAATCATCATATTTAAATCCGGAAAAAAATATATAGTACAGATACATCTTTAATCTAGTGACTTTTTTGGTTAAAAACACATTATTTAACATTCCACTCGATAAAAAAAAAAATCTGAAATAAAGTCGATTTTGAAAGTATTTTAAGTTTTATGAGGCTTGGGGGAACGCAACTTTTATGGAAATTTTACATTTCATTTACTAATCGGGTTTGACAGGGATATTTTTGGATAAATTTATAATATGGCACTTATTTTTTTTAATATAAAATAAATACGTGAAAACGGCACGCGCGTACCGCGCCATTGTCCTGCCGGACGTCATCGAGGGAAGACCTATGCAAGTTTTGCTCGCGACCATACATTTTCGTTGCCGCGCGCGTAAATAAACGTGTTTTATTATAAGTAATTGCAATCGCGAATAGAAAAAACAAAATTAAGAAAAAAAGGGTATCTGAAGTGAAGAAAATCCGAAAGTGTATTGCGTAAGTATTTATTCTATAAATACGTCACAATATAATTACTCCTCTACACAGACCAGCGAAGTCAGTATGACTAGAATTTTAAAACTATCATGGAAACATTCTTAAACCTTTAAAAAGTGCAGTTTTGCATCCTGATCAAATTCAAGGAGATGTAAGTACCTAGGTTTGTTGTTTTTTGTTTTTAACCGACTTCTAAAAAAGGAGGAGGTTCTCAATTCGGATGTTTGTATGATTTTTTTAATGTTTGTTTGCGCATAACTTCGTCGCTGCCAACCAATTTGAAAAATTCTTTTTTTGTTGGAAAGGGTATATTTCCCAAATAGTCCCATAGTCACCAAATCGGGATCTGATGATGGAATCTTGGTGAAATCGAGGGAACTCCTCAAATATTATAGCCAACTGTAATATGATTTTGGTATTTTTATCGAGAAATTAAGCATTTACAGTCGAAAAGTAACATTTGATGAAATGGAACTGATGAAGAAGACCAGAAATGGTCAACGGAACTTCATACTCGCATAGATATCACTATGGAGATAGTTAAGCGACTATGATAATACAAATAAATTAATGGCTCTGAATAGTGTTGAAAATGGTATCATCAAAGTGATCTGATGATGATGATGAAGCCGGAATGTAGGCACTGGAACTCCGTAATAAATCAATGTAGCCTAGCCGTGTTTGGACTTATCAGAATTGTAATAAGATGCACTTTAGAAACTTTTTACAAAAAAATATTTTTTTGTAAAAAGTTTTTTATTTCACACTTTTTAGTTGCGATACACTTATAAAAAGTAAAGTAAAAAGTTTATTATTATTATTACATTATTTTATTATGTTTATGAAGATTTGAAAGATATTGAACAATGGCTATCGGTCACTACTTGTACTCACTAGGTAAGTACCTAGAGCACGGTTTATGGTCGCGCTGCGTTTAGTAGGTAGAAATCGGCCGGCCGCTATAGAAATAGCCTATGACCTATTCTCAAACCTACCAAATATATACAAAAAACTGGTCAAGACACGAGATTTTTATATATGTATCAGGTTTTATTTAAACTCTAGTAATAAGTGTTTGTTAATTTGATTTTTTTGAAAATATGTAATGAAATTTATTCCATTCCAGTGCTCTGAGACCACGTACCGGAAAAGGTACTTTGATGTCCAAAAAAAGTACCGATGGGCACTCTAAAGAGGGACAGTATAAGTAAGTACATTATGTACATATTACATTATAAACTGTGGCGGAGCAGTTTTATTCATCCGCTACAAGTTTGACGTTATCTCCCGTCGCGCTTTAGTTTTCTTACTTATCACATGTCTTATGTATCCTATTATGGGATGTAACATGGCAGTAAATGATTTTTTGTTAAAGTTTATTTCGGTGACTTTGAAACTTCCGTTTCATAACGTTAATGACATTCCATTGTTGCAGAAAAACTAGGGATGACGAAGATAATTCCATTATTGTTGAAGCTAAAAATGAAGAAGACAAATTTCAAAGGACAACTAGAAAAGGCAAAGATGATTCCATTAAAGCTGAAAATCAAGAAGAGGAAGATGATTACTATAACGTTGAACCTATATATAATGCTATATAATGCCTACTTCCTGAAATCGTGAACCCCTGACATACGCGTGGTATGGGCATAAGAAATCTGACACTTGAAGAGAACAAATAATCCGAAAATAAGGAAAATGAGGAATCTCTAACGCAAAACAATCCTGATTTGCTATCAGGTCCTAGTTCCCAACGCGGAGGGGAGTGCCATGAGGACTATGGCTTTGACCCTCTTAGAGGAGACTCGCGCCCAGCATTGAGGAATATATCGGTCGATGAAAATGAACCTGGACCTAGCACACGACCACTAAATTTTTATGAATTTTATTTTTTATGAACATTAATTTTTATGCTGGTACTATATATTTTATTTTATTATATTATAACACTGGTCGACAAGGTTTTTCCCACAGAGATTGTGTTTACTTATTTTTACTAAAGTATCTACCCTCATCATAAAACACTACATACTTTGTTTTTATTAGCCTCAGATTTTTTGTAACTGCCACTTAAAATTTTACCGAACTTTCCACTAAATGCGCTCGAATTGCAACAAATGTAGTGCTCAATTGTGAGTTTGTCATGCATAAGCTACTCGTTATTGGTTTCTCAACACATAAAGATGTGGTTGTCATTCACCCTCACAGTTTCTGCCGAGTAGGTATGTGGTGAACCAAATTCTAAAAGTGAATGAAGAAATTTTGCTGACTTGGGTAAAATGGTGTTATCGTGATAATTTTGGTTTTTCCGTGGCTCCTCAAAGTAAAGTGAGTGCTTCATATGAGATCTACAACAAGAGTAAAGATTTTTACAAATTCGACAAAAGGAGTGCGCTTAATGGCTTCGGAAACCCTATGTTTTGAACAGGATCCTAAAGACCATAGACACACTACGTGTCTGTGGTCGTTTTGCCAGACTTATATGGCAAAAGTGATAAATATAACGCATACACTGTAAAATATGTAAGTGTGCGTTCTGCAATACAAACGCTTTCTGATAGTGTTGCTATAGCAATACCTGCAATGCCAAATAAAACATTGCGCAGGAACTAATACCATGATTTACTAACTACGTGTATTGTAACTGCAAATAAAATTCATGATTTAGCTTTTATACCCAATAAGAGAGGAACACTAATAACTGACACAAACTAATCTAGTTTGTGTCAGTTATTAGTGTTCCTCAATCATCTTTTTGGTGATTTATAACAAACTTAAAAAAATCATCTAATTTTTATATATTACGAAACAAATGACTACACAAATCTCATAGAGGACCTAATTAAAACATATCAAGCATAGAGTTATAATTTGTCTCTCTAAATACACTTACAATCACATTTTGGCTTCCGTACCAAAAATCTGGGATCCAATGCCCAACACAAAGGAGAAAGGTTGCGGCAGGTCATTTTCATCATGAAAAACCCGTACCAGTGCAAATGGAGTCCTTGAATATTAGCAATTTTTGGTTGGATACTTGTGGTAGACCAGCCTCAAGCTAAATATTCCAGAAAATCATAATATATGGTTTAAAAAGACGTATTTTTTAATTTAATTGTAAGTAAAGTATCAATATTTTTCATGACAAATACAAGTGACTGTCACAAAAAAACGATGGCTAACAATTTTATTCTATATCTATTTCCTACAAAAGGGAGTCAAAATAAAACCATATATAGCAAAAAAAACTCTTGTGGCAAAAAAAAAGTAAATTTTTGTAGACCAGTGTAATTAATCATATTTGTCTTTCATTATATTACTCACCAAATCTTCTACAACCATTCTTTAAGTTCAACAGAATGATCATCGCCTGCCTTTTCATTCACGAGACTGTCTTATCAGAATACCGTGGCCCTGGAATGCAAAGGGCAACCGAAGGAACAGGGTGGATTTTAGTCAGTACAAGTCTGACAGTCCGCTCCACCCAGAGCGGCAGGACTCATTTGATGATTTTACCAAGCAATAAAAAAAAGTTATACATTTATAACAATATACCTAAGTGTATTAGTGTTTACAGTCAATAGTGCAGTGGACAGCACATCAAGCTATACGTTTTTGTTGCAAAACAAGCTATTATTACTAGCACGCCAATAATATTTGAAATACTGATTTATTTATTTATACTGTGGCGTGCTCGCCCGCCGCCATAGGTCACCGGAGTTCATATCGCGACGGCTCCTGTGCAACGCGGACGCAAGCCGTCTCGGTGCGTAAAATGCCTAAACTTTCGGAAGAACCCTTAACTAATAACGGATTTTTTTTCTGCAGATTTCAAGGATGATATGTGTGAAGGGTGGTATGTATATTCTTTCATGTTCAAACGGCTAAATAGAAAAATTGGTACACGAGCAGACCATGTCTTACAATACGACGTAGAATACTTTTATACCGGCAGTACAAGTATGTTTCTTTGAGTTTTTTTTTTCTAACCTGGTGGAATATAAAAAAAAACACATCTACTGGTTTTACTGTTGTAATAATAGTTAGTTAAATTGCTTTATCTTCACAAGTTTATAGAAATACGTCAAATGATCCATGGAATTATTTATGATTACCATCCTTGGCTCTCTTAAGACCCTCGCCCTCGGCTCGGGTCTAAATACTATCTCAAAAACACACTTGTATCACAATCAAAATACCTCTAAACGACAAAATGAGCATTCCCATGTAGCGAATACTCGTGTGAACGGTACAAGCAGCGAGGCAGCATATGTACGTTATGTGAAAATTAAAACGTGGGGTGAGTTTAACGTGTGTTTCTCACGCTACTAGTGCCGGGTCGAGTAGTCCGACAAAGATGGGTAAAGGGAAAAGTGTATAACAGACAGTTCATTTATTGGAGATGTTTGGGGAATATTCTTTTCTTGTTTTTGGGATTCTGTGTATTTTGATCATTATATAACCCTATTGAATATGATAGGTACAGACCTACCTTTTTCAACCAACTTCAATGAAAAATAAGGTTTTCGATTCGGGTGTGATTTTTATGTTTTTATACTTAAACTAGCTGACGTTGCAAACCCTATTTTGCCGAATAAATTATCAAAAAAAATAAATAATAAGCGGTAGTTAGGAGGGCAAAAAATATCCTAAAACCTATTTTTAGACATATTAAATATATAAAAAAATTCATAAAAATCTGTCAAGCAGTTTCGGAGGACGTTTTGATAGCAAACACTGTGACACAAGATTTTTATGTATTAGATTTATAATATTCTGGAGACTCATAACACAGATTACAGGTCAAATTTTAATTTAGTCCGGTCAATTTATACATCCGAGGTTTTGTTTTTTATTCGGTGGAAAAATCATCTTATGACAAATCTCGCTCTTGGGCGGAGCGGGAGATAGTGTCAAACTTTTACTGACTAAAAATCCACTCCTGTTCCTTCTTTGCCTTCGTCCCTTACATCCGAGCTAAAAATAATTTGCACCCAGCTGACGATTGCTAGGATTGTTCAAAACACCATCATAAATGAAATCTAAAAAGACCTCATCAATTTGACACCTAAAAAAAATATTCGGTGTCAAAGGTCACAAAAAGAGTTTTTCGCGATTTTCAGCAAAATGGTAAGTTTTATTATAAAATTAGCCCAGACAAAAGTGTCTAAATACTATTTTTCTTAAGAGCCACCTTTTTTGAGATATAATGATTTAAAGAATTGAAAGCGGTAATTGTCAAAATATGCACACGTTTTCACGCCACCTTTGAGGTAGTGTACTGAGCCTGACACCTTTTTAGGGTTTCGTACCTCAAAAGGAAAAAACGGAACCCTTTTAGAATCACTTTTTTGTCCGTCTGTCTATCTGTCTGTCAAGACCCTTTATCTCGGGAACGCGAGGAGGTATCGAGTTGAAATTAAAACCGTATACTCAAGTCTGCGGTCCCTTGAAGCACTCTCAACTCATGGTAAGCGATGATCTAGTCGGTGATGGAGTACTAGATGTAACTTATTCACTCTCGACTTTTTTTTTAGGTGGGAAGTCATCTAATGACAAATCCCGCTCTTGGGCGGAGCGGGAGATAGTGTCAGACTTTTACTGACTAAAACCCTACTCCTTCCTGTTCCTTCTTTGCCTTCGTCCCAGGGCCCCGTATTTCGGCTATCTCGACTTAATGATCCACAAGTTGTGCCTATCAAGAAATATAGACACTTCAGGGAATATTACTCCTTCGCTGTAAGCGCAACGAATGTGTACCCAAAACAATAATTCTATGTGTCTGTAACGCTTTCACAGTATAACTTCTGGACCGATTTTGTTGGAATTCGATGCGGAGGAAGCTTGAACCCAAGGAAGAATATAGGCTATCTTTTCTCTATCTATATGTAGTATCTTTTTGTCTGCAGATTTCTAGGGCGATATGTGTGAAGGGTGGTACGTATATTTGTTATTTCTTCACGTTCAAACGGCCAAATAGAAAAAAAAATGGTACACGAGTAGACCATGTATACGACGTAGAATACTTTTTATATCGGCATTACGAGTATGTTTCTTTGATATATTTTTTTGTAATCTGGCGGATTACAAAAAAATCACATCTACTAGTTCTACTATTGTAATAATAGTTAGTTTTTTTTAAATTTATTTTTTATTATTGATAGGTTTGCGCTTGACCGCTATCTCACCTGATGGAAATGACTTATAGATTCCAGGGTTATAGCCATCAGGAAACACAAATTGATTTTTCTTCACATGTTTATTGAAAAACGTCGTATGATCCATGGAAGTATTGATGATTACCATCCTTGGCTCTCTTCTATCTATGTACTAGAATACGGTCAAAGTAGGTATTTAGCCAGCAAGTTGTACATTATTATTTACACCTTGCGTGGGACGGTATTAGGTTTAAACCAGCTTATACTATAAGCTGGTACCTTCTCAAATACGGTTTGCGGTCTGTAACTAATCCCAGATTATTTCGAATTAAGGTTTAAGTTAATTCTTCTATATCTTTTAACAAATCGATCCCTTAGAGCACTATACTAGATAAGGGTAACAGCCGAGAGAGTCCAATGTAAACAGTTGGAGGAGGATTATGCTAAAAGGCACGCTAAATGAGGAATATACTCCAGCAGTACAGTGTGAACACAAAGAGAAAATGTATTACCCAAGTTTTGTCAAAAGAAATTCCAATTTATTCGAAACTAGCACAGGCCTCTGACAGGCCAAATAGCCAAACTCGGCATAAAGATAGAATTTGGT
Source organism: Mythimna vitellina (assembly GCA_949316375.1). Taxonomy (NCBI): domain Eukaryota; kingdom Metazoa; phylum Arthropoda; class Insecta; order Lepidoptera; family Noctuidae; genus Mythimna; species Mythimna vitellina. Next base: position 4,423,321 of record OX438689.1, on the reverse strand, counting down.
TGCTATCAACAAAATTAAAATTATTTAAGAACAATGTGTGCTGTATTTTGATAACATTAATTTACAATCATTTACCAAATAGTGTTCAAGACTTACCACTGACTATGTTTAAAAAATATTTTTCAATCTTTTGTTATTTAAAAGATACACCATTAAGAAGTATTTAGAAGACAAGTCAACAGAATCTGATATTTTTTAATTTAGTTTAATTCATTCTAGCATAAAAGCATAATCAGCCTTTTAATGTTCCTACTGCTGGGACTCAGGCCTCCTCTCTGGGATAGGGAATGGGCCGTAATCCACCACGCGGGCCCAGTGTCGGATGGTGAATGTCACATGTCTTCGATTTTTTGGTTCTAGGACATGCCGATTTCCTCACGATGTTTTCCTTCACCGTTTTGAGAGCAGTGGTGATGAAATAAATTAAACAAAGTAATGTGCCTGGTTGGGTTTAAACCCACGACCTACAACTCGGAACTCGACTCGTGACTCGTCGTAGGGTCGTCATAGTCGGGGCCGTTACCACTCGGCCATCACTGCTCTCAGCTCACTTAATTCATATTATTGATCATAGTTATATTTGCATGCCATGTTATGCCAGGCTATGCTGAAACAGTTTTTGTAACATCTTATGAACCACGATTTTTTTATTTATTTATTCTTGATAGGTTCGCGCTTGACCGTTATCTCACCTGATGGAAAGCGACGATGCAATGTTTTAGCAAATATAGATTTTGATAGATTGATTTGGAAATAAAAGGCTATTTTATTTAATTTCTATACATATATCTTCAAATAAATTGATCTCTTTAAGCCAAGCCTCTTAGATACAATCCTCTTTCAAATCCCTCTATGTAAAATTTAGACGTCTAATTTTCCCAAATCCTTATCTTCAAGAACTTGTAAACCTTAGTTCACCTTCAAAGTACTTTATTGAGACCTAACTTATAGTCATTGGGTTTCACGTCTAAATCGATTTTGTTGTTTCTGTTCTAATTTTGGAACTCTTTTGTACTTAAGTGTAATTGGTCAGACCCATGGACACCCATGTTATGTTTGGCCAGCATCACCATCACCAACGTTTCAGCTGAAAGACGTCCATTATTGGACATAGGCCCATGTATCGTCATAATGATGGGTCCTGTGCGCTTCGCATACATCGGATTCCCACGATTCTTTATTTATTTATCTATTGGAGTTAAATTTCCACACATAATCCAAAGTGAACCATTTTGCGTGAGCCATGGCGGCCATCATTTGTCAGAATTATTCCTGAAACCCTTACCAGGTCTTTAACCCACCTAGTGGGAGGACTACCAATGCGTCTTTCAGTACACAATCGCCACTTCAGAACCATTCGAGCCCATCGACTATCTTAGGGGTCATTCATATATCTCTGCATATTCCTTCGCAGTATATTGGCGTGGTTTTATATAGTGAGTGAAAATAGTTGTCGCAGAACTAACTTCAACGCTTTCTTGGAATGCAAAGAGTAACTGGTAACAAGGTTACCGACATAGCACGAAGGATCGCCAAACTTAAGTGGCAATGGGCAGAGCACATTACTCACAGAACGGATGGCCGTTGGGGCCGAAAGGTTCTAGAATGGCAACCACGTACCGAAAGACGTAGTGTTGGAAAGCCTCCCACAAAGTGGACCGATAACTTGGTGAAGGTCGTGGGAATCTAACAACCACAGAACCAGTCATTGTGGCGACACTTGGCGAGGCCTATATCCAACAGTGGACATCTTTCGGTTAAATGATAATGATGAAAGAGTAACTGAAGGAAAACGGATGAGTTTTAGTCAATAAAAGTCTGACGCTCTCGCTCCAATCAGAGCGTGAGAAGTTATTTCTTGATTTACCATACTCATAAACAATGTGATTGTTTTCTTTCGATTTCCCAAAGATTTGTTGTCGTCTAATGTCGTAAACCATCCATTATCTATCACATAACAATGCTTCTCCACAATCTAATAGTTTCGCACCATAGATTATCATAAAACAATAATAAAAGTAACGAATGCCCACATGCTTAGCAACCCCTTACTTCGTTCTACTAAATATTTATTATTTACGATGTCGTTAACTTGTAAAAGTTGTAAATTACTTCGATAATGATCTTTTGGGAAGGCTATAAAATTTTGGGTTATTTAATTAATAGTTAGTACTTGTTAGTATAGAGGTTGTGTAGGTTCGTAAGCCCGTTGTTTAGCTCTGTGACGACTTGCATGTTGATTACCCATTGTGCATGTATCGCACGCGAACTAGGGAATTTAAAATTAAGTAGAAAACGTAAACGTAAATAGCTACGTAAAATCGCTTTGCAGTTATAGTGGCTTTTCAGTTATAAATTAATTTGACAGGTTAATCGTTATTTAGTGACAAAATTGACCAGTCACACACAGTGCTACTTCAATATGTTCAGTGTAGTATATAGTATATAGTATCTTCAGTGTTTTCACTTGTTTGCGAAATAGAGGTTATTATTATTATTTGATTTATTTATCTGAGGACTCTGAAGTCCTGGACTTTTGGAAGGTATACGACAGGCTGCAGCCAACTCGCAGAAGCCCATTAGGCAATTTTCATGAAACATGGTACCAATCGACGATTATCCCTGTATGCGTTTTGCAAGTACACCCAAGGACAACTCTCGGTTGGTGGGAATCTATTGCCACATAACTATCGGAAACAAAAATATAGGTTTATCGTTTTGGGAGGTTTAGGTGGACTGGTTACCAAGAAATATGTTACGACTGGCCTTACATGGCCCCTGCCTGAACAATGTTATTAAAATACATCGACAAATATATTTTATTATTATTACTAGCCCGTATTATCCCAATGCTGGGCAAAAGCCTCCCTCCATTCCTACTTTCAACGATCACGATTTGTCGCTTTCTATTACCAATTCTAAATTAGATGGTTTAAAAAAACCAAGTCGGTACTTGTGATTAAATTATAGTGACTGCTCTAAACTGCACTGCTTTCAAAACGGTGAAGGAAAACATCGTGAGAAAACCGGCATGTCCTAGAACCAAAAATTCGAAGACATGTGACATCCACCAACCCGCACCGGGCCCACGTGATGGGTTACGGCCCATTCCCTCTCCTAGAGAAGAGGCCTGAGTCCCAACTGTGGAAACATTATAAGGCCGACTATGCTATGCTATAGTGACTGAAATAAGCCGTTATGTAGTATCACACTTATATTAAAAAGGTAAAAGTTTGTATGCATATGTGTCTGTGTGGAAGCTGCGTAAACCACGTGACAATAGAAAATTATCCTACGGGAACATACCTCTGGGATAAAAAGGGTGTCTCTGTGGGCCAATAAATAATTTTCTTTCTTTTTGCTTTCTTTTTTCTTTTCTGTCTTTATATCTTTCTTTCTTCTCTTCTTAATTTCTTTTTGTTTTTTTTTATGTCCTATCCTAGGACATTTTGATCGTGGAGTAGTATACACACACGCAAACACAGTTTGATTACACGTTAATAGCCCGTATTATCTAAATAACCATTTCAAAACCTCTTACATTTCTTCACAATTCATCTAAATAATACGTGTAAAAGTCCGTATATCAATGTACAACGTTGGTACACAGAAGCTTTCACATTGAGAGAAAAAACCGAACTTCAATCAATGTTAACGAGATGTGTATTTTATACTGCATGAACTAGAAGCGGAAGCGAGTAACGCTTTACAGATTGGATTACTCGAAATGAAAGAAAAAACATTTTTCATCCGGTGAAAATTAAGAGTTAAATCAACTTACAATGATGGAATAGGTTGGGATGGAATAACTTTATAGTAGAGGAGCAGTAGTGGCCAAGTGATTTTTTTTTTAAATCTAATATCTATCTAATAACATCCTCTGTTCTCGGGCCGAGCGGGGGATAGTGTCAGACTTTTACTGACTAAAAACCCGCTCCTGTTCCTTCTTTGCCATTTTTCAGGGCCCAGGGGATCTCTTTCGCATCACCCATGGCCCCAGTAGGCTTCGACCCTGCTGGGCCCCTACGGTTGCTGACATCTCCTTGAGGCACGCGTGGAACAGTACGCGCCGTCGACGACTTGGGCCCGGTCCGGACGGTTACCGGACGATCGGACGGCGAGCCACCCATTGCTCACCGTCCGCAAGCCCGCGCCTTCGGTGGCCGGAAATCGGGATCGGAATACCGGCGGCGATTGGGGCGTGAGGACCTTTGCCTCACGCGATCGGCCGCCTCCTTTGCTAGCATTACTGCTTCGCAGGAGGAGAGTGGCCAAGTGGTAACGGCCCCGACTTATGAGTTGTATAGTCATGGGTTCAAACCCAACTGGCGCATTACTTTGTGTAATTTATTTCATCACCACTACTCTCAAAACGGTGAAGGAAAACATAGTGAGGATGCATGTCCTAGAAACAAAAATTCGAGGACATGTGACATTCATTAACCCGCACTGGGCCCGCGTGGTGGATTACGGTCCATTCCCTCTTCTAGAGAGGAGGCCTGAGTCCCAGCAGTGGGAACATTATAAGGCTAATTATGCTATGCTATGCTAACTTTATAGTTTGGTCAGTGCCTTTATAACCTAGATAAATTAATGAAATTTGAATTACTAGCGTCTACTGCTGGACAATTTATAGGCCCCGGGACTATGTGCCGCCACAATGATCGGTCTATGCATGTCGCATTCATTGGATTCCAGGTCATCAGTCCACCTTGTTGGAGGGCTACCAACGCTGCGTCTTTTTGTATGATCGCCACTCTAGTACCATTGACCTTTGATCATCTCAGGGATTATATACAACATTATTTTTAGTATATGCGAAACCAGAATATAGTTTGTTTAGAATCATTTACGATTCCAATAATTTTTACACCATGTTATATTTTTTCCCAAAAAGATTTAAAAAAGGTCATAAGTTGGATACCGTCGACACTAAAAACAACACAGGTCACGGCAGGTCATAGCGGGCATTAGGCACCAGCGCACAGCTGGGTGCGGAAGCAAAACCACCCCTCAGTTGCCCCGATGGCCCGGTGATTATGTATTTGAGCGGACAACCAGGGAACATAACAAGCTTATAACTTTGTGATTTTTTATGATACAGTTATGAAATTTTGTACACAGATTTTTTACTTAAAAATATTAGACACGTGTTTCGGGTTACGCAAAAAGTGTTAAATTTTAAGCAATATATTATGGTTCATAATCTTTCGACAGTTTACAATCTCGCGAGATAGGGTATAATGTAACGGTATTTACAATTATACTGTGACATAATTATATATGTGTTAATACACTGGTTAAATAACAAATATATTTTCCAAGCATGTTTCTCGTTCCAAAACAAGAAATTTAATCAAGATTCTCTCAAACCGTCCTACATCTCCAATTAGAACCTAGTTAGGCTACCAAGTTACTCAAAATCCTTCCTAAAGTCCTAACACCTTGGCAACGTCTTGTGAGTTTGAAACTTGCAATCTGTTTGTCTCTGGGCGAAGGATTACGTGGACGAATTTGACGCTCAATCCCATAGACATATATAACTGGATTGAGTATTGCCGTCACAAAATAACTAACTAAAAAGTGGAAAAAAAAATAAAGCTAATGTCCAGACAATCTCTGTTCTAGGTTACTATGGTCGTAGTTACCAGTAGTGACGAAGTTGACTACAGCAATTATAAGCATAATCAACCTTATAATGTTCTTACTACTGGGACTCAGACCTGTTTAGGAGAAGGAATGGGCTACAATCAGTCACGCGGGCTCATTACGGCTGCCTATGTCACCTATCTTCGAATTTTGGTTCTAGCACATACCGGTTTTCTCATGATGTTTAATTTCAGCGTTTTGAGTGCAATGGTAATAAAATAAATTACACAAAGTAAGGCTGGGTTTGAATCTGCAACCTACAACTCTTAAGTCGGGGGCCATTACCACTGGACCACCGCTGCTCACTACTATCACTAATCATTTTAGAAAGAGACAACTGGTCGCACAATAGTTTTGTCTCTATCACCAGTTTGGTCCATTTTCACTCAGCAGTCAGACTGCGTTCACCGTCTGTGAACGCACAGTCCTGATCAATATGTCTATGTTTCCATCCACACACATAAGTTGTTCGATAAATATTTGTGACCAAATTACGTTGAGAACAAGTTCGGAAGTTGGAAGGCAGTTCGTTATTTTTATGAATTGATATGAGTTCGTATGGAATTGTTTGGCTTATTGATGTTGGATAACTTAACGTTATTGGCAATGTTTTATATTGAGAAATAAGTAACTTGAAGTGTTGTTTTGTAAGTGATATTATTGCGGTATGTCTTTCATTTTTAAGGTTCCGTAACCGAAGAGTACTAACAGGGCCCTATTACTAAGCCTCCGAAATCTATCCGTTCATCCGTCTGTGTGTCTATCCATCCATATATCAGCAGGCTGTATGTCATAAATCCTAAGAGGTAGAGAGTTAAAATTACATTATGTGTATTTCTATTACCGCTATATCAAGAAAGCTGAAAATCAAAGAGGGTTTTCAAATTAAAAACGTAATTACTAATGATATCCCACTTAAAAAAAGAAGGTACCTACTAAGTGCAAAAACATGTACAAACGATATCGTATCACGATGCGATATCGTGTCCCGTGCAGTGTTGACATGATTAAAACAAGATGTTTTAAAACACATCTTTATTTTTTTCGTTCCTCGCATCGGAATGCCTTGCAGCAATTACACAAATGGAACACAATTAGTCCAGAATCTGCTACTTTCCAACATTGTGTGCGCAGTGGAATGGTAGTCATCAAAAGAGCGCCGCGGCGGAGGGTCATGTCGCTCGCTTATGCAGCATCAGGCCATCGCTCCTCTAGGATTCCACATGTATCAATCCCATATCGAACACATTTTGAAGTGTCAAAGCTCTTTCGATGAGTTTTTACAAAGAAAAATACGGAAAATTTTGATATGTCATCTTGACGGTTGACCATAATGTATGACATATGTAAGTTAAGCATTGTATAAAACAATAAGTTTTTTTTTTCTTTTTTTTTTTCTCTTTTTCACCACTCTTACGAGTTTCTTTCATGTACATAGTCATAGTCTGTGGTCTGGTCATAATGTTTGTCTGCGTCTGCGAAGAAATTCTTTTATTTTGAACTTTAATGTTTAGAGATATATATTTATTTTACTATTAATTCACGCTAAATACTCTCCAGCGTTTGATGGTCTATTAATAGTTTGCACGTGTTATTGGCAAAATTGAGTGTCTTTTCCACAAATGCCATTAATGAAGAGTTGAAGTTGAAGTTAAAACAATAAGAAAAATAGAAGTTTTAAAACAACTTTTCATAGTGAATAAATGGATATAAAATAAAATAAATTAATATTTAGGAGTCTAAATAGCTTGACATAAAACCAGTTGAGTTTATTGTATTGCTATTTTATATTTTTGAAGTTTTATTGGCATTATAATAATTACATAAAACATAATTTATGTGAATTTTGTGTGACGTAATTTATTTAATCAAACAAAGATTTAAGTACCTACGAGGATTTATATGGGACGGATAACTCCTATTTTCGAAACATGCATTAGAATATTAAAAATTTCGCAAGTCAATTTAAAAATCAACATTAGCTAAACCATACAGAGTGAATGTGATGCATTCAGTATTGATTAAAAATATTATGCAACATTGGTGCCCGAGCAGCAGTGGTGGCCGAGTGGTAATGGCCCCGACTTACGAGTTGTCGCGGTTTCAAACCCAGCCAGGCGCATTACGTTGTGTAATTTATTTCATCACCACTGCTCCCAAAACGGTGAAGAAAAACATCGTGAGGAAACCGGCATGCCCTAGAACCAAAAATTCGAAGACATGTGACATCCACCTACCCGCACTGGGCCCGTGTGGTGGATTACGGCCCATTCCCTCTCCTAGAGTGGAGGCCTGAGTCCCAACAGTGGGAACATTAAAAGGCTGATTATGCTATGCTATTATGCAACATAAAATAAATGTTTATCCATTGATCATTTTTTCTATATATTTAATTTAATATGGCGAATTTGTACATATCTAGACTAAAAATGAAACATTATAGGTCAAATTAATTTGAAATTAGGCCCTAAACAAAAAAAAAAAAGAAAACACTTGTTCAAAACAGATTGAACTGTTTGTTTTATGAAATTTAAAAACAATTTGTTTTTTTTTCCAACCCTGGTCCCGCGTTATGTTTATCGTAGATTTCTATGACATGCGTTTAATTTTAATTATGGATATGCTCGCGTTTGAACTCTATATCACCTGATGGTAAGCCATGATATGGCCAATGATGGAGCATACTTGCCTAGAAGCAATTTATTCACTCTTGACCTATACACCCCTAGGTTGTAGCTATGAGAAAAAACAGACTCCATCATAATTATTATATTTTTAAGTGTTTTTTTTTAACTATTTTTTATTAAAACATTTCAAAATATAATTGACATGTATATTAAAATTAATACAGCCCACACAACGGGATACTAGTGGTCCTAGAACCCAAAGGGCAACTGACGGACACATGTGTGGTTTTTACTGTTTTTTAGTCGGTAAAAGTCTGACACGCCCTCTCGCTCCACTCTATTGTGGGAAGAGTTAGGTGATTACCAAAATTAAAATAAAATAGCCCACACAACAAAAAAAGTAGGATGTTAGTAACAATTTTAGCTTATTTAAACTTAAACTAACTTTATAAATCGAAGCACGCCACGCCTTCAAAACACTATTCGTTCATCTATTGCTTTAAATTTCACATTATCGCTACTGCTTACATCCAGAAGCTCTCAAGCGATTGAATTTCACCGTCGGACATCTTGCTTCGGGCCATATGTTCCGACTTGTGACTTTCCTATTGAATTTCATTTATTCCTGAAGCTGTTTCGATACTAGGTGCAGCAATATTGATACGTATATAAATGAAACGATAAATATGGCTATTTTATCAATCTGATTTGTAAGAACGAATTTGAGAGGCGTGGCAGCTCCCCCTTGCTTGATTTCTTGATATCAATTTGGAAAGGAAATTAGGTATATTTAATTTATTTTATGATTGTGTCTAGACAGATGTATGCGTATTTAAGGAAATTCCTATTTTGATTTACCAACGTGTATGAATAAATCTAGTGAAATAACATTTTAGTATTCTAGTATTAGTAGTATTTTGTTAATAGTACTATTTTAACTTTATTTATTTTATGAGAGCAATTTGTAAGTGTAATATGAGGCAAAGATGTTTATTTTGAACACATAATAAACAGACAAGACAAAATAAACAGAAAAAAAACTACTTATAAATAGAAAATAAAAATAACTAATGAGAATAGGGATATTTTTACTGTGTATCAATAATCTAATAATTCGCTAAAAATAATAATTGTAAGTACACCAAATATTAATGAATATTTTATAATTATTGACGAACTTGGGAAAGCCTGACTCGGCCAAGTTCGGTTAGAAGGGGTTGGCGGAGTCTAATGAGCGAGTGAAGCGAGCAAACACAGACCTCGCCATCCTCCTTCATCATCCAGAAGAGCATATTTTAGTGCACTATTAATATTTTTCGTGGCAATTTTGTAGTAGAAAACAGGAAGAAATTGAAGAACAGTTAAATATACAAAATACAATGACATAATAAATTTATTTGAACTTATAATTTTAAGCCAATTTGAAGATATCAAAGTTTAAAGCGTCCGGCTTCATAAAATAGACCTATTAATTGTTCAATGCAACCCTCATTACTTCCCAAACCATAAAACTTATTACAAGTACACTAGTGTTTAATTGCTACTAAACAGCTTATTTTCGCACGTAATGTATAATAGTAGTTAATAAATATAAAAATATTTTATGAAAACAAGCATAAAACATTCGCCGCACTATCAGGAGGACATAAATAACCGGGTGACAGGGAAACATGGAGTGCCAAGCATTCGCCACCGTGACTGGGGATTGATTAATACTGCCTAGTTTTGTATGGAAGGTAACACAGCTTTTAAAATCGTTAATAACATTACATTTTAGGTTAGTAGGCTTTATTTAAGTGAAGTATGCGGAGGAAAAGAGGCCGTGGGTTCTGAATATTTTTTGTGAAGGAAAATTATTTCACCCGCTCTAGGGTGTGGGCGTATTGTTGTAACGTTGTGATTAGCTTTTAAAAAAGGAAATGTAAAAACATTTAAAATATGTGTTGTCAGTTTGTTAATTTTATTGATGAAGCACCATAGTAACGTCAGAATTGAGATTAAAAATAATATGCTTATATAAATAGTTCGCGTATTACAATACGTATCCGACTTTTACTGACTAAAATCCACCTGTGTCCTTCAGTTGCCCTTTGCGTTCTAAGGCCACGGTAACTTTAAAAAAAATCCTGTGGCCTTTGCGGGCACCGGCCCTATTGGGCTCTTACGGTTGAAATTCTGGATACACCATTTTGCTTACTATCACGTGAGATAGTGGTTAAATGCGAAATTAAAAAAAAAAAAAACTATTGAGCTGCTGGATTGGAATCGCGGCCCTGGAATACAAAGAGCAACTAAAGGAACATGAGTGGTTTTAATCAATAGCAGTCTAACACTCCCTCTCGCTTCACCTGAAACGAAATACTTTTCTCGTTTTAGGTAAAAAAATTCAATCGGAAAAAAATAATTGAGGAATATTATTCCTTTTATACAGTTACACGTGTAAAAAAAAATGCTGAAAATGATTGAAAAAGATTTGGACAAAATAAATTGCTTGAATTCGCATTTTATTTTATTGGCAAATCCAAACAAGGAAACGAAAACACAAAAAAAAAATATAAAGACAGACGACAGTTTAGCTTTACAGCTAGCACTACACTGTCGTCTGGAGTTTAATCAGTTGAATAATAAAGTGTATTTTTAAAGTTATTCTTATTTTCAGAATTTTACACAGCAAGTTGAATGAACAGCTTTGATTGAAAATACAAACACGATAACACAGGTTCGATAAAAGACGACCACAGATGAACTTAAGCCTCTTTGAAGTATCACCACAACGACTGATCCAGCATCCAATGGATTCCCGCGATCCTCACCAGGTCCACCTTAACAGAAGTCTTTTATTGCGTCTTTCGATAAGTGTTCCGATTATCAGTCAGGAAAGGAAAAAGCCGGAACCTTTATAGGATCACCTTGTTATCCGTCTGTCTGTCAAGAATATTTATCTCGAGAACGGGAGGAGTTATTAAGTTGAAATTAAAACCATATAAGGTCTGCGGTCCGTTGAAGCTTTAAAAAGAATCAAACTTCTGAGTGATCTAAAAAAGATACGGCCGTTTATGTCGCAAATAAAGGTATATTTCGACATTCTCAAGGGAACCAAAATTCATAGGGTGCTTCCGGTTGACCCAGAATGCTTAAATTTGGTGTAAAGCAAGTTCTTATAGCACAGAGAGAGGAATAAATCTGAAATCAGTAAATCATTTACAACATCACAAAAAAAAAATCCTTTATTTGCGATTCGAAAAAATCTTTGAGACTCCATTCGGGGACTGAAATATTTACTTAGGTAAGTTTTTACGGAACCCTCAGCGCGCGAGTCCGACTCGGACTTGCCTAGAAATAACATTTTTTACTCTTGACTTAAAGACCGCTAGGCTGTAGCTATTAGGCGGCACAGACTCCGGTGCAGAATTCCACTCCTTAGCATGTGTGCACAATGAACGTGTTCCTAAAACGTTTTCTGCGTATGAGCTGCTGATGAATACGTACCAGTATTTTAAATGGTGTGTCTTCTTGCCAAGTCATCATTTCAGCCGGAAGACGTTCACTGTTGGACATTGGTATCCCTCAAGTGTCGCCATAAAGACCGGTCCTGTAAGTCTCGCATCCATCGGATTCCCAAGATCGTCACCAGATCATCGGTCTGCCTTGTGAGAAACCTTCCAACGCTGCGTTTTCCAGTACGTGGTCGCCACTTCAGAACCTAACCCTCATCGACCATCTGTTCTGCGAACAATGTGCCCTGCTCTCTGCCACATTAATTTGGCGATTCTTCGGGCCTAGTACCTAGGTAATACGATAAATCCCTATTTACTCTTAACTTAAAGATCCTTAGGTTATAGCTCAGAAATCAGAAAACACAGACTCCGCCTAGACTAATATTTGAAAGTAAAACAGGCATGTAACAGCACACCACAGGAACGCTCATTATGGGCCTCTATAACAATGAGAAAATATTTTGGCTGAATAATATCGATGACACAAAGCTCCATCGGAGCCGATGGCTTAACTAACGACAACATCTGCCGTCAAACCATGTCATGTTGGCGTATTTACATTCTGTACATGGCCAGAATACTAGGATGTGAAACTAGTTGCGTATAGATTGGAAATTATGGTCTTCCAAGAGTAGTACGTAAATAGACGCGTATACTTCGTAGTGACCTGACTACCTATCCTTATTCCATAATATACAGTGCCAGTACGAATATGGACTAATCGTGCGTGGATCGGAATAATCGCGTCTGGATAAGGTCAAGTTAGAATAGTGACCATAAGAACACAATGGCGAGTGAACGAAGCGACCATGTGGTTTAGGTTAGACTAAAACAGTGACCGTTAAAGGTCCCTTTCTTCCATATTTATGTATCATTTGGGTTAGGTTAAGTTAAAAGTCATTATTATTTATCTAATTCTACATTAATAATATTTAAACATCATTCCATTATAATTATGAATAAATGATCATATATATCTCAGATTTTGTCAAGTTTAAGTGATGTTAAATGAAGTATAGTTTGGAACCAGAATGCGCGCGTACACGTTAGAAACTGCATAAGACCAGTACGCAAAATTCGTGTATAAATTGTAATTGCAGATTAAAAAACATCAATAGAAAGTATACGCGAGCAGTTTCCTATGGCTGCGTTCAGACCATATATAGAATGTAAATACGCGTCACGTTGTCAAACAGTGAGGATAATAGATACATTTATATCTGTTCTGTAAAGGTCTGCTGAAAAAAGCTCACAGTATGACTTGCAAAAATAATTTTGGCTTGAAATGAATAAAAAAATTACCTAAAGAACTTATTTGCTCCAGTACGGTATGACAGAATAATAAAATAGGAAAAAATATTATTTGAAAAGATCAGTCTTGGGAAGGCATATTTGTATCAACATATGTTGTCGAGGGAAAACCACTCGTTATCATAGTGGTCAAAGTTTTTTTTTGACTCGTCTCAAGTCCTTTTACTTGATAACTATTTTGTTGGTAAACATAAAAAAACTTAGTCCACCGTCTTTGAGAATCCACTAGGTACATTAGATTTAGAGTCACTTTAATGTTTTAAGCTTTAAAAATAACTAATCCACCATCTTAGATTGTTGTGTGTTCGGCCATTTTAGATTTAGAATAACGTCTCATAGCTAACCATGCATTGTCATCCAAATCGAACGTGTATACAAAATTGTAGCTCAATCGATTAAAGATATCTGCTTCGAAATTGAGTTACAAGATTCGACCCGAACAAGCATAGTTATTTACATACATTGCAAGTAAAATAAAAGCTTTAAAAACTTTATTTGTGTTAAGCACTCACTAATTCATAAGATATAAAGCTCGTACCGTACGATATGCAACAAAGTAAAACAACGCAATCTGTCAAGAAAAATATTGTCGATGCTCAAGACGTTTAAATGGTCCTTGAAATGCGTAGCGTACTTTCACCAACAGCTCTTACAAATAAAAAACAGGGCAAGTGCGAGTCGGACTCACGCACTGAGCGTTCCGCACAAACTTACCTATGAAAACAGTTCGATTCCCGTATTGAGTTACGAAGATTTTTTCGAAATGTAAAAAAAAGTGTTTTTGTGACGTAACTACAAGTTTACAGTTTTCAGATTTATTCCAATATCTATATTTTAAGACCTTGCTTTATGCCTAATTTCAGGATTCTAGGTCAACGGGAAGTATCCTATAAATTTTGATTTCATCGAAAGTTTTTTGCGATATAAACGGCTGTATCTTTTTTTCGTTAACTCAGAAGTTTGATGTTTTCACAGCTTTAAGGAACCGCAGACTTCGCATTTCTCGAGATAAAGGGTCTTGACAGACGGACAGACGGACGGACAACAAAGTGATTCTATAAGTATTCCGTTTTTTCTTTTCCTTTTGAGGTACGGAACCCTAAAACTGAAGAGAATGATAAAAAACTCTTACATAAACAATACGTATTATAACAAGCATCCGCCAAAAAGCAATAAGGCTAAAAAACAAATTTTGTTTAATTCGTTCACCAAGTGCAATTTGAAGGGAGAAAAGTTTTCCCAAATAACGCCTTTGCTACGCTATTCGTCTCCAGTGCCGGCATCACGTTCCTTATTTTATTGTTCCCAGAAAACTTCTACAGAAATTTCTCTTCGTAAACAATGTAGATAGATAAATAGCACACAAAACTCAACCTTAAAGAAGCAATCTTTTGTCTCTATATGTTTTAATAAAACCATTATCACTGTTATGATATTTCTTAGATTTTGACGTATCTTTGTAAGTCTTACAACTGGATTTGACAAAAGTTATCATGTTATCTAGGTACCAGGCAGACGTGTCATGTAAAATAGTGATACGTTATCGTCAGTATCACATTCATAAGCAGAACGCGTCTTAGGAAAACATTGTGCGTACTGGCGTATAGCTAAGGAGTTAGTGGTCATCGTCGTTTGTCTTGGTACGGTTATGTCACAAGGAGGGATGAAACGTACGTTACTAAAACAGTTATGAGTTTACACGTGCATGGATGGAGAAGAAGAACTACTAACTAAGACTAACAAAAGATGGATAGATTATGTGAGGAGTGATAAGAGAGAAACGGGAGTTAGTGATAACATGACGGTTGGTAGGACAGAATGGAAGGCAAAGACGTGCTGCGCCGACCTTTAATAATATCTACGAGATGAGGGCAAGAAGATGATGATGATAATGACATTTAGATTAATCCTAGTAGTCAATATTAGGGTTAGTGGTCAATCCTTATTATGAACTACTTTATTCTATTAATCTTAGTAGTTAATATTAGGGTTAGTTGTCAATCCTTGCTATAAAATACTTTAGTCTATTAATCCTAGTTGTCAATATTAGGGTTAGTTGTCAATCCTTACTATGAACTACTTTAGTCTATTAATCCTAGTTGTCAATATTAGGGTCAGTTGTCAATCCTTACTATAAACTAATTTAGTTTATTATTCCTAGTAGTCAATATTAGGGTCAGTTGTCAATTCTTGCTATAAAATACTTTAGTCTATTAATCCTAGTTGTCAATATTAGGGTCAGTTGTCAATCCTTACTATAAACTAATTTAGTTTATTATTCCTAGTAGTCAATATTAGGGTCAGTTGTCAATTCTTGCTATAAAATACTTTAGTCTATTAATCCTAGTTGTCAATATTAGGGTCAGTTGTCAATGCTTATTATGAACTACTTTAGTTTACCCGTAGATGTGACAGTTTTTATTTTTACCGCTGCAGTCCAATAGCGTTTGACAGAATATCTGTCGGATCAGCTACTTTATAATATACTAGTGCAGGTATCGTACACAAATAAAACTAAAAAGTTCTCAGCAACAGTTATATTTTAAATTAAGAGTTCACAATAGTCACGGAAGGGTAGGAGACACGGAAACACAATAGATGAAAGTTAGTTACGTCATTCGTAACAGACGTTGTGAGGTGTGGCGACTGAACCGCTACACTAGCATCTGCTTGAGAATTGTCCCCAGGGAACATATTCTCAGGATAAAAAGTATCATATTATTATGTGCTACGACATAGACTACCCGTGTACCAAGTTTCTTCGAAATTCATTCAGCCGTTCGAGCATGAAGAAGTTATAAACACACTCGCACTTACCAACTTTCGACTTTATAATATTAGTGTGTTGTGATTTTCAGACCAATTAGAAATGTATTTTAAGGTTTGAATTCTGACTGTTTCCCTCAAGAAAATGTCCAAAACACTTAACGAATATATTCCATTTCTATATTAAAACATTTCCAAGCTAAAGCCGTTAATAAGTTGAAATTCCTTAATGTGTAACTGCGTACCATGATTGATTTACTTTTCACATTGGTTTCAACAAACTAAACCAACAGTGAGGGCCCTTGAACCAATTAGAAACGAAAATAAAGTTGTTTTCCTGTTAATGACAGTGATTTTGCTGTATCAGATTTATTAAAAACTAGCTGTATCCCGCGGTTTCTCCCGTGTTTGTGGTTACTGTTTCGTTTCCGTCAATCGTAGCGTGATGTGGGATATATATTAAAAATGGTAAGGGAAAATTGGTATTTTTATATGTTTGTAACTACTAACACATTTTATTTATTAAGAATTTATTCACTAGCAAGAAACAATATACAAAGATGGCCAATTTTTTAAATTATACTATATATCAATCGTCAAAACAATATTATAACCAGTAGAATACTATTTCATCACTGAGTGACAATATGCTATATATTTATGTTTTCGCGCTGGCAAATTTATACTATTTCTCACTATATAAATTAGGCTTTTAAATACACAAATATTTTGTTCAACCCGACTGGTAGTTCTAGAGATTATTAACATGTTTAAACATACAAAAATAACTTTTTTGTTTCGCTTACTATAGATATTTGAATTAATAACTTTAAAGTATTAACTACATCAAAACTAAATGAAGGCCGCAGCTGAATATTCGGTTTGCGAACGTCCCTGGAAAAGCTGCAGTGAGCGACGAATGGCGCCGTATTACCAAGATCATCGTGATTCACAATAATGATTACGACTACTCTGGCAAGATTGTACCGCCTAAGAAGAAAAATCAAAACTGTTGACATTACCTAATGTCATGAATCGTTAAATATTTTGTAATACTTTATTTTCATAAAATATCAACCAATCGGAAGCGAAGTTGGCCAATACAGAAGTCGATAAAGTTTTACGACACCTGCTAGGTTAAAGTTTCCAGAACTTGTGAAGCCAATAAACTGCTTATTCATTAAAAGTTTCAAGAATACGTTTTGTTTTTGTA
This sequence comes from Mythimna vitellina, assembly GCA_949316375.1. NCBI lineage: Eukaryota > Metazoa > Arthropoda > Insecta > Lepidoptera > Noctuidae > Mythimna > Mythimna vitellina. The sequence continues at coordinate 4,406,258 of OX438689.1, read as the reverse complement.
TTAATGCGAACAAAACGCATCTACCGGAAAACGTAGCGTTGAGAGCTGTTTTCTTTGAAGTCGATTGATTGACGATCTGATAAAAATTACGGGCATACTGGGCCGGGGATACTGAAAATGTATGTCACTAAATTTACAAAAAAAAAAAACACAAAACTTTACCGTCACCGATTTTTTTTTTTACAATTTTTTTTTCTACAACTTTCAGCTAAGCGTTGAATACATTAGCCTTAACCAAATCACCCAATCCGCCACGCAAGCATGACGCGGTACAAAAAGCTATCAGAGCTAATTGTGTGCCAACCAAAAGAAAATTTCGATGGAAAGAACCGATCGCCCCTTCGATAAGCACCCATTATAGTGAACTTTGAGTGTTTGAAAGAAACTTGGTGCATACGCCCATATATTTAACAATTCTTAACAAGTTCGTTTATTTTATTTTATATTCGCGTGATTTTATTTAGGTACGGTTTTTCGACAACTTTACACCAATTTCGTTCGAGTAATAACCGTAATTTTTGAAAGAACAACGGTTTTGGACTGTTAAATTAGTTTTATAAGGTTATATTTTGAGTTGTTAGAAAATGAGGTACTGGAGTCCGTTTTATGATAATGTCTTATTTGCTGACGAAATTTTCTGTAGGTCGTAAGGTCACGGGTAAGTTAGGGTAAGTTACGCCATGGAAAAAGAATGAAAACGTATCGCGACGAAGTAAGACAAAGCTGCTATTTGCCACAGGAGACACCCCGGGCGTTGGGAGTTGCAGGGGCGATTCTCGGTCATCACAAGTCCACTGCGCGTTGTGTTCTGCCGGGACCAGTGACTGCTAGGGGTCGGTGACTGCTAGGGGCCGGTGACAGTTAGGGGCCGGTGATTGCTAGGGCTGTGGGAATTTTCAAAAGAGTTACTGTGACCCTGGAACGCAAGAAGCAACTGAAGGAATACAGGTGGGTTTTAGTTAGTAAAAGACTGACGTGCTCGCTCCGCCCGGAGCGGAAGAAATTATTGATGATTTCCCACCTCAAAAAAAGGACTTAAGGGTATGCAACAACTCGACATACATTTTCACGGTTTTTCATACTACCGCTTTTACGCGATTATGACGTTATTACACATTTTTCATTAGATATTTTGGAAACACAGTATTATCTGGATATTATCTAGGCTTTTATTAAAATTAATTTATAAATTTGTGTAAAACTAATCCAGTAAAGACCTCTGAAAATTTGCTATTTTGTATGAACTTTGACACTTCATAATTTACTCAAAAATTTAATAAGTCAAAAAAGTATAACAACAAAAGCTTTGCAAATTTAATCAAGATTCTGAATAACGACAATGTTTTTTCAAAAACTTTTAAGGGTTTAAAAAAAAACACGAAATTCCTGGAACAAGTTTTGTAGAATATTTGAGTAAATCACGGAATTACCGAATGCTAACAGAGCTTTCAAGCGTTATCTCTCTTTTATCGTATTGCCTTTTCGTCAAACTTAGCGTTGGATTGCGTTAAATGAAGTAACAAGCCCCCCTAGCCAAATTAAAATAGTTTCGTTCGCGCCGAACGCCTTGAGTAGGCCACGCCTCCGATTCCTTTGTTCTGGCCACGTGACTGAGCGTTGAGATGACGTCAGAACAAAGGAATCGGAGGCGTGGCCTACTCAAGGCGTTCGGCATGAACGATACGATTGTAACTTGGCTAGGGGGGCAGTTTTAAAACCATGCTCGGTGTTGACGATAGACGAGTGAAAAATGACCCTGTTAACTGCAGTTATCAAACAAAACGGTAAATATACTCTTGAATATTTGATTAAATTATTATCAAGCTGTTCATAATTACTGCACCAATAAATTGAACTCAAGTTACTTATAAATACTATTGCCAACTTCCTAACCTAATTTTCGTATTTCCACGCTATTAGCGTGTTGAAACTAGGTAAGTTGTTAAATACTAACGTACTGAAACACATAATTGGGCTTTGCTCGTCTACGATACAATTAAACACATAATAATTTATTTACCGTTATAACAAAAAATAAACAAGCTGTGTTGGGTGCCAGATAAATTTAAATAGCGGTCTTTGACCCCCCTATATTTGAAGGTGTTCTTAATTTTTAAAAAAACGGGCAAGTATGAGTTGGACTTGCGCCCTAAGAGTTCCGTACAAACTTACCTACGTAAACAGTTCAATTCCCGAATGGAGTCTCGAAGATTTTTCCGAATCGCAAAAAAAGTTTTTTTTGTGACGTAATAACAAGTTTACTGTTTTCAGATTTATTTCTATATTTGTGCTATGTGACCTTGTTTCATGCCAAATTTCAAGATTCTAGTTCAACGGGAAGTACCCTATGAATTTTGATTTCCTTGAGAGTGTCAAAATATACGTTTTTTGCGACATAAACTCTCTTTTAAAGAACCGACAACCTACCCGTATCCTTCGGTTGCCCTTTACCTTTTTAGGTAACAGTCACTCTGTCAAACGTTCCCGCAGCCCAAAGCGCATAATCCGTAGTGAAACTGTCCAGAGATCCAGCAAAATTTCTCAATACAATCAAAACATAAAAAGTTAACACATTCAGGAACCAAATCAGTAATGATTGACATTTTAATAATTAAACGAAAGTAATTATCAGGGAATCATGGTCGCGTGTCAGTATGATTGATGACTTACTATCTGATGTCATCGCTGCGACATAATTTTGTTTTGACACTCTCTAAGTTGGAGTGTTGACATCGACCTTTGTTATTAGTTTTAGGTTGTTGTTATCGTGTGTGAGTGTGGAGTTTAGTTTTGGGACGTGGTTGGGAAGTTAAGAGTTAGTTTATGTTATTTTTAAGATTTTTTGTGATTTCGTCATAATGATCCTTGTGGGTGGTTTTTTTTTTGGGTGGTAAAATCATATAATGACATCTGCGCTCTTGGGTGGAGCGAGAGATTGTGTCAGACTTTTACTGAATAAAAACACACTCCTGTTCCTTCTTTGCCATCGTTCTAGGGCCCCGGGGTTCTCTTTCGCATCACCCATGGTCTCAGTAGGCTTCGACCCTGCTGGGCCCCTACGGCTTTGCTGACATCTCCTTGAGGCGCGCGTGGAACACTACACGCCGTCGATGACTTGGGCTCAATCCGGACGGTTTACCGGACGGTTGGATGGCGAGCTACCCATTGCTCGCCGTTCGTAAACCTGCGCCCATGGAGGCCGAAAATCTGGATCGGAATCCCGGCGGCGTTTTCTCCTTTGCTAGCAGTCGCGCTTGCGAACACAAGATTGGTCTTGTAGATCTCGAGGCAGTAGTAGTAAAAGAAGATACGGATTGATTCTCAGTAATGTCTTTACCAGATTATACATTTCAAATGTATAATCTGGTAAAGACATTACTGAAAATGATTTTACATTTCATGTTTATTACTACACCAAAGTTGTGAGTTTTTTTTAAGTATTTGCGTTCAAAATTCTGCCCAAAACAATTAGAAACAACAGCCAACAGTGCAGTGTATTCTCAAGAAATATTACGTCTCCACTCTAAAGTAGATTTGGGCGAATTCATGAAGCCCCTATAAATGGAAGAAGGCAAACAATAACAAACGATATTTCCTCTGTAGTCGCGTGCAATGGTGGCGCGAATCTGTTTTCTCTCAATGATTTGTCTCCAAAACGTACCGAATCTCTGCTGGGAGCTAGCCAAATGTGCAATTTATACAAAGATATCTACACCATCGGCAACACCCTTAACGTTCTTGTCATAGAGTTTAAGTTCTCCTGTTTTGTGTGCATCAACAATTTTGTAAGTATGTAGCTTGAATTCCGTTGTGTTACTAGGCTAGTGGCAGTCGAGCCACTCGACTCTCCCGTGATCCTTCCATGAAAATAATATTTTATTATTGTCATAATATCTGTTCTAATGGTCTTTGTTGATGTTTACTTGCTTTTGAACATTTGAAATTAACGTAAGGGATTTTTTTAATGTTATATTACGTTTAGTGATTAGAAAGATTTATTATTGTGAGAAATAGGTAGACTAGCAAAAGCTAAAATATTTTAAACCTTTAAAACTGTATATCCTCTAGTGTGTAGTATATTATGATGATTTCCATACTACAAGTAGATAGGTACCGATTTTTATTGCCTTTAAAAACAATTTAACTAAATTGACCATTGCAGTGCATTCAATATAAGAAGAATACGAAGCAGGGTGTAAAGGCCCACGGGTAACTGCCTGACAGTTAATTTCGGACTGCTGTATGTGTTATAATCAAGTATAGAACTCTGATAACGCGTTGAAGAATTTCATATTTTAGTTCCTATCTATGATTTTTTTTTTTTAGGTTGGAAAATCATCTAATGACAAATCCCGCTCTTGGGCGGGAGATAGTGTCAGATTTTTACTGACTAAAAACTCACTCCTGTTCCTTCTTTGCCTTCATCCCGGGGCCCCGGGCTTCGCTTTCACACTACCCGTGGCCCCAGTAGGCTTCGACCCTGCTGGGCCCCTACAGTTGCTGACAGCTCCTTTAGGGCGCGCATGGAACAATACGCGCCGTCGACGACTTGGGCTCGGTCCGGACGGTTACCGGACAGTTGGACGGCGAGCCACCCATTACTCGCCGTCCACAAGCCCGCGCCTACGGTGGCCGGAAATCGGGATCAGAATCCCAGCGGCGGTTAGGGCGTGAGGACCGTTGCCTCACGCGATCGGCCACCTCCTTTGCTAGCATTACTGCTTCGCAGAAGGAGGCGACCGCCTGCCAATCCTCCTCACTCCGGACCATGGCCTGTACCAATACCTGGCGCGAGAGATCACTGCCGCCGGTCGCCCCCATGCGGACACGGTGGTGCTCTGCCCAGGCAGGGCACACCTCCACCGTATGGTCCACCGTGTCCTGCGGAGTTCCTATCTATGTGGCGTCTAAATTCTAGACCAAAAATAATCCGATTTCCTTTCCTCTCTTACTGGAAAGAAAATCTATAATTGCCTTAATGTTGTTAATTAATCGAATCATCTCCATTCACTTGCAATCACGACTCTTTGTGCACTCGGCCTTTCAAAGTATCGAAAGTTATAATTTACAGTGCACGACTTCTTAAGAGGGTCTTGTCTGCATAAAATTAAAATGGCGTCCCGTCGGCTACACCACACAGGCTTTTTGCATCAGACCCGATGGTTGATTTCATTAATTAATTAAAAGAAAATTAACTTCAGTGCTTCATTTGCGATTCTTTTTTTATTGAATAAACATTATTAGGCTTCCTCGGTGGGTTCAATTTTATGGAGACAAAGGCTGAGGCAGCCTGGCACAGCATTTATTTTTAGTACTCTTGAATAAGCAGATAAAACAAAATAAAACTAAAAGTTTCTAGGCGCTACACAAAACTGAGTTTAACACAATCACTAATATTGTGTTCTTACTATTGGAACTCAGATTTCCGTTCTAGGAAAAGAAGTTGATCGTAATCCACCACATGGGCTCAGGGTAGATCTTCAGTCCATCTTGTGGGAGACCCTCCAACGCTGCGTCTTCCGGTACCTACGTGGTTGCCACTCTAGAACCTTTCGTCTCTATTGACCTTCCGATGGATGCAGGATGGACCGGTCGTTATGGCTACGCTTGGGGGAGGTCTATGTCCAACAGTAGACATCTTTCAGCTAAAATGATGATGATGATGATGACATACCGGTTTCCTCATGATGTTTTTCTTTGGGTTTTGAGAGAAAAGCTGTTAAAATAAAACACATAAAGTAACGCACCTGCTTCAGTAAGTCGGAGCTGTTTCCACTAGGTCACCACACCTCTCTGCGATAATATTATGAGGAAGTATTAAATTTCGATTCTCATTGTTCAACAGCAGAATTTATAAAGACAATAAATTTAAATGTATTACAAAATCTCCTTGCTTCCCCCATTATTGCTGTTTTATTAGGCACTTCGCTAGCTTTAAAGTTCTCGTTCAAATAGAACATAAAACACCACAGGCTGTATTTCACACGTCATTAACAAAGTTGTCGTTTTTATAGTTATTTACTATGTGTTCAACATGCAACTGGAAAAAAGTACTAATAATCCTATACGAATTCTTTCATCGCATTACGTGGAAAAATGAAGTCATTACATGAGGAGGTAGGGAGGGGAAACTAGGGAGTTGAACCAAACCACCCTGCATTTTTGCACGACCACAAAATAACCAGTATTTCAGAACACCAGGTCTAATATAAGTTGGGCATCATTTGACTGTACGAAGTTGCCTCTAAATGTTTGAAAGGGGAACCCATTTCAGTCGAAATGCAGCTTAATTAAACTTTAGCCGTGCTGTTGAGAGGGAATGGCCCGCCCTCATAATTTATTCCTGCGGGATATAATTCGGCCGGATTTAGTAACAAACGCGCAAACGAAAACGTTTAGGGTTTATCCAGATTTCTATATAAACATGCTTTTAAGGGCTGGGAAATGGGTAGCAATCGAAAATAAATTGAAAGTTGTTCTACATAAAGTTTAAATTTCAGTAGTCGTTCTGTCGCTATAGCCTTTATTTTTGCTTGGAAACGATCCGCATTTTTCACAATTACTTGGACGTTTCCACGTAAATCTATCTTCTTTGTCTCGCGGTTGGATTTCATTTAAGGAACAAATCGCGGCATTGACTCCTTTTGTATTAAATTCAGAGCTATCGCTGACAATTATTCTTAGCTTTAACTCTTGAATCATTTAACATTGGGAGTTCTGTTAATTGATTTTGTAGGTATTTGTCGCTGTCGAAAATTTTTAGACAGCTACAAAGTTTATGTTAACGTATTATTTATTAAAGCATTATTGTGTGTCCGTTTATTAAACAACAACAACGAAGCTTTACAAACATTACCAGCTCGACATTCGGTGTTGTATAGAATACCTAGGCAGAGTATAGAAGAAATAATGGTTCATACATTACCAACACGTTTTAGGTATTTTATACATTGCCTAGGTATTGTATAGAATGCCCAACTATACAGATTGCCAGTAGCGTATTTATTAGACTATAATTCTGTTGACCAAAAATTATGAATTTCGTGGGGTTTCCGGGAGCATTTAGCTTTTTCGCAACTATTGAGGTAGGCTGGTAGTCTAACCAGATACTGACTAGTATTTTACATGGAGCTACTGCACATCTGACTTCCACAGTCGAATCTTGATATTATATATTAAAATGGTCACCCATCCACAAATCGACCTCGACCAGTTTTGCTTAAGTTGAAGACTGCCGCGTGCAACTATTATTAGTTTAGTCTTGATCTACTTGCAAAATAATATATTTTTCTAATTAAAACAAGTGGACATCTAATAACGTCTTTCACGTAATAGCATAGTTGGCCGTATAATGTTCCCACTGTTGTGACTCAGGCCTCCTCTCTAGGAGGGAATGGGCCATAATCCACATCGCGGGCCCAGTATGGATTGGTGAATGTCACATGTCTTCGAATCTTTTTGTTCTAAGTCATACCTGTTTCCTCACGATGTTTTCCTTCACCGTTTTGAGAGCAGTGGTGATGAAATAAATTACATAAAGTAATGCGCCTCACTGGGTTTGAACCCGCGACCTACAACTCATAACTCGGGGCCGTTAACACTCAGCCAAAACTGCTCACCATTACTAGTATCGCAATACTATTATAAAAATACCAAAACGAAGATCAAATCAATATGAGAAACAATAGGTAACAACACACATAGAGCAAAACAGTAACGGTTTTAGAAATGTGTAATTGTGTGCACATTCTAATGTGTAATTGTGTATATACTGAGATACTTCTTCAATGTCAGTATCGGTTTATCAAATAAAGATCGTAGGTAATAGTCCAAGACGCTAGTGACAAAATACTGTGAGCATTTTATAAAAAAAAAATATTGGATATAACATACATCACATTTTTACTGGCCTGTTGGTCTTGTGGGTAGTGGCCCTGACTAGTCGTGGACTGGGAGTAATTTATCTATTATATGTATATATATGTATTTAGAAGTCTAAAAGTATGTATATCAGTTGTCTGATAATCATTGCACAAGCTCTGCCAAGTTTGGGACTAGATGACGATATGGGAAAGTTGGTCGAGCCGTCGAAGAGCCTCTATACTGGACACGAGTTGCCATGGCCCACTTGGAAAACTCTAAACAGACTCCGCACCCAAGTTGAGCAATCTCCACAGATGGGGGTTCTCAGACGGTTCCGATCTTCAGTGTTTGTGCGGCGTCTCTCCACAGACCATGTCCCACCTTCGATCCTGCATCACGTGCCCTGTTACCTGTTTGCGTAGGGACCTAATGACAGCGTCAGCGGACGGCACTGCCGTGGCCGAATACTGGGCCAGGCAAGGAATTTAACTAGTTTTGCCATCGATACGCTAAGAAGAAGATAGGAAAGTTGTGAAATAAAATTATATTACTTTTGGTGTAGAGATATGTACCAATCGTCAGTTATCCGGAAATAATAATTATTATTATAGCTAGCCCACATTGTTCCAGTGCTGGGCAAAAGACTCCCTCCATTCTTTCCAACGATAAAGGTTTGTCGCTTTCTCATTCCAATTCCTAAAGAAGCCATGTAGGTCGTATATGGAATGGAATAAACTTTATTGTACACCAAAATAGCAAAAATTTTATAGAAACTTAAGTCTATAGGTACAATGGCGGTCTTATCGCTGACCGTGATATATACCAGACAACCTTAAAGATTCTTTAGAGAAAAAATATATATGCCTTGGAGCTACTTTCCTAACTTAAAAAATAATTTTCGAGCAGTATATTAATTAAAAATAAGTTTTACGATCGTCAGTCATGCAAATCTTGTAACCTACCATTTCAGTCACGCGTTAAAGTTCTAAAAGTCTACTGAATTTTTGAAATGTACTATCGTAACATCGTGGCAATGGGCAGGGCACATTGCTCGCAGAACGGATGGCCGTTGGGGACGAAAGGTTCTGGAATGGCGACCACGTACCGGAAGACGTAGCGTTGGAAGGCCTCCTACAAGGTGGACCGATGACCTGGTAACGGTTGCGGGAGTACGATGGATGCGAGACGCACAGCACCGTTCATAGTGGCGGCACTTGGGGGAGGCCTATGTCCAGCAGTGGACGTCTTTCGGCTGAAATGATGATGATGATGATGATGATCGTAACATCATGTGATCATGTGTCATCAGATGATGATGAACATCATATTAGCCAAATGCTCCCACTGATGGGACTCAGGCCTCTTCTTTATCAAATAATCTTATTCTGTTTTTTTATTATTTGATATAAACTAGTGCTTGACTGCGATTCCAACTGATAGTAAGCAGTGATGCAATCGTTGATGATGAGGCGTACTAGTTTATTAAGAGCCTATTCACTCTAGCCTTGAAGACACCCAAATTATAATCGGATTGGAAGACCTCAGCAAGCAAATTGTTTCAGTCCTTCGATGTACGCGGTATAGACGACTTTCTGTTAAGACTTTATTATTAGCAACATTATTAAGATAGTAATTATTTTTATTTTGTTCTTCAACTTAAGCGGTATTCTTGTAAACACTGGTACAGCTACTAGACAATTGACTAGCCTATTACTAGATTCCAGTCCAGTAAGATGAGATACATAAGTAAGACTTTACTTAGTCTATATGAATCTTGGTCAGTAAATTATTTTTTTAAATGAAATTGGCTATGTCTATTTGGCCAACGGTACCTAAAATAACGTTACAATGACTTGGTCTTTGAAATATTTCCGTGCTATCTTGAATGTTTATTTCGCCTCGAGTAGGCCACGCCTCCTATTCCTTTGTTCTAACCACGTGACTTAGCGTTGAGATGACGTCAGAATAAAGGAATCGGAGGCGTGGCCTACTCGAGGCGTTCGACGCAAACGAAACGATCGTAACTTGGCTAGGTGGGCTGGGGTCCTGGAACGCTAAGAAGGAACATAAGTAGGTTTTTAGTCAGTAAAAGTCTGACACGCCTTCACGCTTAAACAAATATAAATATTGAATTCACTCTACTAGCGTACTAGTAAGCAAGCAAGCACAGTATACAGGATAGTAATCAACACGTCAAAAACCATAGATTTCTGAACCAAGAACAAATAAACTAGTTGAATATGCTAGAACTTTTCAAACAACAATTAAGATGGAGAACTATCATGATTACGGCCAGAGGCCAGACACAAAAGAAATAGTTGATAACCTATTAAAACTTAGAAATTAGATTAATTCTCTTACGGGATATTAATTTGTTGAGAAACGGAGTAGAGCAAATGTAAAAGAATAGTGTACAGTGAAGGATGGGTTGTCTTATTTTTACTTGGTGTGTGCTACTACACTTAATAAAGATATAGTACATTTTGATACAAGTGGAGATAGTTTGTCATTAAGAGCGAGGTGGAATTTTCCCGAGCCGTAGGCGAGGGTGTTACGGAACCGAGTGCTGCAGTGACAAATTTCCACGCGTACCAAACGATGTTTTTCAATATACTTACAAAGATATAAATAAAGGGTGGTTGAAACGCGACCTCGTAGCTACCAGCCTGATAGTTAAATGAAATAAATTAAGGTGGGGGCGAGCTCACGCACTTTTCTACACTAGTGCGAAAAACAGTAAGTGCCTAAAAGCGATAGGGGCGATAGAAGGGTTTTCGAGTGTATTGAAAAATACATTTTGTTCATTTATTGGAAAAAAGAGAATTTGCATTTTTTTTTAAGGCGTATAGTCCCTTGAACATTTGGCTGGAATTAAATGCACAATTACTCGTACTGCTGCCTAGGCGGCCAGATGCGTCCGCATAGAGCCCCGCTGACTTTTAAATCCAATTTCTTTGCAAAATATTGATTGATGTACATGTGCTATATATATCTTGAAGAACGCTTAACCAGCAATTTTTTTTGTGTAAACATATTTCTTCAAGCAAAAAAATAATATCATGTTGTTAATTTTTTTTTTTGGCAATTGTATTAGTTTTACGAAAAAATCATATGTTGATAATGTTGAATACGAATCTATAATAAACATTTTTTTTTCAAATTTAGCCATTGCCGAGGAGTAGGCTTCAGAAAGTCAATGTTTTAAAGCACTGTTCGGGAGTTGGGGCCTTAAGGCACTGTTTTAATGGCCTAAAATTATCCTTGCTTTATTTTTTTCATAATAAACTAGTTTTGTGAAAATTGATTACATGGTTTGAGAGTCTACAACGGATATAAGTAGAAACAATTTTAATTTTTACGTTAATTTCTTAAAGAGTTTTCGTTTCCTTTTATAAGATACAAGCTTCTGCCAGTAACTTCACTCACGTCAAAGTAGAAAATAATAACAATATAATAATATTTTACGACTATCACACAACGCCGTCTCAATCTAAACAGAGCTTGTGTTATGAGTACTAGACAACTGATAAACATACTTATGTATTTCTAACATACATATAATTGAAATGTTACACACAGACACTGAACAAATGATCATGCTCATCACACAAACATTTGTTCTGGGTGGGAATCGGACCCACGACCTCCGGCATAGTAGTCAGGGCCACTAACCACTAGACCAACAGGTCAATCAAAATAATAGAGCATATGTCACTCAGTGATAAAGTGGCTTTCTACTGGTGAAAGAGTTTTTAAATCAGTTATGTGGTTTCTTTCCTCTTGTCTTGTGAAAGCAAGGTTTACCTTTTTTTTTTGAAGTGGGGAATCATTTAATAACTTGTCTTGCTTCACTCTAGGGTGGGGCACGAGGGCGCGTCAGACTTTTACTAACTTTCTTTGCGTTCTAGGGCCATAGAAGCTGCGATGCCATCTAAGGTTGTGGGTACTTTTGAAAGAAATGTACCCATGGTCCTAGCAGGCATCGTTCCTACTGGCCCCTTACAGTTTTGCTGATATCTCTTTGAGGCAAGCGTAGAACACTATTCGTTTTCAACTCGGACTTGGTTCTTACTAGATAGCCGGACGGCGAGTAACCCTCTTCTTGTCGTCCACAAGCCTGCGCGACTCCCTACGCTATTAGTCGCCTGCGGTCGCTTGTACAGACTTTACTTTTACCTCTTTGTAATGTTAGCATAAATTATTATCATCATCATTTCAGCTACCAGTAGCTGATGATATACTCATGTCAAAAAATGAGTATATCATCCAGTTTCCTTCACCAGATCGTCAACAAATAAATTATTTAATTTTCGTCAATCCATCCAATAAACTATTTGATAGACACACCAGATTTTTATAGACTTTTATAAAACGAATCCAGAACATTTTATTAAAATCCATAAAGAAATCCGTTCGGACTGAACCTCAGTACGTCTCATGAATTGTTAGCAGATTTTTTATTACTTCAGACAGACATCTTTAATTAACGAGTTAATTAAAAAATGTAATTGCCATAAAAAGAAAAAGAATTTCTAAGAAAATAATAATCCGTGGATTTTCTTTTTTCTTTGCATTTCTTTTCGACTGGTTTGTATAAGCATGGAACAATGACACTGCTTCAAACTTATCTAAATTGATTTAGTAACAGTCAGAGTCTTGATAGGGTAGACGTATTGACAACATCAATTGTACTGGTCGTTATTTCCATGGAAGATGAGTAAGCCTTTAGAAAGAAAAAAGAAAGACAGAAAACATATTCAAAGCACAAGTCCGATCGTGTGTGGAGTATTGAAGCCACTTATGGGCTGTTGCTGCAAAATGCCACCTAGCAGCTTTGGACTCGGTGAACGGGCGTACGACGAGGTTAATTGGTGATCCAAATTTGGTTAAATCCAATGTACAAAGCCTTGAGCACAGGCGTAGGATAGCCAGCCTTTCGGTGTTTTACAGGTTGCAGTTTAGAGAGTGTGCGGGGGAATTGCATGACTTGATTCCACCATCTCATTTCTACCATCGGACAACCTGACGTACGGCGAGTATCTACCCTTACGTTGTTGTAAGCTCTATGGTCCGGACTAAGCGTTTCGCCTCGTCGTTTATACCGCGTACATCGAAGGGCTGGAACAATTTGCCTGTGGCGGTCTTCCCATCCGAGTATGATTTGGGTGTCTTCAAGCTAGAGTGAATAGGCTCTTAATAAACCAGAGCGTCTTACCATCAACGATTGCATCACTGCTTACCATCAGGTGGGATCGCAGTCAAGCACTAGTTTATATCAAATGAATATGAAAAAATAAAACGAATGAACAAACAAGTTTTGAAAACTATAGTGTGGGACTCTGCTTGTAGTGCTACCTTAGCGCCATTCCATATTCCTAGCTCCTCATGCTGTGCTGGTGTTGCCATTGTGTTTGTGGAGAAAGCCGTTTGGAGTTCAAGTGCTGACCAATTATACAAAGATCTGTCTAAACGTTTTGTTGACACTGACACAAGGGCTGGCTTTTACCTGGGACAGAGGATAAGCATTGCCATATAGCGTGGCAAAGTCGCTAGTTTTTTGGGAACATTAGCAGTCGACAGCGATATGGAAGAGTTTTTCGACGCCATATTTTATTTAATTTTAATTTGTTTTGGGGATTTAGTATAATTCATGATATGTAGTTAATTATGTGCTTTGGAAATATCCATGTTTTGCAATAATTTTGATTGAACTTTGTTTTATTGAAATTACTTCGTTTTTACTTAGGAAGGCAGAGGTGTGATTTAAATGTGCCCACAGTTTCAACCTATCATTTCACCTTAACATAACCTTAGCAAACATTATACACGACACACTTTTTTAAATAAAATGAAAATAATCTTGTTTTGTTTACTTTAGTTTGTTTTTTAATTCTGTTTTGTTTGGTTCTCTTTAATTTAGCTTTGTTTTGAACTAAATTATGTTTACAGCTAAACACTAAGTAAATATGAATTAAAATTGTAATCCGAAATAACCTAGAGAAGATGATAACATTCGTGATATAGGGCCATTCTAGTATGAATACCTAGGCACTCTTCTTCGCTTTTTTTTTTTTAGAGCCGGAAATCAATGACTTCTCCCGCTCTTAGATGGAGTGAAAATGTCAGACTTTTACTGACAAAACCGTTTCAAAAATGTTTCTTCAGCCGCGATAAAAAGTACCCAGAGTGGTGCCCAGGATATTAAAGAATAATTATACCAAGTTTCATCATAATCAAACCGGTAGTTTTTGGGTGATGCCTGAACAAACAGACGGACAGACAGATAAACATTTTTTTAATCACATTATTGGGTTCGGTGTCGGTCTAGTAACACCCCCTGCCATTTATTTTTTTAATATTTTCAATGTACAGAATTTTCATTTCTACAGATTTAATAAGTATAGATGAGGTAATTTTCTGAGTAATTATTGTCGTACCAAAGATTTCATTTTTATTTTTACAGTGCCAATGTAGTCTAAAGTCACTAAAACCATACATGATCTTACTACGTATCCAACATCACGACGGATTTGTGCACCCTTGCAAGCGGTTACCTAAGTGAAACCTGGTGACAACCATAAGAAGAGCCGCCAGCCGGATTTTGTAAAGCCGATATGAAAGGTTACAATCCGGTCTCAGAAAATGTTCTACATAGAAAAGTGGTTTTTGCCGAATAGGAGAATATTCAGATTTGAGGGTATGATAGGGTTAACAGTGAAAATAACGTACGAATCCGTCGTTTTTATTTCTCATATTTTAGTCAACAAAGTGTATAGAATGGAAGAAAAAATCGTGTTGCGCCGAATCCAAATAAGATGGGACAAAGGGCAGGAAGATGATGATGAGTCAACAAAGTGGAAACACAAATGGTACATGCTAGCCCCAGATCTAAATAGCTGAAAGTCGTGAGGCCAACTGTGGGATGGATCAAATTGATAGTTATAGTGCGTTGGGGTAAAATCGGCGATGGGAGTAAGTACGTATAAATCAAATATCCCACTTTTTTGGCTACATTTTTTAATGCTAGCCACATTGCGTGGCACGTCATTATGTTTGGCTTCGCAAAGCAATGTGGCTAAAAAAAAAGCTGAGTTAGTGGTATAATTTATTTGTACGTTCTTTCCTCAGTGCCGATGTTACCCCAACCGATTTACCAGTGAACAATATCACACATCTAGTCCGTCGTACGTATATTTATCATCATCATCGCCTTAGTCTTTAAAAGTTTTTTTTTTTGTGACGTAACTACAAATTTACAGTTTTCAAATTTTTTCTTATACTTGTGCTATGAGACCTTGCTTCGGGCCAAATTTCAGGATTCTAGGTTAAGGGGAGGTACCCTAAGAATTTTGATTCCCTTGAGAGTGTCGATACATGTTTTTTGCGACATATACGGCCGTATCTTTTTTTTCATTAACTCAGAAGTTTGACTTTTTTACAGTTTCAAGGGATCGCAGACCTTAGTATATGGTTTTAATTTCAGCTTAATACCTCTAAGCGTTTTCAAGGATAGTGTTTTGACAGATAAATAGACAGACGGACGGACAACAAAGTGATCCTATAAGGGTTCCAATTTTTCCTTTTGAGGTACGGAGCCCTAAAAAATATACTGGTACTCGAACCCGGAACCTTGAGGTGAGTGCCTTAAACACTGGGCCATCATGACACGACACATCACATCACACACACAAACATCACATGTGTCACGTGATTTCATGTGTTGTATATAACCTAAAACCTAACCTAACCTAATAACCTTTATAAAAAATACTACGACTAGTACAATTTCAAAAGCTTTATTTTAATGTTATAATACTTCACATAAACTCTTTCACGCTACATTTAACATAATTTCTCATTTACCCTCACAACGAGTTTATGGCACAGGACAGGACTAAAAAAAAAAACTATCACCGACAAGGGACGCCACTAAATTCGGTGAGTGAAATTAAATTATCCGCATATGTTGTATATCATATTAGGGGCTCGTCCGAGGCGCCCCTAATTTAACTGTTTATATTCATAGCACTAACTTCTATGTTGTATCCATGCAGGAGAGGCACCGTTTATATCGTGAATGACAAATTTGTGGCTAAAAAGAAATACCAACATCTTTTTTTGTTTTATTGGGTAGGAAAATCATCTTATGACAAATCCCTCTCTTGGGCGAAGCGGGAGATAGTGTCAGACTTTTACTGATTAAAAACCCACTCCTGTTCCTTCTTTGCCTTCGTCCCAGGGCCCCAGGTGTCGCTTTCACACTACCCGTGGCCCCAGTAGGCTTCGACCCTGCTGGGCCCGTACGATTTGCTGACATTTTCTTAAGGCGCGCGTGGAACAGTACGCGCCGTCGACGACTTGGGCTCGGTCCGGACGGTTACCGGACGGTTGGACGGCGAGCCACCTATTGCTCGCCGTTCGCAAGCCCGCGCCTACGTTGGCCGGAAATCTGGATCGGAATTTCGGCAGCGATAAGGGCGTAAGGACCGTTGCCTCACGCGATCGGCCGCCTCCTTTGCTAGCATTGCAAGCACTGCTTCGCAGAAGGAGGCGATCGCCTGCCACTCCTCCTCACTCCGGACCATGGCCTGAACCAAGGCCCGGAATACCGACATGGGACTTTCACACACAGACACAGAACTCGATGTATTTTTGTTATTTTTTTTTTCTGTTTAGATCGAGTCGGTTTTATTTGTTGTTTCGTAGATTTAAGATTCTAATTGACGGTTGTCAGTTTGATTAAGATTACGTTTTGTGTAATTTATCGTCAGTTTTTAGGGTTCCGTACCTAAATCGGCAAAAAGGAAACCTTCACAGGATGACTTTGTTGTCCGTCGCTCAAGACCCTTCTCAGGAATTCCTGGAAGTATGAAGCTAAAATTAGTTACAAATATTCAAGTCTTCTACCTGTAGCAGCAAAGAAAAAATCTGACAGGCCTGCTAGTCTAGTGGTTAGTGGCCCTGACTGCTAAGCCGGAGGTCATGGATTTGATTCCCACCCAGGACAAATGTTTGTGTGAATGTGTGTAATTTATCTATAATATGTATGTATTTAGAAATATATAGGTATGTTTATCAGTTGTCTAGTATTTATATCACAAGCTCTGCTTAGTTTGGGGCTAGATGGCGTTGTGTAAAAGTTGTGGAATATTATTATTAAACTTCTAAGTCAACACCATCTAAAGATAAGGTCGTTTATAAACCGTTTATTATAATCCGTAATATTTTGACACTCGCTAGGAAATCAAAACGTAAAGGATACTCCCCGTTTTTCTAAAATCCTAAAATATAAGGTCTCACGGTGTGAGATCAGTGGTGGCCGAGTGGTAACGGCCCCGACTTACGAGTTGTAGGTCGCAGGTTTAAACCCAGCCATTACTTTGTGTAATTTATTTCATTACCACTGCTCTCAAAACGGCGAAGGAAAACATCGTGAGGAAACCGGCATGTCATAGACCCAAAAATTCGAAGACATGTGACATTCACCAACTCGCACCGGGCCCGCGTGGTGGATTACAGCCCATTCCCTCTCCTAGAGAGGAAGCCTGAGTCCCAGCAGTGGGAACATTAAAAGGCTGATTATGCTTATGCTAAGGTCTCATAGCACAAGTATAAGAATAAAACTGAAAATGTTTTAGTTATTCGCATTTGACCGAATTTTTTGACTGTCATAATGAATCTTTCAAAAATTTCGTCTAAAATAAAAACACAAACTTTAATGAATTTCCTCTAAAAAGTAAAAAGTACACCACAAGGAAATTTTCAGCAGGAAACATAATATTCCTGTCCATTTTAAAACATTTTAAAAGACACCCTTCAACATTAATGTAGGTCAGCTAAATAATTAAAATTCAGATGGTGAAGGAAAACACCGCGAGGAAACCCATGCATTAATAACAAATTCTCATCGTGCTTTGTGTGCGTAAGAAGGGATGTTGTGACTGGCCTGGATTATACAAGTACTTGCATGGGTTATTTAAATACGTATACTTACCTGTGGAGATTTTCAGCAACCTTAGGTGTGGACTTGCGAACGACGAGCTGGTAGCTCTTGTAACCTTCCAGACCGAGCCAGAATCATCGACGGTGCGTTGTGTTCCACCAAATCGACATAAATTTACACGTTTTTTTCATACAACCGCTCTTACGCATTTATTACACATTTTTTATTAGATATTTTGGAAACAAAGATTCGTAGATATTATCTACGGTTGTAAGTGAAATCAATTTATAAATTTGTGTAAAACTAATCCAGTAAAGACCTCTGATAATCTGTTATTTTGCATGAACTTTGACACTTCATAATTTACTCAAAAATCAAAAAAGGATTACCATTGTAACCTTGCAAATTTAATCAAAATTCTAAATGAGTCCTATTTTTTTTTTTTTAACTTTTAAGGTTTAAAGAAAAGCACGTTTTTCCTGGAACCCGTTTTGTAAAATATTCGAGTAAATCATGGAATTACCGAATGCTAACAGAGTTTTCAGGCGTTATTTCTTTCTTTTTGCATTGCCTCTTCATCAAACATTGCGTATGATTGCGTTAGATGAAGCAACAAGCTTTTAAACCATGCTCGATGTTGACGATAGGCGAGTGGAAAAGGAGCCTCTTAAAATCCGAAATCTCAGCAAAACCGTAGCTGCCCAGTATGGTCGACAATAATGTTTATCGTTTTTGAAAAGCTAAGGACAACTAAAGAACACATGTGGAGTTTAGTCAGTAAAAGTCAACACGTCTAATGGAGCAAGATCCCTAGTATAGAAGAAGTCATTGGATGTTTTCAGTCATAAAAAATCTACTGATGGACGCTGACTTTCTTGCTTTCAATCGTCTATATTTCCATACCGACCCAACAAATTCTTGGAACTTGTCATCAGAAATTCGTAGAAAGATGAAATAAAATCCAATAATATATTTACTTATCCCAATTAAAAAGCGTTCGTTGACGACAAATAAAATAATTAAAGTTCGTTCCTCAGATTGACTGGTTGACGCTTTGCACTTTGTTAAAACACAATTTTGATTTAAATTAAACAAGTTTCTTATGAATTGATGGTGTAAATCCTTTCATTAAAATTGTTCGGCCACAACGTTTTATAAGATCTGTAAGTCGGATTCGCGAAATAAAACTAATTTAAATGAAGGGAAACCGAAATCCTTTTGCGGATTTACGCCGAAATTCGGAAAATGGAGGAGGATATTGTTGACGTCATAATGGAAAGGGAACCGGGTTATGGTCATTAAAATTTTTAAATATTCAAGCTCATCATCGTCATCATCATTTCAGCCGATAGATGTCCACTGCTGGACACAGGCCTCCCCCAAATGTCGCCACAATGAACCGTCCTGTGCGTCTCGCGTCCATCGGATTCCCGCAACCCTTACCAGGTCATCGGTTCACCTTGTAGGGGGCCTTCCAAAACTGCGTCTTCCGGTACGAGCAGAACGTTGAACGTTAAACGTTGATGCTCGTAGAACAGATGGCTGCTGGAGCCGAAAGGTTCTGGAGTGGCGACCGCGTATATTTAAGTTATTAAGAAAAATATAAGAGAAAGTCTGCTGAAAATGCTGGGCAAGCGTTACCACACAGTGAGTTCCTGCAGGAGAAAAGCGCTGTCAAGGCCGGCCTAGAAAAAGGTGACGAGATGATCTGGACAAGTACTGTGAGAACTGGTTTGAGACAGGACTGAAGAAAAATGTCTGGAAGGACTTGGACAAGGCGTTTGCTCAGCAGTGGAACAGTAAAGACTAGAAAAAAATAAGAGAAAGACAAGTAAGCAAGACTTAAGAAGGAAGGAACACAAAAGAGAGGTCTGGTGGGGTGTTTGTCACTCGTTTTTAACTTCGTCAGGGCCCTGAGCTTTGTAGTTATGTATACGAGTTTTTTTCTTAGTAGGAGACATCAAATAACTTCTCTCACTCTAAGGTGGAATTCTCACTCCACCCTAGAGTGAAAGAATTTATTTGTACGGTTTATCATTGTTAATGTTGTTATGTTGTTAAATATTTTCTTGGTTCTTCTTCAATTCGGCTCTGACAACGAATAGTCAATCGCTATAGAGTCACATTCATCTTCGACTTTCTTCTCTCTTGATTATCTCATTATGAACTTTTCTCTCGATTCCAGACCATTCTCAAATCCCTCCTTACTTAATAATTTTTGACCAGTGGCCAAACAAAAGATGGATGAATTGTGCGAGGAGAGATATGAAACAGAAGGGATTTGGTGATAGTGTGACGGGTGGGACAGAATGGAAGAAAAAAACAACGTGTTGCGGCTACCCTAAGTAATATGGGACAAAGGCAGGAAGATGATATCCATCTTCCCTTTTCTGTTTAAAGGCTTGTGGCTTCATACACAGTATTCAGGATTTGTTCAGGGAATCAACCTAGTACCAATGCTCATTCCAGTTTGGATTCAGACCTGAGGACAGTAACTGGCTTTAGAGTAATAATGAATTATTATACTAAGGTGGTAGGTCCGAAATCGTAGACGGCGCTTAGTGTTCTGCGCGCACCTCAAGGAGATGTCAGCAAACCATTGGGGCCCAGCAGGGTCGAAACCTATTGGGGGCCCTGGGTTTGCTTCAGAAAGGAAAATCTGGCCTTGGTATGAAAGGCAAAGAAGGAACAGGAGTAGGGTTTTAGTCAGTAATAGTCTGACACACCTTTACGCTCCGCCTAAGGGCGCAAGATGACATTAGATGATTTTCCAAACTAAACAAAGAAGATGGTAGGTGGTACTATATCGATATTAATTCAACATGAAATTTTCCAATTCCTTTAACACCTTCGTTACGATATACTCCTATCTATCTTTCCAGTTTTATGATTATAAATAAATAAATAGTTATCTAAAACAAAAGCTTAATGTTATAATTCAAAAACCATGGAAACCACTTCAGAGCATTCCTGAGTAAAGTTTTAGTGGTTATGATTATGGACTAAGTGATGAACTTACAGCGGCAGGAAATAACACAACTGAGCTTAATTGTAAAGAAAAATAACTTAAAAATAAATTATTATGTTTAGTATTATGTTAAATAAGCTTAGCTTAATTACTAACTAGCACATTCTAAATTCAAATTCTTCATAGGATTTTTTTTTAATAATAATCTCACGGATTTTGGCGAGTTGATTCCTAGTGAATATTGTGATGTAAAATAGGAGGAGTTTTATATCTCATATACAGTAAGCATGTCTCTAAAGATCACAGCCGTTTGAAAAGAGTAGGGAAAACAAGCCAAAAAATATCATGTTGTTAAATATATTTTTTGGCAGAAGTATTATTCTTATGAAAAAATAATATATTCATAATATTGTACCTACGTGAATCTATAATAAACATATATTTTTTCAAGCCTATTGACCTACCCTTTACCGAGAAGAAGGCTTCAAAAAATCACTGTTTAATAGCACTGCTCGGGATTTAGGGCCTTAATCAGTGACTATGATTTAGAGGTCAGATCAGCAGTCGCTTCATGTAAAATAAACTAGTATTTCAACTGCATCCAATACAAGAAGCCTTACAAATTATAGTTGGGATTAGGCCAAGTAGATGGCGAATACAATATTTTTCATTAAAGTTATCTAGATTTACGTAAATGGACAAGTATTGTAACCTTTTCATTTCTTACTAGCTGACTCTTCGAACTTCGTACCGCCTAATAATGTGATAAATGAAGAAACGCTCGACCGATTTTGTGCAAACTTTACATAAACTATCTACTAAATAGTCTAAACAAAGCCTAAACATTGGTTTGGATAGATGAGCCCGTTCTTGAGTTTCTTGAGTTCCGTACATAATTACAACGAAAAGCGGCATTGATTTTTATATATATAGATTTACAAACAAGCGCGGGAAATTCCTAAATAGAGTATATTAAATTACGAACTTGTCAAATCCTACTTGAATGCCAAATTTTGACAGGTTTTCAGGCTAAAGTAGAACTAATGAAACAATCAACTTCAAAATCGTGGGAGAGAAGTTAAAAAAAGATTTGAAGTATTTTGATAAAAATATTCCCAGTAGCTTGTCACCCTGTGAAAAACTAGTAACCGCTCACAAGGCAAACAAAATCACAAAATCACATCGTACATGTAGGGTATCGAAAAAAATGGGCACAGAAAGTGAAAAATATGATACACAAAATCCCATATTGATTGACAAATTGTCTCATCGAGTGTGGAGTGTCGTACTTACTACAGGACATTTGACATTTTCAATCTCCGGATGGTTTTTGCTGGAAAAGTTCACACGGATGTTTTTACGGCATGTTGGATGTGACGATCGGATTTGGAAGCTTCCTTCAGTTTAGATGTTTCCAGTTTTGACATGTCATGTGTGTTTACTAAGCTGAGTTTTCACAGGAAAAAAATCATTTGTGTGGGATTCAATCATAGAAAGAATTTTGTATTGGTGTACCTGGATTTTAACATAATGATACATATCATTATCTTAAAGACAATAAGCCGGTTACATAACCGGCTTATTGTCAGGTAATGTTTAAAACTACATGGTTTAAAAAAAAGACAATATTTTTATCCTTAAATAATTCTTGATTATTTTAAAACAAAAAATTACCTATTTTCAAAACAGTTGAAATCGATTCTAAACATACTAATTTCTGGACACGATGCGTTTATTATATTACATGCTTTATATTGAGAAATTTCAATTTTTTTTTTCACTTTTAAGATATTTTTAATCATTACTTTAAAAAAAACTTTTTACAAAAAAATATAGCCGATTTCACTAAAAAAAAGAAAAATAAAAGAACAAAAAAAAAAGATAAATAAGATACAAATAATACCGAGAAACGCCGACTTCCAACATTAAAGTTATTTTGATCCTTTTAGGGGTTTATTTAGTGAAGTCGGTTATATTTTTTTGTAAAAAGTTTTTTATTTCACACTTTTCAGTTGCGATACACTTATAAACAGAGTGCCCCTTTCTCATGATAATTCCAATGAACCCAAACACGGCGAAGCTACATTGATTTATTACGGAGTTCCAGTGCCTACCTTTCGGCTCCATCATCATCATCAAATCACTTTGATGATACCATTTTCAACAATATTCAGAGCCATTAATTTATTTGTATTATCATAGTCGCTTAACTATCTCCATAGTGATATCTATGCAAGTATGAAGTTCCGTTGACCATTTCTGGTCTTCTTCATCAGTTCCACTTCATCAAATGTTACTTTTTGACTGTAAATGCTTAAGTTCTCGATAAAAATACCAAAATCACAATACAGTTGGCTATAATATTTGAGGAGTTCTCTCGATTTCGCCAAGATTCCATCATCAGATATCAGGTACATGGTGGACATTCCACCTATACGCACAAAACGTTTTGGGAACACATTCATTGTGCGTACAGCTAAGGAGTGGAATTCCTTGCCGGAATGTGTGTTTCCTGATAGCTACAACCCGGAAATCTTTAAGTCAAGAGTGAATAGGTTACTTCTAGGTAAGCGCGTTCCATCGTCGACCGCCTCATCGCTTTCCATCAGGTGAGATGGCGGTCAAGCGCGAACCTATCCAGAATAAAAAAAAAAAAAACTGATCCCGACTTGGTGACTATGGGACCATTTGGGAAATATATCCTTTCGAACAAAAAAAGAATTTTTCAAATTTGTTGACAAACGACGAAGTTATACGCGAACAAACATAAAAAAAAATACAATCATCCGAATTGAGAACCTCCTCCTTTTTTAGAAGTCTGTTAAAAATATAACTTAAATAACTAACATCCCTCAACTTGTACTACGCGATGTAACAGGATTCCACCGGCTAGAACCAGTTCAAACCGGCCTTCAACTATTTCGCAAGCCTTCCCTTTGATCGGGATTTCGACTGCAGCATTCCATTGGTTATAACAGTTGGCGATTTCGCGATAATAAGAACAAACTTTCATTATGAGCTTCGACAAAATGTAGCTTGGAATTCCGTTACTCTCTGTAACTTTAAAAGTTCGTCTTTTATGTGGTTTAAATTAATTAATAAAATTAACTAACGGAAAATTATATTACATGTTTGTGTTTGTTCTGTTAGCGTTGTGGGATTGTTTTAAAGAGTCACTGTAGCCCTTCTCCTGGACTAAAACCACACCTATGTTCCTTCAGTTGCCTTTAGCATTCTAGAACCACGAGTATCCTAGGTACCGTAGGAAACAGGGCAACAGCTCGAAATTATCTATAGGGAAGTTGCCCACCAGACATAACACCTGTTTGGCAGGAAGTTAGCGAGATTTTACTCTCTGTTCCGCATACCTCCAAACTGGTGACCCTCGACAATGAACGTCAGCGCAACCTTCGTGCAGCTACTACTTCGTGACGTCAAAACTTTATGCTAGAGTTTGAGAAAAATTCAACCAAGGGAAAGGCCGTTATAAGTCCCAGTAACCCGCACAAATATAAAGTTCGCACCCATGGCTTAGGCAGTAGAAATCTTTAAATAGCGTTTGTCTGCGATTAAATATCTTTTCTTGCTCATTGGTGGAATTCCAGAAGGTGACGCCTAAGGTTGTTCTCTTCTATGTAACTTGTGCCAGTTTTCCAAGGTGTTGCTTGAGGCTGACCATCGATTACAGGTATATGTACGTTATTCGCACTGCTAAGTATGTAATCAGTTTGTGAGTGGCGTCTCTGAGTGCAGCTATTTTGTGAGTGTTTTTGTTACCTTGTTAATCTGTTAAATTGTATGTGTTAATAAAATAAATAAATAAAATAAAACTTCAAAGGCTTAATTTATTAAACCCCTAGCGAACACCGGCGTTTGCTTTCTATTGTATTTCTTATGTGTCTCTAATTACGGTATTTGAATGGTTAAATCAGAAATCAGGGGTATGTAACTTGTAATCACAATAAAAGAAACAAAAAAACTGGGCAAGTGCGAGTCGGACTCGCGCCCTTCGGGTTCCGTACAAACTTATCTATGTGAATAGTTCAATTTCCGAATGAAAAATTTTCCGAATCGCAAATTTTTTTGCTGTTACAAAAAAAAAATCAGTTTTCAAATTTATTTCTATACTATACCTAGATTTATGCTAAATTTCAGGATTCTGGGTCAACGGGAAGTACCCTATGAATTTTGATTTCTTCGATATGCAGCCGTATCTTTTTTTTTCGTTAACTCAGAAGTTAAATTTTTTCACAGCTTCAAGGGACCACAGATCCAAGTATATGCTTTTAATTTTAACTCGATGCCTCCATGCGTTCTTGAGTTAATGGGTCTTGATAGAAAAACAGACAGACAGACGCACAAGAAAGTCCTATAAGGGTTCCGTTTTTTCCTTTTGAAGTACGGAATCCTAAAAACATCTGCAAAAACAAAAACAATTTAATAATTTACTTGAAGCCACTAAAACTGCCAACAATTATTGGTTTAATTGAACCATCATACTACCAACACGTCAACTAGAACAATAATTGGCTAAGTGGGCCAGTGTATTAGATCCCGTGGTTGCGGTCACGCAAGCTGGAAGGGGGGCAAAGGGGGCTTATGCTTTGTGTCAATGAGGTTTTTTGACTTAAAGGGGCTTAAGTTAGGGGGGGTGTGAATAGTGTAAGGTACTTATCCCTTAACTAAATTAGGGATTAGCGCCGGGCAGGTGAAGAGGAATGACGACGTACAAATTCGGGTGACACTCTTAACGCTTGTGTAATATAGTTTCTTACCCAAAACATATGTTAGGGACAGCTTAAAGAGTGATGAATGTAACGTTGATGGATTGGATGATGGTTGGCTTTCCTCACCTTCTCCATGAGGGTGAGGAAAGACAAAAAAAAAAGAAAATTATGGATGTATCGTTTCAGAATTAGCATAAAAGACTAGACCGCCCTTGTTTTGTATACAACTTTGGAAACATCTAGATATTTTTCATGCGTATCGGTATTGGTAAGTATCTATGCACACACACACACACAATCATGCTAGTGATGCAATCAAGATTTATCAAGAACTTATCGGAATAGGTATTTTTTATCCTTAAATTATCATTGAATATAATATAAAAAAATATATCTTGTATTGCTAGTGGGAATTTAACAAAAAATTACTTCTGCTTTTGACGAAGTGAGAGAGAGTGTCTGATTTTCATTTAATAAAATCCACCCGTATTTCTTAAGTTACTCTTGGCGTTCTAGGGCCACAGTGACTCTTTCGAAGAATCAATATCGATATATAACTCAAGAAGAAATTTATATTGATAATTGAGCTATCTCATCAAAATCAGCAAAAGATGTCCACAGTTGGACACTGGCCTCTCCCAAGCATTACCATAAAGACCGGTCCTCTGCGTCTCGCATCTCTTGAATTCCCGAGACCCTCACCAAGTCATCGGTTCAACTTGTTAGAGGCCTTCGAACGTTACGTTCCGGTACTTGGTCGCCCCTCTAGAACTTTTTGTTCCCATCGACTATCTGTTCTGCGAGCAATGTGCCCTGCTACCTCCTTACTTAATAATATACTACCATTACTTACTTCAGAAAATAACTTTCTTCGCAATAATCATCATCATTTCAGCCGAAAGACGTCCACTGCTGGACATAGGCCTCCCCCAAGTGTCGCCACAATGAACGGTCCTGTGCGTCTCGCATCCATCGTACTCCCGCAACCGTTACCAGGTCATCGGTCCACCTTGCAGGAGGCCTTCCAACGCTACGTCTTCCGGTACGTGGTCGCCATTCCAGAACCTTTCGGCCCCAACGGCCATCCGTTCTGCGAGCAATGTGCCCTGCCCATTGCCACTTAAGTTTGGCGATTCTTCGTGCTATGTCGGTGACCTTGGTTCTCCTGCGGATATCCTCATTCCTGATTCGATCACGCAAGGAAACTCCGAGCATAGCCCTTTCCATTGCCCTTTGGGTGACTTTGAGTTTTGATGATGGGGCCCATTGTAAGCGACCACGTTTCAGAGCCATATGTCATTACTGGCAACACGCACTGGTCATAGACTTTCGTCTTGAGACACTGTGGTATATTGGACGAGAAGAAAAATAATAACGTAAAGAAAAATAACCCTTAGCTAGTTGTTATGTCTAAACCATGAAATGAATGTAGAAAAAAAATAAAATCTACGTCGTGCATTTGCGTGCTGCGATATCATGAATAAATTGTTAAGTTCAATGTTTAAGGAGAATTCCTATTTCTTATGTAAAGGTATATTTTGTATTTAGGCTTGAAGGACCTTCATGTTCAGCCTTTATAAGCTTGATATGTGTTTTGTTATGAAGTTCTGAAGTGATTTATGTTTTAATTATAATGAGTAGAGTTATTTATGCACTAGCAGCTGCCAGTGACTTCGCTCGTGTGAGATTAATAAATGAAAATGATTCCAAGCGAACGTATTCTCGAGGTAAATCCTAAGTGCTAATTCTTACAGTGGAGTACACGGTAGTATGTGCCCCGTTTGGGCAGAGCACCACCGTGTCCTCGTTGGGGAGATCGGCGGCAACGATCTCTCACGCCGGGCTTTGGTACAGGCCATGGTGCGAAGCGAGGAGGAGTGGCAGGCGGTCACCTACTTCTGCGAAGCAGTTATCTTTGCAAAGGAGGCGGTCGCACGTGCACGCGCGAGGGCGCGGCCGTCACGCCTCAGCCCCGGATCCCGAACCCGATTTCCGCCCGCCGTAGGCGCGGGCTTGCGGACGGCGAGCAATGGGTAGCTTGCTGTCCGACCCTCCGGTAACTGGCTGGACCGAGCCCAAGTCGTCAACACCGCGTACTGTTCCACGCGCGCCTCAGGGAGATGTCAGCAGACAGTAGGGGCCCAGCAGGGTCGAAGCCAACTGGAGCCAAGGGTCTGATCCTGAAAGAAGAAAAAGACTCAGCCCTGGTACGAAGGGCAACGAAAGAACAGAAGTGGGTTTTTAGTCAGTAAAAGTCTGACACTATCTTATGCTCCGCCCTAGAGCGGAGGATGTCATTGGATGATTTTCCGACCGACAAAAAAAAAGTGCTATTCTTGGATATGATCTACCAGTATACCAAATTTCAACTAAATCCTTTCAGCCATTCGAGCGTGAAGCCGTAACAATCATACAAACTAACTCACAAATTTTTGCCTTTATTCTATTTGTGTGTTTATTAACATGGTTTTTTTTCACTTTCAAATGTGAATTGTCATATTGACATGCATAGTTATAGAGGTCCTCTATAATCTTTCACTCCTTGTGGTATGTCTTTCCCAACCATACTATGTCAATAAAGTAAAATAAAGTTCTATTCTATTCTATCCTAATAACGGAGAGTCGACTCAAAGTTCCGGTTATTGGTAGTTTACAATTTAAATAAGCGTTTTGATTCGTCGTTTATACCGCGTACATCGAAGGACTGGAACAATTTACCTGCTGCGGTGTTCCTGTCCGATTATAATTTAGGTGTAAAGCTAGAGTGAATAGGCTCTTAATAAACTAGTGCGCCTCACCATCAACGATTGCAGCATTGCGTCGTACCTTAGTTTATATTATTAAAAAAAAATGATGTTATATTATATATATTTTTTTTTACACAGAAATATAATTTATATTTAAAAGAATAAACTACAAAAAAATTCAATACAAAGCCTATTTTCCGTATTCATTCGGTCACGAACGCACGCCCAAGTCAATACACCTTACCACTCAATTATGACGACGTGAGAAGGTAACGAAACGTAATTTATTTACTACTCAACGGAGGGCGATTCTGAATATGTAAATTTATTGTGGCACGAATAATTTATTGTTAAATAATCGCTGAGCCTAAAGAAGCGGGTGCTTGGTGCTTGCGTGACGGTTAAGTCGTGTGGGGGTGAGTATAAGCGTCAACGGGAGCGATTATAAATAATATGTTTCAAACTATTTAAGATAAACATTTTTTTTTTATTCTCTATATAAAATGATTATTATTATTATAGGTTTGCGCTTGACCGCTATCTCACCTGATGGAAAGCGCGGAAGCGGTCGACGATGGAACGCGCTTACCTAGAAGTAACCTATTCAGTCTTGGCTTGATTTCCGGGTTGTAGCTATCAGGAAACACACATTGTGTGGTAGCAAAGGCAAACATTTGGTTTTTATTATTTGATTTTTTATCATCTTACCATGCTCTAGGTACAATTGCTGGGCAAAAGTCTTCCCCTTCTTCTTCGAAACCTCTCTGTCTAGGGCGATCTAGCCAAGTTTGCCCCGTGAACATGATCGGATCGCCACATCACTTTTTCTCCGGACGATCTCGACGACGTCGACCTCTTTTAAATGTCCAGTGTGTGACAATCTTCGTCCCTTTATTCGTTATAGTTTCAATGATATATTTTTTCTAGTATTTTTGCTGTTTGTCGCCCGTGTAAAATATAATTCATCGCGTTAATGATGTTTTCTCTTGATTATCTGACTTACTTGACTCTTTTCTTCTTAATTTTTGTTTTGGTTAAAAATTTATTCCCTTAAATGATTTTTTTTAAATATAATGTGTTGTATGTGTTTTCATGAAGGGTTATAAAATACTTACAGCAAAAGTTCTCACCGATTAATTTCCTTTACATTTATTGATTGACATTTTATTGCAAAAATAAATGTACTGCAAACAAAAATATACAAATTGATCAATTGATTGTTGAACCTATAGATAGCAGTGGCAATTGAAACTGTCCGCTCACAATCTATCACTTAAACCCGTGTCATAGCCACTGTTCCCTTAAAACGGCCTATAAATGTACGCCAATTAACAAATAATTGCTGCTATAGATAACCGACCATAACTTTTAAGGCTTGCTTCCTTGAATATCGCTTTTGGATAATAATTCGAACAAAATATTAAGGTATAATTATGACGCTTTTAAAATAAAATTGATTGTTACGTACTCACAGAATTGGTGTGGTTTCTTACACCATGCTGTAAAATCATATAATAATTTATGTATCGGTTGACATTTCTTTTTACAATGGAGTACTAATCACTGTAATTATAAAGGTGAAAATTTGTAAGTATATTTTTGTGTGTGATGGTGTGTATCTGTGTGTGTGTGTATGTGTGTGTCAAGCTCTTACATCTTAACGGATATGGACGAAATTTAGTACATGAGTAAACCAGAAATATAAAATAGGATATAGGCTAGGAGATAGGCTCTTTGGGAATGTTCCCTTGGGATAATTTCCTATTTTTACGCGGACAAAGCTTCTAAAAATAGTTGGTAAAGGTATTTTAATTGATATAAACAAGTGCTTGACTGCGATCCCACCTGATGGTAAGTAGTAATGCAATCGTTGATAGTGAGGCGCACTTATTTATTGAAAGCTTATTCACTCTAGCCTTCAAGACGCCTAAATTATAATCGGACAGGAAGACCGCAGCAGGCAAATTGTTCATCCCTCGATGTACGCGGTATAAATGACGAGACGAAACGCCGGTGGTCCGGACCGTAGAGGTCTCAACAACATAAGGGTCGATACTCGCCGTTTGTCGGGTTATAGGAATATGTAGATGGATAGAGAGAAAGTCATGGATAAGGGATGAAAGGGATGGATGAATAGAAAGAAAAGATGGATGTATTGTGTGAGAAGCGAGATGAGAGACAAGGGAGTCAGTGTCGGTTTGCAGGAAAGAATGGAAGAAAAATACGAGATGTGCTGACGTTAAGTAACATGGTACAAGAGCAGGAAGATCATTTATCAGGCGAAAGACATCACAATTGTCACCGTAACCACCGGTCTTGTGTGTCTCGCATCCATCGGATTCCCACGACCCTCACCAGGTCATCAGTCCACCTTGTGAGAGGTCTTTCGACACTGCGTCTTCCGGTTCGTAGTCACTACTCCAGAACCTTTCGTCCCCATTAATTTGGTACTAGAAATTGTTAAAGGTTGAGTTTCAATTAAACATTTTGTTTTTAATTATTTTCTTGGTTACAGTTTGCACCAAACACCAATAATAAATTATTTTTATTGCCGTGCTGCATATCTAGGTTCCAGGAGCGATTCCTTTCACTAATGAAGTGAGTGATATCTCTAAGCCTTCTCTACTTTTTTTATGTTTTTATTCCAGTGTTAGGAGCTATAAGTCAGTTACTGAAAGAATTTTCGTTGAGAAAATCGTCCATTGACATCCCTCGCTCTTGAGCGGAGCAGGAGTGTGTGTCGGACTTTTACTGACTAAAAATCAACTCCTGTTTTTTCGTTGCCTTTCATACCAGGGCCGAGTCTTCCTTTCTAGCCCCAGCCCCAGTAGGCTTCGACATCTTAAGCTTTTCTAATATCTTGAGGCCCCCGTGAAACAGTACGCGCCGTCGACGTCTTGGGCTCGGTCCAGGTTACCAGACGTTCGGACGGCGAGCTACCCATTACTTGCCGTCCACAAGCCCGCGCCTACGGTGGTCGGGGCGTGAGGGTCGCTCCCTCGCGCGCACGTGCAGCCTCCTCCTTTGCTAACATTACTGCTTCGCAAAACGAGGCGACCGCCTGCCACTCCTCCTTGCTTCGGACCATGGCTTGTACCTACCAAGGCCCGGCGTTAGAGATCGTTGCCGCCGATCGAGCTATGTTAGATAATGCTTAGTTTACATAGTATAACCGAAAAATTTTGTCACACGTTTTGCAGTATACTGGGCAGTAATCAGGGTTGTTTGTTAGAGGTCACATATCCTCAAGTTTTTTATTCTATCACATGCTGTTTTGAGAGCAGTAGTGACGAAAAAATTTCACAAGGTAAATCACTAACAAAGTTGTTGTCATTGTGGCTAAAACCTGGATAAGATCATGGCAAAACAAAATAAAGGCCTAAGTTTAGCAGTGGGCAAAATCGGGTTAAAATTAACTTTGAAACTGCAACATATCTCTTGGCGGGCAGCGGAAACTATCAAAAGAGTTACACCGGCCCTAAGACGCAAAAGAAAATTGAGAAACATAAGTCAGTTTTAGTCGGTAAATTTTTGCACGCGAGAGACGTTATTTGATGATTTCACACCTCAACAAAAAGAAGCCCTTGGTGTAATCCACTCTGACAACGAACTTGTCTATCTTGGTTTTTTTTTTCTTCTTTTTCGGTGGGAAAATCATCTTATAATATCCCCCGCTCTTGGGCGGAGCGATAGATAGTGTCAGACTTTTACTGACAAAAACCCATTCCTGTTCCTTCGTTGCCTTTCGAACCAGGGCTTTCAGATTCAGACCCTTGGCCCCAATACTACAGTTGCTGACATATCCTTGAGGCGCGCGTAGCACCGTCGACGACTCGGGCTCGGTCCGGTTACCGGATGATTAGACGGCGAGCTACTCATTGAACCGTGCAATCAAAATAAAACGTGAGATACACAAGAAAATAAATCACAGTTACCGAGTAAAAGATCCAAAATTAATCAAATCAATCCCCTTTAAAAGGTTTGCTCTCAATAATAGGTTAAGTAAACTAAGCTCCTTGATTTCATGGAAAATATAATATATTTTTACCTCGCTTATTATCGTTCTTTTACTAATCGTAAAAGCTTTTATAAAAAAGCCCCTTGTAAACTTCGAGCCACTGTTATCGCTTAATACCGTATTAACTAACAAGGTAATGGAAAAATTCCACGGGCTCTGGAATTGTTTGAAGCAGTTACCGTGGCCCTGCGATGCAAAAGGCAACTAAAAGAAGACAGCTGGGTTTAAGTAAGTTTGACACTTCTTTTCGCTCATTAC
Source organism: Mythimna vitellina (assembly GCA_949316375.1). Taxonomy (NCBI): domain Eukaryota; kingdom Metazoa; phylum Arthropoda; class Insecta; order Lepidoptera; family Noctuidae; genus Mythimna; species Mythimna vitellina. Next base: position 4,373,734 of record OX438689.1, on the reverse strand, counting down.
AGAGCAGGTAGAGTTAGTTGGGAGTCGCAGGTCGATTACGGCCACCGCCGGCGTGGATTTGCGATTGGTGAGAACTGGGCAACTTGCTACCCGGCAGTCCAGTAAGTACCAAACCTCAATTGATAATGCGTTGTGTTCCACGCGTGCCCCTAAAGAGATGTCAGCAAATTGTACAGGACCAAGTAGGGTTGATACTTGCTAGGCCTGCGGTATTGTCCAAAAGAGTTATCTTGGCTCTGCGATGCAACGGGCTATTAAAAGAACACAGATGGGTTTTATGCAGTAAAAGTCAGACACTTCATCTGTTTCCGCACAGGGAAGGAGCAGTTAGGGGTAGATATTTTATTTTCCACATAAAAAAAATAATTGTTACCTTCCACTATACAGACACACACGCTTCAACTGCAGTGTGTGTTTAAAAACAAATTATGGATCTGTAGCATTGATGTATTAAAGAACATATCTGTAATTTAGTATTTATGTATAGAAGTAACTTCTGCCAGAGGCTTCGCCCACGTCAGTCAAAAGACGTCCACTATTGGACATAGGCGTCCCCCAAGCGTCGCCACAACGACCGATCCTGTGTGTCTCGCATCCACCGCATTCCTACTACTCTCACCAGGTTGTCGGTCCACCTTGCGGGTGGCCTTCCAACGCTGCCTTTTCTGGTGCCGCGGTCGCCACTTTAGAACTTTTCGGCCCCGTCGACCATCCGTTCTACGAGCAACGTGCCCAGCCTACTGCCCCTTAAGTTTGATGATTCTTAGGGCTTTGTCGGAGATCTTGGTTCTCCTGCGGATACCTTTCCTCTTCCTCCTTTCCATTCCTGATGCGATCACGCAAGGAAACTCTGAGCATAGACCTTTATCGCCTTTTGGGTGATTGTAAGCCTTCTGATGAAGCCCCCCGTACAAACTTACTTATGGAAATAGTTTAATTCCGTAATGGAGTCTTGAAAGATTTTTCCGAACCACAAAAAAAATTGTGACGTAACAACAAATTTACAGTTTTCAGATTTATTCCTATACTTATGCTAAAAGACCTTGCTTCATGCCAAATTTCAGGATTCAGGGTCAACGGGAACTACCTTATGAATTTTGATTTCCTCGAAACGTACTTTTTTTGCCACATAAACCGAAGTATCTTTTTTTCTCGTTAACTTACAAGTTTGATTTTTTTACAAATCTGAGATTCCGTAGACTTCCGTATATGGTTTTAATTTCAGCTCGATACCTACACGCGTTCTCGAGATAAAGGGTCTTGACAGACAGACAGACGGACAAACAGCCATCAAAGTGATCCAGTCCGTTCCGCTGTTCGAGGTATAAACATATATAAGGTAAAGTATAATATAGGTACACACACTCACAAACTTTCGCCATTATAACATTATTGTGATTTTGGTACAAAAAAAGACTACTTTACTTTTAGATCTCATCTTTCCAAATATAGTCTGAGTTAATACTGGTCTCAAGTAACTTAGTATACAGGGAGGACAGATGAAAGAAAAATACCCTAAATATTATTTTATTACTATTTAGCCTGTGTTTTTCCATTGTTGGGTAAAGGCCTCCCTCCATTTTTTACATCAGTCATGAATTTTCGCCTCTTCTTCCCAATTTATATGAAACACATTTTTTTCTCTTTATTATTAAAAACAAATTTCTTAATAATTGACTAAAATCTAGCCCTTAAGACTAATAAGTAATTTAACTCTGACTTAATATTATACGTTTGTTAAAACTAAGAAAAGTGTCCTTTAGCACTTTTATAGTAGTCCAGGTAGGCCGCTGCAAACTCAACTTGAGAAAATGGGGTTTTATAGACCCATCGAATACTCAATGTGAGTGCGGAGCTCCTGTTCAAAACATGAGCCACATGTTGGAATGCCCCAAGTGTCCGTATACCTGCACTTTGGAGGATTTGATGAGTGCTACCGATGCTGCTATTAATGTAGCCACCTATTGGGCCCAAAAAGTTTGACGAGTTTACCATCGAATCGACAAGAAGAAGAAGAGTAGTTCATAGCACTTTTTTAGAGTCTGATATTGATAAAAACACTTTGTTCATGTGTTATATGCATAGCACAGCATTGATCACTAATATACACTAACTTTAAACACTAAACTAACTCAAACGTCTTGTCTAACAGCTGGATTGCCTCAACATTCTCAGAAACATATAGACCCAAAGTATTATGGTGCCAATTGTTCGTAAAGACAATATAATTTTTTTTTCCCTAACCTAACCTACACGATATATTAATATGGAATATGCATGCAATTTTTATTAGGTTTTAACACTTTTAGTTCTGAGAAACAAATATTAAAATAGGTATCTTCATCACCAACAAAGTTGTGAAGCTTCAAAGCTGCTAATAAGTACGATAGGCAAAGGCACTTGAAGAAACACAGGTGGGTTTTAGTCAAACGGCCCTTGAAGGAAATACGGTAAATTTTAGTTTAAGGGCACTTGAAGGAATACAGGTAGGTTTTAGTCAAAGGGCGGTTGAAGGAACACAGATTTTTTTTTTTCCGGTGGGAAAATCATCTTATGACATCCCCCGCTCTTGGGCGGGGCGGGAGATAGTGTCAGACTTTTACTGACTAAAAACCCACTCCTGTTCCTTCGTTGCCTTTCGTACCAGGGCCGAATCTTCCTTTCAGAATCAGACCCTTGGCATGAAGGAACACAGATGGGTTTTAGTCAAACGCACTTGAAGGAACACAGGTGGGTTTTTAGTCAAAGGGCACTTAAAGGAAAACAGGTAGGTTTTAGTCGAAGGACACTTGAAGGAACACAGGTGGGTTTTAGTCAAAGGGCAGTTGAAGGAAAACTAGTAGGTTTTAGTCAAAGGACAGGTGGGTTTTGCTCAAGGTTTTGTAGATTGGACTTAACCAGATCTGGATCACTAATTAGCCTCTTCGTACGCCTTTCCACCGAGTACAAAGATGCTGGGTGGCATTTTGCAGCACCAGGCCATATGTAGCTGCAGTACTCAAGAACGGCCTTGTGCTTTGTATAATATTAAAAGCTGTCCAGGAGGGAAGTACTGCTGGACCTTTGCAAGCACGCCGAATTTCCTAGCATCTTGGCATTGGACTCAATGAACCGTCTAAAGTTAAGGTCTGAGGAAATTTCAACTCCCAATAGCTGAAGGCGGTCGGTGTACTCCAGAGATACATTCTGAAAAGCAGGAGCCAAGGTGAACGAGCTCCTTTTAGCGATAAACAGACACGCTTGTGTTTTGGCGGCATTGAATCCCACCAGATTGGCTTCACCCACTTTGAGACTGCCTGAAGTGAGACTTTCGTACGCTCTACCATAGCCTCTCTCTCGGACCGGATTAGCTCCTTACTAGCCCGAGCACTTAGCAGGTATCTCTCTACAACTGTGTGATCATCAGCATAATAGATACCGGGCATCATCAGATCGTTGATATGTGGAAAATAGAATGAAAACATGCATTGTGGGTTTTAGTGAATAAAAGTTTGATACTCCCTCTTGCTCCACTCAAAATGAGAAAAGCTATTTAATGATTTCACGCCTATACAGAAACTTTAAGAAAAAATCGATTTCATCAATATATGTAATAGATTTTAGCACCCGTTTTAACTTCCATTCTGTATAAGCTAACACTCTAGTCTTACATTTGTTGTTTTCTTTTTCAACACATTTGTTCCAAATATAGCCCGACATTACAGTGGAGTCTAGTAACTTAGTACTTCACTACAATAACTTGATACGGTTACAAAAGAAAACTTGAACTGTACTTCTAAGTTAGATATGTTTGTTTTTAGGGTTCCATATCCAAAGGGTAAACGGGAGGCTGTTGCTAAGACTCCGTCCGTCTGTCTGTCATAAGGCTGTATCTCATGAACTTTGACGTAGGTATTTCTGTTGCCACAATAAGTACAAATACTAAAAACAGAATAAAAAAAATATTTAAATGAGGCGCTCCCATACAACAAACGTGATTTTTTTGCCGATTTTTCCTACAGACGGTACGAAACCCTTCGTGCGCGAGTCCTATTCGCACTCGGCCGGTTTTTTCAAGAACCCCATCGCGTGACTTCAACACAAAGAATTTCTCAAAGCTCAAATACCAAGCAAGGTTAAATTTACTAATCATAATAATTAAGCCAAAATATAAAGCTTACAAAATGAAAACGTTATGCAAAAAATTACCTCGCCAAGTAATGAGTTTTGGGTTCAGATATAATTAAACCAACCTTTGTTGCTTACAAATGAATTCTGGACACGTTTCACTTTAATATTATTTGCACAATTTTGTTGCAAAAGATTTCAACTGAAAAATTTGCTTGAACACACATCGGAATCAACAGCTGGATTAATTGATTGGGTTGGAATGAATATTCGCGTTTGTCTTTTAAATGGCTCATTAAGGGTAGCTGATACTGGTTAAACAGAATTAAGTGCACTTTATTATTGTTTAAAGCATTTTTTTTTATATTCCGATTGAATTTTTAACCTTTCGAGTACTCTAATTAGAGACTCAATAGAAAGACAATGAGCGAGCGAACGCCAGCGTTCGCTTAGGGTTTAAAAAATTAAATGAAGTTTATGTGATTTGTTTATAATTATACTTTCAAGCCCAGTGTCTAAAACAAAAATTATTTCAAAATATGGGTTTTGTTTTTTTTTTTTCAGGGTCGACATCATCCATCATGTAATATACAACAACAACACAACAACAACAACAACAATACAATGACAAACAACAATATACATTACAACATATACAAGAAAAGAAAAACATAAATAGATATATTACAATGATTTCATATTATTTCGTATTTATCACAGTATTTATTAGTTTATTATATTAGCTTATATACGTATTTTATTATTATAAGCCACTTAATTTAACGATACTAAATTCTATTTCAAATATCTGTTATTTATTTATTGTGCACACCTACCACAGTGTTGTTTTTTTTTTTAACCCAATGGTTGGCTGGTAGACAATGCCTTGTGGCATTAAGTCCGCCTATGTACCACCACTTGACTGTACATGAAGTTTAAATAAATAAATAATAAATATACTTTTTTTTCTAACACATTGCTTTTGCAATATTTTTTTATATTATTAGACCCGAACCACCATAAATAATAATAATAATAATTACATGGGCCCGATGTAGACCTGTTAGCGTCCGTATCTTGGCTGCGTTTTGGTGACCTCTTCGGGGAAACCGAAGGTTTTGTCTGTGCGATAATGGACGAAGTTATGATGACGAACAACTACCGGAAATACATTGTGAAGGACGGTACGGTTGACATCTGTCGGGCATGCCACCGGCCCGGGGAATCAATCCGACACATTATTTCTGGGTGTTCTCGTCTGGCTAACGGAGACTATTTGCATAGACACAACCTCGTAGCCAGGATTATCCACCAGCAACTTGCTCTTAAATACAATCTTGTTGAATCAGAAGTACCGTACTATAGGTATGTGCCCGACCCAGTTCTTGAGAATGGCATCATTACGTTGTATTGGGATCGATCTATCATCACTGACAGGACTATTGTTGCGAATAAGCCTGACATAGTGGTGATAGATCGACTGGAGCGTCGCACAATGATTGTTGATATAGCGGTCCCTCATGACGAGAACCTTGTGAAAGCTGAGAAAGATAAACAAACTAAATATCTTGACTTGGCTCGCGAGGTTGTCGACATGTGGGAAGTGGACACAGCAGTCATTGTGCCGATAATCGTGACGGCCAATGGCTTAATTGCCAAGAGCCTCGACCACCACCTGAGGAGGCTCTCGTTAGGCAGTTGGATCAAGGGCTTGATTCAGAAGGCAGTACTTCTGGACACGGCGCGTATAGTCCGGAGATTCCTCTCTCAGGAGCCCTGACCACCGGTAGCTTGGACCCTGTTCCCGATGCCGGTGTGCTACTATTTTTTATATTTTTAAATGTTTTTTTTATGAGCTTTGTTTTTAAAAAATATTTAAAAATGTAATTTATATGTATGTTAAACTAATAAAGGAAATAATAATTAGTAAGACCGCAAATTGGATGCATCACCCACGATCGTCGGTGATGAGACTGTACATCCGCAAAGACTACACAACCGCGAAATGTGCAGCCTCAGAGAATACTTTCTCAAAACCGACGTGGGTATACACTGCGATGTGGTCGCAATGGACAAGGGACTCACCCCATTATCCATGGCTAAAGAGAACTGGCGCAAACCTGTGGTACTTACTACTGATGATCGCAAGAAAGTGTGGAAAGGCAAGGAGCTCCACGGGCGCTTTTATCGGGCTCTTCATGAGCCTGATGTATGTAGATTTCTCGGCATCCGTGGCCTGGTTACGTTTCAGCGACCTCTTCGGAGAAACTGAAGGTTTTGTCTGTGCAATTATGGACGAAGTTATCTTAACGAACAACTACCGGAGACATATTATGAGGGACGGGACGGTTGACGTGTGTCGGGCATGCCATCGTCCTGGTGAGTCTATCAGACATATTATCTCTGGTTGTTCTCGTCTGGCTAACGGCGAGTACTTGCACAGACATAATCAAGTAGCCAGGATTATTCACCAGCAACTTGCTTTGAAATACAACCTTGTGGATTCGGAGGTACCATACTACAGGTATTTGCCCGACCCAGTTCTCGAAAATGACCATGTCACGTTGTACTGGGATCGGTCTATCATTACTGACCGAACTATGGTAGTCAATAAGCCGGATATGGTGGTGATAGACCGATTAGCGCGCCGCGCAATAATAGTCGACGTCACCATTCCACATGACGAAAATCTCGTGAAAGCTGAGAAAGAGAAACATATCAGATATTTCGACTTAGCACACGAGGTTGTCGACATGTGAAATGTGGACTCGGCTATCATTGTGCCGATTGTCGTGACCGCCAATGGCCTTATAGACAAAAGCTTCGACGACCATCTGTCGAAGCTGTCGTTGCACGGTTGGATCAAGGGCCTGATACAGAAGGCAGTACTCCTAGATACGGCTCGCATTGTGAGGAGGTTCCTGTCTCTGGAGCCCTAACCACCGGTAGCTTGGACCCTGTTCCCGACACCGGCGGTCAACTATTTTTTATATTTTTAAATGTTTCTTTATTTATATGTTTTTTAAAGAAATATTTAAAAATGTAATAAATATGTATAAAAAATAAATGAATTGAATAATAATTAGTAATAATAGTTAGTAATTTATTTTGTGTCTCAATTATTGATAGTAGTAATTATTTATTTTTCTTCCTTTTTTTTACATAGCTTCTTTTATAATGTGAATGTGAAAACACTGTAGACTCCGCGAATTCTTAGATTACTCACTTTTTATAATGATTATTTTTGAGTACAATATTGAGTGATCTACACCGTCCTTACATAATATCTACTAATAGGTACTGTAATATGGAAATATTGTAAGAATAACATTTTTTTTTATAGTAACCATAGTGTTTCTTTCCGGTTCTTCTCCATAGGAAACGACCAATTTGGAACCGTGCACTAGCTTCTGACGTTTTATAAATGCCCATGTAGGCCTATGTGAAATAAAAACATTTGAATTTTGTGATTTTTTTGATCCAAGACTTTTACTGACTAAAACTCACTTATATCCTTCAATTGCTCTTTGCTATGGACACAGTCACTCTTTCAAACGTTCCTAGAACCCAAATTTAGTTGGAAGGTTCTTCTTTTCTATATATTTTATTTTAGAAAATCGATCATTTTAAAGAAGGGGAGATATCAAAGGTGTTTTTTGTCTTGTTGTAACGCAAATTAAAAAAAATAATGTTGGCACAATATGAGATAATATTTAATACTGGATAAATTATAAAAATAAGTTGATAAAAAATAAGGTACCTATCTATTATCTAATTTACAGCTCTCGAATAATAGTATGTATTTTAATTATTAATAAACTTAAAAGAAAACGGTAAAACAAAATTTTCAAGCATAAATACGACATTTGTTGTAACATTTGTGTGGACAAATGTTTGTGTGATGAGCACGATCATTTGTTCTGTGTCTGGGTGTAATTTATCTATAATATGCTTGTATTTAGAAATATGTAAGTATGTTTATCAGTTGTCTAATACTTATAACACAAGCTCTGCTTAGCTTGAGACTAGACGGCGTTGTGTGATAGTTGTGGAACATTATTATTTACATTATTCAACAAGCGATTTTTGATGAAAAAGAAAAATTTCTACTGTATTTAGGTATGCGAAAAATTTATAAAAGTAATTTTAGAGTTTTTGGCAGCAAGTTGTATCGCCTGACTTCGGTTTACTTTGTAAAACTTTCATAATTTATCCGCCTCCCAAAAAACACTTTCCACTGAAGTTACTTAGCATATTAATGTCAACTAAAAATTACAAAATAAAACTACGAATTAAATTATTAATCTATATTTGTCGTGTAACGTATAAAGACGAATTCTTGTATGAAAAATTTTTACACCGGCACTAGAGACACTCAATTCACAAAACCTGTAATCCGTTTTTAACCCCTTCGATAAAACCTCATTTCAAAAGATTTCCGGAGTTTTCTCATCTCAAAAAATACCTCAAACATCGTCTGCTATACACACGTCCGTTAATAATGGATAGTGCTCATTGTACTCGGATGGGTCATCTCGGTGACAACGCGGACGAAATTCACTTCAACAGAACCTACCTTCAAACTCACACACTGGAACTGCACACAAGACAGAAACACACAGATAAGGTGGATTTACAATCTCAAAACTGATAGATGCAGAAAGCCAGCTCCATACAATGAGCGAAAACAGGTGCAACGCACACAGATGTGCACATATATTATACATGTACGTGCAGTGATCTCAAAAAAATGCCAGTCGCGCGTGAGTGCGCTTGCATTCGCTATATGTGAAGCATGTTCATGCGTGCGTAAGTTTTTGCTACATGTATTAAGTCTTCTGTATAAATCTGTTATATGATAAAACTCTCGCACAGGTTGTATCAGTGTGAGTTTTTTTAAATTGTCCGTTCCAAATATTTCTGAATGACCATCCTCCTTCGTTCTCCAGTCACCAAATTGTAGGAGCGCAGGCACACCCATTGTGTTACAAACACTCATTTTTATTATTACTCTGCCGTCATTTAATTTTCTGGGTCCGTGTTCGGATGTTTTAAGTGTCGTACGAATTTTTTTCGCACGGACCGCAGCAGACATCAACGTTAACTTTTATTCGGGTGCTGTTTTGGTGATTTTTAGGGAGAGCTCGCCTGCTTTTCTCTAAAACCATTTTTTTGATGCAGATGTTAGGTTACAATCTCCTAAATTGTATGGATGATATAGCATCAGTCCTTTGATACTGATCAGTCATCATCATGACAAATCAATGATATCTTAGACACTTGATGCTGAAAACCATCTAGGTCCGTACAAACATTATCTTGCATGCTTAGATGTCAAGGCAATATAGTGTTTGCACTTATCTGTAGATCCATAGGCATTAAACCAATCAACTCAAAATTCTTCATCAAATAACTCCTCGATCAATTTCAAATTTGCTTCCCCAGATTAATCCAAGCCAATGCTTAAGAGGCCGTCAAACTGAGTGCACTAAGTGTCTCGGACACTCGGACGTGAAGTACAAACGAGGGACTTAGTAAATAGGGCGAAGCCACAATGAGCCCACACGGTGACGTCATAGAGTCACAGACAATAGACGAGACGCAGTTTGACCCTGTTGATCCTCCTTGAAAAATGAGAGAGGAAATAACTCGAAACACAATAGACTCAACTATGAAGGGAATTATTTCGTAAGTACTATAGCGATAAATGTTGAGATTGAAGAAGTTAATGCGATTTACGTTTGTGTGAAAAGAAATAGGAGTGTAGTTTTTCTTTTACTTAGTAGCGTGTAATTTTGTTTTGTTTGTGGTGGTGAAAAGATAAAACAACAATAAAGACTTTTGTAGAGAGTTAAGTCCTGTCCTGTCCTGCCCTTCTATTTCTTCAACAATTATATTATTGTCCGTTTTGTTTTTTTCCTCTACAATTATATTCCAATATGTTTCTTCGAGTAAATCATCATCATCATTTCAGCCGAAAGATGTCCATTGTTGGACATAGGCTACCCCCTAGGTGTCGCCACAATTAACAGTCCTGTGCGTCTCGCATCCATCGAACTCCCGCAACACTTACCAGGTCATCAGTCCACCTTGTAGGAGGTCTTCCAACGCTACGTCTTCCGGTACGTGTTCGTTATTCCAGATCCTTTCGACCCCAATGGCTATCCGTTTTGCGAGCAATGTGTCCTGCCCATTGCCACTTAAGTTTGGCGATTCTTCGTGCTATGTCGGTGACCTTGGTTCTCCTGCGGATATCCTCATTCTTGATTCGATTACTCAAGGAAAGTTCGAGCATAGCCCTTTCCATTGACCTTTGGGTGACTTAAAGTCTTTTAATGAGGCCCATTGTAAGCGACCACCTTCGAATAAATATTCCTATCCAAATCTTTTAAAAAAATATTGATTTGAAATTTCCTAAATTGTTAAATAATCTTTGCTTTCAGTCACCTTTTTGCTAATCCAACAAAATCCTTATTATTCTAATGTGTTACCAAATATATAATCCTCAAATAGACCCAAAGGACATTACTTGACCAAGGAAAACAGACTAATAAACATAATATTTTATTGCAAGGCCTGTCAGCTGTCTTTTGCTAACAGATTCTTAATACCAGAAATGATATTTCCTTTCTCTTTTTCCTCGATTTCAGATGCATCAGCAGCAGTAACATCAATAGATGTTTCTGGTGTTAGCGATTTTTCTTGAATAACTTCATCATAGCATACTGGTATATTGTCATAAAGATTACTGGACATATGCCAAGGTACCTCAGAAATAACTAACTGAACTAAAACTGTCGTATTTCCTGTTGTGATTGGTAGTATTTTGTCTTTATTATGATGATAGTTATGGTAAGATTTTTGCTCTTTTGCTAGTTCTTTGATGTATCAGATTTGTTATTGTGGGAACGAAAGTTTTTGTATCAGCACTAAGCACTGTACTATTACTGTAGATATATGGCATATGGTTGGCGTCCAACATAAATACGCACTTATCGTATGTAATCTCAATATATATTATTTTTTTGTGTTGAAAATTCACCAAATTACTCCTCGCGCTCTTAATGGAGTGAGAAGGAGTGTCAGACTTTTATTGACTAAAACTAACCGTGTTTTCCCAGTAGTCTGTATTCCAGGACCGCGGTAACTCTTTCGGACAATACCGCAACCTTAATAATAGGCATTAAAGTACGAAATTGCCTTTTTTTAAAACGGGTTGCATTGAAGTGTTATATCTTTGGATTGACATGGAATTATAAGTTTAAATAAACTTTATATAAAAGGTACGTTATTCTTTTTTTTTAATTAGATATTTATTAATTTTCTTTGCGTTTTGTATTTTCTGTTATACCGCAGTAGTTATAACCATGAAAGCTAATAAAAAAACGTTTTTTCAGATATAAATATCTAATTTCGGAAAAAGTATACGTACCTTTAATATAAACTTTGTTTGTACTTATAATTCCAAGTCAATCTAAAGATGTAACACTTCAAAACAACCCGTTTTAAAAAACGGCTACTTAATACTTTGACCCTTATTATTTATCATACATTGAGTGTCAAACAGAGGGTACAATTTGTGATTGATAGAAATGACAAAAGATACTCTAGAGTAGATTTTTGTCTATAGCGCTCTCATGCAATCATGAGAGTCTATTTTTATGATTTTCTTTTTCGATAACCTAGCCAAGCTCTCACGTCCATTTCACAACTGTTACAATAATTTCTCACGCTTCTTCATTCCGGCACTCCTCAAACTAAATATCAAATAGATAAAGTTACCTAAAAAATACTCATTTTACCCAACTGTCCCTAATCCCCAATTTCGTGTGAAAACAGAGGTTGTGGAGGTGTCATCATAAGGGGATAATCCTATCGATTCACACCGAGCCCCTTCTACTGTATGGCTTCGATATCAATTTCAATAGTGCCTAATCTATCTCTAGTATTTTGTTTGGCATTATATCTGTTAAATAGTTTTCTTTGTTTTGTTGTTGAAATTTGAAAAATGCAAACGCCGTAAGATTGTAATATATCGCAAGAAATTTTGAACGACTTTTTCTAAATAATACACGGTTATGTTGGAAACTGATCAATTTGGATAAAATTGATCGTATACAAAATTATTTAATTTATTATTATAATTTGTTACAATCATACTGAGTCTTCAATTTTCCATTGATAAATATATTGTAGATTGACATAAACATATTATAACCGGAGTAATTGTGACCAGTATTGTATTTTATTTTAACAGATTTTTTTATATATATAAATATTGTACACATCATAGGTACGTTACAGCAATACTTAAAAATAATTATAAGAACTGAACTACACTTGTAACAAGCAATATAAATAATATAATTTGTGTTATTATATAGTTTATTTGTATTGTAATAGTATTGGTTTTTTTTAGGTCGGGCTCTTGGGTGGGGCGAGAGGGCGTGTCAGACTTTTATTGACTCAAAACCCACTCCAAATCCTTCTTTGCCATTGTTTCAGGGTTCCGGGATCTCTTTCGCATCACACCCATGTGTGATCCCATCCCCAGTAGGCTGCGACCCTGTTGGGCCCCTACGGTTGCTGACATCTCCTTGAGGCGCCCGTGAAACACTACGCACCGTCGACGGCTTGAAATCAGTCTAGACGGTCGGACGGCGAACTACCCATTGCTCGCCGTCCGCAAGCCTACGGTGTCCGGAAATCGGAATCTCGGTGGCTGGAGCCCAAGGGCCATTGCCACGCGCGTGCAGCCGCCTCCTTTGCTAGCTTTACTGCTTCTCAGAAGGAGGCGGCCGCCTGCTACTCCTCACTCCGGACCATGGCCTGTACCAAGGCTCTGCGCGAGAGATCGCTGCTGCCTATCGCCTCCACAAGGACACGGCGATGCTCTGCCCAGGCGGGGCACACCTCCACCGTGTGCCGAACCGTGTCCTTCGGGCGATCCACACAATGGTGATACCCGGGCGTTTCTTCCGCACGAATCCGGTGCAAGAACCTTCCGAACTTACCATGGGTGCTGTCACAATCTTTTGTTTAAATTAGTAATATTACTGCAAGTTTTATAGGTATTTGACGGTATCAGTGAAATTATGAGCTAGATACCGATATTCAAAAGTACCTTTTAACAAATTTAGTTTAAGTAAATCACACTGATATTATAGAGCTGAATGTTTGTAAGTTCGTGTATCTTTGTTATTTTTTCACGATCGAACGGTCGAACGGATTTAAATGAAATTTGTCACACGGGTATAGCTCATAAGATGTTTTTTTTTTATCCTGGGCGAAGCCACTGGCAGCAACTAGTTTAATAATAATTCATTTTAATTATTTATCTTTAGTACAAGGTTGACTCTAAAAATGGTTCATAGTGTGATAAAATGTCCTTAAAATATCAAGGATACATAATTACGTGATACAAACTTCTTTTTATTTCACGGTATTTTGACAATCTAGCTGATATACCTTCTCATCATTATGACAATAATAACTCTCTTAGAAATTCAAAAGCTATAGAATATAAAAATAACAATATAAATATTTCTATCCTACAACAATTCCAGCACAAAAATAAAATCCGTTGCTTTTTCTACCCTAACAAAACTAGATCAAACAAACAACAAACTACGATTTTTTCATAACAAAAATAATAAGACTAGCTCTGAACAAAACCAACTCACACAACACATTAATAAACATTTAGTCCCAACAAATTTACTATAGTATGGAGCCACGAAGTTAGCGGGCGACGAACGCGACGGAGTTCATTAAACTTGTATGTGTGACACTGAGACTACCGTCTCTGCAATTTTGCTCGAATACTGATATGTAACCGGGTATTTTCGTCAGTTCAAAATAGTTGCTATAAGATTTTGTGTGAGGAATGTAGTGTTGATATTTTTTTAACGCGCAAAAATGACTTCTACCGCTTTGGATGGACCAAGAGGGAGTGAAAGAATGGTTAAAACATACAGTTGCCCTTTACAAGGGCCACAGTAACTTTTTTTGAATAACCTGCAGCCACTACCCATTGCTCGCCGTCCATAAACCTATGCCTACGGTGATTGGGAATTGCTCTGCTACTCCCGACGCTTGGGTCTCTCCAGCGGGAGCCGTGGCGTGACGCTTATTTCTGCCTTAAGGTTTCGGCAGTCCTCTTAACACGTATTACGGCTCCACAAAAAGTGGTGACAGCTTCGCATTCTCATGTAATGTTGATAACGGAGTGAACATTTTTGAGGTGTCTTTTTCTAGGTTTAAAAAAAATATCGGCCGGAGAACTGCTTATGGAAAGTGAAGAAACAAGATCAGACTATCCATAGATTCCTGATTTAAGCATTTGAATTTGATTATTTCTTAAACTCTACTTTGACCTGAAAACCTGTCAAATTTGGCATGTAGGTAAGCAGGGTTCGAGACGTTCTTAACTCAGTTCAGAAACCAACACTAAATCTAACCAATTTTCTAGACATACTCTGTAAGTACAAACACAGGACCAGTCGATGTGGAAGATGAATGATTCGATAATGACCAGACATAATTGTTTACAGCCGATAATGACCAGACATAATTGTTGACAAATAACATATTATTATCAAAAATGCAACAAAGCAATCGTCCAGCTAGTTCATTATTTAGTTAGGTATTTGAATTTTTAGTCCCTCAAGAACCTAATAATTTTAATCCACGAACACGATTTAATCTAAAAATGTTTGTAAATGACTCCCAAAACGCATTGTACCTATATTATTCACATCATATTCATTAAACCCCCACCTCCCAAACATAGCCCTCATTTTTCCACAAACACACACTGCCTGTCAGTAGTCAGACGCTTATCTCTTGGCCAAACGCGTCCAAGTTATAAATGATCACAGGTTGTCCAAACATTATGCGACGCCACGCGCCGGTCAAGCCGAATAATTAATGCTTACGTAGTCGCGTTGCTCAGCGTTGGCAAAAATCGACTTTGAGCATAAATGTTTGTTTATTTTAGTATGGGTTTGTGTTATGGTATCCCGACTTACGAGTTGTATTACTTTGTGTAATTTATTTCACCAGGAATGCTCTCAAAATGGTAAAAAAAAACATTGTGAGGCAACCGGCATGTCCTAGAACCAAAAATTCGAAGACGTGATATCCACCAACCCGCACTAGGCCCGCGTGGTGGATTACAGCCCATTCCCTCTCCTAGAGAGGAGGCCTGACTCCCAGCAGTAGGAACATTATAAGGCTGATTAGGTTTATGCCTGTGTTATGATTTTTAGCGTTTTGTATCAATGATAATAAAACCCGTAAAAGTAAATAGCTTAGCGCCTAAAGCGTAGTCTAACTGCTAGTCTACTTGCCTTTTAATCTGTCTGCCTATCTGCATAGTCTGGAAATCTGTTTGTCTACCAGTCCGTCTATTTTTCGTCTATCTTGGACTATCTTATTGCATCCTTAATAATAAAAAATAGGAATCTGAGTGATTGACATATCAACGCTCATGTAAATAAAATAGAAACGTCTGTTTTTAGGATCTTTTTTTTAACGAATGCATATTAACTGTCTTTTTGTCTGTTGGTTTCGGCAATATTCCGAAACGGTTTGACCAATTTTAACGGGAATATGGAAATGGTAGATAGCTGATCTATTGTTATAAAGATTAGCTTAGTATACTTTTCTTTAAAAAAATAATAATTAGTCTTCTTTAAGTTGAGACTAAATCGTATTTTGCTGTTGTACGATTCCGAAGCGGACTATTATATGACTTATATGTAGGGTTTAGTTTAATGGTGTACATGTTACTAAGTCTATCAAGTTATTTAAATGTATGATAATTCATTTACGTGCATTTTTTTTTTAATGACCTCATTAATACCTTGAACAAGGGACAAACGATAACATTTATTTTATTACTAACTAGAAAGTAAGTGTGAGTATCGATCTGTATAATTTATTTATAGAATGAACCTTATTAGGGTTCCGTACCTCAAAAGCGAAAAACGGAACCGTTATAGGATCACTTTGTTTTCCGTCTGTCTGTCTGTCTGTCAAGACCCTTTTTCTCGGGAACGCGTGGAGGTATCGAGTTGAAATTAAAACAATTTATTCAGGTCTGCGGTCCCTTGAAGTTGTGAAAAAAACAAACTTCTAATTTAACGAAAAAAATAAATATGGACGGTTATGTCGCAAAGAAACGTATGTTTCGACTCTTTCAAGGGAATCAGAATTCATACGGTACTTTTCGTTGACCCAAAATTCTGAAATTTGGTATAAAACAAGATCTTATAGCATAAATATAGGAATAAATCTGAAAACAGTAATTTTGTTGTTACGGCACAAAAAGTATAATAGTTTTTTTTGCGATTAGGAAAAATCTTGATACAGGAATTGAACTATTTTCATATGTGAGTTTGTAAGGAACCCTCAGAGCGCAAGTCCGATTCGCACTTGCTCAGTTTTTTTTAATTGTTGATAGGCTCGTGCCTGACCACTATGTCACCTGAAGGAAAGCAACAATGTGGCCAACGATGGAGTACGCTTGCCTAGAAGTAACCTGTTTTCTTTTGGCTTAAAGATCCCTAGGTTGAAGCTATTAGAAAACACAGACGTTTGCAAGGAATTCCACTCCTTAGCTGTACGCACAATATCTTTTTTATTTTTTTAAAGTGGAATATAACGTAACCCACTTTTTGTGGAGCAAGGCAGTGTCAGATCTGTGTTTTCCAGTTTGCCTTTGCATTCCACGTTCACGGTAAATCTTTCAAACAATCTCGCTACCCTGGAACACAACACGCCGTCGCGGTCGACCCGGGCCTCATCTTTATCGGACGGCAAGTTACCCATTACTGCTTCAAAAAATCACACTAGACTCTCATCATTGAGTAAGCCATAATCATGGCGGTAAGCCCCCACTTTGAGGAGTGGCTGAGAAGACGCAGGATGGTGCATGACGAAGATCCTCACTGGACACGATAAGTTCGGAAGGATCCTGCTCCTGATTTGTATGGAACCAACGTTCGGGTCTGCCCCGTTGGCGCGTTGGAGCTCTGCCCCGTTGGGCGGAATACCACCATGTCCTCGTGGGGGCTATCGGCGGCAACGATCTAATACAGGCCAAGTTCTGGAGCGAGGAGGAATGGTAGGCGGTCGCCTCTTTCTGCGAAGCAGTATTACCAGCGGATGAGGCGGCCACAGCGTGAGGGAACGTATTTCCTTAGGCCCCAGCAGCCGAGATCCCGAACAAAATTTTCAGCCACCGTAGGCGTGGACTTGAGGACGATGAGTAATGGATAGCTCGCCGTCCGGCCGTCCAATAACACTGGACGAAGCTCGAGTCGTCGACGGTGCATAGTGTTCCACGCGCGGCTCAAAGAGATATCAGCAAAACCGTAAAGGCCTAGTAGGGCCGAGGCCTTCTGGACCATGGGTTACCTTCCGATAGTGATACCCTGGGTCCAGGAACGCTAGGCAAAGAAGGAACATACGAGTGGGTTTTGGTCAGTAAAAGTCCGCCTCTCGCTCTGCTCTAGAGTGGGAGAAGTCAGCGGATGATTTTCCACCTTAAAAAAAACGCTAAGCATTTAATATTTGCAAATTCTTCTTTGCACTAATCAGAACAACCTCCGTAAGCGGCCTCTATTACAGGCACCGTGCAGATCGATAAAGTACAGGCGTAACGCCTTCTCCATACGTAGTGTTATAGCCTTCAATAATTTACCATCGCACCTAGAAATCCTTAGATATCTAGAGGGCCCTGGATCGGGCTATGGTCTGGAGTGAGGAGGAATGGCAGGCGGTCGCCTCCTTCTGCGAAGCTGTAATGCCAGCGAAGGAGGAGGCTGTACGCGTGAGGGAACGAGGGTCCTCAAGAACGAAGGGCCGATGCCCGCTAAAATTTTTGAAAAGGAAACCCTAGAACGCAAAGGGTAATTGAAGGACACAGGTGTGGTTTTAATCAGTAAAAGTCTGACACGCCCTACCGCTCCACCAAGAGCGCGGGAAGACATTTAGATGATTAATCACCTTAAAAAAAAACACCTAGAAATCGATCATCGAAGAAATTTGGTGGAGACCATAGATAACTTAATTAGTTGTTGTTATGTAGTCTTTTTCTTTATTTTTGATATTGTATGATTCGATTCAATTCTTAATATAGGTACCTTCTGAAATTTATTATTAACTTTATCATAAACCTAAAAGGTGTCAACGCAATCTGTAGCTAGATTTACATATGTGAAAGCTTGTTGTTAGCAATTTTCATTACCTATGTAAAAGAAAAATATATAAAAGTAAATAAATAAGTCTTACAGCAACAGGGTTAATATTATAAATTACGTACAATTAAAGTTGTCTGATCAAAACCCGAGTACCTAATTATTTGAAAAGGTCAAAAAGCGCCGACAACATATGTCTGACCTTGCTACATAATATATAACTAATTTTCTTAATAACTATCTCAATATCTAATTAAGGGTGCAAAATATGTGTAATTAGAGTAGGTATAGCTAATGACAGTGTACTTATAATTAAGCTAATAAATAATGACCTATCTTTTTACCATTGACTCCATTAGGTATATACTGAAAAAAGATGCCTTATTTCTATAATTACCGTTAAAACGAACCTAATCTATACTTATAATAAATCTGTAGAAGTGAAAATTCTGTACATTGAAAATATCAAAAAAATAAATGGCAGGGGGTGTTGCTAGACCGACACGCAACCCAAAAATGTGATTAAAAAAATGTTTGTCTGTCTGTCTGTTTGTTCAGGCATCACGCAAAAACTACCGGTTCGATTACGATGAAACTTGGTATAATTATTCTTTAATATCCTGGTCATCACACTGGGTACTTTTTATCACGGAAAAGTATATACAATAAAAAACAAACTTCATTTTGCGGTTCGATCCCTAGACCCGATTACCGTACCTAACCGCAAATAATAAGTTTGTCGTAGGTTACGTCACCTGCAGTGGAGTTCGCTAAGGGGCGCTGCACACGGCTAAGATACAATATTATTTTATCTTAAGATACAATATCGCTCGCCATATAATTCAATGAACTATCAGACACGACGAAGATAATAAAAAATATTTCATATTTTTGCATTTCAAAAAACCTAATGAAACCATTTTCGACTTCTACGCGGATGAAATCACGGGCAAAAGCTAGTCAATAATACAAATAGACAAAAAGTAGAATTACGTGTGAAGCTAAAACATTTATTCAATAATAATATATAATTCATGTTTGTACTGATCGGCTTTAATTGGCCGTCTGTATGCTGTCGAATCTGTCTTTACTTCAACATATAAATTGAGCTATTTCAAACAGTCTAGTTTAGTTGATTCCCCTAACAACAGGGATTTAGGTAAATTATTTAGTGATTCCAATGCTCATTTAGAATGTAATAAAATTTAATGTGTCTGTTGTTTTCGAATGAGGTAGGTTTATTAGATATCTATCTATACTAATATAAAAAAAGGAAGATTTGCATTTTTCTATATTGACTGGCCTGTTGGTCTAGTGGTTAGTGGCCCTGACTGCTATGCCAGAGGAGGTTCGATTCCTACCCGGGACAAATGTTTGTGTGATGAGCACGATCATTTGTTCTGTGTCTGGGTGTAATCTATTTATATAAGTATGTATTTAGAAATATATAAATATGTTTATCAGTTGTCTAGTACTCATAACACAAGCTCTGCTTAACTTGGGACTACACGGCGTTGTTTGATAGTTGTTATGTATAAAAATACAAATATAAGAAAGAGAGAGAAAGAGAGACTCTCCTTTCGCAGGTGTGCTGGAAGAGATTTCTTTAGAAATAAGCACCACCTCTATACCTATTTTTCCGTTTCCTTCTTCTATACTTTTATTTTGTGTGTGTACATAAATCTTTAAATAAAAAAAAAGATTAAAAGAAATACAAATATTTCTTTTCGTTTCTAATAAATAAACTCAAAAACTACGGGACCTATTTTAGAAATTCTTTCACCAGTAGAATGCTATTTTATGACTAAGTGACTGGTATAATTATATTATCTACTTTCATATGAGTGAAGCCGCTGGCAGAAACTAGTGATAATTGATATCGACAATTATATATAAATTTAAAAACCTCATTTTGTATACGTTGATATTGAGATAGATTCATGATAGCATAAGTTTAAAACCTAATGGTTTTTGGTTCCTATTTAAGAAAGATAATCCTGTATTATTTTTAACCGTCTTCAAAAAAAAGAAGGAGGTTATCAATTCGGTTGAATTTATTTATTATTTTTAATGTGTGTCACATCAGAACTCCATCGTTTATGGACCGATTTGCATTTTTTTTTCTTCTTATAGGATATGCTTCCAAATTGGTCCCATTTTTGGACAATACAATACAAATAAATAAATGGTTTTGAATAATGTTGAAAATGGTATCATTAAAGTGAATGATGATAGGCGGAAGATAGGCACTGAAACTCTGTAATTAATTAATTTATCCTAGCCGTGTTTGGGCTTATTAAAATTGACCTGAAATGCAGTTTGGCTATACGGTACTATCGAACTGATCTGATGATGGAGCCGGAAGGTGGAAGGTAGACACAGGAACTTCATAATAAAACAATGTAACCTAGCAGTGTTTGGTTTAATTGTTAATTAACTGACCACCTGAGTCCTGACTAAACGTTGAGATGACGTCAGAACAAAGGAATCGGAAGCGTGGCCTACTCGAGGCGTTCGACGCAAGAGAATCGAAACGAAACGGTCGTAACTTGGCTAGGGGGGCTGTTGTTCGAGCGTAAATTAGTTAATAACATACTCAAATTTTCACATTCGTAATATTAGTGTGATGAATTAATTAATTTATTTTGTATAAGTTATATTGGTTTGAAATAAAGAAGAAAATCAACGGAAAACATTTTTTATGACAAACGTTGAAAAAGCTGACCTAAGACCGAGACAAACACCTTCAACACTGAAGTTTGCTATTATCTTGCTTACTTTGGAATAAAATAATTTTGCATTGTTGGAAGTAAGTTTTTTTTTAAGAATTTATAATTAGTTCTTGGTTTTGTTTTGATTTTAGCTCAAAGATCAACTAGTAAAGAGTGCCTTGTGGCATTTAGTCCGCTTATATAGCACTGTGAAAGGCAATTTTGTTATTATTTATTCATTGTATGTGTCGGAGAAGTACGAAATACTGGGTGTCTCGGAAATAATTATCTTTTGTAAGTGCATAAAAAAATAAGAAATACATTTATATATATACACATTAATTTACAAAATCAAACTCTGAACACATGAGAAAATTACGTTCTAAAAATAATATTATTGAATTGTCATCCTTCGCAACTTTGGCACTCTTCAAAACGATCTCTGATATTCATGAAAACGCAACTCATAGGTTGAGTAGGAAAATTTTTGATTTCTGTTCTTTTTTTTTTTCGGCGGGAAAATCATTCAATGACGTCCCCTGTTCTTGGGTGGAGTGGGAGATAGTGTCAGACTTTACTGACTAAAAACCCACTCCAATTCCTTCATTGCCTTTCATACCAGGGCCGAGTCTTTCTTTCAGAATCAGACCCTTGGCCCCAGTAGGCTTCGATCCTGCTGGGCCCAACGGTTACTGACATCTCCTTGAGGCGTGCGTGGACCACTGCGCGCCGTCGACGACTTGGGCTCATTCCGGACGGTTACCGGACGGTCGGATGGCGAGCTACCCATTGCTCGCCGTCGGAAAGCCCGCGCCTGCACCCGTATCCGGAAATCGGGATCGGAATTCCGGCGGCTGGGGCGCGCGGGCCATTGCTTTATGCGTGCATGTGCGGCCTCCTCCTTTGCTAGCGATACTGCTTCGAAGAAGGAGGCGGCCGCCTCCCACTTCTCCTCGTTCCGAATCATGGCCTGTACCAAGACCCACCGCGAGATGTCGTTACCGCCGATCGTCCCCACGAGGACACGGCAGTGCTCTACCCAGGCGAGGCACATCTCTACCGTATGCTCCACCGTGTCCTCCGGCCAGTCCACACAATGGTGACACCCGGGCGTTTCTTCCGCAAGAATCTGGTGCAAGAATCTTCCTATCTTACCATGTCCGGTGAGGATCTGCGTCATGTAGAAGGTATGGACGACGCCGTGTTGCCTTTCCAGCCACTCCTCTGGACTAACCGCCATAATTATGGCCTGCCCATTGATTTCTTGTCTAATGTTTTCTTCCATCCCCTTCCAAATTCTAGACCTCACATCTTCGGATTTTTTACTCTGGGACTATAGGAAGACTACGGTGTACGACAGTAAAGTAATCCATTAACTGTATCTGAATTGAAGAAAAACATAAGACAACAAATTAAAAACAACAACATAGGTAAATCTATATATATAAAAGGAGAAACTGACTGATTGACATTTCAACGCACAGCCGAAACCACTGGGTCTAGGAGCGCGAAATTTTGCACAAGAGTTCCTTTTATGACGTGGGCGAGGGGAATGGAGGGATGGCATGGGGGTTCAAAGTTTGCATGGAGAAATCAACTTTCACGCAGGCGAAACCGCTGGCAGAAGCTAGTAATATAAAATACATTTATACAATATCAAATACTATAAGTACTAAGAAATATCAAATATATTATTAATACAGGAAAATAAAATTATAAAAATAAATTCTTAGACGCACAGGATCGGTCGTTGTGGCGTCGCTTGGGGGAGGCCTATGTCCAGCAGTGGACTTCTTTCGGCTGAAATGATGATGATGATGATGAAATTCTTAGGTACTTTATTATTACAGGTTATAGACACACAACATTTGGTTCGAAATTGAAAATATTCTCTTGATTTTCTGAAAATCAAATACCACAATCATAACTGAAATCACTGTTCAAATAAGCGTCCTTCCAAACAAACACCAACCTATTACTAATACCAATAATAATCCAAAGCAATGAAATATCATCTGGTATCCGTTTCCGACAATCAGGCCAAATGCGGGCCAATTACGAGCTCAGGTGTTGGCTGTTCCCTGCGTTGGCTGTATGCCAAAATTTGGCATCGGATAAACAATTCTGTTTTCGAAAATGTACTATTAGGGCACGTGATGTGTACCAAGTATGCTTTATGCTGATGTAATCTGCAAGGTAAGAGGTAGCATCAGGTTAGATAGCTAACGCCTTCAGAATTACGCCTTAATATGAAGTTACAAAGTTAAGTGTAGTTTCATTACATTATTTTGGCACATTGCTCGCAGAACAGATGGTCAATGGGGACGAAAGGTTCTGGAATGGCGACCACGTACCGGAAGACGCAGCGTTGGAAGTCCTCCCACAAGTTGGACCGATGACCTGGTGAGGGTCGCGGGAATCCGATGAATGTGAGACGCACAGGACCGGTTATTGTAGTGACATTTGAGGGAGGCCTATGTCCAGCAGTGGACTTCTTTTGGCTGAAATGATGAAGATGATGATAAAGTTAAGCATGTCTTTTTAACTAAGTTAAGATCCTATCAACGAAGGAGCTGTTTGAAGAAGCGATTTGTTCTCTATTATCTCCCAAACTTTTCCCAACTAGCTGGAAGCCAGTCCCAAAGGATTGGCTTCCAGTCAACCCGAAGACCGGCGCACCTCACTACAGGAGACCCTACGGTACACCCGGCTAGATGCCACCCAGCCAGCTGCGTGAACGGCTACCATTTCACGTTCGAGGGTTCACTCTCCGCCTAGTTAGGCGTTCACGCAATTGTCGGTCACGCAACCCAGTTGGGTTGCGTTACCGACAATTAGCAGTGGGCGATCATATAGGATCTGTTTTGGTGTAAACAACACGCTCTCGTTTGTCCGCCTTCAAGAAGCTATTTTGGAGCGTAAATTATATATCCCGAAGAATTCTTACTATAAATAGGCCTGGATTTTAAAAAAGAACTGAATGCCTATTTTTTATGTCGATATAAGACCTAGAAGTACAATTAAATGATAAACATACTATCTTACTAATCAATCAAAATATTCAATTAACCCTTAACAACCCAAATGTGTTTTTCAACACAATTTTACGTTTTTTTACGCATAAAAACTTAACTATTTATCTTAGATAAATATCGCTTTATCTATTCTTCCTCCATGGATTTGCAAGTCTAAATACGTAATAGTTTTTATTCTGGAATGTTTTGTTAATTTTTTTTTAACGATAAACAAAAACAGTAACAGTCAACCCACAAGTGTCTCACAGACATTATTTTGTTTGATTTTAGTGTGAAGGTAGATCGATTGTTTACATTTATTTCTTAGTATAATGGTGAAGTAAGTAGGAATATCAACACAGAAGCTATTTGTGTATCTTAAAATCCTTATCTGAACGTATTGTAATTTGAATTATTTAGTTACGGTGCTCAGATACCTATGATAGAAAGCGGTCATGCGAAGCATATTTTCAGAGTAACAGAAATCTTAACAATCAGTTGCCAATAAATGACTTTTGGGAGACATTACATTGGTTCTAAATTGAGAATAATCTTTTGATTTTTTGAAAATCAAAAATCATAACTGAAATCACTGTTCAAAAAAGATTCCCTCCAAACAAATACTAACCTATTACCAACACCAATAACTTGCATTCTTCATATTTGCATTAGGGGTGAGCAGTGGTGGCATTGAGCACTGGTGGCATTGAACACTGGTGGCATTGAGCACTGGTGGCAGTGAGCACTGGTGGTATTGAGTATTGGTGGCATTGTGCACTGATGGCATGGAGCAATGGTGGCATTGAACACTGGTGGCCCAGTAATAACGGCTCCGACTTTCGTGGGTACAAACCCAACCAGGCGCTTTACTTTACGTAATTTATTTCATCACTACTGCTCTCAAAACGCTGAAGGAAAACATCGTGAGGAATCCGACATGTCCTAGAACCTAAAATTCGAAGATATTAATTTATTAATTATTATTATATATTTATATACTTACAGTATGCTTGCTTATGTATGTATGTGTATGATATGTGACCTCTACCTACCTGCGCTGGGCCCACGTGGTGGATTACGGCCCATTCCTTCTCTCATAGAAGAGGTCTGAGTCCCAGCAGTGGGAAAAATAAAAGGCTGATTATGCTATTATGTTATTATTATTATGCTTTCCAGGGCCACGGTAACACTTTCCAGTATTCCTGCTTTCTTTCAAACGAAGACCTGCAAGCATTTCTATACGAAGCAAATTCATTATAATGTCAACTATTTTGCGCCGTGTAATGGCCTAGTGTTGAAAAAAAACCTTCTACAAAAAAGTCTCTTGTGCCCTACATTCAAAGGCTTAGAAATATTTTCACAGTTCCTTTTGAATGTAAGGGTTTCGTCAAAGAACAAAGGGTCATAAGTCAGAATGGTCGTTGTAGTTGTTAGCACACCGTTCACAAAGCTAGAACCTAGCACCTACAATATTTACAGCTTTATTTATTTAAGAAACTCAACAGTTTATTTGTAAAGTTATATGAGTTAAGAAGGCCCACGTCACTATCAATGAACAGCCTAATGCAGTTGCGTGAAAGTTACTAGTATGTAAAAGTGAGGTCTACACACGCTGCATAATGATAGCGAAATGATGACAGTTATCACTTAAATCAATAACAGAGTTTCACGGCATTTATAAAACTAGGTTAGCTAGAAAGTGTTGTAAGGCAAGAAACAAGGATTGAAAGGTTAAAAACACACTATTAAGGTATATACCATACCTTGCAAAAGAATATAATGTTCCATGGTTCCATTCTTCTTCTGACTGCGTCAAAGGCTATCTTAGTGGAGTCACCTGGAAAGTAGCTCCATTAAAAGTCGAAACGTAAACAGTTGTTTTAAGGTTGGAAATCATCTAATGACCTCTCACGCGCCAAGGTAGAGCGGGCGTGATAAACTTTTACTGGCTAAAACCACACTTGTATCCTTCAGTAGCTCTTTGCGTTCTAGGACAACGAGTTTTCTTTTCAGAAAATCTTCGCGGTCTTAGCGGACATCAGCCCTGCTAGGCTCCTACAGTTTAGTGACATCTCTTTGAGGAAGATGTGGAATACTACGCGCTGCTGGCGACTTAGGTACGATCCGAACGATTACCGGTTGACCGGCCGGCGAGCTAATCATTGCTTGACGTCCGCAAGCCTGCGCCTACCGTGGCCAGTAGTCGGGATCGGGGTCGCGGTGGCTGGGGCGTGAGGTAGGCATGGACGCCGTGACGCCTCTCCAACCACTCCTCAAAGAGGGTACGTACCGCCATGATTATGGCGTGCTCATTTACCCAGGGAGTTTGTTCCCTTGGGATTTTTTTTTAACTTCCACATGCGATATACTGCCGGAGAAACCATTATAGTAAGAACAAAATATATTCATAAATTAAACTAGAACATACATAAATTTACAAAATAAGGTTGCTAAGTCTCAATCTGAGACCAAATAGAAATAAACGCATTTAATTTCAAGTACACTGGCCAAAAAAGGAGTCATGGAGCAAAACCTTTTTTGATCAATAATAAAGACATGAACATTTTGCTTAAACATAAGTGCTTTTATCCCTAAATTCAGGGAACACAGACCTTATCGCAATATTAAGCGTGTTAACCCTAATCAGACCTCATTTTTGATCTTATACAGTATTTAGACATTAAGTTACCGGTCAAGATAACCAAACGCAAACATTTTCAATAATCACTGAGATCAGGGTCCTAATGGCTGGAGCAATGAGGTTATTGTGCTTGGAAACATACTATTGATAATATTGGTAGGAGCCGCTGATTAAATATATAGTACATTTCGAGTAGTAGTAGTGAAAGAGAAGGAAGTTTGTCATCGTTGCGACTGAGGTGGAATATTCCCGAGCAGTAGGCGAGGGTGTTATAGAGCCGAGGGCTGCGCTGACAAATTTCCACGTGTATCGAACTCGCGGGGGTCGCTTAGCGCCCAATCTGATACGATAAATGTCCGAAATATCCGCACTAGTGCGTCAAACAGTAAATTGGGTGCCTAAACGGGGTAGAGATAAGAGTCGATTATCAAGTAAGTGTAATGAAAAAGAACTTTGAACAAACTTGCTGCTGGACAAAAAGTAATTTTATGGAGATGATAAATGATATTTATTTTATAAATCTATATCTTCTTCTTATATATAAAAATCAATTGCTGTTCGTTAGTCTCGCTAAAACTCGAAATCTCAAATTTTAAATATCTGATAAATGCGCCGTTTGCGAGCCGTTCGCGAGCTGCTTGCAAACGGCTCGTGTGCATTTCATGTTCGTACAAAGTCCCTGCGCCGCTCGCGCGCAAGCTACGCGCCCTACTCGAGCGGAGCAAGGGGTGCATGCGTGCCGCTCGCGGTACACTTACATAGCTCAAACGCGAAAGAAGCTACGTGCGTGCGAGCGGCTCACTTGAGCCTTGCTGGAGCTGCACTAGAGCGCCGCACTAAACTTAGACTGTAACCGCATGCGAGTAGCACGCGCGCAGCTCGCATGCGGCCCGCGAGCGGCGCATTTGCCAAATCTGGACACACCATTATGGTGGCAACAGAAATACATCATCTATGAAAATTTCAAATGTTTAGTTATTATGGTTCATGAGATACAGCCTGGTGATACAGACCGATGGACAATGGAGTCTTAGTAATAGGATCCCATTTTTACAATTTGGGTACGGAATGGACAGATTAACATGAAAATATTGAGGAAAGAAATCTTGACCCAGATGCACCACCAATTACCAACGACACAAATGTCTTCCTTAACCCTTTGCATTCACTTTGAGAAAATCTCAACTATCTGAAAACTTGTACATTTTCCAGTATACCTGTACCATCCAAATGACGTAGGCAACTGAGCTACATTTTAACGTGTCGCGGCAGGTTTGTTCAAAAACCGGAAACGTACGTATCCTCGCGAAGGTGCGGATGTTTGGCGTCGCGCCAGCCGGTTCGGATCCGGTCCGTCAGATTATTGCGTTTTAAACGGAACGTATAAGGTTCGCACTTGCTGGAGATTTTGACCTGCGATATTTTAGATGTAGGTGGAGATTTTATTGAAAAAGGAGATTTGCTTCGGTAGGTAATTCGTTTTAGTGTGTTCAGTGTTTTTCTTGGTAAGTTCAGTTTGTTCTGAGGTTCATTTATTTTTCTGATTCAGACTTTTCGGCCTTAGTGTGACTGATTCCTTCAAGAGTTTTATGAAACCAAAAGATGAAGGAATACCAAATATTTCAGGAGACTCAGGTATCTAATTTCTTTGTTTTCTGTAGGTTAAGTTTACAAGGGCCTAATTACGATGTATTAAAATATCATGCATGCGAGCGAGAAAGAGAGATGAAGTTCTACACCCTATATAGCTCCATCCCTTTAACAGTTCAGTTTAGGTTGTCAAATGAATCACTTTAAGAGCTCACGGTAGGGCTAGTAAACCGTAGCGTTAAGTGGTGAAGAAGATCTGACTTTTATGCCTATGGTTAAACTGACACTAGTGCAGAGAGGTGAGGCCCTGGAGTCGGCTGAGAAGCGAGCCAAGAGGATCATTGGTGATGATGCACTTGTCGAGTCGAAACTACAAAGCTTTGAACATGGACGCCGATTTGCTGGCCTGTCGGTTTTCTATCGATTACATTTTCAAATGAACAATTTAATTCCACCTAGTCCGTTCCATCTTCGGACCACTGGACGTACGGCGTTGCGCCACCGGTACATGGTAGACATCCCACCCATAAGTACACGGCGTTTTGGGAACACATTTATTGTGCGTATAGCTAAGAAGTGGAATTCCCTGCCGGGGTCTGTGTTTCCTGATAACTATAACTTAGGGATCTTTAAGTCATGAATGAATATGTGACTTCTAGGCAAGTGTGCTACAACGTCGGGCACGTCATCGCTTACAATCAAGATGGTCGTCAAACACGAACCTATCACTAATAAAAAAATAGTACTCACATATAAGTCTTAAACTTAGTATAATTGAGAGTCAAAATGAAAGTGATTCACGGAGGGCTTGATACAGATTTTTTTTTGAGTTTGTGATCGGTGAAAAAAAGCCTCTTATCAACATTCCTTCCTTAAATAAAAAAAAAAGAAATCTAACAAGTCCACAGTATAGGCAGTCTCCGTTCAGATAACAAAAGATTATTCACGTTCAACAAGCAATATTTCTGTCTACCAACTTAAACGGTCTACAAAACCATCCCCGTGTTGTTAGCGCCTGCAACTAGGAATTAATTGGCTATAACGGAAAAAATATTGTTATTGGATGCCTTCTATACACAAAAGGCCGTAACCACCTTTTAGGCAAAAGGTATGACAAAAATCTAAATTGAGGGTGCAATGCGGATTTTGGCTTAATATATTTTGTCAGTCATTATTTTAGGGGTATAATGTAGGTTTAGTTGGCAGGACATAAAGGCTGGGATATTGTCTGGTGCAGGTTGTAAAAGTTACGGAACGGATCGCCCGTAATGGTCCTTTGGAGATGTGTCGCTAACGGCACATTATTGAAATGGGCCCGAGTAGAGCATTGAAAAGAATAGTTTCCATTTGTAATGCGGTTATATCTTTTGTAGTTAATGTAACCGGAGTATATTTATCTGCGCGTGTACGTTTTTAGCTCGATCACGAATTTTGAAAGAATGGGATTTTTATTTTATCTTGGTTGTTTGTTTCTGGATGTTATCTTTACGTAATCGAGTTATTAGCTGAAGCTAGCGTAGCACTGCATATGACATGTAAGTAAGCACATGTTGCTTTCTAAGTGATAGCGCACACGAGCAATTTTGTTATCCTCAATCAATGTGTCTCTCACATCAAGTCTACGGGATTATATGATAGTGCGTGCATGTAGCGATGCAACAGCTGATAATCTCTATATCATATATGTATCGCCCCGTCTATTGTTAGCTAATTTTTAAGAAATAGTCACGTCCAGCGTGTATATTTTACAAATATCTGTGAGGAAACGACGACAAAGACTTAGAACTTACTGGGTAACAAAATGAATCGTCAAGGGAAGGCCCAAA
Source organism: Mythimna vitellina (assembly GCA_949316375.1). Taxonomy (NCBI): domain Eukaryota; kingdom Metazoa; phylum Arthropoda; class Insecta; order Lepidoptera; family Noctuidae; genus Mythimna; species Mythimna vitellina. The sequence goes on along the minus strand of OX438689.1, from coordinate 4,343,641 downwards.
AACTAATTTTAAGGGAGATCTACGAACAAATTAGTTTTCCAGCAACTTTTATGTCGTGTCGTTATCTTCTCAATGCGCATTCAATAAATATATTAGTTGCAGAGACTAAGGTCGCTAGTGCAAGCTATCTCTTAGGGTTGTAACTTCTCATAACTTTTAAAGAAAAAGTCAATTAATTATTGAACGCTGGTCAACAGAATTAAGCAGTCTATCAAGACAAGCTCTCGAGAAATATCTCGGCAATACGCAGGAATAATACAAGATGAAAAACCGTTTCTATGAAGAGTAATCAAATCTAAAAAACCTCTTTAATTTGTTAGCTAAAAGAAGAAAATTTAATATAAATTATTTAAGTAAAGCATTATATGAAATATTGGCGTAATTACCGGTTTAAACGGTTGGCAACGGGCGGCTTTGGGACGCTGGAATGACGCCAAGTACACACCTCTGCTACCTATTCATTTCCATTGATTTTAATTTGACTATTTGTTATTGATTTTTTGGAAAAGTCTTATAGCAGTTGTTTTAATTAAGCGTTACATACTAAAACCAAGGTTAAGCAAAGCTTATTGAGATCAGATTGTGGATGGGTGACCACGTTTTTATTTTTTGTATCTTTTATACTGCAGACATAATGGTCTGCGCCATTTTTTACATATTTATTTGTTTAAAAAAAATACTTTGGCATTCTCCCGTGCTCTCATCTTAACAAATCATCATCATCATCATTTCAGCCGAAAGACGTCCACTGTTGGACATAGGCCTCCCCCAAATGCCGCCACAATGACCGGTCCTGTAAGTCTCGCATCCATCGAATTCCCGCGACCCTCACCAGGTCATCGGTCCACCTTGTGGGAGGCCTTCCAACGCTGCGTTTTCCGGTACGTGGTCGCCATTCCAGAACCTTTCGTCCCCATCGACCATCTGTTCTGCGAGCAATGTGCCCTGCCCACTTCCACTTAAGTTTGGCGATTCTTCGGGCTATGTCCGTAACCTTGGTTCTCCTGCGGATATCCTCATTTCTGACGCGATCACGCAAGGATACTCCGAGCATAGCCCTTTCCATTGCCCTTTGAGTAACTTTAAGCCTTCTGATGAGGCCCATTGTAAGCGACCACGTTTCGGAGCCATATGTCATCACTGGCAACACACACTGGTCATAGACTTTTGTCTTGAGACACTGTGGTATATTGGACGAGAAGACACCGCACAGCTTCCCGAACTCCGCCCAGCCGAGTCGGATTCGACGATTGACCTCTTTCTCGAAGTTAGACCTACCCAACTGGACTGTCTGTCCCAGGTAAACGTAGTCGTCCACAACTTCGAGTGTAGAGTCTCCGATCTTGATAGGAGTGGGTGCTACATGGATGTTTACCATGACTTTGGTTTTGTCCATGTTCATTTTAAGTCCCACTCTTTCGGAAGCTCTACCGAGGT